>CM070678.1:26670412-27392912 GCA_036346265.1 Melocanna baccifera
AGCGGGGCAGGGATTGAGGCGGGGCCACGGAGGCCTCTCCCGGGACCCCCGGCCCATTGCCACCCCTACTTTCCTCACTTGAAGTGATCATAACGCCCTTTGGCTCCTTGAATTTAACGTTCTGTTCACTTTGATTTCTAAAAACCATTTTTCTACAGTAAATGACTTTTTTATATACCTATCTTTCAAACGAAACATCTTTTCAAGATAGCGTCTACTAGTCGATTGTAGTATACATTATAATGACTTCATTTATATCGACTAAAATCACACATGAATATCTTTTCAAAATGGAGTCTATTAGTCGAGGAGGCATGGTTGTTGACAGGCGACGATGGGTGTGTAGGGTGGTGTCAGTTCTTGGGGTGCGGCACAGAGCAGTGGGGTGCGGAGGAGGAGGAGATCGCGTAGGAGAAGAAGAAGAGTGCCGGTCAGGTCAGGGTTACATGGCTTGGTGCAGCCATTTAGAGCAGAAGTGACCCAAGGGGCATTATGGTCACTTCAAGTGAGGAAAAAGGGCTAAAAACCAGAGAATGTGAAAAAGGGATGAGAGTGGTATTTTATAGATGGCTAACGAATTGAGTGGCAAATCATTAAATACAACCTTTTAAGTGGTAAACCCTTGACACCACATCTATTGAGTGGAAAACACTCAAATCTCCCTTAATTGTAGGGTGATTTTGTGCCATTGGGACTGAAGACCAGGGTATGAAACACCACAAGCGAATGGTGTTGTCAACGAATTGAGTTCCAAATTTCTAGTGCTGCAACAAGGGAGAAATAGTACCACATTGGTTGAGGTTGTGGATTGGCGACTTGGTAGTTGAACCAGAATCAGTTGACATTTAGCATTGGTGATGTATTGTTGTGCATGTGGGCGTCCCTGAACAAGCAACATTAGGATGAATGAAGCCTTGCAAACATCTGGGTTCTCTTATCGAGATTCTATTTTTTGCATGACTTTTGGTTGATATATTTAATTAGCATTTTTTTGAAAGATCATTAAATTAGCATTTTGTTTTGTCGTTTCAGCATTTCCTGTCATGAATGACTTCGTACTTAAGTATAATTTGCCATCACCGATATGCTCTATGGTGTACAAATACCTTTACTATATGATGGACTGCTGTGGCAGTTTTGCAAAACCATTCTTGCAAGCAACAGAAAATTCCATTTTCTTGTGTGCTGACTCCATAAACCTTTTACCATGTTGATTCAGTCAATCTCTAGCAGCATCGGAGATGGAGCTAAATGGATGGTCAACAAAATCAAAGGTAAGGTGTTCATTGTTAGCTTTGCTGATTCTAGTAGCAAAGGTACAACATGCAGGCTTTCTTCTCTATTTTCCTCCATAAACACATGTACATTTTAAATCTGTGCTGGATGTGAAGAAAACAATGTTCCACTTGAAATGGTTATTTCTAGTTTAGCCTGCATAAATTTCTTAGATTCATGTGAAAATCTTGTGGTTGGTGATTTTGACTACTAATTTTTCAAGGCGTATATGCGAGTGTAAATGAACATTGAGAGACCAATTTCGTAAAAGTAGAAGTTGCCAGAGTCTGTTCGGATTATAACAGTGCATTATGATGTGTCTGAATGTCTCGAAGGTGGACAACCTCTCACATTCCTATCTTCATTGACCAATCAACTACTATCTTACCACGACACCTTATTACAGCAACGTGATTATGAGTCAATTTCATCTTTACTTATTCAACTAGCACCATTAATTACATGCCTTTGCTTCCTTTGTTTACTCGTACGAGTAAAATGCCGCTTGGTTGCAGGAAAGATGCAGAAACCACTGCCTGAACTTCTCAAGGAACATGACCTCCCAGTAGGCCTCTTCCCCCAGTGCGCGACCAACTACGAGTTCAACGAAGAGACGAAGAAGCTAACCGTGTACATCGCGTCAGCCTGCGAGGTCGGCTACAAGGATTCCTCGGTCCTGCGCTTCTTCACCTGCGTGACCGGCTACCTCGAGAAGGGAAAGCTGTCGGAGATCGAGGGCCTGAAGACCAAGATCCTGATCTGGACCAAGGTGACGGCCGTCAGGACTGAGGCCACCAAGGTGCATTTCTCTGCTGGCATGAGCAAGACCAGGAATCGCGACGCTTACGAGGTTGTCAGGGATGGTGTCGGCATAGACAAGTTCTAGATGATAGTTACAATGGTGCAGCTGTGCGAAGCTTCTCCTGTAGTTATCAGCACGTGCTCCTCTCGGGCTGTACCAAAACCTATCGTGCTATTTCAGGTGTACAGCAGCGCCGTCGTTCCTTATGTTGTGATTTATACACACACACGTATATGTACACATCTGTTCGTGTGTAAAAACCGTATTTGAAATTAAGCTTCTCATGTGATTAACAACGAAGTTAGACAAAGTATACATACGGTGCCAAGCTTCTTGCAACTGCAACACCATAACCGACTAAAGGTCTGTTCTTTTTTGCTGTAGCTTTTTAATTTTAGCTGAAATTTTTGAATTTTAGCTGTTTACGATAGATATTACGGAAAGAGAGATATTCACTTGCGATTTTGGATGGTATAGATATGTGACTTTTAATGTGTACTATAATTAACTTGTAGACCCCGTTTTGAAAAAATAGTTCGTTTAAAAGTTAGATACTGTAGTATAAAAATTAAAAGTAGCTTCAAACAGACCCAAATTATCGATCACGTGGAGTGGTAGCACGCCGGACTAAAGGCGACCTTTTTTTTTCCTGGTTCAAGGGAAACTATCTTGTTGTCTCATCAGAAGGAAACTGTCTATGACGGCGTCCCATGCTCCGAGTGAACACCAGCTAACGCCAGGATACTCAGCTAACCAAGCGAGGGAAGATGTTATCCGTCGGCGACGGCGGCAAGCCTCTGTAATCGCGATCGGCGCTGCGTGGCGTGAAAGCCACCGCTTGCTCGATCACAGCGTGGCGTGACCCTGTTTCTACAAAAATCACAGCGTGGCCTGCGGCAGGCGAGAGCTGCAGCGAGGCCTCGTGTCGTGTGGCGCGCGCTTGCTGCCCTTAAGCTGGAACGGAAGCCCCTTCTTTCTGACTTCGGTAATTGCAGCAGACATACGTGTCTCCTGACACGTTAGGTAGCTCGGTAGGACCTATTGAATAGCCAGAGCTCGGTAGGAGGCCATTTAATCATGCTTAACACTAATTATGATTAACACTAAGTGTGATTAGCCCTAATTATTGCACAGTTTTATATTCTTTAAAAACATGGTTTAGTTAAAAAAATACAAAGTCTCAGAAATTTCTACATATTGTAACTTTTAACTGATGCTTTAGCAAATAAAAAAAACACGTGCCATCCTTTGATAAACCATGCATCTATATAATTACATTATGTGTGTTAGCTCATAAAGTACGGTTATTTATGCTCATACTCAGCTTACTCAATTAACTCAGAACTAATGGAGTAAGGCTGCGATCAGTTTAGCTGCCAAAACACTGTTTAGCAACGGAAACACTGTAGCAGCGATGAAAACACTGTAGCACTTTTGTCACGTAGTGAAATTTTTTTTGTTTTTTGGTTTTTTTGCGTTCCGTTTTTTTCTCATATTCCTTTGCATTGTCCGCACTAGACTAGCGAGCCGTTTTTATTTTTACATTTTTTAAATTTTAATTATGCCTAACATACAACTCACCATGATGTTTTTTCACCACTACATGTTTTTTTTAGAAAGCCAAAAGCCATCATTGCTCGATCACCCCTAAGGCCACTACACATATTACGATGCTCCAAGACCCAATGGTGATGAAGATGGAAGAAATTAGGATAATCTCTAGTAATATAGTTCTTGTCCCAGTTAGACAGACTCTGATGATGATTATGTGTACATATATTACCATTGTACACCTTTTATCCTCAGTCACTTGCCTATGGCGGGTTATGGCCTCACCTTTTGCTTGTCGCTTTCGCTTATGCTTTTGTAATGTAAGTATTTAGCCTCATCGGCCCTATATGTAAACTCTACCCAGTGTTGAATATTTAAACTCTGATATATAATATTAATGAATAGTATGGTTCATGCGATATATAAAATGATTCAGTGATATATCGTGAACACTATCTACTGATTTAGGAAATAATACAGTGAGATCATAGAGGATTTTGAATTGACAAAATCCGGGGCCAACAAATAGTGTACTTAGCGGTTGGCCAACACTATTCTGTAACTTAGTATTTATAAAGGTAGTTTCGAGTATGCTATGAAACATACGGAGGAATGTGACTGGTCAAATATGGGACTTACCCCTCCTATATAACAGGAGAGATTTCTCTAGACCTCTCGATGTGGTCAGACAAAGAAAGTGCATGAGTCGACACACGAAGTTATCCATCACTAGATCAGGAAAAAGATTAAACAGACTATGGATGACATGTTTCTTATCTGGAGTTCGATCGATTATCATAAGGCAAAAGAAAATACATAAATAAGTCGATAGGTCCGACCAAATGCGAATTGATAGTATGAGTATACTAATTGGTCGTGATCTGGTCAGACATATCATAAACTGGTCTATGAACTAGTTGTGACCATATATGATTTAGTCGTAAGAAGTTGTGAACTGATCGTGAGTGACTAAAATATGATTACAGATCATATAGCATAAGATTCATCCAGGTTATTTTTTGTGTATATTTGGGGGGTCGATATGTTCTACTAGGAATCACTACCGATCAGTGATTGAAAAAGTGATTCTGAGTTACAACCAAGTATATATAAATCTATAGGGTCACACACTTAACGGTTTGGAACAATAAGAGTCTAGATAATAGACTCCAAATGAGATGCAATCTTTACTCGTATTGGATAAGGATCTAGTTGGAGACTCTTCGAGTTAAATACGATCTCTAATTGTATCAGATAAGGATCTGATAGGAGACTATATATATATATTAAGAGAGGTGTGGGGCTGAGGGTGGAACG
Source organism: Melocanna baccifera (assembly GCA_036346265.1). Taxonomy (NCBI): domain Eukaryota; kingdom Viridiplantae; phylum Streptophyta; class Magnoliopsida; order Poales; family Poaceae; genus Melocanna; species Melocanna baccifera. The sequence goes on from CM070678.1 coordinate 26,675,358, forward strand.
AAAAACCAAGGATCAAAGAAAATATCGAGACACACCCACGAAACCCTAGTCGCCACCTCTCGAAACCCCTGTTGTGTAAACTGGTGTTAGCATATCAATACACGACGTTCCATTTCGAAACATGTGGATTTCGATAGAGACACTACTACAACTGTTGTGCACACTGGCGCTAACATACCGATACACAACGCTTCATTCCCGAACGAGGAGGAAACGATTGGCTTGTGAAGATCAAAATCTGCTCGTAGACGATCAACTACTTTCATTACATCGATGTACCCAGCTGCTTCAACTTTTCTTCCGCTACACCGCGTATTTAGGGGTAACAACACAAGATATTTTACTCATATGATTTTCTGGTTTACGCGATAGAAAATTATTATTTTATACTAATATAACCTACCCGTTTCCATAAATATGCACCCTCTCGGCCGCCATGGGAGTCGTCGGGCTTGGTTGTGTGAGCCTATAAAGGAGAGCATAGAAGTATTTTCCACTCGTTTCGGCTTTTTTTGGGCTTCAGCTTTTAGCATCTGTTTTTTTTCACTATTCAGTGTTTTATCTTTTTCTGAATTTTTTAGATATTTTAGGCTTTTTTGTATTTTCTTTTTTTTTCCGTGTTCCTTTGTATTATCTCTGATGGGTTAACATATTTTTTTTCTATTTTTACATTTTTTTAAAAGTTAATTATGCCTAAAAAGTCAAATCAGCTACAGTAAAAAAAAATAGTTACAGTGAAATTTCAGTTAAAAAATAGAAGTCATCGTTAAAACGAGCGTCCTAAGTTTATAAGGAAGGGCTCTGTGCTTGGGCTCTGTAGCGGTATGTGGGTTGTGGGTGCACCAAAACCCCCGATTTCGCACGATGCAGGGATCGCTCACAGGCCCTCTTACCAACTTCTTTTCCTCTTTTCGAGACATGCCACAAGTCCTTTCTTATTTCTTTTCCAAACATTTTTTAATTCCTTTTCCTTCTTATTTTCCGATCCGGGGGGCCTCGCGGGACTTTCCGACGAAAGGAGTCATCTTTAGGGAGGCGAGCTCTCTTTGTAACTTTGCTTAATGCACAGGTGTGCGTAGTAGTAAGGTGACACGTGGATTCGCCACGTTTGGTAATGGTACGGGACCAGCGATTTCCGGAGTTTGTAATGGGTTTGGTGACCAGCGATTCCGCTGTGTACATGTACCATGCTCCTGTTTTTTTTGTTTTTCAACGACTTTTGATCTTTTAATTTTGTTAGCAATTATTATTTATTAAACTAATAAATTATAATCAAAAACTATAAACCATAGTCTAAAAAAATAGACCATATATAGGTGCTTTTTTTTGGATGTGGCTGATGAGTACGATTGATGAATTTTGACCTTAGTGCAAGTGTTTTTGTAAATAAATCGGATACCGATAAGACACTTCGAAAAAACTGTCCCGATAAACCACTTCAAAACGACTGAGATTACAAAATTATCCTGTTTATTTATTTAAAGAAAATTATAAGTTATAAACTATACACTGTAAGCGGAGAAGAACTGGATCAATAATGAACTCATCAGTATCAGTTTTTCAGTCTAAAAAAGGGATGTGCTTAGATTAGTACATTTTTTTAGGGGAGCTTAGTTTAGTACATAGTAGTGAGATGTGATTATGTGGTGTGCAGTCCTGCCCAGTCCCTAGCCTCCAAATCTTCCTACCAGGCGTATACACGGCCCAAATAGGGCCGAAGGCGTGGCAACTTCATAAACACGGGCCTGCGGCTCCCAAATTCTTCCTCCAGTTTTCTCTCCCTTTCCTCCTCGCCGCGGCCACCATGTCCATCCCCGGAAACGGCCACCTCCCCCCCTCCACCGACCTCCCCGACCACTCCTCCGCCTCAGACTCCGACGCGGAAGCCGACGCCGACTACCGCCCCATCTCCGGCGCCGCCTCCGACTCCGACACCGACCCCGATCCCGATCCCGACCTCGCATCTCACCACCGCCTCGACGACGCGATCGGCAACGGAAACGGCGTCTCCGCCCTGGATCTCGCCTCCGACGACGACGAGGAGGCGGACGAGGAGGACCTCAGCCTGGGGGAGGCGGCCGCGCGGGCGTTCTCGGAGGACGAGCGCCGGCGCCGCGCCCCGCTACCCGCGGGCGCCGCGGCGCGGATCGTGGACGCGATGCGCGGCGTGGCGTTCCCCGGCGCGCCGCCGCCATGGGCGGGCAGCGTGCCCCAGGACCAGTGGCTCGACCGCCTCCGCTCCCTCCGCGGCGGCGCCGGCCACCCCAAGTAAACAGAGGAAAGGGCGTTCTCACTTTACTGCTGCTGCTTCGGATACAAATCTCTGCGAATTTGTGGTCTGCCTTGTACGGAACACTGCTCTATTGCTTAGCTCTAGTCAAGTTGCTGCTGCTACTGCTCCGGAATTCGTGTGCAGATCATTATCAGCGATTGTTGTTGTTGTTGTTGCATGGAGCAGTGGTAATCTTGGTTTTTCACGAGCGTGCTTGTGCCTTTCGATTGTTTCAGAGTTCCGACAGGTTGCTGCTATGCGCATCGATCAGTGAGTGATAAGCGAGTTGCTCCCGGAGTGAAATCTTAGGCAGATGTTAACTGGATTAGAAACTAACTAGAATCACAGTGGAGAAGGCCATAAGACTTGATGGAGTGCGAAACTAAGAATAGTTGGAGTTTACTAATTTAGAGCCAAAACCAAGCATATGAGCGGCGCGGATTCTCTGACTTACAGGAGGTAAGTCACGGTAACTTTTCTCCTGCCCGATGTCATCCATTCAGCATCCAACGGCGCTCCCGCGCCGCTGTCGTGCCGCCACTACCCGCGCTGCTAGCCCGCAACTGCGCTTTCTTTGCCGCCGCGCGCCCGCCAGCGTGCCGGCCGCCGCGTTGCGCGCCATGCCAAACTGCCGCCGCCGTTGCCGCTCCGCGCTAGCTAGCTCGCGCTAGCCATCGCGGCCCACTCCGCGCCGGCTTCTTTGCCGCCGCGCGCCGCGCTGGCCGCGCGCGCGCGCCCTGCGCGTCGACCCACTCGCCACAGATCCAAAATTTGGGAGATGCGCCGGAAAAATGGGGATGGTGGAGCGTGCGGTCGATATTTTGGGAGGAGTTGGGAGCATGGGAGAGAGCGGCGCGGCTAGGCTGCGAGCCAGTGCGGAGGGCGCGGCGCGGCAAATGCGGTTGGCTTGGGCGCGAGCAACAATGCGCTGCGGCTTCACGCTAGCAGCGCGGGCGCGAGCGGCAAAGTGGCAGCGAGTTGGTTGCGGGCGGCCAGCGCGGTAGCGGCAACGACGATGCGATGGCGGCGGGCGGCGCGGGAGCGTCGTTGGATGTTGAATGGATGGCATCGGGCAGGGGAAAAGTTACCGTGACTTACTTCCTGTAAGTCAGAGAATCCGCGCCGGCATATGAGACGATCATGATTCGTATGACAGAATGAAAGAAAAACCAACCAATTGTATACTCTAATCAATTGTTTTGTACGGCTGGAATTACTGGTCTCGCTTTTTTTGGTGGGTTATTTTAGGTTGTGATTTATGGCTTATGGTTGTGGCTTTTGAATTCTGGTCTGTTCGTGAGAGGTGGTACGTAGAGAGAAATAGTTGTATACGATTTTAGCCGGTACAACTAAACTCGGTACGGTTTATGCCAAGGTTTTAAAACTCAGTAATTGGTACTCGCTCGATCACCTCACCTTATGGTGATTATATGGTAATCGACCTTGTATTCGGTCTTGTAATCGGTTTTTCTATTTTATAATAGATTTATATATGTATAATATATTCATATAAAATCAATGAAATTGAGATTAAGTGATTAATAGATGCATTCTACTACAAACTGCAAAGTAGTCTTGCTGTCAAACTTGTGCAAAATAGCATTAACATGTTGTCAAATGATATCGGTGAAAATGTTTTAGTGGAGACTAAAATGTCGTACTTCTTGTCACAAAAATACTTCTACTAAACAGAAAAAACACTGTCTAGATAGATCTAACAAGGAAAACTAGAAAAGGACAAATTCAACACAATAGCTACTATAACATTTCATGAATTTGCTTCATCTTTTATTAAATGTCTCACTAGACACAAAAGGGCAAAGCCAGTCTCTACTCCATCACATCCATAGTTCTAAAACTAGGTTCCAACACAGAGAGAAGACAACTCAACTTCACAATGCGTGTGGGACTCTATTGGGCTATGGGTTGAATTGAGCGTGGGCTTCATTACATTGGACTGGCCACTTAGTGATTATATGGCCTGGTAGCCAATTACACCCAGTACTCACCCGGTTATACCGGTTAACCTGGTTAGCTACTCGTTTTTGCCTACTCGTACCCGGTTAGGAGACCTAGTCCGAGTACTCGGGCGAGTACTTGGCCGAGTAAACCTAGTTTTAGAACCATGGTTTATACTACAATTTACCTATAGACCCTGTCATGAAAACACACACCATTTAATGGTGAGTTATTGTAGCAAATGGCATAATCCATAAGCCACAAGTGTTGTCGAACCTGCCCTTTAACACAAGTTAGGCTGGCAATGGGAGCAAGCTCTGGAACCTTCGGTCGGTTACAATGAGGGCTGTGTCTGAGGGGTGTTTTAAATTGGCTGTAGCGATGGCTTTGATTGATTATTTTGATATTTGGTTGAAATGGGATAGTAACGATCGGAAGAAGAAACAAAATTTGGAAAGGAGCTTTTGGAAGATTAGGGCACAAAGGAAGCGGCAGAGGCGGACTGGCAACATTTGAAAGTGGCTTGGAGAAGTTGTTTTTGGAAGCGATCTAGCATTCTTTTGGGCTGTGGCTTATAATTTTTGGCTATGACTTATTAGTCTAATAAATAGTGATTGCTAAAAGAGAACGAAATTAAAACTCGGCTGAAAAGCCAAAAAGTATGGACCTTAGAGAAGCTACTTTTAGAAGCTGAGGTTTTCGAACCAACTTTCGGTTTCTCCAAGCTGATTTGAACACCTAGTTAATGTTCATACTACGGCTTCAACGCTATGTTTATATTGGCTTCTAAGAGCTGCTTTTCTACATAAATGACTTTTCTACTATATCTAACTTTCAAACGGAGTGCCTTTTCAAAATGGGATCTAATAATTAATTATAGTACACACTGCAGCGATTTTATTTATATTGGCCAAAACCAGTGTTATTAACTAATTATTCAAGCATTGACCTTGTAACTCTTCAAAAGGAAAAGTTTTGATCAGAGTACTCGTATTATTCTTCTTGACACCATCATTAGCACTACTTCTACTAAGATTAGCTATCATTCCATTTGATCAATACCTATAATAAGAAGTTAGTCTAAGCAGCTACATGATTTTTTAAAGCTTTTGACAAAATCAAAAGAAAAACTCATAATACAAGTCTAAGATAGATGAGACAGAAATAGGAAAGACGAGACATCAATATTATTTATGGTTTTTGCAATTCTTTTGTATTAGAAAATAGGGTTTTTGTAAAAGTTGTATCCTTATCGAGACCAAACCTATACTTAGGGCTACAACTTACAGTCAAGCTTGCTCTAATACTGATGAGGACATCCTTTCTACTACCATATTGTCTACCTCTCCAAGTGCTCCAAGTGATCATGAAGCACCAAAATGTCCAATCACTAGAGTATGAGCCAAGCTTTTAGATCAACAGGTGAATTTGTTTCTTAATGCATTCCCTTATATTGGTGAGAATGATATACTACATGCCAATTTATTGTGCATTCTCAGGTTTAAATGTTGAGACATCTTTGGAACCAAGAGGGAGGAGAGGGAGGCTGAAGCCAAAGCATTGGAGAAGCACAAGATGACACCACTTCTTTCGGCTAGCAAGGAAGGAAAGAAAGTCTGTACTATGCAAAGCAAGGAAGAGATCCATGCAGGTGTCAAGGTGACCAAGCCGCACGGCCCAAGGACCAACCACATGAGGAACCATCCCAAGTCCAAAGCCAACATGCTGTGAAGAATAATATGGCGTACGTGCCAAACTACTTGACCGAACCCCACTTGGGCCGGTTTGTATTTAGCTTTAGCATTGAGTCAGAATTGGCTGAGTGTTGTAAGAGTTTGAAGACTAAGTTATAGGTCTAAGAATTTGATTCAGTTTATCTAAGCCGAACTGGTGGTGGAATTGGTTCCTATGGCCGACATGATTCCAGTTGACCTAGGCCCATATGTGCGCTCGTCCAGGGTGGGGTACCCCATATAACTGCACTCCCCTCCATCATGTAGAGGGAGACAACGATATATTTACATAATAATAGATTGATTTGTTTTGCTTCTACATGATGGTTGAATCCACATCATGGGGAAATTTAGGATTGTTTCACTAATTAAGATCGTTCAATCTTTTCGTTGGGAATTGGGAGCACGATAAGACTTTGTTTGGTGGTCGTGAAGTCCGACGCATGTGTTCTCGTGAATTAAAGAGTATTCATTCTTGCATTGGTAATAGAGGATCACTATGATTCGAGATGCTATACGTGAGTATTTTGATCCTACACTGACAAGATTGGGCAACCTCGTATTCTATACAATTCTGTAACGACCCTATTTTTGAGAATAGGGCCATGAAATCTCCCGTAACAACCCAGAAGTTCAATTGCGGATAGAAAGAGTATTTTGCCTACTCACGAGCATTTTAAAATAATTAGCCTGATTAAAATATGACTTAACAGTCAAAATACAATGGTTTTACGGGCGTTCAAGCCTAAACTTAACTTATATTTAGAAGAACTGATGAAAAATCCCATAGAAATGCTTGAGTACAGTCGTAATTCTAACACAAAAACTGAATTATCATTTCTTTCTTGTGTCTATTCTGATAAAAATAAGTAAAATTGAGTACACTAGTACTCAGCAAGCCGCATGGGAAGGCTTTATAACTAATATGCAAGGAGATCAAAAGGATAGTGTCATAGGTTGTAATATGATAAGAATAAATGCAAGTTTGCTAGGAAAGAAATTTTGCATTTTAAATAAAAAAACAATACTTAATTAACAAGGGGGTTTGTCATCCGCAATTTTTATATTAAAACCCTCTAAATTTTACTTATGCCTTAGTACTGGAATCACCGATGAAACATAACTCCATTAACTGGGAGCACGACATATTTGAATATCATTTATTATATTCTGTAGAGTTGCCTAATTTTATTTACAAGATATCTCAAATTCTTAATATTAAGCTATAAACACACAACATGTTAGCATGTGACCTTAATACAAGGTCTTTCACTGCTTTCCTCTTTCTAGTTTCTACCTGGTGGGCTCGTGGCCACCCATTGTCGGTAATCCACTAGCCAATGTGGAAACTGCGAACCGACACTGAGTGGACCTACCGTTGTTAACTATGGAGGATACTACTTCCATACTACGCCATTGTATGTGGGCCGTTCCATTGCAATGGAAAAGCTAACTATCCTGTAGATATTCAATCGAATTAAGTAGCTATTAAACTAGGTCTGACAAGTCAAAACTTGTAATTGAGCGATTTTTGTGTCCTTTACTTAGCATAAGATTGTAATCCTTACCTTTTATAAGTGAGGCAGCCAATTTCAAACCCAGTGTGTTACAACACTACTACCAATTCATACCAGAGCCTCCATCCTAGGGTAAGGTCGTGGACTCTAATCATCTAGTAGCTTTCCATAAGTCATCGTTAACCCTAGTAGCATTTTATAAATCGATCGGCAAAACACCAAAACATCTTAGTAGTGTAAAACATTTGATTATCTTGTCTACGATTAATTATACAATAGTTTATAATTATTAAGGCTGTCAAGGTGAAAATGGCCTTCAAGAATAGTATGATTTTTTTATTGGTAGGACATAACTAATTATTATGTCATTCTGAATAATTATTTTAAATAAATAATAGTGCACAAATAATAATAATGAAAGTACTGATAATTAAACAATGTACGTTCAACATAATAAAAAATATGTGACTTGTCTTGGTGTTCAAAGTACTGGACTAGTTCTAAGTCTTCTAAGTCTTAACCTGCTTCTAGGACAGACGACTCGGTGTATCCGGGAACTATCGCAAAAGGCAAGCAATAAGTCCATGCTTGAAAGAGTCAGAGTTAGGAAAATAAAATAAAATAAAAAGGAATAAAATTCAAGAAAAATCGAATAAAGGTGGGGTTTGGGTTTTATCGATGTCTGGTTGTGTTAAACAAAGTTGAGAATAGTTTAAACGGGCTTGAAATGGTCAAAAAGGGTATAAACTTGCTAAATGGGTTTCGATGAATAATAATGAGTTAGCACTATTTACAACATGTCGAGTTCATGTACAGTAATGGGTTTGGACTAAACAGTACTAGGTTTAGGTTTAAGCAGTACCAAACCGGGCTTTGAATAGTGTTGGCCATCGCTGTGGGCTCGCCTCACATGACCTGCTAAGCCTCAGCTCACTCTAGCACCATGGTGCCCGAGAAGAGAACCACGACGATGAGCTTGCACACATTCTGGCGGTGATCACCGATGGTGAGCAAGGGCATGGATGGGATCAGGGAGACCTAGGGAATCGATTTTGGGGCGCACAAAGATCGGGGTTCACTGGAGTTGGCTGGTGGCAAGGAGGGCTCATCGGAGCATTTCCACACCATGGCGGAGCTCCAGAGCTCTTCCAGTGAGGAGCTAAGTTTTTTGAGCATCTACGACATGCTAGGAAGCCAATGGTGGATGTGGTTTTGGATCAAATGGCTTGTGCGCAGCTGCCCATGTTGTCCTGGCTCGGATAGTGGCAATGCACATCACCGGCAACCTAGCGGTGAATTGTGGCTAGAGCTGGGGAAGAAAGGGCTTGGTGGCACGATTAGAGGCTAATGGTGGTGAGGCAGTAGGTTCTTGATGCTTTATACTACGCGTGAAGGCGTGGGAGAAGGGCGTGGCTTCGGCAGTGGCAGTGTGTGGATGATGAACTGGCTAGCTGGAGAGTTCGGCAGTGAGGTGGCTACGGCACTGGCGCATTGGGTGCGCTACGCCTCACTGGCGTGACTAACGAGTTGGCGGGGTAGGGCATGGGTGCAGGCGTGTTAGCCGAGCGGAGCACAGATGGGACTGGTGTGGTCAATGGTGACAAGACGTGGTGGAGGACGACGACGAGGTGATGGGCCTTAATGGCACGGTCGTCAAGGTGGTGAAGCTCTGTGCAACGTTGACAACCTATTGAGCGCGAGGTGGCGTGTGGGAGCTGGCAACGGTGGCGAACAGCGTGAGACTAGGTGGCACTGGACACAGGGGAGATGGCGGGAATGGAGAGGGCGCCAACGTAGGGAGATGGCGGAATGACCAGAAAGGAAAGCAACCAGCTTAGGAAAGCTTTCAAATTGGGAAAGATACTCACATTCGGGTGAAATTCAAGAAAGTCAAATAATTTTCAAAATTTTGGTTCGTTTCACTCCCTAACCAGCTCAAGCCATTCCCTGCCTCCTTCAGTCCTCTCCAGTCGTCAGATGGGGCTCAGGACACAACATTGCTGTTTCTGCCTCGTTCTTAAGGGGGGAAAAACACGAGGGAAGAACAAATTACTACTAACTAGTTGCCTAGGCAGACGCCAAAACACCGCTGCATTTAACCAATTGTCCTATACTCGATTGGTGATCGATGAACTTTGATCTCTAGTCCTTTTAATCACTGAACCCACATGGGCTGCTGTACTGTTTCCCCCTCATTGAGCTTTCATGCGTTACAGATTCCCAGTCAGAAGCTCCAGTGTCTTCTGGTGTATCGAAAACAGCGGAACTGAAGTGGTATACAACGCGTGTTCATGAAATGAAACCTGGCTGTTTATCCCGTATTTGAACTAAGAGGTTCTGATTTGTCGTTGGCCCCCATTTTGGAAGATTTATTAGCTTCAGCCTTCACCTTAATGCATCACTCACTTCAGTTTAAAATCTCCTTCTGACTTCTGCTTTTTTTTACTATTCAGTATTTTCATCTTTTTTGATTTTTTAAAAAGAATTTTTGAGATTTTTTACCTTTTCTTTTTTCCTAATTCCTTTACATTGTTCGTGATAGGTTAACATGTTTTTTATTTTTTATTTTTTTAAATTTAATTATGCCAAATAAACCAACTCAGCTACAGTAAAAAATAAACTAGCTACAGTACAAAAAAATCATAAACCAACGCTATTCCAAACACCCCCTAGAGCCATTGAAAGCAACAACCCTCGAAACAAGAAGTGGCTTCTTAAGAAAGCTTGCCCTGATCGTAATCAGAAGTTGAAGCCTCCCATACTTTTCTAGTACACCAAAGGCATGAGAGCAATATCCCCAAAACTGCTTACTTCGGCTCAAAATAAAAATCCAGTAGATTTACATAACTCCGTCCCATCAACTAAACTTTGTTTTCACACAACACATTCAGCACAACCATAGAATAATGACGCTCTCGACAAAAGGTAAAAAGGAAGATCGGAAAAAACACACGCGGGTTGAAGAGTGCAGATAGAAGCTAAAATTCACAACCATCTTCCTCAGACCTGATTGAAGTAGAAAACTACTGTCGGATGCAAAGGAATCCATCAGTGCACAAACTTGAAATACAGGATTACCAGGATCGCCAAGACAAGGAGGGCTATAATGAAACCGATAATCCACTTGTTCCTATCCATCCTCCTCACCATGGCTCCGATGATCCTTCTGCCCTTGCCAATATTGTCATCCACGCTGTGCAACTGCAATGCCAAGCAAGATTTGAATCACAAGGGTTAAAGAAAGAAGATATGTGGAGCCAAAAAAAAAAAACATACACTAGTAGAATATGATACAAAGTCAGTCCCTTTGGTAATGGTGGCTATATTTAACTGCTGCGCAACATTCTGGGCATGATCATATTGCCCATATTTGTTTGAACTTAAGTTCTATAGTTGGTATTGAAGAACAAGTCTTAACCACGAGTGACTAATCTAAGTTGCAACAGTATATTATCTCATAGCCTTGCATAGCGTTGTTTTACTTATTCTAATTCATACTCTGTAGCACCACAGAAGTAAGCTATATCAAGACACCAAGAAAACAACGAGAGGAAAAACCCAACTCGAGCAACCATCAGGATGTTATATACTGTCATGAACCTTAGTTTATAACGGGATAAATATCCGTCGGAAGAAGGTCCGACGGTGACGATTTAAGGTAGAACGGCGCTAGGTGAAGGAGAGCACCAATTGAGGGAGAGGAACATATCAAAAGTAGTCGGTCTAAGGGAGAAACCAGAGCTAGAAATTGGAGACTTAAAATACTTCTTCATTATTCTTCCTTGATGATAATAGATATATGCCGTCTCTTTTATAGAGATAACTCGACTTGACCTCTAAAAAACAATCTCTATCTTTAAGTAAACCTATATCTAATAGATAAAATATATCTATAAGATAATAAATCCATATAATAAAGAAACTAACTATTCTTATTTCTATCCTAACTAATCTGACCCTGTCATATGCATTTGCTACAGTACCGCACGTCTGCAACAGTACCATGCGCGCTGCTATAGTACACCCCAACGTGGTTCACACGTGTGAATAGTATTCCGGCACGTGACATCTTCTCCCCCCTTCGGTGACAGCCCTCAAGTTGTGGTGGCGACCAGGGTTGCAGCCTTTGCTATACCCAATATGACGAGTAATTGCGATGCCTCGTATGGGAAATGAACAGTGTGTTAACGATGATTGATGGCGACGACACGAGAGCCTTAGCTTTGCTCGATGTTAAGGAAGTTCTCGGCAACAAGGGCAACCAATGTAGAATAGCAATGGCGCACTTCATGGTAAGCAGAAGTTGTGAGAATGGATCGTCTGCTCTGATACCAATTGTCATGAATTTTAGTTCATAACGGGATAAACATCCGTCGGAGGGAGGTCAGACGGCGACGATTTAAGGTAGAACGGCACTAGGTAAAGGAGGGCACCGATTGGGATAGAGTAATACATCTAGAGTAGTCGGTCTAGAAGAGAGACTAGAGTTAAGAACTGAGGACTTAGAATACTTCTTCATTATTCTTACTTGATGATAATAGATATATGCCGTCCTTTTTATAAGGATAACTCGACTTGACCTCTAAGAAACAATCTCTATCTCTAAGTAAATCAATCTCTAATAGATGGAATATATCTATAAAATAATAAATCCATATAATAAGAAAACTAACTACTCTTATTTCTATCCTAACTAATCTGACCTTGCCATATGCGTTTGCTATAGTACCGCGTGTCTGCTACAGTACCCCGGGTATGGTTATGGTTCACGTGCGTAAACGGTATTCCGGCACATGACATATACATTCTACGTTTTGTTGATACACAAAGACTGATAATTTAATTGCAAACTGATAAGGTTCTTCATCTGGCATCAAACAAAACATTAGGGAAAAATTGCGAAAATACACCCACAACTCAAAGTGAGTTTGATAAACCCAAACAGAGCAAACACAATAGGAGGGTATTTCAAAACGGAGGAAAGTTATGGGTGGGCAAATGCAACAAAATAACTTATAGAGGGGTTTATCAGACTAGATTTGACTATTGCCAGTGTTTTGCAATTTTCCGAAAACATTGTTGCTTTTAGTGGTTCACCAATTCCCAGTGTGTGTGTGTTTCTCCAGTCCACTACATCAGTCACAAATAAAACAGTCTACAAGAAGGAAAGAGTAATGGAAAAAAAGTAGTAACGGTTCATCCATGATAAGAAGTACAAAACAAGAGGCGGTCAAGTCCAAGCAAGGTGTATACTGCAAGGAACCTGTAAAAAGTAGTTAAATAAGGTAGGTTTTGGTTCTAGCACTAGTATCTCGTTTACTGAAAAGGCTTAATACATACAAGTATAAATACAAACTTGTACACATACGTATTTGTTTGTCAATAGGCCCTAACGGAAAACACACTTAAGGTAGAGAGGCACTTGGTTAATGATTTCAACAGGATTTCCTTTAAGCAAATTGTGTACACATTGCATAACACTGCAGCTTACAAATATTTTGAGATAAAATAAACGAGACGCAAAAACAAACCAATGTTCAAACAGGGAGAATTAAATAAATAGTTACTTACTGTATCATGAGCATGTAAGAGAGATTGGCGCTGCTGATGCAGGTCATGCAAGATGGAGACCCCAAGCTCTTCAGTTTCCAGCATAGTTCTATGGCTATCTCTGATCCTATCAGTTGTTTGGTTTTGCCTTTCTGTTGTCCTGAGCAATCTTGACCTTTGATCAGCAGATACCTGCATTATTGAACATCCAAATACACCATTGCACCTTCCTGAGATGGACAACTACTAATTAACAATGTTGAAGGTTAAATGGCTTTAACTAACATGTAAAATAAGATTAATAACGCGACATACGCACATGTAAAAGGACAAGAACCTCAGAGTTGATGAAAATATAAATGTTGCAAGATGATATTGTTAGATGGGTTCATTTTTATCCTCTCAGCCCTTTCTCAGAAATATCACATAGAGTTGTCAGGACAAGTGGACAGCATATACAATAGCATATATTAGCACTTTGTGCACTAAGGCATAAAAACCACTACTCCCTCCATTCTTTTTTATTTGACATTACTGGCTTTTTACGGTCTCCAAGATATAACTTTGGCCATTACTTTTATAGCTTTATATTAATATATGCAAATGAAATTGCAATACTATAAAAGTATTTTTAACAACAAATCTTGTAATATAGTTTCCAAAGTCGATTGACATAGTTTTAAACATATTGATGGTCAAACATTAGAAAGTTTGACGACACAGATTCTAGGATGTCAAATAAAGAATGGAGGGAGTAACATACACTAGGCATCCATAACATATGGGGAGCAAAGGAAGTTTGCCTCACCCATGCTATACAATAGTATTCTTCAGAATTTGTAAATCGACAGAAAATTGACATGAACTTACTTCAACAAATATTGATCCATATGATCATACGATGCTACATATATTTGACTAATAGCACTGGGCAATATGTTTTCGTCATTCAGAGAGCGTCTATGATGCATCCACTCAATATGAAACATCCTACAAGCACATCCTGACATACTCTACTCAACATTTCTTGGAACATGCCAAAAAAGTTATCGAAAGAAACTACATCAGTACATCTACTAGGATATTTGGGGAATATGCATTCCCAATAGTCCCAATACTATGGAATTGGGAACGCAGAAACTGTCATGTATATTTCCCCAAACTGCTTGGTTTAGTCCTAGATTGGGGGAGAATTAGTAATATGATTCTGAAGCTGCAGTTTAGAGGAAAATTAATACAAATTACCCCTGACCATACAGGTATTTATTGCTTATCATTTATGACATGTATAAGCAATAAAATAATTGTTCACGATAGATGCACCGACCAGCAAACACGATTCACCTCCAAAGTAAGCAACATACCGCCAATGTATCTGCCATTCCTGACTCAAGCAACTCCTCTCTCGCTCCTTGTTGGGCATTACCAGTAGCGATCGTCTTCAACGCTCCCTTCAGGTTGTTAAGATCCGACTTGTACTCCCTCAGTTTCGCTAGAAGCCCAGCCCTCACGCTTGGTTGGAGGTTCCTTGCTTCAAGATCCATCTTCCTTATCTGAACAAGAAAAACCACATTCTCAACATATCCGATTACTGAATTACGCAAACACTAACCTATTACCACGAAGTAATCTCTTATCGATCCATACAGCAATTTGATCCTAGAAAAGAACTATTCATTTGCGCACTAACAAAATCCTAAAAAGTAAAAACAGAATGTTCCCTTGATTTACACTGTAATCTAGTCCTACAAAATCGAAACATTTCCGTGATCGGTGCAAAAATACAACCCTTTGATTTACCATAAATCAATCTAATTCCTTAGGCAAGTTTGTTCGGATCGAGAAGACGTTGTTTGAGTTTACAAATAAGAAGGGACTACCTACCAGTGCCTCGGCGCCATCGATGCCGGATTTGATCTCCGACGCCTTCTGCTTCAGCTTCTCTGCAAAGAAGATAAAGCAAACATCCCGAGAAACCAGCAGAAAGTTAGACAATTCGAAGCGAGAAATTAAGATCGATGAATGATAGATGGGGAGATGGTCCTTGGGACAACTCTATGCACAACATACCTCCATCGAGGGCAGAGGCGGCGGTGCATTTGCGGGAGAGGGAGGCGGAGATCTCGCAGTACTGGCGCTCGTAGCCCTCGAACACCTCGCTCATGGCGATGATCTGATCCGGCTAAAACCCCTCAAAATCTTCTTCCTTCCTTCCTTCCGATCAGACCTGAGGCCGAGTCGGGCGAAGGAACAAGAAACGGGAACGACGGAGAGGGGTGGCCGGGTGGGACCCACGGAACGCCTGATGGGCCGAAAGCCACAAAGGCCCAACCAGCTGAGACCTCCTACTCGTTATATCTCCCCACTACGACAGGACGCGCCTAGGGTTTTCGGCACAGAGCCGCCGCCGCCGCCCCACCGTGGAAGCAGCAACCAGGGGGAAGAGGGAACCCGAAGCTCGGCAACCATGGTCAGTGATCCCCGTCTCCTCTGCCTCCTCCTCATCGTCTTTGCTCTCTTGTGAGTTGTGATGCGGCTGTCTCTTGCCATTTCGGTCGCCGCGGCTACCGTTCACGATCTTGGATGCGTCCGTAGTAGTGGAATTTACTTCCCATCTCGATTTGGTTCTGTCTTGTGTTGCGTTAGGCAGTCGTTGGGTGAGTGGAGCGGAGGGTACGTTAGGTCTGATTTGGGCAGTGGTTTGCGTTTATTGTAGGATCTGCATCTCGTGTGTGTATTCGAACTTGCTAAGAGGAATAGTGCAAGGCCTCTGTTGTCTAGGAAATCTTTCTTTTTGTGCTAGACTTGTATATATATTGCTTAGCTTCTATTTCAGTGTGCAATTTTTAACTGAGTTAACAAGCTTCTTATGAGCGAAGCTGCTACTAGTTCATATGAGTATTAGTTAGTACCGTCAAGTTCATGTATTACTAGGATTGAAGATGTTAGGTGGTGGTTGGATAGGCTTATGATCTTGAGCACTGGAGCTAAAGCTTGAATAAATGGGCGCGCACCACGTTGTCTTGGTCTGATCTAGATTAGAGGTGACATGTGTTATCAAATGACTAGTTCTAACCTGGAACTGTATTATAATTTAGGATTCTGGCAAAGTGTGCATGCTAAACTGGCAGTCGATCACCAGCGTAACGAGAGTTTATTACATATTGTGTAGTTGGGACTTGTAGGCTATTCTGGAGATGAACGCAAGATACCAGAGAATACTATAGTAAGAATACTGGTGTTGATCCAATTCATGTAGCTCTTTCCATGGGAAATGATGGTAAGACATGGAACTGATTACTAGTGTAACCATTCAAAATAAAAGTTGCCTTTGATAAAAGTGAAAATTCTCTTGTGGGTATGTATGTCGAATTGTTCATTTACTTTACGGTGTTGAAATTTACAATGATTGCCATTAATAGTGATTAGTTTAGTTGAGAGTAAGTCAGTCAATGCTTTTTGTTGATCCTCTTTTACACGACTGACAGGATTAAATTTCCTAACATTTGATTCTTTGGGCTTTGGACGTCTACGTCTGTCTTTCTAATGTGCCCATAATGCCCTGTATATTAGATTCAGCACACCTCAGGTGCCAATAATTTTTTTAACTGATAATACAATGTTTAGAGTGAAAATAGCAGGTACTGAAATTCACTGAAAGAAACTGATCATTATAGTCTGTTTTGGGAATCTTAGTTTATCCAGAGTTCTTCACTATTTGCTGTGTAAAAATGATTAAATGTGCTTTATGATGGTTTGATAGATACACTTTGGAGGCCAATTAAATTTTTTATGACCACTTGTAACACTGTGCTTGTGATCTTGAGCCTCTGAGCTAGTTTGAATCAATAGATGTGTATTGTATTGTCTTTCTCTAATCTAATATCTAATGAGCTATTACATGCATTAATGAGAGGTTGCATGTCTAATCTAAGTTGTCAATCAATCACCAGCGAAGTGAGCGACCAAGGGTTTATGACATAGTATGTAGTTTGGACTTAATAGACTATTGAGAACACGAATGCAAGATCCTGGAGAATCTTGTGGTAGAATATAGCTGTATCAATTTATATTGGCCTTTTATGGGAAACGAGAGAAAAACAACGAACTAGTTACAATTATATGTTGTCTAAATTGATTTTTTAGACATTCTGAGATTTATAATTTGATCCTTATACTTGATCAATATGGGGCAGGAGTGTATATGGAATCCATGATCCATATTGTAATGATTGTTTGTGTTCATTTTTATCCACTTTCACGTAGTATCAGAACTAAATCTCGTTGAATTTCTAAGTGTGCTGTATTGATTTTGTAGGTGAACGTTCCAAAAACCAAGAAGACCTACTGCAAGAACAAGGAGTGCAGGAAGCACACCCTTCACAAGGTTACCCAGTACAAGAAGGGAAAGGATAGCCTTTCTGCTCAGGGGAAGCGTCGTTATGACCGCAAGCAGTCAGGATATGGTGGGCAGACAAAGCCTGTTTTCCACAAGAAGGTTTGATCCTAATTCCCTACTCTTGGCAGATTCCAAGGACAACTACAGCCTAATATGAGAATCTTTTAATGTTACTCCTTCGGCCTATCTTTGCCTCTGGTTGTTCAATACTATGAATCCATGATGCATTTCAGGCCAAGACAACAAAGAAGATTGTGCTGAAGCTGCAGTGCCAGAGCTGCAAGCACTACTCTCAGCACGCTATCAAGGTCTTTTTATCTCTCACTTGTCTTCTCTCTCTTCTGTGTTCCGTTATTTACAAGTATCTGACGTCCTCTTTGCAACCAAACTTCAGAGGTGCAAGCATTTCGAAATCGGTGGAGACAAGAAGGGCAAGGGAACCTCTCTTTTCTAATCTGACGATGCCCCTGTTCTCTGGCTTTCAAGTTGTCTGCCAGAAGTTACCATCAAGAATGTTTTATCTTATCCTTCTAGTGAGACGAAGCTGGGTTTTAACTCAATGGAATCGTACAATATATATTCTACGTTTAGCGTTTGCATGAACTGCTTTGTCAGACGTTTTTGATACATTAGATTGCATGAGACCAGGTGGATCCGTTTCTGTGTTACGTTGAGTTCTGTATCTTTGTCGCAGGTTCTCAAGTATAAGCGGTGTCTCGGTCTATGGCTATTCACTAGCCTCTCGTAGTTGGCTCGAGTTGAGCACTTGAGCTGCCTCTGGTGCTCTTCAACGAGCAAGTTCACACCAGTCACCAATTCACCATCGCTTCTTCCTTGCCATACTGCAGGTCTGAAACTAGATGTTCAATTGTCGCCGACACTAGGGTAGAAAAAAGGGTTCATGTACCAACATAAGTGATAAACAGAACAACGCAAAACCATAAAAGGAGAATGCGTTCAATCGATAGACATGTTTTAGTTTTGAAGAGACCTCCAAATATGCTACACAAGCATATGCCTTTGTGAAAATGTTAAAACGCAGAAGGACTTTGCAACAACAAAAAAAAATGGTTACCAACTTTTCACCTGCTATTATGCAATAATAATGCAGACGGCAAAGGGCATGTTTTACGACTTGGCCATCTTTTCTGCGAATGTTACAGCCAAACCAATGCCTCTAATGAAATTCCATGTACCAAATCAACCAAAACGTGTCAAAACAAAATAAATCCATACCACATCAGCAAACTGATGCAGAAATGGACGGAAAAACAGAATAGCATATAGAAATTAAAGAACAAAAGGCCGTCCTCGCCGCGGCGATCTCGGCGGCGCTGGACGACCCGGCGGGGCTCCTGCGGCGGGTGAAGGAGGCGGGGTTCATGGACTGGATGGTGGGGCTGCGGCGGCGGATCCACGAGAGGCCGGAGCTCGGGTACGAGGAGTTCGCCACCAGCGAGCTTGTGCGCCGGGAGCTCCACGCCATGGGGATCCCCTAGAGGCATCCCTTCGCCGTCACCGGCGTCGTCGCCATTCGTCGGCACCGGCGGCCCGCCCTTCGTCGCGCTCCCGGCCGACATGGACACGCTCCCCATGCAGGTCGCTACCTTCTTTGGCTTCCCTTTGTTGTTTGGATTGTTTTCTGATGTTGTCTTGGGCCATCGCGTCTTGGCTTCGCTGCGGGTAGAGGAAAATTATCTTGCTCGGGCTATCGGATCCATCACAATTGCTATTTGTGAGCTCCTAATTGCAAGTTTTCTTGAGTGAAGAAAACTTGCAATCTGTTTTAATCTAAACGAACTCTGCTGGTTCGAGTACGGCTTGTGAAAACTTGTGTTTGAGATGTCATGTTTCAGATTTAAAGGATTCATATAATGGGAGAGGAACAGCACGAATTTGGAGAACTTGTGCTGCAGTTTGGGGTGTGCAGTATTTGAAGTCAGAAGGATGTATATCTTTGAAATTGGGAGCAGGGCAAAGCAAACTAAGGGTCATCAGGTCTGGATATGAAAATGGTATATTAAAATTTTGAGTCTGGATAGATTGGCTTGAGGGAAACACTCTTTTTCGTAAGAAAAAAAGGAGGGACATACACTAACCTAAGCCTAGGTAGTTTCCGGAATGGGATCCTCTGTGACTTTGTGTTTCAGTAATTCTTAGCTGTCCGAGCTCCGTTCCAATCGGCTTAGGCTTCGTGCTTCCTGCTTCTAAAAACCAGAAATCGAAATAAACACGTCGGCTTCTTGTAGGAAAATTTTGGCTTCTCTGTTTACATACTCGCTATACGAATGTGATATGAGAAGTTGAAAAATCATGACTATTTGGGTAGATAATAGCTTGATTCCTAGAGTATGAATGCTGCATCTCAGAAACTAGAACTTGAGATGGTACGACATTTGTTGTCCTTAGCTATTATTGCAGTTTTTAATTTTCAGAAGCCAGTTTGAAAACTTTACATGCATCTTAATGTCTTTCGTCTGCATCGTTTACCTGTTCTTCAGCTTAACAATCCTCACTACGTGCAGGGTATACTGTTCATTAACAGTGATTTGGGCTAAACTAGCTACGAATACTCTCTTTATATCCTCTCCTCTCAACTGTGCATAGTATACAGTGAAGAAAAAAAAACAGGTATGATATGTACTTACTTCTGTTAAGAAAATGAGATACCTTCATAGCATGGCCACCATAATTGTTACAACTCTCATTGCCCTAGTGCACATGTACTTCACCCTTATGATCATCTGATTGATCCAAGTCGTAAAATTGAGGTTTTGATCTTCTATCCTCATCATCTAGAGGTGGGAGCTCTTCGACAATCTGTTGCAAACAAAGAGTTATTTTTTCAATTGTATCATTTCGTAGTTAAAAACAATATATAACCTTGAACTTACTTTTGATCTTTCATAACCTGTGTTGCCCTCAATGGCATCCCTTTGTCTACATATTCGCAGGTTTCAATTTAATATTAAAGGGTATTTCTGTTTAGTGTATATATGTGCATCCTGATCCACCAGACAGTGCTCCTAGTACCAAAACTGCAAATTGTCACAGTAAACTATGAAGATTCAACTGTCATTCATACATGACACTATTGACTTCAAAATCAAATTCTGATTTACCTGGAGCAATATTAGATTACCCTGCAGATGTTTTTGACCATTTTTCTTTGCAGTCAGGCTATCATGTAAGAACCATAAGGCTAAGCTGGCCCAATTTATTTTACTTATGTCTTCAACCTTGTTAATAAAGTCCAGGTAAACGGCACTTACATACCTATTGGTTGTGGGGCATAAAACATGCCCGATTAAAAGTAGCATGAATCTGCGCATGAAATGACCATCTGCAAATTTGCAACCCAAAATGGTTTCTTCCACACTTTCCAGTGAAATGTGAGCTTTGTCATCCCCAGCATAGAGCTTAAACATATCATAGTCTACATTGTCTGGTATGCATGTTATTTCCTCTCCTTTGTCTGGTAGGTCCATGATACATTTTACATCTCACATAGTGATGGAGAGTTTCTTCCCATTGATATGAACAGTTTTGTCTGTAGGATCATACCGATTTGCTATCCACATGCAAAGCTTGTGGTGGATATTCATATTCTGCATGGATAACAGCCAGGCAAATCCAAGATTCTCGATGAACAGCTTTGTGCGATGCTAAGTCTTTGTGCTATGTCAACGAATTTCCTTGCTGAGCATACTTTATTCAAATATCTACTCCGCATGCCTGGCGACTGCTTCATAAATTGAAAAAGACATAGATCAGTAGGTTCAAACATATATTCTCATTTTTTTTGTACTGTTTTGCTACCATAAGAAGTTGACAAGCATCAACGTCGTAGGTTCCTAGGACTCCTAATCAAGGTTCTTAAGTTATACGTATTTAGCTGCATGTTATCTATTTTTTGTTTGCAACTTCTTGCAGAGGGAAAATTGCAATAGTATATACAACAAATATCTATTTAATAAAAGGGGAGTTTGTTGAAATAATCCTACCGAATTCGTTTTATAGTTGAAGTCCAAATTGTCTTAGAGATAGAAGTTCGATTTCAGAGTCGAATTTTGAATCCTAGTCATAATCCGATATGTGACTTGTAACCTTATGTATAAATAGAGGAGAAAACCAAAGAAAAAGTGTGACGATTTGAGCACCACTAAAAGACTTGTGTTTATTCTATCACTCAAGTGCCTTGTATTGTCGCCGCTAGATTCAAATAGCAAAGGAAAACAACTGGGAACAAGATAGGATTGTTCGATCATCATTGGACGGATCTAATCAAGTGAAAACGTTTGGACCAGGGTGAAACTTTGCCAGAGGTGTACCGTCCGATCATCATCGGACCATTCCAATCAGCGTGAAGGTTCGGACCAGTCCGAACAACGTGCAAAGCTACACCGTTCGATCTTCATTAGACCACTCCAAGTAGCAAAAAAGGTTCAGACCACACTTCAGAAGCATCCGATCTTTATAAAACTCGATCGAGCGAATCAGATCAAGCGGAGACGTTTAGATCGCTCTTACGATCGTCCGATCTCCATAAAACACGATCGGACTAGTCCGATCAGCAAAGTGAGAGGCTTTGGACCTGTCTGAAGAGTTACTTCATCCTTCTACTGAGCGATCGGTTTTTCGTTTGAAACTTTCATCGGAGTTTGTCCGTCATTCCTTGCATTTTCTTGTCATGTGTTTGCGCGTGCCTGCATGTGATACCCTAACTCCCACTGCCGATCCCCTCTTGCAGAAGGTGTGCGGGTGCCTCCTCCACCATGGCGCGCTATCGCTGCGTCGAGTTCTCGTCAGGGCAGGTGAAGAACTCCCTCCTCGTCCTCATCCTGCACAAATGCGTCCAGGCTTTCTCATCCCCCAGAGGCGAGCCCATGTGCAAATCCCTTACCTATATGATCTGATATGATGCCCTACTAGGCTGTGACTCCAATTCTTGTGGTTGTAGGGGGCGGCGATAAGACATTGACGCACTACTTGGCCATCTTCAACAACGTCCTGCACCGGCCGCACTCCTCAAAGTTCCTCTTTGTCATCTGTGCTGACATTCCAGAGGTCCTTGGGTTTGGTTTTAGTTTGCGTTGTGTTACACTTACATGTTAAAAATCGGAATTGATCACAACAGCAGCCACAATTCTCTAAATGCTGAAATCAACGTGGAGTCAGATGGTACTGTAGATTGTTTTTCACTTTTGAAATGTGGGTTGTGAATTTGCGATTCTCTTTGTTAGATGCATCTTGACCTTGATTGATGGTACAGAGTCGAGGACATGGGGCAATTGGGATCTCTCTGAATATTACACTAAAAATTATAACATGTGCTAAAACAATCTAGAATCTGTGCACAATTTAATTAGGTTTGGTATCCCGAGGATATTTTTTACTCTTTGATGTCACTGACAGTAACGCTGATGCATTCATAATATTTTAATACTGCAATGATTGTTTGGCAAATAGCAGGTAGCTAATCCTTTCTATCTGGATTCTGGAGTTTGGCATTCAACATGCTCTACTGTAGTGCCGAACATATTCTTCTTACTCCTTGAAAGAAGGTGTAGGCTATCTTATTTTCACTGCTAAACCTTTTTTTTCCTGAGATGCAACATGTCGTATTTTGTATCCCTACTTTGAGCCTGAGTATGAAAATTTTAACCTAATATTGTATTTGCATCCTCAATCCATCGTTATGACAACTGGCAGAAAACATCATAGGTTGTTGTAAATTAGGGTGTAAGTTACCATAT
Organism: Melocanna baccifera; assembly: GCA_036346265.1. Classification (NCBI taxonomy): domain Eukaryota; kingdom Viridiplantae; phylum Streptophyta; class Magnoliopsida; order Poales; family Poaceae; genus Melocanna; species Melocanna baccifera. The sequence goes on from CM070678.1 coordinate 26,698,544, forward strand.
TGATCATAAATGTTTAACTTGATTGATTAAGCCTTAGTTTGTTGGTTGTTAAAAAAATGCATGTATTTATGATCCCATCTAAATGTTTGATTTGATTGGTTTGCTCATTTTGCAGTTTGAGAAGTATGCTATGATGAGAGGATTTGGCCCGATCTTCCGATGAGAACGATAAATATGGTTGTTTGGTATGACGTTAACACAAGGCTACTTAACTGAAACGATCAAATCCGTCCTACAATCGCTACACCATACTCTTGTCGTTACCAACCATGCCTAAAACGGCTGATCTTTCCTGTAAGCAATCAAGAATCAAGCAAGAAAACAATAAGCGCGATCTGAATTTGCGAATGAAATATGAAGTTTCATTAAATAATGGAGAAACCTGAAGCCACCGTAGTTGGTCTAGTCGTTACAAGTACACAACTGATGTTTTCTGAATAAAAATCAATATAAACAAGACTAAATCCTAAAAGTAGCATCCTTGGCAGTTTTTGAGGGGCTAAGGACATGGGGAGCACGTCCGTGAAGGTGAGGAACATCCCACTACAACTCCCTAGTTATGCTTGCTCAAACTGATATAAGGCCTAGGGCTCATGTTTGGAACTGATTCAGAATTGTTTTCACATCCTAGTAATAATTATTATATTTGGAATGCTTAATCTATTAAATGATTTGCTGGAGTAGCTAATTTTGTATCGTTATGTAGGTGGCTACGAAGTGCAAACTCTAAGTGAGATATACCTCCATTGCCCTGGACGCTGCTTGGGGCCAAACGTATCCATCCAGTGCTAGGGCCTTGTTGCACAGTGTAACTCTAGCATCAGGTTTCGCAAAAGTGAATATAGATGGTGTTCATATCAATTTTGAGGTTGTTTGCTGTAGATGCCCCCAAATGACGAGGTCGTGACTCTAGGGTAAGCTATTGGAATATTCATCTAGTGGCTCAAGAGGGACATTTTCTAGGAGGCTCTTACACTGGTGTCAACTCCACAGAAAAGTCCTACATTGGTGCCAAGTCCACAAGAGCTATCTACATAGGAGCTATCTGCACCAGAGTTACCTGCACTAGAGTTACCTGCACCGATGCAGCAAGGGCATGGTGAATCACATCCATCAACATCTCTGCCCCATCGACTACCGTGAAGTCAACCTCTATACAGCGAGGCGGCAAGGCAAACTGAAGAACGATGATATCTCCTATATGTCGTTGGCCCAAAAATTCAAGCTAGGCGACCTGATGGTCGTCTCAGAAGAGCGCTTCCTAACCCTAGATTTCACTTGCTAGAGATTGCATTAATGATACATGGAATAGGCCAACAAGCCGAAACCTGAAAGGCTCTCGGGTGTCAATGTCAAGTTCAGGCTGTATCATCTTTAGCACAACATTCATGACTGTGTCTTTACGATAACCTTCCAGGACTTGTTCTTTCTCTTCAACCTTGACACCCTTAACGCCTCACCGCATCACTCATTCGATGCTGGACACTGTAAATGTGTACAATCAAGGTCTACGTTCATGTAATATCGATAAATGTAATATATATATATATATATATATATATATATATATATATATATATATATATATATGGTGGGTGAAGCTAGATTAACGAAATCACCGATATGTTTTCTCAACCCACATTTGGTCTCCTTAGATACTATCAACGACAATGCATCCTTTATCGAGCAATACATGACGACAGTATTGGTAGCTCACCATAACAAGAAATTCATACTTATGCCCTACAACCATGGTAAGTGCTATACGTATTAATGGCTATATTTATTGATTTGTACTTAATAGACAACATAAACTTAAGTTTAATGACCATGACAACATACCTGTGTAGATTCCACCAGATTCTAATTTTAATTATACCAAAATAGAACAAGACAATGTACCTTGATTCCCTAAAGAGGGCCAAAACAGATTTCACAGTTATCCAACAATTAATCGACAGGTAAACATATTTTCTTCATAGATAACTCTATTGTATCTCTTCTTCTTTCGCAATAACTATAGCTAACTTTTTGAAATCACGTAGGTCGTTCGCTAGGTACGTTCTGTGTACAAAAATCCAAGGGAGGGATCAACGCCTTGCGACACGATCTAGATTTCTCGGTATTCACTAGTACATATTAATTCTATATAACACTTCGTAATAATGCCTCTTGAACTCACAAATTCTATTTTTGTAGTACTACCAGCAGCCGTCGGGCAACACATGTTGATACTTTATTGCCACAATATGGAACTACTCCTTGATTCCGTGAGGACCAATGATCCTCAGGTTTGTCAATCTTGTAATAATTATTTCATACTTATCAATTTATATGTATGCACGACATTGATCTTCCTACCGACAGGTTGTGACCAGCGCTACAACTGTGTTGGAATAGGCCAACCTCCAAAAGATTAGAGGACAGTGTGTGTACTTCTTGATATCGTAAGTCATAAACAAAAATAGACAGTTCCACAATGTAGAATGAATTTGATTGGAATAAGATTGAACTTAATTGTACATATTTGTATTCTTGAATATGATTAATTTATTTCATTTGAGTTAATTGAATTGTGAAATGGATGTTCTTGTTCTGAAATACTTGTGAATTGGATGTATACTTGTACATGTGTTTCTACTTATTTTAGAGGCCATGCCTAGTATTTCCTAAGACTAGCCAACAAATAGGAATATATATTTAGGAATTCAAATGAATATCACAGACGGTTATTAACTCATAACCGTCTATGATAGTCGACTATCATAGACGATTTGTAGTAAAAACTATCTATGATATCTAGTGTATTACAGATGGTTCGAAAACAGTCGATGATGGCCTCATGTCATTACTGATCCATAAATTCAAACGGCTCATGAAACCGTCTGTAATGACGTTTTTGAACCATCTGTGATGACCTTTTCTATAGTAGTCGATGCTGGTGTACCGTGGAACTCAGGCATTTCAAGTGGTGACGACCTCATGGGTATCGCATCATCGTGAAGACCGACAAGTGAAGATTGAGGAAATTGTCCGAAACCGAGTAGAGTGGCAGTTTACAAAATCGCGGCGCTGATCTAAGTGGTTTAGGTCATGTTCTTATGGATGAAATGTCTTATCAGGCTATTGAAGCCTTTAGGAAGTCACGCTCTAAAAAAGTGCGCAAATGTGTGTAATGCTAAAACCCGTTTGAGTGTGGATTACCTAATTTCTCCAAGTGTAAGTGGTGTGATCCACCAAGAGATGGCTGGTTTAGTGAGAGGTGAGGAGCCTCCACTAAATAAACCTTGTGTTGAGTTGAGTCATGTAGATTTTAAGTTTAGGGTTAAGGTTTACTTGTGTTGGACCCTTATTGAGTGTGCTCTAGGCTTAGAACTCTGCTATCATAGAAGATTGGCTGTAAAATGTTTCTCTCTAAGTGAAATAAATATTCAAAATTGTCTAAGTGAGTTGTGCCATGGACCTCCTTATGAGCTTTTGATTTTCTTAGTTTTCTTGTTTAGATTTTTTTCTCTTGAGATTTTTTGGTGCCAATGATGTATAAGAGGTGGACATGTCTCCTAGAGACAAGATCTCATCCATTTAGGCATGATTTAGAGGAAGTCCTTGAGTTTACTCGGTTTTTCTCAGGAGAGATGTGTTTTTTGAGTTTTGCCTTTGTGGTTGTTTTAGGTTGAATTCATGCTGTGTTCTAGCTTACTGTGACATGTGAGAATCCATTCCAGGCCACCTAGACCATCCATGACTCGCGAGCAAGAGCATATCGAAGTTTTCCTCTTTTGTCTGATTTTGGTGTAATTTTTATTTAAACAAAAAAGGATAGAACTTTGATAATGATTTTCTTGATCGTTGATTGAAATTGGTTTGTGATATCCTAGAGAAGGTGCATGCCAAGTTTCACATCATTTGGATAATCAGATCAAAAGTTATGTGGATTTTAGGATTTAAAATAGTGCTGAAATTACTGTTCATTCGCCCGATTTTACTATTCATAACGGTCTAACCACCATTGTGACCGATTGGTACTTTTGGTTTGACCGGTGAAGGTTGGGATGTTGCGTGGTTTTTGCTTCTATGGCTTAGGACTTTTGATGAGGTTATGAATTTTGTTTTTCACTATTATTGTTGTTAATATTTGGGGAAAGATTTTGAAAGAGTTATTCACCCCCCTCGACTTACCATACTTGATCCTACATGATATCTTTTGTTGTTCTGTGTTTATTTATGTGCATCGCTTGGTATCAATGCAACTGATGTTGTACATCAATAACAGCTTAATTCAGTCTGATACTTCTGCAGAGAGAGAGGGAGGGAGGATAAAATGAAGTATGTGTACATATAAATAAGGTAGGTCATGTTCTTTTTCAGTTTATGACTTATGGCTAACGATTTTTTCGTCGCCGTTTCAAAGCGGTTTATTAAGACAACCTTTTCAAAGTGACTTATCAGTATTTGATTTATTCACACAAATACTTATGCTATAGTTAAAAGCTATAAGCTATAGCTAAAAAGAATGCACCCGTACACTAGAAAATCGGTAATACTACAGGACGAATGGAGCTTTGAATTCGATGGACTCCAAGCCCGATATTTGTGGGCAAATGATCGATTGTGTATTCTTAAAAAACGAAAGAGGGAGATTAAGGCTGCGTTTGTTTCGGCTCACAGCTCGTGGCTTATGGCTTATATTACAGTAACTATCTTTCAAACCCTGCGTGTTTTATGATTGGGTCAACAGAAATATTATAGTAAAAAATATATTGAGTTCCGTTGTACCGGCTAAAATCATACATGACCTTTTTCTATGTATTACTTCTCACAAACAGTTGAAATTCAAAATTTTAAAATATAAATTATAAATCATAGCTCAAAAAAAATTCTCCAAAGTCAATTGACGCTTAGCCGATACATTCAGTCAGTCACTCACAAGCCGTCGTTTTCTGTTTTCACTAGCCTGTCGACTCTGTCCCTCTCTAGTATAGATTATAATAGAGAAGACGAATGGAAAAGGGCACAAGGAGACGAATGGAAAAGGGCACAAGGTTAACTTCCAGTAGGCCCATCATAGTTGAGATAGAGATCAGCTCTGTTTTCCTCGCATCAGCAGACAAATGCGACGAGAAATCAAATGATCTTCCTCACGTAAGTTTTTGCCACCTGTTATCCGGTGACCTTGTACTTCTCACCTCACCTGACGCGACGAGATTGAAAAACGTTGTCCATTTGTGTAATAACCTACTTACTTCCTACATATGTGTCCATTTGTGTGATAACCTTCTTTCTTCTTACATATGTGTCCATTTGTGTGATAACCTTCTTACTTCTTACATTTGTGTTTGCTCATCTCAAATAACGTTCTCCGTTTGTGTAATAACCTTCTTTCTTCTTACATGTGTGTTTGCTCATCTCAAATGCGCCAGTAATAAAGTGTAAAGTGAAAGAGAATTGACACCTCAGATCACGTTTGGAAGCAGTTTTTTCCTCGGTTCCTATGTCAATTCAACCGTTTTCCATCAATATATGCTAAATTTATGTGAAATTTCTATGTTCCTAATGGGCCTTAAGGAGCAATGTAACTATGGCCATACTCAAAACGGTTTTTGGTTGTAGCTATTGGCTTTTGATTGAAATAGACACTGTAGTGGCGGTTAACTTTTGGCTGAGACATTCAATTGAAGTAAATAAAAAAGGAAAAAAAAGTTATATCTCCACGGATAATATAAAAGAAAAAGGAAAAAAACCACGTTAAGAAGCCAACGTGTTTAAAACCATTTCTGACTTCTAAAAGTTAGAAAACAAAAACCAAAATCCATTTTGAATAAGACACACACACACACACACACACACACTCACATATATATATATAGCCTCTTTTCTATATCCGGGTGTAGTTACACTCTATGTCGTATCTCACAACATAGAGAGTATCTCGCGTAACGAAGGATATGTACGTGTGTTTACGAGTATTTAAGATCATATAGGTGATATGAATAATTTTTCAAAGGTGGTATGTACATTTTTTAGACATACTCCTTTTTAAATACATATATAAAGGTATTTATAAAATACGCAAAAAATTATGAACCCCCTTATAATTTTTTCATGTGGTTCATATTAGAGTATCTTATATTTAATATATGAGTATACTTAAAGTGATAAAGGAGTATTTAAAGTTTATTTAAGTGGTATATTAGAAGTGGGTGTAATTACACCTGGGTGTAAAAAGTATTTTATATATATATATATATATATAAAACTGTGTGTGTGCGCGCGCGCTTACGCGAATACCGAGAGACATGAACCAACACAAAAAAAAAAGACTAGGTAAAGACAATGGGAATGCAAAGGCAAGCACGCACATAGATAGCACATGTTCGTAGGTCCATGAGGGCCCTAAATCAAGCCTCGCGATTAGGGGGTGTAAATAAAATGGATAATTTTCATATAATCGACCGATCGAAGGCTTATAGAATGAATACAGAAGGGGTAAATGGTATCCAACACTATCCATGCCTGACTTTGACTTAGAGAAAAAAAATACATAATGTGATACGGGATGAATGATATATGTCTTTATATATCCGTATGTTGAGTGATATATGTAAGTCCGTTATGACTTTACTTAAGAACAAGATAATAAATATGCGGATTGTCGTATATAAACAAGAGGAGAATACTGAGTGCTATTTCTTCAGCATTTCAGTGATTAGTTTTTCCGTGATCACTCTAATTACACCTCTATTGTTCAATATTCTATGTAAGGGTGTAAAAGAAGTGGATAATTTCGTTCGACCGGCTGTCCGAAGACTTATTGACTGAATACAGAATGAAAAAATGGGTATCCGGTACTATTCATGTTCAACTCTAACTCTAAGAAAAAACATGAAATAAAAAATGAGCGATATCCATCTATATCCCCTCTGATTGTACCCCTACTTACAAGCTTATAAGCACAGGCATTGAAGGTTTCTTTCTGTGCCGTGGTTGCCTTCTCTTTTTCCTTTGCCACTCCTTTGGTGTGTTTGTCCCCGTGGGAATGCATGCATCTATTGGTTGCCCATGTTGAAAAATGATGATAATAATCTTTAATGCATCCACGCAACCAATCAACAAGAACATAATAGATCAATCACTAAGAACACCATAATGTAGTCTTTATTAATCATCAAATCTATTCTCATGTTACAATAGTCTCTCTATTTATAGTCTAAACCCCCTAACGGTAATTCCGATATTTGCCTACACCGTAACCTTCTAGGTTTCGTAACACTCCCCCCTTGGGCGAATAGCACGGCATGCATATGCCTCATTAAAAACTCCTCTAAAAAATCCAGTGAAAAAAAGGGACGAAGAAAAGAATACATTGTATCCATTCCTAGTACCGCACTGTTGCTTCATTAAAAACCTTCTCGTGAGAAAACTTCAGGAAAAACTCACGAAGGGAAAAAGAGTACAGCATAAGATCTTCAAGATCATATAACTCTTCTGGTCTTACATAAGAGCTATGGTTCAGGGATTTGCTTCCCTGAAAGCTTCTAGGCCCCAAAAAATGGTTTTGAAAATAAATGACGATTTGGGAATATTGGACTAATATGTTTGTTGAGAATTGCATAGGTTAAGTCTCATAAGTGCGCGTATGTAAAAAACAAGTTGCATGCGAAAGGATGAAAAGAAAAATCAAGATGGCTCAAAAACAAAGGTACAAGTAGTATATAATCCTTTTTCATATTTCATCGGTCTTAAAAGAATGGTTGGAAGACTGGATTATAGGATAGTCACCGTACTATTAAGAGACATCATAGAAATTAACTTGGTAGCATATTCTCGTGCCATTTGGATCAATCTAAGATCATGCATGCACATAAAATTAAGTTTGAAAACCATCTGTTTAAACACCGTATGTTGGTTTGTTAAGTGGCTGTATTCATTCGCCTGTGAATGAAGGAGGCCGGAATTCTGATTATTCCTTAATCTAAAAAAAGTTTGAAAACCATCTATGCTCTTTCAGAAAAATCGGAAGTGCCGACGTGAAATATGCGAAACTACCAAAGTCCAGCAGTACCGACGTATAAACTGTGGAACTACCAGACCACGGTAGTACCAGATATTTTCAATGGTACGTTTTTTCTAGAGAGCATCCCCGTTGAGACTTGGGCTTACCGAAATCAGTAGTACCAGAGAATACACGATGGAACTACCGCAGTGCGGTAGTACCCCGCCAGAAATCGGAACTACTGATCTTCGAAAGTACCGGACAATTTCAGCGGAATGTTTTTTTTCAGAGAGCAGCCCCCATGGAAACTTAGGCTGGCAGAAATCGAAAGTACTGGGAAGTACACAGCGGAACTACCGTAGAGCGGTAGTACCGCGCTGACACAGCGGAACTATCGATCATCGGAACAACCGCACTTACAACGACGGCAGTACCACATCGACTTCCAACGGCTAGTTCTGACGTTGATGCTACATTATTGACCAAAATTATAGATGATGAATTTTTTGTTTGTCAAATCTATGTTGATGATATTATATTTGGATTAACTAATCAAGAATTTTGCAAGAAATTTGGTGAAATGATGTCTAGGGAGTTTGAGATGTTCATGATAGAAGAATTGAGCTATTTCCTTGGACTTCAAATCAAGCAACTCAAGAATAGGACATTTATAAACCAAACAAAATATGCAAGGGACTTACTCAAAAAGTTTGGCATGGAAGATGGAAAACCCATCAAGACTTCTATGGCGACAAACGGACATCTAGATCTCAATGAAGAAGGTAAACCGGTAGATTTAAATCTTTATAGATCCATGATTGGTAGTTTACTTTATCTTACCACATCTAGGACCTATATCATGTTTAGTGTTTGCATGTGTGCAATATTTCAAACTTCTCCAAAAAAATGCCATTTAATGGCTGTAAAGAGGATTCTAATATATTTAAAGCATTTCTCTAGTGTAGCCTTACGGTTCCCCAAATGTGCTAAATTTGATTTAATTAGATATTCAGATTTCGATTATGTGGGTTACAAAGTAGATAGAAAAAACACCTCAGTAGTTGTCAACTTTTAGGAAGGTTCTTAGTATCATGATCTTCCAAGAAATAAAATTCTGTAGCACTTTTAACCACCGAAGTCGAATATGTTTTTGCGGGTAGTTATTGTACCCATTTGCTATGGATGAGGCAAAACTTGATGGATTATGGAATTAAAATTGATAAAACCCCTCTTTTGTGTGATAATGAAAGTGCAGTGAAAATAGTTAACAATTCCATCCAATACTCAAGAACCAAACATATAGATATTCGCCACCATTTCTTGAGAGATCATGTAAGCAATGTGGATATTGAAATTAGTCACATTCGTACCAAAGACCAATTAGCCGATATTTTCACCAAACCTTTAGATAAAATCGGTTCTGCAATTTGAGGAATGAATTAAATGTTTTAGACTACTCAAATATAGTTTGAACGCTTGTCTCATGCTTTTGTGTGTTTTTGGTGTTGATTGAGCATTTTTGAGAGGAATTTTCAAAAAGTTTTGCTAAAATCTCTTATATTAAAAAAACTATGTTCTTAGGCCTTCCCTAGGTTCTTTAATGCATAACAATCCTGAATGATTCTTGTTTGAGTGCAAAACTAGGGATGATTTGCAAAAATTCTCAAATCAAATTCAAAATTTGAAAGTTCCAGAAAAATCAGAACTATCGCTATACATTTTACGACACTACCGCAGTGCGGTACTACTAGCATTAAAACAGTGGTACTACCGATGTACGGAACTACCGGCGTGTAATCTACGGAACTACCGATTTTTCATGTAATGCACAGTAACTTCCGGGATTCTCTCCCTATTTCATCCCATCTCTCTCCTCACTTCATTTGCAACCGTACACCTCTCCCTCTCTCTCTCTCACACCCCCAAGATTAACCCATTTTTCTCCTCCCCGATCTCCAAATCCTTTGGAGATTTTCTTCGTTCTTGGGCGATTTTCTGCATCCCAAGGGTTCAACTCCTTCGATCCTTAAGGTATTTCGGATCAAACATTGCTTTTTATCTCATCTCTATGAACCCTCGGTCTAAATTAGGTTAGATTTGAAATGTGAACAATGTAATGCTATTTTCTCGTGATGAATAATAATGTGTCATCTTTCTCGTGGATTCAATCCAAGAAAAACATCACTTAAAATCATAGCATTAACTACCCTAGAAAATTTCAGAGATATCGGAACTACCGCTTGAGAAACGCGGTACTACCGCACAGCGGTACTACTGGATTTTGCATACCAGTATTACCGCAGTCCGGTACTACCGCAGTCTGAACAGTGGCAGTACCGATTTTCCTGAATATTCAACATTCTTTTTTCATTTAATTCCAACCTAATTTCCTGAATTCATATCATATCCTTAACTTCTTTGTTCACACTCTTGAAGATGCCGCCGAAGACAAGGAACGCCACAAAAAAGTACTATGCTAAGGGCAGTGGTTCGGGTCAGGGATCGTCTCAGCAGGGATCCCACGTTCTTGAATCCCCATCGGTTGAGACGGCTCAAAAGAGTCGTGATGACAGAGGAAAAGGGACTGTGAGCGACTTTGAGACTGAGACAGCGGTGAAACAGTGCTTCAGGCAGCCCAGTCCATGAATCATCTGATGAAGCATTGCCAGAGGCTGAGGAAGAACAAGTGGATCTGAGGAATATGTCCAGTGATGACTACGCCATCTTAAGGCATCGTAGTCAATATGTGCTCCCAAGAAATTGTCAAAATCCAAGATTTCACACAAAGTTTCAAGAGCAAGTCTATGAGCAGGTCTATGGTCCTTCCAAACAATTCGCAGATCATAAGTATGTGGATTAGGATCACTTGGGAGGCCTTGACAAGTATGAGGGTGCTTACCGCTTGTTTAAGAAAGTGGGCATTCACCACATTGTATCTCTAAAATCAGACTATAATGAGGAGATTGTCAGACAATTCTACGCCACCCTCTACATCTCTCCATATTTTGAGCGCATATCTTGGATGACGAGGTATCAATATATAAACTCAAATAAACGAGAATTTGAGAAAGCCCTGAACACTCAGTCCAGCACCTATGAGAAGGTTTATGACAAATTGGTGCTTCAGCTTGCCCAATGCACCGAGTATTATGATCAGAATGTGAGATATGTGGTAGGCAAGCCCCCTAGACTCCTCCCTATTCCCAGTCTAGTTAACATAATCATTAACCATACCATCCTCCCCAAGAGCAAAAATTTTGATGCCATCCGTGGGCACTCTTGGAACTTGATCAACTATGTAATGACCGGAACAAGATTTCATATGGTTGATCTCATAATAAGAGAGATGGCAGTGACACAGAATGACAGTGTAAGAAGGATTAATTATGCTCCATACATTGTGGCCCTGATCATTAAAAAGACCGGATACCGAGGAGTGTTGGGTGAAGTTCATAAGACCTACAAGCCCAGGGAGGAACCTCCAATTCCCATGCCTCCGTGCCCCAGAGCGCAACCAGGAGGGACTGCAACCGAGCGACAGGGCGAGGACGAGGTGTCACTCTCCCAAGTCTATTTAGTTGTTTTGCGTCTTGAGGGTAACATGTCTACCCTGACGGATAGCGTTTCCTCCCTGACGTTTGCCGTCTCCTCTCTTGTAGACCGCATGACCGCCCTCGAGAGTGCGGTCACTCCAATTCAGTATGGACGTCGTCGCCATGATGCTCCTTCTCTTTTATGATTCTCAAGTCAATATTGAACCTCAAGTGCATTTCTCATTTGCAAATTATCTACTTTCTTGAAGTCCATTGTTTAAAAACCTTCGCAAAATGTTATTGTTCACATATGCTAGTTGTATCTTGTTTCTTCTTTGCACATATTAAGGGGAAGCTTTTCAAAATTGACTTTAAAAAAAAATAAATTTCTTGGTCTTTTTTTGAGAAAATTTAAAATTTCAATTGCTCCTTTAAAGTCACAAAAGAATATGCAACTCGTCTTCAAACAAGTAGTATATTCAAAACTGTTCTTTCTTATACTTAAAATATGAGTGTTGTCATCAATTACTAAAAAAGGGGAGATTGAAAGCATTTAGGGCCCTAAAAATGGTTTATGAAATTAATGACGATTTGTGAATATGGGACTAATATGTTTGTTGATGATTGCATAGGTTAAGTCTCATAAGTGCGCGTATGTCAAAAGCAAGTTGCATGTGAAGGGATGAAAAGAAAAATCAAGACGGCTCAAAAACAAAGGTACAAATAGTATATGATCTATTTGCATGTTTCACTGGTTTTAGGAGAAAAGTTGGAAGATCAAATTATAGGATAGTCGTCGTATTATTAAGAGGGTTCATAGAAAGTAACTTGATAGTATATTTTTATGCCATTTAGATCAATTTAGGATCATGCATGTACATAAAATTAAGTTTGAAAACCAATTATACTCTTTCAGAAAAATCGAAAGTACCGGCGTGAAATATGCGGAACTACCAAAGTTGGGTAGTACTGACGTATAAACTGTGGAACTACCGGACCATAGTAGTACCGGATATTTTTAGCAGTACGTTTTTTCCAGAGAGCACCCCTGTTGAGACTTGGGCTTGCCGAAATCGGTAGTACCGGATCATACACGGCGGAACTACCGCAGTATGATAATAACACGCCAGAAATTGGAACTACTGATCTTCGGAAGTACTGGACAATTCCAGTGGTACGTTTCTTCCAAAGAGCACCACCCGTGGAAACATAGGCTGGTAGAAATCGGAAGTACCTGGAAGTACATAGCGGAACTACCGCAAAGCGGTAGTACCGCGCCGACACAGCGGACCTATCGATCATCGGAACTACCGCACTTACAACGACGGTAGTACCGCACCGACTTTCAACGACTAGTTCTAACATTCTAACAGAGCAATTACTGTGTGCTACAGTACATTGCGGTAGTACCGCACTTTGCACGCCGGTTGTTCCGATTTTCTTGATTTTTTAGGATTAATTTTTGTAACGGCTAGTTTTTGTTGGTGAGGATATAAATACCCCCCACTAGCTCAAGGACATATTACTGAACTTGTATTGAACATCTTTGAGCCTTGAGCATTCGTTTCACACCACCTCTCTTTGTGTGCATTCATTTTTAGGTGTTTAGCCATTTCAAGTGCATACGTTCATTAGATTGATTCTTGGCACTTGATAGCCGTCAAGTGAAGTGTGATATTTTACTCCTGGTGCTTGTCAGCACCTAGACGGCCTAGTGGTAGATTGCAAGGTGATTTCTTCAAGAAACTTGTTAAGAGGCCCGAGCAAACTGTGAGTGGTTCGTTGCTCACTATTTCCAGAGAGAAGCAAGAGCAACCAATAGTGGATTGAGGAGTTGAGGCTTAATTTGTGAAGCCGGTCCAAGAGTGTTTGGGTTTTTCTCAACGTGGATTAGTGAAGACCGGTAAGTTTTCGATACTACGGGAAAAACTTCGTGTGTCTACTTGTGGTTATTTCTTGATCATCACTTTTATATTTACATTCATAGCTTTGCAATTGTTAATATTGTCATATTATCTTGGGCTAGAAGTTTAATCACAAACATTAGTTCTTGTAGTGCTTTAGGATCACTAGAATTGAATAGGTTGAAATTAATTAGTATTCTTGCATAGTGATCACTTTTCATAATTTAATTTTTAAAAGCGAGAATTTTAGAACCTCCTATTCACCCCCTCTAGTCGGTTATCCTTGATCCTACATCCCCCTAAACCATGTAACTCGATAAGTCACATTATCTCTATGCCTCCTATGCACTTTTAGAGCTCATGAGGAAAAAAAGAATTTAGAAACTATATGCTTCGTGGTATTATCTTTAACATAGCCATTTGCATTGGTGTCACACAAACTATATTATCTTCATAGATAATAGTGGGATCATCAACAGTGTTTATGCCACATCACTTCTTGATGTGACTAATCATTCACCTGAGTCAAACACATTCTTGTGAGGTTTCATACTACGATATGCATATACTTTGTTTAAAACTCCTTCCAAAAGCCCAGTGAAAACAAAGGAATGAAGAAAAAAGTACACAACACTTGTTAAATTGTATTTCACTTGTTGCCTCATTAAAAACTTTCAAGTAAGAAACCCAACAGGAAAAACTTGCTAAGGAAAAATGAGTACATCACTTATCTTCAAGATTTATAAATTGTTTTCAGGATTTATTAAGATCTTCAAGACCTTTGTAATATCCATCGATTTGACTTATACCGATAGGTGGTAAAACTTTTAAGATAGTGATTATCAAGTCAACACCTTCTAGGTTAGACTAAAGTCGAGATTTTCTAAATCTTGTGCATAATTATAAGGTTTAGCATATGCTCATCCTGAAGATCACTTTCGGTGAAGTCTTATTATTCATCTAGGTAAAGAGATGATAAAACAATTTTGGAGTAATATACTTAACTTTTCAAAATACCATTTATCCATGCGTGCAACACAAGCAAAATTTATTCTAATCAATACATGGGAGTGATAAATTGCAATACCACATTTCTTTAGGATTTAACTTATCAAAACCTTCCAAGGTCTTAATATTCAACAATCATTTATGAGTAGTACTATACGACCAAAACTTGTTCTGCAGAACTAGAAGTATGGTTATACAACCATAGAATCAATATAACCAGTCTTAATTTTGGTACTTAGGGGATTAATAAATTTGTCATTAACACCAATGCATATGATACATTCATGATAATAGAGGATATTGCCACTTCATAAAGTTCTGCTAGGAGATGCACTTCATATATGCTTTTGTGGTGCACTTCTGGTCTTTAGTTTCCTCATTCTATTTTCTTGGGTCTCGGATAGGTTCTTATCCACTTCTAGAGATCGCATAATCGTTAGTGTATTTTTGATCAACTGGTGATTTAATTTTTCTTCAAGGAAATATTCTCTCTTTTAAGAGATATTTTCTCTTTTAAGAGACACTCTTTCTTCGAGTAAGAGTTTTATATACATATATACATGTTACAATTTACTTTCTCGTTGAAACACTAAGTCATTCAAGGATCAAGCTTTGAGTCCCTTCAGGGATCCCATCAAGGATTTTCATAATCCAATAATTACATATCTTATTCATATCATCTTCAGAGTTATTATATAATAGAACATTATTTCATTCAAACAGGAGAATATCGATCTCTACAGGGATCCTTAGACCATCGCTTTCACCACCTCATGTTTCATAGTGACCCACCAAGTCTAAACTAACAGGTTCCAAGACTTTCATCTGCGATTATGGTTTGGCTTAAATTTCTTCCTTTTATTTTTTACCCGATATGAACACTTCAAGTGATCAGTCATAGATTTTGATTCTAGATTTATATTTTCATATGAGAAACTTTATCAATTTTACAGGCAAACTGGTTATCGATAACTTTTCTCCAAATATCCTCATGATTGTCTTCTAATATTAACCAAATGTTTGTCATTTCTCAAATGAAAGCTTATTGGTTGTTCCATGTTCCCCAGTATTGTAATATGCATGCGTCTTATTATTGGGGTTTTCATTTTCATGATGAGCATCTTCATGAGGTATTTCACCTTTGAGGTGAGTTCTCTGTTAGAGTATTTAAGGAGTGTTTAACGATTATTTTGACTACTGCCGCTAGATCTTGGATCCATAGGCGTCCCCTGTAGATCACTGACTAATAAGTTAACTTCACAGAGATGAAAATACTATTCAACCTGGAGTATTCCAAACTTAGCGATGCATTTATTTCAAGTAAATACTCTATAACTCCTCCATGCAATGAAAAAAGAAATTTGATAGTCTCTCCGCTTCTAGCATACAAGAGTATCAACTAAACTTAAATTTAGCTTGGTTAGTACATGAACCATATACTAAAGATCATTTTTCAGGAAAATATCATGTCATTCAATGATTTTGGGCATTTCTATCCCCTGATACTGGGATTTGATCTTGCTTAATAGTATACTTCAAAAATCCCCTTAGTATGGACACATGGTAGATAAAATTTTAGATCCAATCTTATCCGAGCTACTGGTGGTGGTTTAAATGGTATATGCTACGATGGTGATATTATATGAAAAATAATTGGTTCTTCTAATACACACTAATTCTTGATTGTGGTTCTTTTCTTAATGCAGTGAGCTAGATATTTATTAATGTAGTGACATAAAAACTACATATCTCTACTACTGGTAGATTATCCCAAACGTCTGGTGGGTTATTAATCTGTAAAATTATAAATATTCTAACTTCTTATATATTACCTAATATTATGATTCAATTACTCATACTTGTGGTTTAAAATTTGGATTACTCAAACTTTAAGTTTTGTGTTAATGCAATATGTTTTGACATGATCAAGAGTATTATGTTTTGATAGCATAATATACATCTTCAGGATGCTCATAAGAGCATAAATATAACACTATCATATAAAACACAACCATTAATTAATCTGCATGGAATATATATTCTGCTAGAATATACTTCTAGTTTAACCTTCCAGATGAAATAATTATTCGCCAGGAGTATATGTGATTAATTGAGAGATAATTTATATGCTTGTTATCATTTATGATGCCAAATAAGTATGACAGATTTAGATCATTCAGGATCTGTAAAATCCAATAGGTCATCTAGTATTCTGAGAGTTATACTTTATTCACGCAAATGGCTATAGCTTGCAGTGGCATTACAATTGCAGACTGCATTTGCCAATATGCATGTCTCAAATTTATAACTTCAAGCTTATTTGCTTCTAGATTTGACCTAGGATATGCTACGATGTCATCATTACTCTTGTGCCTCTGAGGTTCCAATATTCTTCATATACCCCAAATTCCTCCCCCTTTTTACGCTAACCATAAATATTCCAAGTGAAAGTGCCTGCTTCTAGCATTGCTTTGAATTAACTTAGTTTTAGCAATGAATTGCTATTATACTACTTCAAGAGTAAAATTTTATTGGCATACAACCGACATTCACTTTGTAATTTAGAATATGGGGTTATTTCTAGACTTGAAGTCCTTGGGGTTCATAGCATTTTCTAGTCGAGGTGATCCTTCTGGGATTTAACATTTGACTAGATTTCTTGTGTCTTCAAGAAAGATAATTTTTCTATTGCCATATGAGCAATAACAAACTAATGAACTGAGGCATAAAAGATGTTAGGAGCACAAGTTTTACTTTTATCTATTCAATAGATAATTTATCATTTCCCAGATTTTTCTAGCAATCTTTGGAATTTTCTGATAATTATTAAGGTATTTAAGTAATTTTCAGAATTACTAACCCATTAAATAAATCCCCAAATACACATGCTAGGAATAAACCATAAAAGAAATATGATGCTTCCGAGGTATACTAAGTCTAAGGTTTCTTAAATTTATATATGCTCATATACCTAAAACCATGTTGTTGTAGGGGTAGCCCAACCCCCCGTGACTGGGCCTCGCAACGGGCATAATATGTAATAGGCTCAATAGTGTAGAGGTGTAAATATATCCATGTACCCTCACCCTTTGTAAATACTAAGGGGTAGAATGGGGATTTCCTATTCTACCCCACTCATGTATATAAACCCCCGGGAGGGGTGGGAGGAGGCATGGCCCTCTTATTCTCACCAACTCTCTCCCAGATCTGGCTCTCCTCTTCCTCTCCTACGAGTCCCCTTCTTTACTGTTTGGCCCGTAGCCACAACAGATGGCGCCGTCTCCGCGCAGCGTTGCATCTCCGAGTCGAGGTCCCCGCGTCAAGCCTCCGCAAAGCATCGCCCGACCCCGCCATAATTCATTGTCACGAACGCCGCAGATAAGTCCATCTCGACGCTGGCCTGTTTGCTTCGGGGGGCACACACACACACACACACACACACACACACACATATATATATATATATATATATATATATATATATATATATATATATATATATATATATATATGTATATGTATGTATATATGTATGTATATATATGTATGTATGTATGTATATGTATGTATGTATGTATGTATATATATGTATGTATGTATGTATGTATATGTATGTATGTATGTATGTATATGTATGTATGTATGTATGTATATGTATGTATGTATGTATGTATATATATGTATGTATGTATGTATATATATGTATGTATGTATGTATATATATGTATATATATGTGTGTGTCCATACTGCGCGCGAGGCATTCCGTCTCCGTCAGCGTGACTCCGCACTGGCCCTCGCCCAAGCCTACGTCCGGGCGTTGGGGTCGCCGTGGCCTCCGCTTAGGCGACCTCCGCGCTGCGGCCTTCGCATGGTGTCGAGTCACCGCCTGGAGCCCACCGGCTCCGCGCCCTGCCTCTCCGCTGCCTCCGTGCCTGTCCGTTGTGCAGCATCGTCTAGCGTGTCGAGCGGAGCCTCGTCTTCGCACTGGCACTGCCTCCGTGCGACCACATTCCATGCATAGACAAACTACATGCATGCGTGCGTGGAACACCCAAATACCCATTTACGTATCCACCCATGCATGCATGAAATATCCATTCGCGGGACTCATCCATGCATGCACTAAATGTTTATTTGCGTACCCGTCCATGCATGTGGTAGTAACTTCGCCCTCCTGCACGCGGGGCCATCCGCGAAGAATTCCACTACCCCGGCGACGACAGGCGCCCCTCTCCGAGCAGGCGCCCCTCCGAGCAGCCTCTGGTCCATGCGCTAACTGGACGGGAAGTAGAATACACGCACGCAGCGTGCGCTCGCCCTTCACGTTCGCTCGTCTCCGCGTTGGTGAGGATCAGCTCTGGCCTCTGCGTCCGCTCGCCTCCGCACCGGCAAAGACCAGCTCCGGCCTTCGCGTGGGGGGGGAGTAAGCCTGTACGCGTATCTGCTCGCTGCAGGCACGTATCCATGCATGCATGGGTCAGCATACCTACACGCGTTGGTATATATATGCATGAATACATGTGAGATGACCAAGGCATAAGCCTGCATGCACATTTGTTTGCTTGATGCACGCATACATGCATGCTTGAGTTACTGCACATGTATCTATGTTTGTATGCCTTGGTATGAAGCTGCCATACAGCCGGCGAATTTCACAAGCGCCACCCAAGCCTCTGCCCACCAACCGTGCCGCGGGCTCCGCGGTGAAGGTCTGGACTTTGCGAAGCCTCCGTACTCGTACGCGCTACCCTCCGCGCGCCGCTCGAGATGTTGCTGCCCTCACCGAGATAGCATTTAGTACACGGAAGATTAGCGAAGTCACGTGAGCACTCAACGCCTCCGCACAGGCCGCTTGCATCAGCCAACAGCCTCCGCTTGGATGGGTTCCGCGTCGAGCATAGGCCACCGGCCTACACGCACGGAGCCTGAGCCTCCAGGACGAGGCCTTCTACGTGGGGTCTACGCGCTGGGCTCCAGCATGCAGATATGTATACATGCATATGTATGCTAGTATGGCACACAGTCATACGTCTAGGATGCCCCGGCGTCAGTTGAGCCTTGACAATGCCCCTCCCCTAGCGCGTCGACTCCATCACTCCGGCTGCGGCATCCGCACTGCCGAAGGTGGTGCAGCCACTGAAGTGAGTGAATAGGCCTTCGCTCAACTCCGAGGCAACCTCGCCGGCCTTCGCTTCGCTCCGGGACGTCCTCGCTGGCCTTCGCGCTGCGCCGACCCGGGCTCCATATGCGTTGCCCGCCCGCCTGCGTGTCATCGACCTCGGCTTCGCGCGACCCCGTCAACCCCGCAAGGCCCCTCGCATCGTCAGGTCTTCGCACGGAGCCTCCGCGCATCGTCAGGCCTCCGCACGTCGACGAGCCTCCGCGCGTCGTCAGGCCCCCGCACCGAGCCTCCGCGCGCCATCAAGCCTCCGCGCGTCGTCGGGCCTCCGCACAGGAGCCTCCGCGCGTCGTCAGGTCTCCGCACCGAGCCTCCGCGCCTCCTTCGAGGTGTTCAAAATCTTTGCCAAGCTGCCCGAAGCCTTCGTCGCCATGTTAGCACACTTCGCTGGGAGTATTGCGGGAAGCCACACAAGCAGCGAAGTGCATGCACGAGACCATGCATGCATGAAAGCAACAGGCGAATGGTCCTCCGCCAGACCATCCGGAGTCTTCGATGAGCTCTTCGGAGTCTGCACCGACATCTCCGGGGTCTTCACCAAGCTCTTCGAAGTCTCCACCGCTGTCTTTGAAGCCTCGCACCCTCAACATCGGAGGCTATTTTGCAGCATTGGTCTTCACTCCAGACTCCGCGGCGCCGACACTCGACTCTGCATCGAGCAACTCTACGGAGTATAAATAAGACGTAGCGTCGAGCCTTGCCTCCGCACGCACTCTGCGGAGTCTAAATTAGAATAAGACGCACGGTCTCCGCCTTCCAGATTCACGTGCGCACTCTACGGAGTATAAATAAGACGTAGCGTCGAGCCTTACCTCCGCACGCACTCTACGGAGTATAAATAAGACGTAGCATCGAGCCTTGACTCCGCACGCACTCTGCGGAGTCTAAATTAGAATAAGACGCACGGTCTCCGCCTCCCGGATTCACGTGCGCACTCTACGGAGTATAAATAAGACGTAGCGTCGAGACTTGCCTCCGCACGCACTCTACGGAGTATAAATAAAACGTAACGTCGAGCCTTGCCTCCGCACGCACTCTACGGAGTATAAATAAGACGAAGCGGGGGGACGCCTCCGCACGCACTCTACAGAGTATAAATAAGACGTAGCGTCGAGGTTTGCCTCCGCACGCACTCTACTGAGTATAAACAAGACGCGGGTGTCCTGCGCGTGTGTTGGTGTACCCTCCGGAGCATAGCTAAGCCGTGGTCGATAGTCCCATGTATACTCCAGAGAACAAATTAGACGCGGATGTTGTCCCTGCGCACTCTACTGAGTCTAAACTAGACGCGGATGTCCCGCGCACGCGATGGCGTACCCTCCGTGAGTGACCGGTAAGCCGTGATTGAAGAATCACGCCCCCTCCGGAGTACAAACGAGACGCAGCGGATGCTGTCCCTGTGCACTCTACTTGAGTATAAATAAGACGCGGATGTCCCGCGCACGCGCTGATGGTACCACTCCACAAACTCTTTCGTGTATGCGTTAGTGCTGCCACTGCGTGTACTCTTTACGAGTATAAACAGACATGGTCGATGTTCCCACGCACTCTATGGAGCATAAAAGCTATATGATGGCCGAGACACCAGGGAGTGCCTCACTGTTGTGGTGCATTGCCTGGGTATCGCATCTTCGTGCGCGTTGCACTCCTTTTGAAGGTAGGGGACGGCGGCGCCTCGCCTCCGCGCTCGCGCGCGTAGTGCCTCGGCCACGCCGTGGCGCCGCCCTCTGCGGGTACTCCTTTTGAAGGTAGGGGAACGGCGGCTTCGCCTCCCTGCCTCCGCGTGCGTAGTGCCCTCGGCCTACGCCGTAAGCGCCCGCCCTCTGCGGGCACTACTTTTGAAGGTAGGGGAACGGAGGCTTCGCCTCCCTGCCTCCACGTCCGTAGTGCCCTCGGCCTACGCCGTAAGCGCCCGCCCTTTGTTGGCACTCCTTTTGAAGGTAGGAGAACGGCGGCTTCGCCTCCCTGCCTCCGCGTGCGTGGTGCCCTCGGCCTACGCTGTAAGCGCCCTCTGCGGGCACTCCTTTTGAAGGTAGGGGAACGGCGGCTTCGCCTCCCTGCCTCCGCGTGCGTCGTGCCCTCGCCTACGCCGTAAGCGCCGGCCCTCTGCGGGCACTCCTTTTGAAGGTAGGGGAACGGTGGCTTCGCCTCCCTGCCTCCGCGTGCGTCGTGCCCTCGGCCTACGCCGTAAGCGCCCGCCCTCTGCGGGCACTCCTTTTGAAGGTAGGGGAACGGCGGCTTCGCCTCCCTGCCTCTGCGTACGTAGTGCCCTCGGCCTACGCCGTAAGCGCCGCCCTCTGCGGGCACTCCTTTGAAGGTAGGGGCAGCGGCTTTGCCTCCTCGCCTCGCGCGCGTAGTGCCTCGGCCTACGCCGTAAGCGTCCGCCCTCTGCGGGCACTCCTTTTGAAGGTAGGGGAACGGCGGCTTCGCCTCCCTGCCTCCGCGTGCGTAGCGCCATCGGCCTACGCCACGAGCACCCGCCCTGCGCGGGCACTGTTTTTGAAGGGAAGGGAACGACAGCTTCATCTCCCTGCCTCCGGGTGCGCAGCGCCCTCGGCCTACGCCGCCCGCGCCAGCTCTCCACAGGCACTGTTTTTGCAGGTAGGCGGACTTTCCGATGCAGGACTTCGTCGTCCGCCTGGTAGGCACGGCTTCGGCGGGACGACCCGGCTTCGGAGCAGCGCTACGCCGCTCGCCTCGTAAGCATAGCCTCAGGGGCGCGGCGACGACTTCGCCGTCCGCCTCGTAGGCAAGGCCTCGGCGAGACGGCTCGGCTCCGACGACGACTTCGTCGTCCGCCTGGTAGGCACGGCCTTGGCGGGATGACCCGGCTTCGGAGCAGCGCCATGCCGCCCGCCTCGTAGGCATGTCCTTGGGGGGCGGCGACGACTTCGCCGTCCGCCTCGTAGGCAAGGCCTCGGCGAGACGGCTTGGCTCCGACAACGACTTCGTTGTCCGCCTGGTAGGCATGGTCTTGGCGGGACGACCCAGCTTCAGAGCAGCGCCACGCCGCCCACCTCGTAGGCATTACCTCGGTGGGGCGGCGACGACTTCGCCGTCCGCCTCGTAGGCAAGGCCTCGGCGAGACGGCTCGGCTCCGACGACGACTTCGTCGTCCGCCTGGTAGGCACGGCCTCGGCGGGACGACCCGGCTTCGGAGCAGCGCCACGCCGCCCGCCTCGTAGGCATTGCCTCGGTGGGGCGGTGACGACGACTTCGTCGTCCGCCTGGTAGGCACGGCCTCGGTGGGGCGATCCAGCTTCGGAGCAGCTTCTCACCGCTCCTACGAGTCCCCTTCTTTACTATTTGGCCCGTAGTCACAACGCATGTTTTTACGATTTTCTAGATTTTTTGGTAATCTTTAATGAATTTTTGCTAATTAACAAGCAATTTTTGAAATTACTAATAGGTAGAAACAAATGCTAAAAGAAATAATCTAGAAAACATGATAATAATACTAAAAGCTAACTATATTATAATAAAGCTCATATAATCTACAACAATTTCTTTAGAAAGTTAGTCTACTGGACTTACTTGCTATATCAACAAACTTCAGGGTAAAATTGCAATTATTTCTGCATGCCATCGAATATTTATAATTTGCTGAGACTTCGGGGCTATTTGTAAAATTTCCATCAGCCAAAATTCTCCACCTTCCTTGTTTTTATCTGGGCCGAAAACAACTCGTTTTGGTCCATACGGCCTGCCGGCCCGATGACAATCGGTGGCTAGGATTAAAACCCTAGCCACCTCAACCGTTTGGCAGCCGAACTGGGAAAAGCGGTGGCAAGGCACGGGGCGCGGTTACGACTAGCGGGGCTAGGCACGAGAGGAGGGCGACAACGGCCGTCTGGGAAGGGCGTGGGCGAAGGCTTCATGCGACTTTGGGCGCAGGAGTGGAGATGGCGGTCAGTCACGTCAGCTGGGAAGGGCCGAACGACGGTCACTCGTGTCAGGCGAGGTCGAGCACCGGCGGGGAATGTCTGAGTGGCGGTCGCTCGTATCGGGTGAGGCCGAGTGGCTCATTGGCTGCTTTGGGTGAGAAGGAAAGCCGAACAACGATGGCACCATGCGAATTCGGCGTCACCGGTGGGGGAGGCCGAGTGGTGATGGCACGACTTCGGGCGATGCCATGACTACGACTCCCACCACCTTGCCGAATTTTCGCGTAAGATTCAATCCATTGGAAGAATAGTGATCCCAGTCTTAAACCCGAGTTAGCGATTAACAGATCTAATTTAGGGCCTAGCAACTAACAAATATAGAGACTTGCAATTAATCTACAAGATTAATCTAAAACAAAATCATAGATTGTAAACTAGATTATACAGGCATGTACCAAGTTCGGCATGTGCAGTACCGAATCGCGCCGTGGTTCCCTCCGGGAAGCAGCCGTGCCGCTCTTACGTCGCGGCAAGGTCGCGGCCGGCGAGGATGCCATCACAGCCGGTGGCCAAGAACTTGCCGAGGTTGATGATCGGTATGTAGGGGTGAAAATGAATCGGATAGTTTCCGACTGATCCGGACGAATATGGATACGGATTGTGTCGGATCGGATTTTTTTCGGATAATTCTCGGATCAGATACGGATACAGATTTTTTTATCGGATACGGATACGAATACGGTAAGCCTGGTATTCGTCGAATACGAATTATCCGGATATTACGAAAACGGATATCCGGGATTTCAGCCCAATACATACAGCCCAATACGCACGGAGGAGGCGGGCCACGGGATGGAGCCGACGGTGGCGGTGCGGTGGTCGCAGGGCGGAGCCGGAGGCGGAGCAGTCGGGTCAGACTGGAGCGGTCGGCTGGCCGACCGGCGGCATCAAGTAGACAGTAGAGGAGCCGACCAGGCTGGAGCGGCACGATGCCGAGGAGCCAGCGGAGGCGGAACCGCACGGCGACGCGGGGAGGCCGGCGACGTGGGTGCTGACAGTGTGGCGGCTGAGCCGAAGCCGAGGAGGAGGTGACACAGAGGGGCCAGCGGCGCAACACCGCTTGGAGCAGCAGGCGGTGGCAGGGCGGCGCGGCACCAAGGGGGCGATGGCGCGGCGACCAGGGCAGTGCGTGGCCGGGCGGCGACGCCGAGGGGAGGCGGCGCCGAGGCGGAACGGGCGCGAGGGAGCACGGGGCCGACGGCACAAGGTGAGGGGGGCCGGACTGGGTAGGGGATCTGAAGAAGTAGGAAGGAGAGAGAGTGTGAGAAAGAAATGGGGAAGGAGCAAAAGGAAGGGAGGCAGGAGGATTAGGTGGAGGAGGAGGAAAGAAGTAGCGTGAGTGGAGTTGTCAGGCAAAAGAAAATGAGAGGGAGGAGAGAGGTTAAGCGCACGCAATAGAAATTAGTTCTCGTGAATAATTGCTCTGGAAGCCTTTTGTTTAAAATTAATATAGATTAATATGATAAATAAAAACTTGTTAAAAATATTAAAATTACCAAACACCATAAATCAGTGTTTTTTTAATTTAAAATAAAATTTGTATCACCAGTGAATTAATATTCTGCGTATACCAATTAAATGGATTTGGTGGATGAAATGAAGGAATGAAATTTTCTTATGCTTGTTCAAATTGCTATCATGTCATCATGTGTATTCCATAAATTGCATGTTGTTGCTGCTTATGTAGTTATGTTATGATCGACTATCGGGTATATTTTTATTGTGGATGAAAAGACTATGTTTGTTTAGATTTCATGAATATTTTGACAAGATGAACTATTTACATATTTTCGTTAATTTTGGATGTATAGTTTAAGAGGTTTTCATGTTCCGATAAATATTCGTAACCGTATTCGTTTCGATTCGTATTCGATCCGTATCCGTATTCGATATTATTTATATTTGTATTCGTATTCGAGTTATATGTATCTGTATCCGTATCCGAAAAAAAATATAAAAATAAATATGGTAAAAATATTATCCGTCCATATTCGATCCATTTTCACCTCTACCGGTACGGAGATCTCCTCCACAGAGCCGTCGACGGCCGGCGCTTCCTCCGTGGGCCTGACGAACTGCGCCGGCATGTTGGCCTGCCGGTTCGGGATCGCCGCTTCGAACACGAGGGCCATGCTGATAGGCCAGCGGCTGGCGACGCCGCGGACGCCTGCTGCTCCACGAGCCCGACGTTGTACGCGCAGGAGTTCTCCACGGCGCGTGGCACAGGAGTCCAGACTTGTGCACGTCCACCCGGAACTGCTGCTGGTGTGACACCAGCCGCATGGCTCCCCGTGGCAGTAGTTGGTCGGTCGGCTTAAGGCCACCGGCTCCCCAACACTCCAGATGAGGCAGCCCGGCCGGGGAAACGAAGTCATCAGGAGCGACGCGCTTACGCCCGCACAACGAATCAACGCACCCCAGCTGGCAGGACGCACGCTGGCTTGGATCCGAAGGAGGCTTGCTACGGCATGTCCCTTGTGCGGACGGAGCACATGTCGAGGGTGGCTGGGCTCCCGTAGAAGCCGCAGCCGCTGGCGCATAGCGGCGGCGCAGTCGCCTGCTACTGTGACATCTTGCGCTGAGAATAATGGATCGATCGCTCAATCCTTCTTCCTGGACGAGGCCGCCTCAAGGAACAGGCGATCAAAAACAGCCGCGATGGCAACGTGGTTGATCGGTGCCAATTTGTTTGCGTATATATACATGTGTCGAGTATAGCTTAAATATATGATTAATAATCATGGAAATATAAAATTAATCTAATTGACAATAAGAACAATATACCTAGATAGAAGAGCATTCGTGCTAATAATATGTTGAAAAATCATAATAATAATATCTAATGCATTGACGCAACCAATCAACAGTAACATAATAAATCAATCACCAAAAACACAATTAAAAGAGAATACTAAAATATGGCCACGCTCACATCAGCGACCGATGATAGCGTTCGGTGACGAATTTCCTTGTTTAGCGATTGGTGCACTGTTCATCCTTCTGTCTTTATCTGATTTTTTTTTGTTTTTTGGTATTTTTATGTTTTATTTTTTTCTCGTATTCCTTTGCATTGTCCGTGATGAACTAACGTGCCACTTTTATTTTTACATTTTTTTAAATTTAATTATGCCCATTAAGCCAACTCAACTACAGTAAAAAAATCAGTCAACTACAGTAAAATTTCAGTCAAAAACCATCGCTATTCCGAACGCCTCCATAGTCTTTATTAATCATCAGATCTACTCTTATGTTACAATAATATCTCTATTTATAATCTAAAATTTTAAAAGTAATTTTGATTTTTAACTATACAGTAATCTTATAAGTTTCGTAACAGGCCAAACACCTCCATTACATGTTCCAGCTAGCAATGATCCAAAGAGGCAAAGACACGTCATTCGAAATACCTCAACGCAAGAATTCGACAGGAATTTTACATAAACTTTACGTGAAGTAAACTAGTACCATTCCAAAGGAATCCTCCAAAATTATCAGTTCAAACCACCAAGAGGAGCATAAGCATTTCTTTTCTACGTAGGAATTTTTTTCGACAGGGTTTATGGTTATGCTGATAGCTTTAGGTTTTACTGTGAGTATTTAACGAACAAACCGAATTTCAATAATACGTTTTAAAAAAGTTGTTGTGATAAGTCAGTTCAAAATAACAACGAAAAAACTATTCTATTTATTTATTTATTTAAAAAAATTATAAGTCATAGGCCACTAGTTATTAGATGGATGGAGCTATTTGCTTAGCTTAGCTGAAGGCCAAATAGCAAATGATCAAGCGTACACTCCTACCGTCCGTTGGTCACATTTACATTTTAGGCTGTTTATTTCGAATTGAGTTTCTGATTTTTGGTTTATTTTTTACTATTAATAAATTTTATTTTTTATATTTTTTAGCTTTTTTGTCTGTTATTTTTTCTCGTACTCGTTTGCATTATATGTAATGAGTTAACTTTTTTATTTTTTTAATTTAATTATACCAAATAAATTACCATCAGGTACAATACAAAATAAACCAACTATAATATAAATTCAATTATAAGGCACCATTTTCAGCCCAAATAAATGTCCTCTTAGAGCTCTCATTTGGTCTATGGATCACTAGTTTTCAGACGTTCTTGTTTCCAGATGGGTTGTTTAGGGTCGTATCTTATGACTTTTGACTTAAATTCTTACTATTCACAAGAGAAGAAAAAGAGATACCCACATAAGGTTTTGATCCATATAGTTAAAGTTAAAACAGTATCTACTACAAATAACCTATACACCTTATCTAAAAAGATACTATATAAAAACTATTTATGACAGAAGATCAAACCATAAGCCAAATTAGGGTTTGTTCTTTTCAGCTTCTCAAAACAGCTTTTGGTTTTTGCTAAAGTACCTAACTTTTAAATAGAGTATTTTTTTTAAGATGGAGTCTACAAGTTAATTATAGTACACGTTAAAAACCCAACATCTCTACCATCTAAAATCGCAAACGAGTATCTCTCTCTCCATAATCTCTGTCGCAAACAGTTAAAATTCAAAAATTTTAGCCAAAAGTCATAAACCGTAGCAAAAAGAACAGGCCCTAAATACTCTGCACTCACTTCTGCGTTTGTGACGGCGTCTGCGTTTGCGGCCACTTTTTTCACTATTGCTTTTTCTTTTTTTATTTTCTTTTTTTCTATATTTCTTTGTATTTTTCATGATAGATTAATATATTTTTTATTTTAATTTTTTAAAAAAATTTAATTATACTAAATAAATTAACTCAACTATAGAAAAAAGAGCTATAAACCACTATTCTGAATACCCGTAAACTAAAAAGAGCTCAAACCCACCTCAAGGACAGTGCTGTTAGTGCGCACTAAGCCAAGAAAGGGACCTGAGGAGCGTGCAAACAGGCCAGGTCAGATTCAACCAGTCAGTCAGTCCAAGGGAGACCCATGTGCAACAGTGAAAGCCTCGACAGGACAATTATCACTGTTCCTTCTTTGTTTCTGCCGTTCTTCGTTTTAACCTATTACATCACACAAATTGGATGCTGCTCGATTTATCTGTCCGGCAGTGGAAAGATCTTGCAGATCATGCATCCATAGCTGCTGGATTACATGGGGAGACAAATCGACTGGTCTAATTCTAAACCATACAGAGGAGAAGCAGAACACTGGCTTCAAAATCATGGATTCATTTCCGCTCTTCATGTCCACGCCAGTTTGTTCTTTCGCAAATCAGAAGAATAGCGCAAGCTAGTAGATCGATCCTTCACCCGCTCTTGGCCCAATCATTCCGTCAGTGGTACACATCAGACGTGACGTTCTCGAACATAAGAATAAAATCCACAAGAAGCAACGAAGAAGCAAAACCATAAAAACAGCAACGAAGAAGCGTACCTTACAGGATCGACAAAACAAGCAGCCAACGGCACAATAGACATGACGATACACTGCTTTAGGTCGCGGAAAATTGAAAACAATTCCGTGTGCCGTCGCGACGCGCACAAAGATACGCATCAGAATTCAGAAATCACAGCACTCGTGTAACCACGGAAATGTTGGTTACTTTACACCCAAACCAGATTAATCGCAGAGTAGTAAGACTCGCGATTAAATTAAGCACCGAAAACCAGAGCAGAAACAAGGCGTCATCAAACGGGGGGCAGTTGATATCAGTAGCTACCAAACCAAACAGCACTAGAGAACGAAAAGAGAGTATCTACAAGCACACGGGTACAACAACTAGTAGTAGCAAGTAGCAGATCTGGGCAAAATGCGACACGAATAACGAAAAAATTCGCTGGCGACAGTGATAATAATAAATAGATCTAGGCGGTGGTACTAGGTAGAGCCATCGACGGGAGCCGGAGGCGCCCGCCGCGCTTCAGTGGCGGACGGCGGTGAAGAGGAGGGTGGCGGCGGAGGCGACGAGGGCCGCGGCTAGGGGCGGCGCCGCGACGCCGGCGGCGGCGACGGGGCTGGGCGCCGGCGCGTCCGCGGCGGAGACGACGGAGATGGCCGCGACGGCTATGACGGAGAGGACGGCGAGGGCCTTCGATCCGGCGGCGGCCATTGCTTGCGTTGGTGACGGCGAGCCGAGAAGGTTCTGGAAGAGCGGATTTGTGGTAGTGGCGGTGGCTAGAATAATAGAGCGCGGAGAGATCTTTGTTGGTGTTGGGGAAAGGTGCCAGGGGACGCCTGGGTATTTATACGGCGGGATAACGGGTTCGGTGGTGACAGCTGGCTACGAGCGGTAAACAAATTTTTTGGGAAATTTGAAGCGTTTGCCTCCTTTTTCTATTTTTGTATTATGACAGTTCAAAAAAGAAAGTACGAAGAGAGATGATCATATATGATTTTAATTGATATAATTAAAGTTAGTATAGTATCTACTATAATTGATTGGTAAACTTTACTTTAAAATAACACTCTATTTGAAAACTAGTTATATAATATAAATCATAAGTCGAAAAGAACAGGTCGTTAGCTGCTACACACGTGTACAATAAATAATGCCCTTTTCTTTTCTAGATTATGACTTATAGCTTCTTCTAAATAAATAAATAGGATGGATTCTCTGTCATATTTTTAAAGTGATTTATTGGTAAAACTTTTTTTTAAAATAGTTTATCGATTTATCTGTATTTAGTTTATTCGTACAAACTCTTGCTAGAATCAAAACTTATCAATTATAATTATAAAATATTAATCACAGTCTAAAAGATCTTATCTAATAACTTGCCCGCTGTAGATGCATGCACGCAAGCTTTTATACCGTACGTACGCGTATGGACGCCCACACGCAGAAAACCAGCCGCGTCTTTGGCTGGCTCAATGGCCTTTGAGGCGTTTGCATATATGGATGCGAGGAGTGGGAATCAGATCGAGATATGATGAGATCTCTCACTTCCTCATCCAACAAATTTATCCTCCCTTATATCCTAGATCTGCTCGTTTTAATTTCAGCTTCTTATTTTTAATTTTTAATTTAATATTCATTAATTTTATCTTTTTAACTTTTTACCTTTTCGTTTGCAATGATAGGTTAACATATTGTTTTATTTTTATTTTTTAAAAATTTAATTACACTAGAAAAGCTAATAATAATTACAGTACAAAATAAATTAATTATAATAAAAAAATTCATAAACCGGCCTATAAAACCGGACCGAGCGGGGCTAGGCATCTCATTTCAGTGCATCCAAACGGCACCTTCCTACTTTCGCGCTTGCTTAGCTTTGCTTCGCGGCGAAGGCAGCGCGCCGCGCACTGCCGCTGCCTACGCACGCGGCGAGCACGGCAAGGCCGAGCGGAACACGCAAAAAAAAAAAAAACTCCAATACGCAGGGCACAAGTTTTTGCCGGCCTCCGTCCCGTGCGTGGCATCTGGTGTACGTGCTGTGCTTCCGATCGATCAGTTCAATTTGTTGGGCAAACGACACGTACGTGCGATGAGGCAACAATTATTCGATGGTTCCCGCACGCGAGCTGGTGACGGCGGTTTTGTTGACGAGGCGAGCGCGCGCACCCGTGCCCGAAAGCGGCGTGCTATATATCTGCGATTTTTATTATTTAGCTCTTTGTCTCCGTTAGACAAAGTTAGAGAGAAAAAAAAGGAAGGTGGAAGACAGTGACATTTACCTATTCCTTAGTTAAAATATAGTCACAACAGTGGATAAATTAAGTGGTACCTGCAAGAATCCTCGTTTGTTACCACATGTACACATAGGTACATACACTCTTACCCCTTAAAGTCCCTTAAGGGCCTGTTTATTTTAACTTAAAATCAGTTTCTGTTCCTAGTTTTTACTTTTTTTCACTATTTAGTAATTTTATCTTTTTCTATTTTTTTAGATTTTTTGGGTTTTTTTGCCTTTTCTTTTTTTTTTCTCGCATTCCTTTGCATTTGTCTGTGATGGGCTAACATGTTTTTTCTATTTTTAAAATTTTTAAATTTAATTATACCAAATAAGCTAATTTAGCTACAGTAGATAAAGTCATAAGCTATCGCTATTCTGAACGCCCCCACGCTTAACACCGTCAACGGTCGACGTTATGTCATCGGTCGCTTTTTTCACTGTTCATTTTTTTGTTTTTTCTGATTTTTTGTTTTTTTCCTTTTTCCTATTTCTTTGTATTATCCATGATAGATTAACATGTTTTTTATATTTTTATTTTTTTAAAAAATTAATTATACCAAATAAACCAACTTAGTTACAGTAAAAAAATAAATCAGTTATAGTATAAAAAATCATAAGCCAATACTATTCTGAACATCTCTTAAATCCCCTTAAGCTTGCACAGCCTTCTCAGGTGCAACAACCCGTGCAAAACGAGCGCTAGACACTTATCGATAGCTTCGGAAGGCAGGAATTGCTCTCAAGGTGAAGAGTTGAGCCCAAACGGCGTACTCCTCTCTTGAATCTTGATCTCCCTGTATAGACTATAGAGTAAGTCATTTGTAGGGGTAGTTGCACCTTTGATGTCACAATTGCTGTCAAACCTAACCTAGCCACAAACACACAGAGACACCCATGGTCCTCACGTAATCATCATGCAAGTCAAATTAATTACTTCTGGCAATCATGCACCCAAACTGGCACATTGCCTTGTGCTAGTAGCTTTCACTTTCTTGGGACACATATTTGATCTTCTTTCTCAAGGTTTCAATGCTTTCATTTCACAGGAGGATGTGTGAATGCATTCTAAGATACCAATCTCCTGCCAAAACCATAGAAGTATCACTGGAGGCAAAGCATTGCTAGTGTTCCTACACTACATATGTATTTGTCGGCTTGATACTTAGTCGTCGTCAGGAGAGATTATCGCGTACGTTACGTCGTTTGGTATGGACCTGCATGATATATTATACATTGTAAATAAATATGGGCAGTGGTCGATGATTCATCTAACAATCGCGGCTAGCTTTCCAGCCCACAAATCTAAACTATTGAAACCTTTCGGACTCTGCCGCGTTATGCTTCACATGATTGGTCTTAATAACGATCATCTGCAACGGCAAAGCCATGGAGGCTTCTGCACGATCCTTTCGAATGCAGAATAATATGATGTGCTCAAGAATACTAATCCTTCAACTACTGTACTAGCTGCCTTGGAAAACTGATGCTTAGCATACGGAGCACAAATGTTTAGAATTGACAGCACCGCAACATTCTACGGACGTCTTCTCTCTTGTTTGGTATCAGGGTCCCTCACAATGCCTGGCTGATTCTTTGAAACTTAATCTTTCTCCTTTTTTTCCCTTACAGATGGGCTTAATTTTTTTCACTTGGATGGACCCAGCCACTTTGTTGCATTATATTGCTGGAACATCCGAAAAATATGGGAATAGTGTGATTGTCAAAATTTTAAAATCTTTTGTGCTATTTAAAAATTTCAACTTTCATTCGAGATTCTTGCTTTGGTTTGATACTAAATAATATAACCAATGCAAACAAAATCAGAAATCAAGAATCAAAGCTACGAGAATCAATCGGAGAGACTTTAAATTCCTTTACAAATCCAGAATCTCAATTAATATTAAAATCTTTTCCATCTAATTTTTACATCCAAAAATTCAAAAAAATCAGAAGTTCAGAAACTATCTCTCAAAAACTCGACAATCTTGAAATTTAAAAACTTTGAATACAAACTTGGGCTAAGATTCTAAGTTCAAATTTAAGTCCTAAATTCAAAAATTCAAAAAAATTCTTAAAAATTTCTTGGGCCTTCGGCCCACCTCTCTCTTTGGCCTCCTTTCCCTTTCTCCCTAGCCCCAGGCGCACCTGGACTCCTCCTTCCTCCCCTTTCCCCTGCTCTGCTCCTGACGCCCGTGCATCTCGGTTGGCCTAGCCCACTGCTCCACGCGATAGCCACGCCGAGCTCGTGTCACCCTTCCCGCCTAGTTCCGCCCCTCCGCTAGCCTTGCTGTGCGTGATCAATGCCGCTACCCGGCATTACACCTCTGTGGCCTTCCGCTTGTGCCCTCACATCGACCTACGGTCGTCCGAGCTGCATGGCATGCTGACGCCTACCCACGCGCGTACGACACCACCGTTCAGTTTTGATGCTCACCTTCAATGTGTCAACGACCATCTACCCTCTCCTAACTATAAAGAGCTGACGTCCCATTACCCCTTCCTCCTTTCTCAAGCTGAGCTTGCCCAAGCCGCCCCTGTGCTCGTCAAAGAAGCCCATCTTCCCCAACTCCAGTTGGTCGGCAATCTAACGACTGGAACCACCGTGGGCCAATTCTGCCAAGCCGAAGCCTCCTCGGAGTGCGACGACGCCACCCCCACCTTCGCCCGAGCTTACCGTTGCCCGAGCAGAGCTTGCACTGTGCGCCTCCACTGCCCGTAGCCGTCCCACGCCGTCAAACCACTCCCGGCATCTCCAAGCTCGTCCAAGCATTCAAATGAAGTCGTGTTGCCCTGTAGATGCTCCCCTATCAGTGAATTATGCTAGGACATCGTAGATAGTCATCCCCCTATCTTCCCTATCCCGCCGCCAACTGTCGCCGCCGCCCTGGCCAAATTGGCCGACGAGGCTTTGGCTGCGGGTGCTCGGGGACTTGAGCAACCTATTTTGCATATGCTTATATCCGGCTGCAACCTCTACCGCTAGCGATGAGCCCTTTCATTACCAGCCAAAAAGGGCAGGAGCCCTATGTTGACGAAGGTGGTCATTCGGACGGTCCGAACGTTCTCCTTCGGATGAATGGACAGCCCGAACGACCCCTCAACTGATTGAACGACTTGCACGTCCCAGCCGTTTGGATAGTTCGAACATTCACACAAACGATCGGACGGTCTAAAAGTCCCTTCAACTGATCGAACGGTCCAAACGTCCTGAACGATCGGACCGATCTGAACTTAACCCGCTTAGGCCCACATATCAGTGAGATGTCTCTCTCTCTCCCTTCTTAATTTTTGAATTAATTCAATATGAGAAGTTTAAATAGGTATAACTTATTCATCTTAACTCTGAATTTGATGAAATAAATCTATAAATTCATCTAAATTTAAGATCTGTCTAATGTAACCAAAACCGTGAATTTTGAACCTCAATTGAATTTTGTGTAAACTATAGAAAATTAAATTTCAAATGCCATGAAAAATCTTTTGAATAGTAGCTATCATAAATAACTATTAAGTTAAAAATAAAGAATTTTTTCATGAATCATGGTTAGATAGAAATGAAGGTTATTCAGGAGCCCAACTAATAATTAGCTTAAAAATTTAACCCGATAGCGTATCAAGTAAATAAATCTTAATGAAAATTAACTATGCTATGATATAACAAAGGATAAATAAAATAGCAATGGTATTTAACCCGAGTGCGTCTCAAGTAAAGATCATATTAAAATACAATTTCATGCGCCAATTAAAATTTAGCGACCCCTGGGCCATTTAAAATTTAGCGACCCCTGGGCCATCAGTTGTTAAAAGTAATTCTACTAACCTACACTTTAATGAACAAAGTGATACTAAGATAATTAATTAGATCAATAGTTGTGAGTCAATAGTAAATAGAAATCTACTAGAGTTAACTATTAAACAGTAATTAGATAATTAAATAATCACATGCTTCAATGAATCATTGAACGAATCATTCGGTTAGTAATTCGAATAATTGGCAAATAGAACCCCATAAGATACCACAGTTTAAGTTGCCAGAATAACAGACTCTAAAGATTAATAAACTAAACTCATATATCTGTTCGTTGGTTTAGCCAAACTTATGGAACTTCCTTAATAAATATAAGTTAAATAAAAAAATTATTAATTAAAAGATCAAAACTTTGTATCTCGTCTTCAGCTATGTCCAAGCCATATCTCAAGTGGAATATTCCCCTAAAATATCGCTCTAACTGCAATTCTTCACAAACCCTTCCCAGCGAAGTACTCTGCTTTGTCTGTATCCTGCAGACTCCCTAAAAGCTTCTCTCTTTTTCCCAATCATAGCAAATTATAACTAAACCCATTTGAACTTAATTGAACTTTATTTAGTTCTTTGGTTTCATTTGGTTTATCAGTCGTTTGTCACGTAATTAGAAGCTACAATCTTGAAAAGCGACAAGCTCAAGCGGGATTAGAGTTCAAGTGAAGACGAAGGGGTTTAGTACTACTGACTGATTAAGTAGGCTTTGAGTTTAATCAAAGTCGTGGTAAACCAAGCAAGGCAAGTCATCACTTTGATCATATTGATGCTACACTTTATGAAAAATTCTGTTCCATGAAATTTATCAAACTGCATACTTAATTTATTATGCAAATGTATGATAAAACTAAGGTAGTTACATGCCTACTTGATGTTGTAGTAATATTATTGTTTTGCTATTTCTTGACACTTGAAATAACTGATTCTTGTCACCCTAGATGTTAATAATAACTTTATTAGCTATAAGTCATATTTAATGTCACGTTAGTCTGGTTAAGTCCCGGACATTAAATTGCCTTGCTCATTACTCTTCAAATATGAAAACTTATTTTTGGGATAATCATTGAATGTAAGTGACTGATAATTTGTGACAACTTGGATTATGTTTCTAAAACCCCTAAAAACTTGCTATAGCTGTCTAGGCAGATGGTAAGAAAGGTTGGTGTTGATGTAACATGAGAAATATTGGTTTGTGGTATGCACCGTTTGGACAAATTAAGGATTTAATCCTGCGATAACCTCCTCATGTAAAACAGTGCAACCGCAAGCTGGTAAAGTGTAGGCATAGCTAACTAATTTGCATCGCTAGTAGGGGAAAGCACCATTAGAATGACCCACAAGTCATGGTGCTGATTTAAGTCATCGTGGGCATGGGTCATGTTGCTGGTTTAAGCCGTCGTATGGCGCAAGAGGGGGTCTAGGTGGGACGAATATAGCCTTTCCCCCAGATGAAATCTTAGCAGGTGCAATCTTTCGCTAGATGCATTGTAAATGTCATGTGGTAATCCTATTGATTTACATGTCAAACGAAACATGCGGAATATAGCAAGCGGGTTATCTCTTGTGGGTAAAGATATATAGTCTCTACAGAGTATAAACTGTTCGAACAGCCGTGCTCACGATCAAGGGTGGACATGGGAACTTTCTCGAGTTAGTTCTATTTCAAAAACCTTTGTGAGTGGGATAAAAATCTATCAGAGGGAAGTACTTTGACTTTAGCTTTTTCTGAAGGGACGTACTCCAGTGGTGGCAAAAACTAGCACTGATGGAGGTAACCATACACTGTAAAAGGTGGATATAATCTGCGCTATTATTATTACTGCATTTTCACAATCAACTTTAAAAATCTTGTTTAGTTAAAACTACTTAGTCTTAAGAGTTTTCTTACTTATTATACTTTCAAAACACTGCTTTTAGCAACAAAAAGAACCGCAAGTCTTCCTTGACAGCTTGTATGTACTATTATTGCATCCTATGTAGTGCCTTGCTGAGTACTGTTGTGTTCACTCTGCTTAATTACTATTATTCAGTTGGTCAGGAAAAGAAACTCAAGTCCTGCGATACTGTAAAGGGGGTTGACAGAGCTGGTAGACGATAAGGCTAAGAACTAGGTCGCGAATCCCAGCTGACTACCTGTAGGCAAGTCCTGAGGGTCCCACCTATGTAAAGTTTCCGCTGCTGCATTCTTTGTTTTTGCCCTAGTCAGTCCATGTGTAAGTTATTACTATATTAATAAAGCTTTCGTATAATATGTTTTGATATACAGTAATGTATCTATGAGTACTATTTACTAATCTAGAGAATAGTATGGTGAAATAACAGAGGATCTAAATTTGCTAACCCGGGGTACAACAATTGCATTGCATGTGCGCGCCAAAGAGGAGATTAAAGCAGTGTTACTGGCACTGTGGCCTACAAACACTTTAGCTGTATTGGTACGGTACTATCTTGCCTTGCCCTACCGAAGGAAACAAAAGCAAACCATGGCTAAACAAACAAGCTTCTCTCTTTGATTGATGGCATGGTCGTTGGTACTTGGGTAACCACAATCTAATTGCAGTTGCAGTACTGCTGATTCAATGCATTTGTGTAGGCTTGTAATAAAGCTGACAGTTGTGTTTCGTGCGTCTTCCTTTCCTTCCTCCTTTGAAGAAACTAGCAAACATTCAGGTTGGTTCAACAACTCTGTTCTGTAGGCTGGCAATTCCTTATTACTGGAGATTATCTTGTTTCTGTTGAAACATAATTACGTAGAAAACCTTCTCTAGGCCGAAATTTTTCTATTTTAGCCCTTTTTTGAACAATATTCACATTTAGACCCCTGGCAGTTTTAATTCTATTTTTGGACCCAAAGGTCGGCGCTGTGGGACACGGCACCGAGGTAAAGCGTCTCGGCGCCGTGGTCCATGGCGCCGAGGTCGCATGCCCGCTCCAGCGTGCCGGCCTGCGTGGCGCCGAGGTGGCACCCACCTCGGCGCCGTGGGTCGTGGCGCCGACCTCGGCGCCGTGGATCTTGGCGTCGAGCACTGGGACAAAGCAAAAAATCCCCCGGCCCCCCTCGCTCTCCCCCCGCCGCCCCCTCTGCCTACCCCTTCCCCTCCTGGCCTCCCCCCGCCGCCTCCCTCCCCCTCCCGGCCTCCCCCCGCGGCCTCCTCCCCTCCCGGCCTCCCCCGCCGCCCTCCTCCCGCTCCCGGTCTCCCCGTCGCCCCCTCCCCTCCCCCGCCGCCCCTTCCCCTCTTGGCCTCCCCTCCCCACCGCCCCTCCTCCCCTCCCGACCCCCTCCTCCCCTCCCCGTCGCCCCTCCCCCAGCCCCCTTCCCTCTTGGCCTCCCCTTCCCGTAGCCCTCCTCCCCTCCCCTCCTCCTCCCGACCCCCTCCCCGTCGCCCCTCCCACTCCCCGCTGCCCCTCCCCTCTTGGCCTCCCTCCCCCGCCCTCCTCCCCTCCCCTCCCGACCCCCTCCTCCCCTACCCCACCGCCCCACCCCCTCCTCCCCTCCCCACCGCCAGGCCACTCGTTGTGCACGGCCCCTATTGCCCCGCCAGCGCCCGATACTTCTGCTCAGACGATAAGAAGGTACATGTGCCATTTCAAGCTGCTGGTTGCTCCTTATTCTTGGATCTCATGTTTATCTTTGGTAGTTTTGTTTGATACGTTGTTGCATGGTAGCTAGGTGGCGCAAGAGATTTTAGCAGCTTTTGTATGTGCTAGGCTTCG
Organism: Melocanna baccifera; assembly: GCA_036346265.1. Classification (NCBI taxonomy): domain Eukaryota; kingdom Viridiplantae; phylum Streptophyta; class Magnoliopsida; order Poales; family Poaceae; genus Melocanna; species Melocanna baccifera. Next base: position 26,737,249 of record CM070678.1, read on the forward strand.
TGTATCGGATTTTTTTTCTGCTTGTTAGGTAGCCAGCTAAATGATCTTTTAAGGACTGTTTGGGTGTGTAGACAAGAAATGAGTTCCAATAGCTATTTAATGTTTATATGGAAATGCTAAACTCTATGTATGACTCGTTGTCTTGTGTCGGTTATCGGAAGTCCTATTTATATTGCGTATCGCTAGAGTGGAAGAGTATTTTAGGGATTCGCTATGCGTTGTCCGTTTTGGATGATGCAACGGTTGTATGATTGGCGGCTGGTTAGGACAAGCGATATTTTCTATAACTGTTCCGTGATGGATAAGAAATGATTAATAGTTAGTTTCCTTACACGCTATGCTTATTTTCTGTGCTTGTTAATGATTGCAAAAAGCAGCAATTCCTCAGTAATGTTTCATACGCTAAGATTGTTAGATGATATCTATTTTTTCTAGGTACCTTTAAGTAATTTGTAACAATTATTTGTGGACAGATTAATATACTTGCTGGTGATGATATGATCATATGCTAATGTTTATTGATGAAGATAGCCATATATTAGTGGCCTTTCTTGCATGGCATGAGCATGCTTTTTTAACTAGAGATCTGAGTCTTACATCGCTCATGAGATTGATAACAATGAAGTTTGTTTCCAATTGATCATGCTGTTGCTATCTGTGAAAAATTATTGCCTACTTGATTCTTTCAATTTACAAGAGGGAAAGATGGGCTAAAATGGGAATGGGCAGGTCAAGGATGTAATGGTATGCCTAATGTTACTTCGTTTCTCCATTTTGTTGAGTCTTCTATTCCAATCACGCATTACCTCATTTGGTGCAATCAGGGATGTTGATTGCACTCTTCAGTCTCCTTTCAATCTTGTTATAAAAGGGTTGTTGGCTATTTATGGTTAGGATTCTGGTAGTATATCTGGTTTTAAATCCTTTACAACTAATATCTAGTTTCTTCCAATTTGATGCAGCTTGATTTTGCTGTACTTAAATACTAAAACCAAAAGCTTTCGGAACAACTAGATTTCAACATGTTACTGATGGTATTTCAACATGTTTTCTGTATGAACTAGATGGACAACCTAGTCACCCTATATCATGGAGGCAGTGTGACAAGTGATGATTATGGAAATGTTCGATTTGTTGAAATGCAAATGGTTCCTCTGATATTCAGTGATAGGCCGTCGTTTAGTGAGTTGGTTGCTAGGGCCCAGGAGGAGCTACATTGTCATGCAAACGAAAAGAGCATCACAGTTGAAGGGTTACTTCACTTCGGTTCGAAAGACACAATTCTAAGATGGTTGATCTTAATTGGTTGTGAGGATCAATGGGACAAATATGTCAAATTGGTTATGAGGAATGAGTTCCAATGTTTGGACCTTGTTGTGCGGAAGGTGTCCATTGATCCCACCCCTCATGGTTATTCACCGGAACTAGGTGATCAGGCACCATTTGACCCTCCGTTACCGGTCCTTGCGGTGGATGTGGAAGAAGTGCCTGAGGTGCCCGATGCCCTATCTGCCCCGAACGAGGTTCAGATTTCTCAACCAGTTCGAGTTGAATGTGTCATGGCGTCCCCTCAGGATCATCCCAATAAGTGTCGACCAACACTTTAGCCTTTTCCTGTCATTCCATTCTTTTGTCTCAATCTCATCGTTTTCGTGCTTATGATGCAGGAGACATTCCTCCCGTGGAAGAAGTCTGTAGGGACTCCAACAGTGTGGATGTTCAAATTGTGGATGATCTGGAGCCTTACGAGATCGCAAGGGCCGTTGATTCTGATGATGACCGCCCTTTTGGAGAGCTGACCGAAAGTGATATTGAGCTGATTAGGCGTTATTGCCCTAGCCGGGATCCATCAGTTCATGAATTCAGCGATCTTAGACATTCTCATGAGGCTTATGCAGAAGGAAGGGATGACGAGTTGCTAGATGCTCCTGAGGCCGGGTCAAGCATGACAATTGAGAAGGGCATGGTGTTTGAGGACATGTCAGCATTGAAAAGGTGGCTGCAGGAGTATTCAGTGATTCGTAAAAGGCCATTCAAGGTGAGGCATTCTTATGTGGAGCGGAGGTACACTGTTGTGTGCGAGAATGAAACATGTGAATGGAGGGTTTGTGCTAGGAAACAGAAGGACACGGGAAAGTTCAAGATCACAAGAATCGTTGGCCCACACACTTGTGCCGAAGCAGAGCTCAAACAGAAGCATCGGCAGTTGACCTCTACAATTATTGCCAAGTCATTGTGGCACATAGTAAAGGGAGAACCCAATATGAAGGTGAAGACACTTGTTGGGATTGTTAAGGAGAAATTTGGATACGACATAAGATATGGAAAAGCATGGAGGGCAAAGCAACGCATCTAGAAGATGATATATGGGGACTGGGAAGATGGGTACTTGCAGTTGCCAGCACTCTTCAATGCAATCAAAGCGGTTAATCCAGGCATGCATTATGAGTACATCCCGAAACCGAACGAATGGACTCAAGATGGGATGCAGATATTCTTCCGTGCTTTCTGGTGCTTTGTTCAGTCCATCGAGGCCTTTCGGCATTGTCGTCCCATCTTCTCCATTGACGGTACGTTTCTTCTTAGCAAGTACCAGGGCACACTTCTGATAGCCATTTCCTGTGTCGCAGGCAACACGTTGGTTCCATTGGCGTTTGCTTTGGTTGAGAGGGAGAACAAAGACAGCTGGGGATGGTTCATGCGGCTCATTCGGAGGCACATGGTCGGCCCTGGTAGGGAGGTTGGTGTCATATCTGATAGACACCAGGGCATACTTGCTGCCGTACAGGAGCAGATACCGGGGTATCCAGCTTTGCACCACCGTTGGTGCACTCGGTATCTTGCCGAGAATCTACTCTGTAAGGATGGTACGAAGGATAACTTTCATCTGTTTGAGGAGGTCGCTCGAATGCTTGAGGTCAAGTTCTTCCAGGAGAAGTTGGAACAGCTTAATACTACAACAAACTCAGAAGGTAGACAGTGGTTGACGGGATTGATGCGAGATGTCGACAAATGGACAAGGGCTCATGACGATGGTGGTTGGAGGTATGAGTTTCAGACAAGCAACATGGTCGAATCCTTCAATAATTTGCTTAGGGGTATACGTGGTATGCCCGTCAATGCTATCGTATCCTTCACCTTTTACAAGCTTGTTGCCTGGTTCAACGAAAGACACGCACATGTAATGGCGCTACAGAGTAAACAAGTGAGATAGGCGCCAAACCAATGCTATCGTATCCTTCACCTTTTACAAGCTTGTTGCCTGGTTCAACGAAAGACACGCACATGTAATGGCGCTACAGAGTAAACAAGTGAGATGGGCGCCAAAACCGAAGCGGCACCTTGAAAGGGCAAAGGCGAGGGCTGAGGCACATGAGGTACATTGTTTTGACAACGCCACGGGCACTTACGAGGTTGTAGAAAGGGGTGGTACAACGACCGATGGAGAGCTCCGGCCGACGAGGAGGCATAAGGTTGTCCTTATTGCTTTCTCATGCACATGTGGTAAACCGAGGCAGCACTTTCCATGTTCTCATTATGTGGCAGCAGCAAGGCATCGCAACTTTGACTACGAGAGCAAGATACCTCGGGAGTTCAGTGTTGACAACCTTGTGCTTACGTGGTCTCCCGGTTTCGAGCCTTACCGGGATGAGGGAGAGTGGCCACCATACACCGGGCCCAAATACATTGCGGATCCGGGTAGCCGTTGGAACAAACGTGGAACCAGGAAGAGGACAAGACACAAGATGGTTATGGATCAGCTTCCAGGAAGAACGAGGCGAGGGAGAGCAACCCCTTTCTTACTGACCCCGAGCAGAACCAATGTAGCAGATGTGGTAGACTTGGCTATAATTCACGCACATGCCATTGACCACTTAGTAAGGTGCGAGTGCTTGATGTTCGTTATGTTTCATATTTCGTCTAGTTGTTTTCCCATATGCAATTTGCTATGTTTCTTATTTAATTTCTTATTATTTCCATAATTTATGCATGTTAAAATTTTTGTTTACTTCTATGTTGGACTGACAAATTCAAATTTTTTGTAGGATGGCGCAATTGCACCTGCTAGACCCGTACTACGAGGAGAACCACCGAGGACGGCTCACCACGGAGGGGATGGTACTGCCTTCATCACTTCTTGTACAGTTAATGATTTATGTTGATGGATTAACTAAAAAAATTGGTGTATTCTATACAGGAGCTGCCCATCCTTCGTCCTCGAACCCATGACGGGTTCCTGGACATGCGGTACGACGAGAGGTACACTCCCTTCCTAGAGAGGGCTGGACTAGACGCCATCTCATACCGGGTTCGCCGTGGGTTGCCCAACTTCAACCCCTCGGCCATCACTGCACTGGTTGACAGGTATTCTCCTAAACCATTGCTCCACTTGCATGTTCATTGTTTATCGGCTATGTGCGCCTCAAATTCTCTGACATGTCGTCCTCATTTTGGTATCATGTAGGTGGAGGCCGGAGACTCACAGCTTCCACCTCCCTTTCGGGGAGATGACTATTACGCTCGAGGACACTCAGAAGATGCTTGGTGTCGCCATTAACGGTCGTCCAGTGATCGGACCGTGCGTGCCTGCTGGTTGGAGAGCCCGCGTAGAGGCCTTCCTCGGGAGAGAGCTTCCTCCTGAGGCAGGCCATCGCACTTCTGTAGTTCCAATCACCTGGCTCCGGCAGACGTTCGCAGTGTGTCCTAAAGGTGCTGACGAGCAGACAGTTGCCTACTACTGCAGGTAGGGGTCGTCTTATCGAGCTTATTCTACAATTGACTTAGTTTGATTTAATATCATTTTACATATAATTGCAGAGCATGGATCATTCACTTGTTTGGCTGCGTTCTCTTCCCCGACGGAACAGCGCGTCGTGGATGTACATCCACTGCCTCACTGCCTGGTACACAGCGAAGCAGTACAGCTGGGCTTCCGGGGTGTTGGCATTCCTTTACCGCCACCTCTGCGAGGCGTGTCGTCGGACTTCGGCGAACTCGTCAGTAGGTGGTTGCCTCTACCTCCTCCAGCTGTGGATGTGGTGTCGTCTACCAGTTGGTCGTTTCACGGTTTTCCCTCCTCGTCCATGGTACGCATAGGTTCCTCTTCGTCGACGTCCGACATTTGCATATCTTTGGGACCAGGTCTCAGTTCCCTACGCCAGGACGAAACGTGCCTACCTAGAGTTCACGAACGAGCTAGATGCACTCACGGCCTCCAATGTAAGTTAATTCCATTTGGTATCGTGATTTTCGTTTGTTAGTATAGTACCTTACAAGTTAATTGTTGCTATGCAGGTTAAGTGGGAGCCGTATGCCGAGCAAGAGGTGGAGGCCATTCAGTTCAGCGCACTGTGCAGCATAAACGAGGCCCTCTACAGGATGAGGTGCCCCCTAATCTGTTTCTATGCTGTTGAGTATCACCTCCCACATAGAGTTGCACGCCAGTTTGGTATGAGGCAGCTGTGGCCAGTAGCGCCGTTCTCCACGTCTGTGGCCTTGCATAAGTAAGTGCCATGCAATTTCAATTCTAACCTTGGATTCCAATTGCACAGAGTTTCCACTATTTTTACCTATTGGTTTACGTGCCATGCAGATTTGATCGCCAGCGACAGAAGAAGGTCACAGACTTCGAGCAGCACCACCACGTGTATGTTCAGGAGTGGGGACACTTCCAGGACCACGTGGACGACAACGACGAGCCGCACAGCAACGTGCACTTCCGGCGGTACCAAGTTTCGTACCAGGCTGCGACGCGGACTAAGCTTAAGGGACAATGGACTCAAGATGACTATGCCGACATTGAGTCCTCCGGCGACGAAAACACGCCCTACGACCAGTCTACTCGACTTGGGACGCAGGTGGAGACGGCACCGATCCTGGACCGAGTGGTAATGTTCAATCTCATTGCTTATATTCCAATAGACATAAAGACCACTACATATAGCCAAATATCCATTCTTTTGCTTGTTTGCAGGGCAACACACTGAAGCAGTCCGTACAGGACATAGAGAGTTTCTACAGGACAGTCGGCGACGTCAGGACGCGTAGCTTCCTAGAGGTAAGCTTCGACAAAGCCACTCACAAAATTAGTGACCTATATTCTTTGTATCTTGTTGGTTAACAAAATGTTGGACGACAGAGGCTAGCAGGTCGGCTACGCCGTGCGGCTGGTCGTTGTGGTTGCAGGACAGGCGCGGCGAGGGACGTACTCGTGCCTCCGACCAGACTTGCAGACCCGACGCGGTAAGGGTCCACAGTACAGAGCTCGTCCCCCACGAGGAGCGATACTTTCCCAGCCTAGGGCGGTCACGACGACGAGGACGAGGTGGAGCAGACTTACGATGAGATAGGCCCGTCTCAGCTTGTAGACGCGCCTTCGACTCAGCCTCTACCACGTAGACGTTGCCGCGAGCCTAGCCGTTACACTCCAGGCAGCGACGCACTTGGTAAGGGGAAGGCTAGGAGGCAGTGACGGAGACTAGCCGTTTCACAAAATTTGTACTTTGTTCGTATGGACTGAGATGGGTTTTGTAATGAGCTACTTGTTGTACATATGTGTACATGTTATATTCATGTGTTATTTGTGTTTAAAGTGAGCTACTTGTTGTATATATGTGTACATGTTATATTCATGTGTTATTTGTGTTTAGAGTGAGCTACTTGTTGTATATATGTGTACATGTTATATTCATGTGTTATTTGTGTTTAGAGTGAGCTACTTGTTGTATATATGTGTACATGTTATATTCATGCGTTATTTGTGTTTAGAGTGGCTCCAAAAATAGGGGGAACTTGCCGAAATTTTCTGACTTCCACGATATAAGTAGTTCATATGCAGACACGTTTGCAATGACACAACATTAGAGATAGACTAACGACGCAACAGACAACTTTGTGCAGCGACAGGACGACGAACACAACAAATAAAATAAAACACGACGAATACAACGTACAACCATACGCCTCGTTGCCTACATGCCAAACGAGCCTCGTGGCACCCACATGGAGTATTGCTGAGGTGGACGCCTCGGACATGGCTGGCCGTCGTTGTAGTGGCACACACATATGCAGCTAGGGTTCGCGCAGCAACATCCGGGATCGTACGAGTTTCCTATGTTCACGACCTCCTCGTTGCCCCTCTCGCGTTGCATCTGCTGGCGGAGGTCGTTGTTCTCCTCGTTGAGAGTCTCGATTCGCTCCTCCAACTCAAATATTCGCTCCCATAATGTATTCACGTACATGGCAACATACCGTTCATGAGGCGGGTCGATCCAGCGTGAAAAGTCGCATTTCGCCATCTGCGGGAAAGAACGGTTAACAAGGAGGATCCATAAATAGTAATGAAAATTGTACTATTAGCAATTTCTACCCCGGAGTGTGGGCATCGGAAGAAACGTCGCCCGCCATCGACTGGGCCATCCAAGACCTGCACGACCGCGTCCTTATTGTGTCTGCATTTTTGCCATGCAGGTTGAGCACGTCGGCTTGGTATCAGGCGGTACTGTGGATCGAAGTTCTCCCTCCTTTCCAAGGGAAGTTCTTCCTTCGGGGACCCAAATCCGACTGGACCCTCAGCGACCGACATGGTATGTTTCTGCACGACGGAGAAGGGGCTGGGGCTTCGTTCGATTTAAAGAGTTCTCACGTGGGGCGGGGACCAAGAAAGCGACGCGGTGACACGTGTTCACGACCTCGGGTTGTAACGGGGGCCCCTCCTGTGCACGCGCATGGAAAAGGGCCGATGCCCGAGGAGGTGTCATCATGTCATTACGCAGTGTCAGCACAAGACTCGGCAGCTTTGTGCAGCGAGGGGGACGAGTGGCCTGCTTTACGCAGCGACAAGACAAGACGGGGTCGCTTTTATTACGAGACTATAGTCTCTTAAAAGCCTACATAGAGCCATTTATTGCTACACTGGAATCCAAGAAAAGCGAAAAGATCCTCTCCATGGACTATGCCCACTGCATCAGATAACCTGCCTACATAAAGGCCTCCTATGTCTTCCATACCACATCTCCTCCTCAAGACATCACAATACTACTACACAACAATGTCTTCCTGGAGGTCCGACCCATTTGGAGTGCCGGAGTTGCATGAGCGTCCGAAGTGCCATTGTGGCTTTCGGACGATATTGTGCGTCTCGACGGATCGAGTACAACAAGCCAAATACGGCCGTAGGTTCTTCAAGTGTCCAGACCTGGATGACGACTTCGTGGTAACGACGACAACTAAATCATTTGTTTCTCGTTATCGTTTTTCTACTTGATCCATGACATCTACCACGCCACACATAGGCTTGCACGTTCATCGAATAGGTGGATCAGGTGTCGCCGGCATGGCCAGATAACCGGGCAGTGCAGGTGGAAAACAAAGGACAATACTTTGTCAAGATGACTCAGGCTCGCGAGGTGGAACGACAGATGCGGCTTGAGCAAGAGCGCCGCGTGAGGTGGACCAAATCCGTCGAAGGGCAAGGAGGATGGGCTACAAAGGAGGCGAGGCGATTAATTCTGCGTGAAGCAGCCATCAAGCGCCAGGAGGAAGAGCTTCAAGCTCGTGAGGCAGCTCTCAAGAGCAAGAGTGACAAGAAGAAGGATGCAGCGGAGCCATCTTCAGGGCGCGACAAAAAGAGGAAATAACCACGCTATACGCAGTAGACAAGATGTAATAGACCCAGTCCGCACGAGAGGTCGTACGAGCAGTTGGGTTGGTTAGTCGGATATCATGCTATATGCTATGCATGTAATAAAAATGTACGCGCCATTATGCTTCTTAATAGATTCCAATTGGAGTAGACCTTTCAAATTCTGTACTATCTGTGTCAATCCAAGATCAATCATTTGGGCAGCAAATGCACCCTTTGTCAGCAAATTACGGAAGGACATGACAACAACTCTGACAACCTTACAAAAAAATAGGACAAAGGCATCATTATGTTGAAATTTTAGAACCTTAAAAATAGGATCAATCATTTCTGTGAACACATTTAGTTTCTAGAACATTGGAAGCTTCTGTAGATTTATTATGGGATACTAGTTAGCCTGCCATTTAAGAGAACATGGATGCGCTTTAGGATATGTGTAATCAAGCAATATATAGACATTACCCCATCGCTGCTCAATTTGGGAGGTGGTTCTATGCTTTCCTCCACACCCTATGTATGATTTAAACTTTATACAATGGTATGTTAACCTAGATGAATAGCAGCATCTCTGCATCTGATATAGTTCGGTAACTATTTGATTCTGGATATGATTTTACTTAAATGTGTTTGCCCCCTTGCATGTTTTGTTTTTGCTATTGCTCATTTTCTGTTCTTGCTAGTGAATTGGTTTCCATTTGCTGCAGCATGGGTCTTGACCTTTCAAAAGGTATCATTCGCAACAACACGGAATATGGTGTCATAGAGCCACAATGAGCAAAGTAAAGATTATTCGAGTTGGTACACTTCTTAGCATGGGTCTTGTCGCGGTGTTTGTTTGTGATGTTGGCGTTCATTACACCATTTTATACATTTTCCTTGCGGTTTGCCACCGAGGCAGCCATTACTATTCGAGGATCGATGACATGATCAAGCTTACCAAGGAAGAGGCGGGAGCGAAGAGTAAAGTAACAAGCTCGACACTTGCCATTTTTGTGATCATCAGTGATGTTTGTTATGTGATGGATGGTTGTTATAGACCCTTAGAATGCATGTAATGTTTTTTTGTTTCTCTTTTGCTATTCATGGACTCTTAGAATGTTGTACCAAAGCTGCGAGTAAATGTGTATCTCTGTGGGTTGATCGTATTTGGGAAGGATGAGTCAGGACTCACGAATAAAAGCAAATTTTGCATACTGTTGGGGCAAAACACTTGTAGATGCAGTCATTGATGCTAGACTGGGTAGCTCGGTTGGTTCTGTCTGATAGGTTATGACCTCGAATATATCTGATGCAGTCTGCACCACTAATGGTTGGCTACTCGAATATATCCCCGAGATTTGGGATATCCTCTGCTGGAAGCTTTGATGTTATACAAAATTCCCAGAGCTCGGCGCCGAGCTTGGCGCCAATATCCACGGCGTCGAGCTCGGCGCCACGACCCACAGCGCCGAGGGGCTGCCACCTCGGCGCCACGCAGGCCGGCACGCTGGAGCGGGCATGCGATCTCGGCGCCATGGACCACGGCGCCGAGACGTTTTACCTCGGCGCCGTGTCCCACGGCGCCGACATCTGGGTCCAAAAACGAAAATAAAACTGCTAGGGGTCTAAATGTGAATATTATTAAAAAAAGGGGCTAAAATAGAAAAATTTCGGTTCTCTAGGTTCCGTGCTATGCTAAACACTCCTCCTATTTTCTTTACTTGTTATTTTTGATTTTTTACTGTCTTCAAGACACAACTTTAACCGTTACTTTCTATAACTTTACACTAAGATATACTATTAAATTATAATATTATGAAAGCATTTTTAACGACAAATCTAATGATATAATTTTTATATAGTCAATCTAGATAGTTTTAAATTTATTAGTGATCAAACTTTAGAAAATTTGATGGCATATATTCTAGAAAATCAAATAAAAAACGGAGGGTGTAGTTTTCTAGGCGCTAGTATTCAGATATGTAATAGTCGGTGTAGCAAATTTTGTGAACTATTCACTTCTGGCAGTGGCAGTAGTTCCTAGACTCCTAGGAGGTAGACATGGCTCGCAGAATTAATTTGGGAAGAAATGGGATGTTACAGCAAAATAACGCGACACAAAGCGATACATGCAATTCCTGGTTGTTGAAATTAATCACCTTGTTTCGTTCGAAAAGGAGATAACTAGCTCACACAGGGTCTAAAATGGAAGACAAACAAACAGTTCCGGTTGAACATGAGACTACTGAGCTTCACTCGGCGATATAAAAATAGCAGCGATGCATTCTTCATATATGGAGGTACAAACTACACATGCTTACAAATTATAAGTATGTACAACGATGGCAGGTAATATTGCCAAATCGCTTTCTTCTATGGTATGCACATCATAAAACAGCTAAGGTAATTTGGTATTTTTGGAATAGCTGAAATAATGCATGGTTCTTCACCTATACGGTTCAATCACTACGACCGCTGTGCGAAATGGAAGGAAATTCGATACGGTGCAATAGCTGAAATATCGGCTGAGTTTGCTTCACCTATGGTTCAGGCGCTAAAACCCTTGTGGGTGGAACTCCAGGGGTTGGAGGGAATGCTCGTGCAAGCCTGCGCGGCAACCTTTGCCATCGCCTCAGCACGGATGCCAGCATTGCAGATGTTTGCGAAGGACCGCATGTGCTTCATTCCATACTGCGCCAACGAGCCACATTGCGCTTCAAAGGCACGCACCTGAAGAAAAGGCAGAAGCATATTAGGTGTGCAGGGACCGAAGGCAGATGCCAGATTACACCTGTTACATTCGATAGTTAAGAGATGGCAATGTATAAAGCTGAAGGAACTAGCTAAAGCATTCAAACCGACCAGTATCATCCTAAAAAGCTTAAGTGACCTTGCTCTTACAGCTTGGCTGTTAGGACGCATTAACAGGGGCCTTGATAATTATATGAACCAAAAAAAATAAGAGGAAATGGTGAATGATGATCTTTTCTCTCGCTTTTACTCCTCCCTTTGTAGTGCTGATAAGTAGAATGATTCTAAGGTTTAGACATTTCATAACGCGCAAATTATTTTTTTACCCAAAAGTAAAACCTTGACCTAATTACATATGTCAAATCATCCAAATGATAAAATTCAATGCTATTTGTTAGTCAATAAATAGAACCGATTTTCAGAGAAATCTGCAAGAATTAAACTATTATTATACAACTGAAATGAAGCTTTAGAATCTGCTCTTAGTCCCAGAAAAGCAACACTTGAACAATAGCAAAGCACGACAGAAACACAAGATATATATGCTGATACATGACCAACCAAAGTCAAATAGGCCCTTACCATAGACTTGAGGCAGGTCCAGTCATCAACCAGAGGTTCACCGGCTGCACGAACAGTCTTCAGAACCCTTGGACCATCCTCAGAGCCAAACAGAAGGTTTCCGATCAGCTTGACACTGTTGTCAACATGAGATCTATGGGCCATCACTTCAAGCAATTGCTTCCGAGCATCGTTTTTCTCAGGGGAACCCTCAGCCAATTTCCGGTACTGCATGTGAGATAAAAAGAAAGCAATCAGTTGGTTTATCCATCGAAATGATGCATTGTTGTGAATTAGGCATGACAATAATCAAGAGAGATATTGTGACAACCAAGGTCAGTAGGTTCCTCATGATATATAGTTACAAACCTTCTGCCAGAAGTAAACAAGATCAGCATCCCTCTGATTAACAGCTCTTGAGAACGACGGCAATGAGTTATCTTCCACAAACGTGGCATTGTCGTTAGCAGGATTTGATCCGATGTACAAGAACAGATGTTGAACATTTAGGTCCAAAGAACCATATTGCATCACATGGGAACCCAAGCTGTATGTGTTCTGAACCGATGTCCTGTCCTTGACCTGCTCAACCAATAAGTTACATCAGGCACATCGAAGCACTGCTGTAAGTTTAAGCTAAAAAGAAATTGAAGTCCAAAAAACTTACCAGCTTGTACTGCTGCTTGAGAGATTCAGTTCGCAGGTTGTGGACATCGCTGCCAACATTGAAAGTTCCAAACTATTAGAGTACAATTATAATGGCTAAGAACTGCAAAGAAAAAAGTTTAGCATTTCACTTCAAACAAATGACCCAAGGATTTTGATTCCGGGTTAACATGGGGAACTGCTAAACGTACAAGTAGTACCATGACAGCCTACAGAAGAATATGTTATTGACCGTCTGTTTCAGTTTCACATAAATTCGATTGTATGCAGCATCCAGGGTCATGCATCAATGTGGAGCACTAAAATAAAAGAAGTCCCAAATCTCCATGTCCATCAGATCTGCTTTGCAATCCTTGTTTGTAGGTTACAGCCTACAGTCGACAGGAGAACAGCACCAAGTCGGCCCAGTTAAATGCATGGTATTTAGCCGAACCGCAGCATTCATCAATAGTACATGGGCTATGTTTGGGCGTGGCCTTACAGGGTTTCGTCCATCTTAAAGAGTAGACTGAGCTGAACAGGCCCATTTGAATAGCAGATTTTAATTTTGATTGCATGCTATTTCTTTTCTTTTCTCATGTTAGTAGTTAAGGGGTTCAACAACAATATCATATTCAACATATGCTTTAACAAAAGTTCAGCAAAGACCACGCCACATGCTATGCAAATAATTGCCATCATGCGAATTAACATATTGTTTGCCTAGCATGTGCACCTAAAAGTAAAGCAGCACATGCATATCACCAGCGTCTTACTTAAATTAACACAGATAGCAGGTAGTGCCGTACTAATTAGTTAATCATTTCGAAATAACACGCCGGTACACGAAAGTACTAACTGACGTGGCTGCAGCCAAAACAGACATGGTGCCACATGCGAGTTGGAACTGACATGATCGAACAGCATTTTACCATGCCAAAATAAATGTAGTGAAAAACGAGAGAGAGATGACGAATCAAGTACCTGTCTTCCATCCAAGAAACGCTGTACAAGTCCCCCAAGCAGGTGTCGTACTCCGGAGGAGGGCTCGGGTACTCGCCGGGGCAGTACGTCCCCCAGCTGCTCTCCACTGCGTTCGATGCGGTGGTCGCGTAGACGTCGATGTCATTCGGCAGAAGGCCCTCAAAGATGCTCCCGGATTCGCAGGCTTCAAGGTAAAAGACCTGCAATAGGAGAGAACCATACAGGCATACACCTCGAGCCATTACTTCAAACAGCAGACCATCACAGAGCAAACAATGACCAAAGAACTGATCTGATACCAGGCTTTTGTAGGTTCCAGCAGCGTGCTTCTTCTTCAGAATATCTACGAGGTCGTCACCGTAGAGGTATGGATAGGTAGGCATCCCTGGAAATTTGTACAGAATAAAAAACTGTGACATATGAACTAATTTAATTGTCCATGTCTATTTCGCACGTATGTATATACAATGTCTAATCCGATTAGTTCCAGACATTAAAACAGACAGGAAGTGCAAGAACGGTTGGTTCCGAGTACTGACCAAGGACACCAGGACCCCCATGGTCACTGTAAAAAATGAAAATATGGTCGTTGGGGCCACTGTCCACGACTTTGCCGCTCCCACCACTGACAGCGGTTTTGTTACCGAGCAGAACAGCGAAGAAGTTATTGACATTAACCTCCTTCCCGGTGTAATCCTACGTTGAAAAACAGAGGAGATTAAGTCAAAAAGAAGGGAAATTACGGACAGCGATGCATGGCCATTAGTACTTCCTAAGAGGAGTTGTTCAGCCAAGATGTTGACATTATCATATCGAAATTTGAGATTATGTTAATCAAGTCTATTCTTGCCTTGTCGCTCCTAATTGTGGTGGGCTTTTCTTGTTCACAACAAAATTGGCAAAAGACGTCAAGACTGACGACAATTTAGGCATTCAGTCATTTTCAATGAGGTACTAACTGCTATTGAATTTTTTGGGGTTTAATTCATATAATCACACTGTCACATATTTTCTACAACCATTGCAACATTTTGTAGAAACTTTGCGACGTCATTTTGTGGAAACTAGTAAGGTAATCTTAGAAGTTAATACATCAATAACCACTCTAAAATTTCCATGAAGAAATATGCATGCTTACCTTTGGGACCCCAGCATAGACATCGCCACCCTGCGGATGGTTGATGATGACACCAGGCCTCGGATTCTCCGGGCTGTGCGCGATGTCGTCGTACATGAAGACAATGATGTTCTTGTCCTTGAGCCCGCCCTTCTTCATGATCTGGTAGGCGTGGCAGATATCCGCCTGCAAGTTCCAGCCCCCAGAACACAGCAATTCTTAGTCACTAACCATTCCCAATTCCACCAACCACTAGGCCAGTAGCTAAGGGTGGATATCGAGCCAGTTGTTCGTTTTATCGAACTTTTCTTAAAATTGATATAATTTGATTCAATATCATTTTATTGATAGTTTGCAATTATTTTTAGAATCGAACTAACGAGCCGAGCCAAGCCGAGCTTTTCGAAAATTTAACTTCATCTGAAATTAACTCTTTCAATGTTTAACTATTTAACAAGTGTAATTGAAACAATTTTAAATCGAACCAACGAACCTCACTAATAAACTTTTTTTCCAGCTCTACCAGTAGCAGTTTAGAACACACAGTGTCAAGTACAATAAACCATCCGAAATCATGCTTATACGGCACGAAAGACAGCAAGTACACAGCAACAACAAGAAAGATTGTTCATGCCGTGTTTGCTGAATAGTGCAGTTAATGAGAATTGTTAGTGGTACGGTATGTTTCTGCATATAGCGACATAGCACCAGGAGCCGTACTTATTAGAAGTAGAAATAGCTTTCGCAGGTGTCACGCTGGAGGATTGGCCTATCAGTGGCTTCTGGCCCTGCACTCGTGCAGAGGACGCAACGCAACGCAACGTACGAACGCAGGCCCCAAAAGTCAACCACATCTCATCATCTACCGAACCTTTTTATTTTCCCATTTTGAAAAAAAACCAATAAACAGGTGTTCATATTAGATTTTACCTCTTATTTTCTCAAAATATCTTTTTTACTTCTCTCACTTCTATCCTATTCTAAAAATAGCATAGGGATTATAACATCTCTTATTTTCATCTCGCACACATATCACTTCCTTTTTCTTACACCACTTATTTTTTACAAAAAAATCACTTTTTTAATCACCACTATTTATTTTTTATTTTCAAATTACCGGTCACAGCCAAAAACTATAATATTAACACCCCAAAGTAGAACAAAAATGGCATCCAGTCCATACGCCGTATGAGCTGCACACAAAATCTCTCTTCGATCAAGTCTTTGCTTCACTGCGATACGGCACCGTGCAAAATATTTTATCAAGCGGCCGCGCAAAAATCTTTGTTTAATTATGGATAGATATTTTAACATATTTATCGTATCAAACGGGATATAGATTTCTGGAATGCGCCGCAACACCACAAACGGAACAGGGTTCTTCTATTTCTACGGCGATGCTCCGAGGAACCCAAAAGGCAGGAACGAAATGGAGCGGATCGAGGATCGCGAGCACGCGAATCATCGTGCGCAAGTAGTTTGACGCAAAGGACGCGCACCTGGTGGCGGTAGTTGTAGTACCCGTTGGATCCGGCGACGAGGACGGCCCACCTGGTCCCGACGGAGTCGTCCTCCTCCTCCGCCTCGTCCGCGGCGCGCTCCGACGGCAGCCGGATAGTCGGCCACCGGGCCTGCGCGACGGCGAGCGCGGAGAGCAGCAGCGCGAGGGGAAGAAGGCGGATGGACGCCATGGCTCTCGGTTTGGTTTCCGTGGAGAGGAGGAAGAAGAAGGCGAATGGAATGGGAAGTGGTGGAGAGTTTCTTCGTTCGGGGGTTAAACGCGGGTTGGGGAAAGGCTCCAACGTCTCCTTTTATCCTGGGCCGGCGCCGCACTCTATACGGCTCGTAGGTGGGGCCCTGCCGAGCGGGACCCGGTGGTCAGTGATTTTTTGGGGGCAAAACTTACAAAAACACGTTCAAAATCCCGCAGCTTTTCAAATGCACCCGAGGTTATTTTCGTCGCCAGCTGGCCTAAACTTTTCTCATTTTTGATTTGAGAATTGAGATAGTGTTGTTAATGCGTAACCTGGTCTCAAACTTTCTAGTGTATTCCGCAACGTATGGCCCTGTTCGAAAGTACGTGCCAAGTAAACAAGTATTTTTTTTAATACTTGTTGTGCATCAAGTCTACTCTCTTTGTCTCCTACAATTAGTCATCTTCACTGTCTACACATTCATGCCATGCTCCAAAGGCCCCGTTCATTCGGAAGCCCAAAGTCACAATAAACGTACCGGTTTTTTAGATTTGGTTTTTAATTTTTACTAGAAATTATCGCTGTTTGGAATGGAATCTTAGTTATAGAACTGGCAATGGACTTTAGCAAACACCTCCAGATATGCTCATAGAGGTGTTATTTCCCAATTTCTGTATACCATATTTAAATAGTCGGTAAAATAGGCAGATACTTTTGGACTAAGATTTATTAGTATAATAAATAGTAATTATTAAAAAAATAAAAAGGTCCTGAAAAATAAAAAAATAGGACCGACAAATAAAGAGACCCTCCAGTGGATACTATAACGGAGGACTAGAACGGTGATGTGCAGAGGTGAGTTGTGCCCTTTGGTTGCTCAACTAATCGTTTGTTCCACCAAGATTTGTTGTAGTTTCCTCGACTCATCCGTGTCCGTGTGTGCCTGCCAACCTCTCGTCTCTCTCTCTCGGCCTGCCACTGTCGACGTGGGATCTTACGTGGGTCGGGGAGGGCCCACCGAGTCGGGGTGCTCGTCGTTGCATTGCAGGAGAGCAGCAACGGTACGACGGCCAATCACCAGCCGGATTATGATATTTTGCTGACCACTGCCCTAACTACATGACAGCTGTCACTTCTTCATGGTCGCGAAGAATATCCCTCCATTCCATTGTTGCGCTTGAGACTTACCAAAGCTAGAATTCTGCCGTTTGGGCAAATACTAAAATTATTTTTAGTAGATTTAGACTATAAATAAAGAGATTATTATAATATATAAATAGATCTAATGATTAATAAAGACTTCGATTCCCTAGTGTTATCTCTTAATTGTTCTCATGTGTTCTTCTGTTGATTGGTTGTGTGAATTATATCGGAGATTATTATTATCATCGTTTCTCAACACATTATCAATATGAATGCTCTTCCATCCGGGTATATTGTTCTTATTGATAATTCGATCAATTTTATTTTTTCATTATTACTAATCACGGATTTGATCTATACTCGATGTATGATGCATGTACACATACGCTCAACAAATCAGCATTGTGGCATTGATTCATGGGACCATCTGTTCGGGAGAAAAAAAAAGAGGCGTTTGCACACAGCAGGGATCTCATCTAACATAGCCTGATCTGCTGCCATGGCAAAATTCGTCACCGTCCCATTGATCTGCCTTTACTATTTCCTTTGCATCCCTACATTGCTACGAATGGCAATCAAGATTGCATATACTCCTTTTTCCTTTGTTTACTTTAATTGCTTGATGAACTAATCCCTTGTCCTCTGTCTTTTCAGTTGATCACGACACATGCAAGCAACGCATCAAGCACGAATGGGACCGGACGTCCGGACACCGAGATCGCCCCTCACCATGCCACTCGATAAATCATAAGATCAATTTGATCAACAAGCACCGTGAGTAACATGCCTAGTTTAATCTAAATTAGTAGATTAATTTCGTATGTTCAATCTACTGCTTATGCTACGCGGAGGCGAAGCTCACAGGTAGACCCCAGATTAATTACTTGCTAATTAGGGTTCTAGATGGGGTTACTGTTCAAAGCATAGATTAATCAGGTAGATTAAAGAAGGACCAGCTAGAAACTACATGTGCGCACCTCTAGAGCCAACTATTGAGATATGGGTAGACTACGCTAGCACAAATTAAAATTTTCTACCGCGTAAATCAGAAAGCAATGCGAGTAAGAGATCATAGATCATTACTACTAGATGTGTAGTGTAGCGGAATTAGAATTCAAGTAGCCAATTCAACGAAAAGTGCGTCGATGTAGTGAAAGTAGTCAATCGTCCTCAGGTCAACTGTCTCCTCCTTGCAAATGTCCCGATCAGCACTGCAGTCGTAACAACATCTATACCGAGATCCACACGTCCAGAGATGGAACACCGTGCGTTGGCATGCTAACACCAACATGCACGATAAGTATTATGAGAGGTGGCGGCTAGGATTTCAATGGGTGTGTTTTGGGATACCTCTCTCAACCCTCGCACCTCTCTTAATATAGCCTCCAATCGGATCTTTATCCGATACGAGTAGAGATCGAATCTCACTCGAAAGCTATCATCCAGTCCCTTATCATTCCAGCCTATTAAGTGTGTGACCTTATAGGTTCATTTATATTTAGCCATAGGCCGAAAACTCCTTTTGATCTATAAGTTGGTAGCGATCCCTGGCAGAATATAACAACCCCAAACATACATAAAGATCATATCGGACGAACTTATATCGTACTTATGTACCGATCCCTTTGCTTCATGATACTAGATCGAATTCAAGTTGAGAAGCGTGCCATCCTATAATAGCTCGATCCTTCATTTGAACTTGTAGTAGATTACTCAATTGTGATTGATTCTTCAATCACATTCAGCATGGCCATGTAGTTCCTATCTAACCATATCGAGGGGCCTAGAGATATCTCTCCTGTTATATATGAGGGGCAAATTATATCTTGATCGCTCATATTCCTCCGCATATTTTATAATAAACCCAAAAGCTACCTTTATGACTACCCAGTTATGGAGTAGTGTTTGGTAACCCCTAAGTAAATTATTACACATATAGAAAAACAATAGCAATCTCAAATCTGAGGATCCTACATACAATATATATGAGAGAAACTAATGACACTTAAGAATATAACAATTTTCACAATGTCTCATGGTGGGTCAATCCAACATCATGTGTCTATAATATATGTCCACATTATTGATTTGATATCCTATATGCATGATTTGTGAAATATGATCATCAATCGATACATGTGCTGATCTGTAAATCATAATTATCCATATAATGATATAAGATCAAGAATAATTTAGAATAACATCAAAACATAAATAGAGAGTTCCACGAACAAGTCACATACTTGTTGATCAATATAAAAGATATTTATTCAAAAGACAAAATAACATATTATTCAAAAAATTATAAACATAGAGGTGATATAATCATGTCCATGATTGTCTCTAGGGCTATCACTAACACCGATGACCTTGGTGGCCAAACTTCGATGCTCTTCCACCGGTGCTATCGCTGGTGCCTATGGCATGTACCCGCTGTGCGCGCTCGCCACCACTGTGCCCAATGCACGCCACCCACTGTGTGTGCCCACCACCACTGCGCCTGAAGCTGAAGCCACGCCCATGCCCAAATCTGCCTGAAGACGAAGCCACGCCTAGCCGCCCCCTCTTGGACTTCTCCCACCAGAGACACCACTCACCCATCATAGCACTTGCCGACGGCCTGGGGCCACCGGCCCACACGACGGCTACCCGAAGTTGGTTTGCAGCCGCTCGGTCTTCTCCCTGTCGGAAGCCGTTGGCGCCGCCACGCCAAAACACGAGGCAAACCCGTTGCCGCCTCCGCGCTTGCTCCCGAGATTCGACCACCGCCGTCGTGCCGACATCAGAGGACAGTGATGTGCTCGAAGCCGCCTAGCCCTATCAGGTGTTGCCTGGCCCCATGGGCCACCTCCGCTCTAGGTGCCTCTACAACCACAACGGGAGCCCGCACCCGCCGCTGCCTTTTTTTGGCCGACTGCCGGGTGGTCAAAGGCCACTAACCTTAGTTGGGCCAAGTGGGCCTAAACTGGCCCAAGAGCGAAAATGAAAAACAGAAGAAAATTTATATGGCTATTTTTTGATTCAACCCTTGGATTTTGGGAGAATTAGAGAGGCATGTTGATAAATGCAGTATTTTATAAATTTTAACCCTGAAGTTTTGTCAAAATAGCGGATAAGTCTAGCAGACAGAATTTCTCTCTAAAGAAATTAATTTTTAGATTATATGAACTTCATTATAATCTCGTTAGCACTTGATATTGTCATGTCTTTCTAGATTTATTTTCTTTAGTATTTTGTTTTTGCTTATTAGTAATTCCGAAGATTGCTTATTAATTAGCAAAAATTCATTAGAATTACCAGAAAATTCTAGAAAATCCTAAAAACATGGTTTTCAGGTATATGAGCTTTCATAAATTTGTGAAACCATAGACTTAGTACACCTGAGAAGCATCGTATTTTCTTTTATGGTTTATTTCCTGGTATTGTGTGTTTGGGAATTTATTTAATGAATTAGTAATTCTAAAAATTATTTAAATGCCTTAATAATTATCAAAAAATCATAAAGATTGCTAGGAAAAATATGAGAAATGATAAATTATCTACTAAATAGATAAAAGTGAATATTACTCATGAAGAGCATCTCTTATCTTTTGCTTAGGTTGAAATTTTGCATTAAGTAATTATTTTCTTAGATGTTATAAATATATTTGGTCTAAATTATTCTGTTAAAGGCTTACTCCTGCTGAACAGTTGCTTAATGGAACTCATTGACAATAGCATGTCTTACCTGTAGTAAAATAATCAATCACACATGGAATAAATTTTGTAAATATTATGCTTGACATTTGAAAGGGATGATATGCCAAAACATACTTGAAGTTATTAAGCATGTGCTCTTAATATCTTTTAAGCCTCAGTTCATTAGCTCGTTGTGCATTATTGCTGGGATGGCAATAGGAAAATTGTCTTCTTGAAGACATAAGGAATCAAGTTGAATTTTAAATCCCAGAATGATCATCTCGACTAGAAAACACTTTGAACCCCTAAGACTTTAAGTCTATAAATAACCCCTATCTTCCATATTACAAAGTATATATTGGTTTCACACCAATAAAATTTTACTCTTGAAGTAGTATAATAGCACTTCATTGCTAAAACTCTAATTTAATTCAAAGCAAATGCTAGAAACAGGCATTGTCACTTGGAATTTTATGGTTGGCGCGAAAAGGAGGAGGAATTTGGGGCATATGAGGAATATTGGAACCTCTGAGACACAAGAGTAATGTCGAGCATAGTGGCATATTCTAGGTCAAATTCAGAAGTAAATAAACTTAAAGTTATAAATTTGAGAAATAATTGAAACTGCTATCCACATTGTTGGCAAATCATTGTAATCTTCGAAGGGTAATTGATTTATTCCTAGTAATATGTTAGTCATCATCATGCAACCATATACATGGGTATTGCATAGTAGTATGAAGTTGCCACCCATATGCCAGATTGGTACACATTGGAGTATACCATACCCATTTGATATTACACATGTATTTTGGCAAATGCAGTGTGCAACTATAATACCACTAGAGATATAGCCATTTTTCTGAAGAAAATATAACTCTCAAAATACTAGATGATTTATTGGATTTTAATGATCTCAAATGATCTAAATCTGTTATACTTATTTGGCATCATAAATTATAACAAGCATATAAATTACCTCTCAATTAATCACATATATTCCTGACGAATAATTGTTCCATCTTAGAGATTAAACTAGAAGTATATTCTAACAGAATATATATTCCATGCAGATTAATTGATGGTCGCATTTTTTGTGATAGTGTTATATTTATGCTCTCGTGAGCATCCTGAAGATGTATATTATGCTATCAAAATATAATATTCTTGACCAGGTCAAAATGTGTTGCATTAACAGAAAACTTAAAGTTTGAGTTATCCAAATTTTAAATCAAAAGTATGAGTAATTGAATCATAATATTGAGCAATATATAAGAAGTTAGAATATTTATGCTATCACAGATTAATAACCCACTAGAAATTTGGGATAATCTACGAGTAGTAGAGATGTGCATTTTTATGCCACTACATTAATATCTAGCTCAATGTATTACGAAAAGTACCCACAATCGAGGATTAGTGTGTATTAGAAGAACCAATCATTTCCCTTATAATATCACCACCTTAGCATACACCATTTTAGACCACCACCAATAGCTAGGATAAGATTGGATTTGAAATTCCATCTATTATGTGTCCATACTGAGGGGATTTTTGAAGTATGCCATTAAGTAAGATCAAATCCCGACATCATGGGGGAGAGAAATATCCAAAATCTTTGAATGCCTTGATATTTTCCTGAAGAAAGATCTTTAGTATATGGCTTACGTATTAACTAAACTAAATTTAAGTTTAGCTGATACTCCTGTACACTAGAAGCAAGGAGATTACTAGATTTCTTTTCCATTGCACGGATGAGTTATATAGTATTTACTTGAAATAAATGTGTTGATAAGTTTGGAATACCCTGGGTTGAATAGTATATTCATCTTTGCATAGTTGATTTATTGGTTAGTGATGTAAGGTCTACGGGGATGCCTATAGATCCAAGGTCTTATGACACTAGTCAAAATAATCGTTAAATACACATTAAATACTCTAAAAGAGAACTCACCCAGAAGGTGAAATACCTCATAAAGAGAATCATCATGAAGATGAAAATCCTAGTAATAAATCACACGTATATTATAATACTGGGGAACATAGAACAACCAATAATCTTTCATTTGGAAAATGATGAAGATTTGGTTAACATTAAAAGATACTCAATTATGAGAATATTTGGAGAAAAGTTATCGACAACCAGCTTTGCCTCTAAAATTGCTAAAGTTTATCATATGAGAAGATAAATCCAAAACCAAAATCCATAGCCGAGCACTTGAAGTGTTCATATCGGATAAAAATAAAAGTAAGCAATTGAGGCTGAACCATAATCGCAGCTGAAAGTCTTAGAACCTGTGAGTTCAAACTTGATGGGTCATTATGAAACATGAGGTGGTGAAAGCGATGGTTCAAGGATGCCTGTAGAGGTCGATATTCTTCTGTTATGAATGAAATAATGTTCCAGTATATAATATACTGGTCCGTATTCATTCCTTAAAATGTATTAAAGGCATTGAAATAATAAGACTTCACCAGAAGTGGTCTTCAGGGGGAGCACATGCTAAGCCTTTATAGTTATGCACAAAATTCAGAAAATGTCGACTTCTTTCTAACCTAGAAGGTATTGACTTAATGACCACTACCTTGAAGGTTTTTACCACCTGTTAGTACAAGTTCAATCGATGGACATGATAAATATCTTGAAGATCATAATAAATCCTAAAGACAGTTTATAAATCTTGAAGATAAGCGTTGCACTATTTTCTCTTAGTGAGTTTTTCCTGTTAGGTTTCTTACTTGAAGGGTTTTTAACCAGGCAACAAATGCAATACAACTTAATGGGTGCTATGTATTCTTTTCTCCATTCTCTTTTTCCCACAGGGTTTTTGAAAGGAGTTTTTAATGACATATGCATATCGTGGTATAAAGTCTTACAAGAATGTGCTTGGCTCAGGTGAATGATTAGCCACATCAAAAAATCATGTGGCATAAACACTGTTGATAACCCCACTATTATCTATAAAGATAATGCAACTTGTATAGCATAGATGCAAATAAGCTATGGTAAAAGTAATATCATAGAGCATGTTGCCCCTAAAATTTGTTTATCCTCATGAGCCCTAGAAGGACAGAGAGGTAAAGATATTGAAGGGTAGGTCTTATGATAATCTGCCCGATATATTCATAAAATCCCTCCCAGCCTCTAGCCTCTAGCGATGTACTCTTTTCTCCATCCCTTTTTCTCACTGGGTTTTTGGGAGTAGTTTTTAATGAGGCTTGTGCATGTCGTGGTATTGATCCAAGGGGGAGTGTTACGAAACCTAGAAGATTACGGTGTGAAAAAATACCAGAATTACCCTTAGTGGGCTTAGACTACAAATAGAGAGGCCGTTGTAATATGTAAACATATCTAATGATTAATAAAGACTTTGATTCCTTGGTATTCTATCTCGATTTTTCTCTTGTGTTCTTCTGTTGATTGGTTGTGTGGATTACATCGGAGATTATTATCATTATTTCTCAATAGAGACTACATAGTGCTACATTTTTGGTTTGTTATGCACGTGTCCATCACCTGTCCTCATGAGTCATCTGTGATGAATTACTCATCATCACTAGTGTCGTACAGTGTTAATCTGGGACAGGTCAATTGGATTGTTTGAAACATTCCATGTACACGTGTTTGCACCTGAGCGATCCACTTTTACTAACTTATTTTGGATAATAAAGGGGATTTGCTAGCGCTCGGATGTCTAATCCGGACGCTAGTGTCGTATGCCTGGTCACAACACTTCTCACCCATGTATGTAACATTTTCTGGCTATGTATACAACAAAATATTTTGATAAAAATCTCAATGTTGCACATATGAATACAAAATGCTGCACACATAAAATCAAAATGTTACAACAAAAATAAACACATACCTCCATGGCAAGTGGCGGCGAGGCCTCAGGTGCGGCGGTGCTGGGCACGTAGGTGAGCTTGTTGCTAAAGACGGCGCTGGTAGCCATGAGCACAGTGGCCAGCGACACCATCTGGTGGAGGCGCCTGGCAAGGTCCTCGCTGGGGTTGAAGGGCAACAACTTCCTCTTGTTTTTGGACACCACTAGCACGCCTGTGGGCCTCCTCTTCCTCTTCTTCCCCTCCGGCGTCTCAGCCGATGTGGGGCTCCACTAGATCTTGAAGAAACCCCTGATCTTTGTTTGGACCAGTGGGAACTCTGCAAGCAAAGAGAGATAGGAGAGGATAAGAAATGAGTGGTGTGGAAGGAAGGGGTTTGTAGACATGGTAAGCTTACGTGGGAGCTGAGCGTCTGATTTTTTGTGCTCATGTCGTACGTCTGAGGTGAAGCAATTCCCATACTACAATGTATCTTGTCTATAATTAAATATCAAATTGACCGAAACCCAATATATCCCCTTCAAAACCGAGATCTCAACATATCTCACAATTCAACATTGTTTATAATCGGTAGCAATTGTCGAATTGTCGGCGGTAGAGCTACACACACATATAACTATATATATAGACACACACATATACATACATAGATACATACATACATAGATACATACATACATATACACACATATATGTACATATATACATATACGCACACACATATATATAGGAAAAATACCTTTTACTTCCATCTCTAATATACCACCTAAATAAATTTGAAATCCTTTTGTCACTTTAGGTATATTCGTATACTAATTATAAGATACTCCAATATGAACAATATGAAAAAATTGCAAAGGAGTCCATAGTTTTTGTTGTATTTTATAAATACCTTCGTATACGCACATAAAAAGGAGTATGTCTAAAAAAATATACATATCATCTCTGAAAAATATACATACCACTAGATGGTCTTAAATACTCGTATACAATACATACATACCCTCCGTTACGTGAAATACTTCCTACGTTGTGAGATATGATATAGGGAGTAATTACACCCGGTAGTAGAAAAGAGACTACATACATACATACATACATACATACATACATACATACATACATACATACATACATACATACATACATACATACATACATACATACATACATACATACATACATACATACATACATACATACATACATACATACATACATACATACATACATACATACATACATACATACATACATACATACATACATACATACATACATACATACATACATACATACATACATGGTAGCGCTATTTAGTGTCTGCGTGCACGATAAGCACATGTCCTGTTGCTTGGCTTCCTCATGCAAACTATGTTGATTCAGTAGTAACTATTACATGTGAAGTTACCATCAGACAAACATGAAGTTATTTACTTGCAACTGATATAAAAAAACATGAATTTTGCAGTGTCAAAATATATTCAACATGTATCTTATTTTATTAAGCTCATAATTTCGAACACAATGACGCAAACAGATCACAGATTAGACTTTCCATGAAAGAGTTATTATATTTTTTAGCTTGTAAACAAGATTAAAAAAAGTCTCTACATCAACTGTAATACTGTATGCATATGATAATTTAGTATATTCGGTCGTGAGAAAAGTTTTTACCTATTGTGAGTGAAGTTACTGCCTATTGTGAGAAAAGTTACTACCTACTATGAACTGTGAGCGTTCGGTAGTAACTTCACTCGTTACCGATAGTAACTTCGTTCACAATGGATGATAACTTATTGTGAATATGATAGTAACTTTACCATGGAATGATAACTTCATACGTAACCGAAAGTAACTTTCTGGAATAGGGTGGGTTGGTAGGGCTTCACCATGGGGATGGTAACTTCATTACATATGGATGATAAATTCATACGTAACCAATAGTAACTACAGGTATTACAAATGATAACTTGATGTATATTTGATAGTAACTTACCATAATTAACAAACGCTAGTAACTAGGTATGGGGTGGGATGGTGGAGCGATTGGCTAGTTAGATCAATTAGGGGCGCACACTTATTTTATACCTACGCGTTGGTAGTAATTCTATACATATATACACACACACACACATACATATATATACACACATATACATATACATATACATATACATATACATATACATATACATATACATATACATATACATATACATATACATATACATATACATATACATATACATATACATATACATATATGTAAGCCTTTTCTGTACTATCAGAGGTACATACTCCCACTTTCAATATGTCATTTAAATGAACATGTTACACATATTTATCACTTTTGGTATACTTACATATTAATTCTAAGATATTTCAATGTGATTTGGTTGAATAAATTTTATCGGAATCATTTATTTTGTTATATACCTTTTTCATATATAAAATGAGTATATACATAAAATTATACTATAAAAAGTGGATTTTGATGAAAATTTTCATGTAACTCACTTTGGAGTATATCTTATAATCATTATTAGAGTATACTAAAAAGGATAAATAGGTATAGCAACATTATTTAAGTAGTATATAACAAGTGAGAATACATACTCCGATGAGTATGAAATCATTTTCATACATACATACATACATACATACATACATACATACATACATACATACGTACATACATACGTACATACATACATACATACATACATACATACATACATACATACATACATACATACATACACACACACACACATACATACATACATACATACATACATACATACATACATACATACATACATACATACATACATGTATTTTTCCTATGTTGTATCTCACAATGTAGCGAGTATCTCGCGCAGTAGAGGGTATGTACGTATAGTACATGAGTATATAAGATTACCTACGTGGTATGTACACTTTTTTAGAGGTAGTATGCATATTTATTAGATATACTCATTTTTATGTGTGAATATGAAGGTATTACAAAATATGCTAGAAATCATGGACTCCCTTGTAATTTTTCCATGTGTACCACGTTGGAGTGTGTGTGTGTATGAAGCCTCTTTTCTACACTTGGGTGTAATTACACTCTATGTTGTATCTCACAACGTAGAGAGTATCTCGCATAATGGAGAGTGTGTAGTATATGAGTATTTAAGACCATCTAGATGGTATGATAAATTTTTAGAGGTGATATGTATATTTTTTCGACATACTCCTTTTTATGTACGTATATGAAGGTATTTACAAAATATGCTAAAAACTATGGACTCCCTTGTAATTTTTTCATGTGGTTCACATTGTCGTATCTTATAATTAGTACATGAGTATATATAAGGTGATAAATGAGTATTTCAAGTTCATTTAACTGGTATATTAGAGGTGGGTGTAATTACACCTGGAAGTAAAAAGTATTTTTTCTATATATATGTATGTATATTACGTAGAGAAAAATTATCACTGAAATTTTCCCAAAAACCGCTGGTTATCAGTGGGCTCTGATAAAAATTCAAGCTAGGTAAAAATTCAGATTTATCTAATTTTCATCAAATTTAAAGGAATTTTGCAATTTTTTAAACTTTTCTTTTTACATTTGAAAAATTCAAATTTTAATTCAAAAAATTCATCCAAAAATCTGGTAATTGTCAGTTACCGATTCTATTGCTATCCCCGGATAAAATCTGCAAACTGATAACGTTTTCCCTAATAGTTCGTCGCTTCCGCAAGGGAACATACACAATTCACCTGTTAGCTAGCTTTTGCAATTATCGATTTTTGTTCCTTTAGGGCTGATGTGTATATGGTGAGTTGAGTTGCATGCATGGCGAAAAGGTTTTTTGTCCCTAGGAATCATCCCTCGTGCGGGTCAGTAGATTGATCAAATCGTGCGTAACCTAACCTCTCAAAGCGATCCACATGTGCCAAGCTACTTTTATCTCTTCGGTCAATTAAGAGGGAGTTTATGTACTCGCCTAGTGTATACTTTAAGTTAAGAAATAATAATCATCAATGCAATTCACATGACCAATCAATATAGAATCAACAAAAAATAACTGAGAGAGAACACCAAAGAAACGAAATCTTTATTAATCTTTAGATCTCTTCTCCTTGTATATGAGCTTGTCTATTTATAGTCAAAACCTCTTAAGGGTAGTTTTGGTATTTGCTCACAACCTAACCTAATATGTTCCGTAACACTCCCACTTGGGTGAATACCATAATATGCATATACCTCATTAAAAACTTCTCCAAAAAAACCCAGTGAGAATAAAACGATAGAGAGAAGAGTACATCATCTCCGTTTCTCGTGTCGCACTTGTTGCCTCATTAAAAACATTCACGTGATAAAACTTCAGGAAAATTCACAAAGGAAAAAAAGTACAATATTAAATCTTAAGATCATATAAATCTTCAAATCTTAAATAAGGGTTATGATTCAAGATTTTACTCCCCTTGAACCTCAGATCCAAGAGCTTTCTCATTTTTCATCTTTGGTCTAAAAGGATCTTTGCGTACTTCTAGGGATCGGGGAGGTACTCCAGCTACAAGCCTAAGCCGAATTTAGTTCAATCCAAATCCTTCATTTCAAATTCCTTAACAAGATAGGAATTTGCTTCCTTTATATCATCTGTCGTTCCGATGATATTCAGACCATCGACGTACACCGAGATAATACAAAATCTATTTTGGGATTTGTTTACGAACACATAGGGACAATCCTCATTATTAGTGTACCCTTTCTTCAGAAGGAATTCACTAGACCGGTTATACCACATTCTTCCAGGTTGTTTTAATCCATATAACAAACTTTCCAACTTGACGCTATACATGTTGCAATTTAATTTATTTGGATCCAAAATTTTTACTTCTTCTTAGACTTTCATATAAATCTTCGAGTCTTGTGACCCATATAAATATACGATCACTATATCCATTAATTGCATACTTAATTCATTCCTACCTGCCGCCACCTGGCTTCGCCCGTCGAGATAGACCACCGCCTCCGCGTTGCACGCCAAAGCCCCCCTGGGGCCACTCATGGGCCTTCCTTAGTCAGCCTGCAAAAAGCCTAGCCGCACCCCCCCAGCTGACTCTGGGCGAGCTAGGGTTCCCATCCCTAGTGGCGGCAGCTTGGGCGAATCCCCCGTAAGCTCTCGACGGGTGAAGCCTGTTTGAGAGTATTTGGACAAGACAAGAACTGTTGCTTTTCATTCATTCATTTTCTCAGTACACTGTTGTTACATATTTATGGAGGATGAGCGGGTCGCAGTTGCCGGCGTCGAACCGGTGTCCGTACGGATCGCCGGCGTCCGTACGGATCAACATGTCCGTACGGATCGTCGCGTCCGTACGGACACGACCATTGGGCAAAATTTTTGTAACACTCCCCCTTGAATAATGTGTCGTCATATGATCATCTTGATTCATCATCTTGGAAAAACTCCTCCAAAATCCCTGTAGGAAAATTATGAGGAGAATCAGAAGAATAGATATGCCATGAAAAACTCCTTTAAAATCTAGTGGAAAAATTTAAGGAGAAAAATGATATGGCATATATTTGATTATATCCTTTAAAAATCCCTGTGGGGGAAAATAGAGATATAATATATGTATGATTACGTTGTCATATTGTCTCATTAAAAACCTTGATGAGAAACCTTAGAGGAAAAATCATAAAGGGAAAAGAGTACAATATTTATATTTGAACAGGTTAAGTCTTAGGAGATTTCTCCCCCTAACGCCTGCAAATCACGTAGTCTTCGCATACCAATTCCATGAACGCATTTCTGGAATGTGGAAGTTGGTAATGACTTAGTGAATAAGTCTGCGAGATTATCACAAGACTTAGTTTGCAGAATAGTTATTTCTCCACTCTCTTGCAATTTATGTGGGTAAAATAGTTTATGTGCAATATGTTTTGTGATATTGCTCTTTATGTAACCCGTTTGCATTTGAACAACGAAAGCAGCATTATCTTCGTAGATAATAGTGGGTGATGTGATAGCACCTATACCACATGATTGTTGTATGTAGTTAATCATTCTATGAAGTCATACACATTCACGTGATGCTTCATATAAAGCAATTATTTCAAAATGATTAGTGGATGTAGCCACTAGAGTCTGTTTGGAAGACTTCCAAGATATGGCTGTTCCACCATGTAAAAACACAAAGCTTGTTTGAGATCTGGTATTATGGAGATCTGATAAATAGCCAGCATCTGTATATCCTATTAAGTCCATACCTTTATTCTTCTGGAAGAATAGACCGAGATCTTGAGTGCCTTGAAGATATCTAAGGATATTTTTCACTCCTGCCCAATGTCTTTTGGTTGGAGCAGCGCTATATCTAGCAAGTAGATTAACTACAAATGCAATATCCGGCCGGGTGCAATTTGCAAGGTACATAAGCGCTCCGATGGCACTGAGATATGGAACCTCGGGTCCCAATAGCTCTTCGTTGTCATCTCGGAGTCTAAATGGATCTTTGTCCCTGTCTAGAGATCGAACAACCATGGGGGATTTCGATGGATATGCTCTGTCCATATTTAATTTCTCCAATATTTTATGGACATAGGCTGATTGATGCACTAAAATGCCTGTATGAAGGTGCTCAAATTGTATACCTAAGCAAAATTTGGTTTTACACAAATCCTTCATTTCAAATTCTGTCTTAAGATGATTACGTGCTTCATCTATATTTTGTGTATTACCAATGATATTGAGATCATCAACATATACAGATATAATGCAAAATCCTGCTGAGGATCTTTTGATGAACACGCATGGGCAATTATCATTGTTGGAGTATCCTTTTTTGGTTAGAAACTCACTTAGTCGGTTGTACCACATTCTACCCGACTGTTTCAAGCCGTATAAAGACTTGTTCAATTTTACACAATATATATTGCGATTTGCGTTTGGATTTGGAATTGAAATTCCATCAGGAACTTTCATGTATATGTCCGAATCAAGTGACCTATAAAGATATGCAGTCATTACATCCATCAACTGCAAAGATAGATGATTTTGTACTACCAATGATATTAAATATCGGAATGTTATTTCACTCATTACTGGAGAATAAATTTCATTGAAATCAATGCCGAGTCTCTGCGTGAACCCTTGTGCTACAAGCCTTGCTTTGTATCTCACCACCTCATTGTTTTCATTCCGTTTGCGGATGAAAACCCATTTGAATTCGACATGGAATACATTGGGAGGTGTATGTATCACACTGGTGAATACATTTCTTTTCTTGAGCGAGGCTAACTTCGCTTGAATTGCATCCTTCCATTGAGTCTAGTCCGAGCGTTGTTTGCACTCTGCCATGGTCTTGGGATCTGGATCATTTTGAATTTTGTTTGCAATTGTTGTGGAGAAGTAAATGTCGACAATTGTAGTCTTACGATCAAACGATTCTCCAGAATTAGTATAGTTAGTGGAAATTTCTTGGACCCCTAGTGACTCAATGTTATTTCCCAAAACATTTGAGTTGGGGTATTCCGATATCCCAAGATCAGTATTTGAGTGCACTGTTGATCTGGGTTCAAGGATCTTTTGGTGTCTATCAACTTGAGGTTGATCTGCATTTACATTATTTTGTTTCCTTTGTCGCTTGTTAGAAGCTGTATCTGCCACTTGTGCCGTACTTCTCCCCCTCTTATTTTGAACTGAGAGTTGAATGGTGTTTTGCGGTACCTCCACTCTTTCAGGCATATTTCTGGCAGGATTATAGGATTTTGTGACACCCTTATAATCAGTAAATGTATCTGGCAGATTATTTGCAATGTTTTGCAAATGAATGAGTTTCTGAACTTGAAGTTCAGTCTCTCTGGTACGTGGATCTGAGGTAGGAATGCGTTGAACATTCCAATCAATTTTCTGGCATTTAGTTTGGTACTTGTTGTCTCCCCCTAATGCTGGAAAATGTTCCTCATTGAATATGCAATCAGCGAACCGGGCCGTAAACAGGTCCCCAGTGAGGGGCTCGAGGTATTTTATAATCAACGGAGATTTATACCCAACATAGTTCCCAAGTTTCCTGTACGGTCCCATTGAGGTACGCTGCGGTGGTGAGATCGGTACGTATGTAGCGCAACCGAACTTTCGCAGATGGGAAATATCTGGTGGATTTTCACGTACTAATTGTAGCGGGGAAGTGCTATGATATGCAGTTGGACGCAATTGGATTAAGTCAGCAGCGTGGAAAACTGCATGACCCCAACATGATGTTGGTAAGTTGCAATTCTGTAACATTGGTCTTGCTATGAGCTTGATTCTTTTGATGAGAGATTCTGCGAAACCATTTTGTGTATGAACATATGGAACAGAGTGTTGAACTTGTATCACAAGAGCCATACAATAGTCATTGAATGCATGGGATGAAAATTCAGCAGTATTGTCCATTCGAATTGATTGAATTCGATATTCAGGGTAAGGTGCTCGTAATTGAATAATTTGACCAATTAACTTAGCAAATGCATGATTTCGTGTGGATAAAAGACACACATGTGATCATCTAATAGATGCGTCAATGAGAACCATAAAATATCTGAATGGTTCACACAATGGTTGTATAGGACCACATATATCTCCTTGAATGCGTTCAAGAAATTTAAGTGGTTCAGCTCTAATTTTAAGATAAGAGGGTCTTAAAATCAATTTCCCGGTGGCACAGGAAGTGCACACAAAATCTGAGGATTCCGAAAATTTGGTTTTGAGATATGTATGACCAATGGAATTGCTAATAATTTTTCTCATCATTCCAATGCCTGGATGGCCAAAGCGATCATGCCATGTTTGGAATATGTTAGTGTTTTGGAAAATTACTTTGTTTGCAATATGTTGAATCGGTTTGATGTATGTATAGTACAATCCGGAGGTTAAAGATGAAATTTTTTCTAGTACTTGTTTGCCATATCCGTTGTTTTTGGTGAGGATGAGATATTCCTCTTTGTTGTCATTTTGGGTTTCAACATGGAAACCATTCTGACGGATATCTCTATAACTGAGTAGGGTACGTGTTGAATCGGGATACAAGAGTGCATCCTCAATTTCTACCTATGTACCCATAGGGAGAGTGATAGAGGCACGACCAGAGCCTATTATCATTGCATCGCGTCCAGCGATGGTTAAAATATTTCCTTTCCTCCTAATAAGGGTTAGAAAATATTTTGTGTCCCTAAGTATAGAGTTTGTGGTGCCACTATCCACAAAGCATAATTCCTCCTCCATTTGATTGACTCCAAAAATCTATATACACAAAAAGAAGAATTTTAATGAAAATCTTATTGTGGTATATATAGAATACATACAAACTTAGTTACAAGACCGAATATGTTCGATATATGATTGTAGCATGCAAGCATACAATATAGATGACAATATTATTCGTATTACAACACTGTAGTACTTAGAAGCTATGGCAATAGGAGTCTAAACAAGATCTCCAAACATGTCTTGAGAAGTAAATTCTTTAAGTGTGTTCTCGGTGCTCATGAGATCATCCTTCTTTAGAGAAGTACATGTGTCCTTGAGTTCTTGAATGAACTGTTGAGAGTATCCAGCTTCGTTATTGTTGCATGATAGATTGAAGTGTGCTTCAAATCTTTTCTCTTGAGCATGCTTGCCTTGAGCCCGAGATTGGAGGTAGAGATTCACAAGGTGCTTCGGGGTGCGGCATTTCTTAGTAGGATGGTTGTAGCAACCACATTTTTGACAAATTTCAGTTTTGTCAACTTGCTTACCAAAATTGCCTTTACCTTTCTTGAATCCACCACGCTTTTGCTTCATGTTGCGTTTGTGTTTGCCTTTACAGTTCTTTGAATGGTCTTTGGAACCACGGAACTTAATGTTATTCTGATTAGCATGAACTTCAAGAAGTGGAGCAGCCCCAATGGGACGTTGCTGATTGTTCTTTAAAAGAAGTTCAGCATGCTTCTCTGCCTGAAGTATAGTATGCATAAGGTCAGAATAAGTTTGGTAATTTGCAGCACGCCATTGCTGCTGTAGGACCCTGTCAGATAGGAGTATAGTAGAAAGAGTCTTCTCTATTTTGTCCGCATCCGTTGGTTCCTTTTCACCAAATCGTAACTTGGAGTAAATAGCATGAAGGGCATGGTTATAGTCTCCAACTGTTTTGAAGTCTTGGAGTCTAAGATGTGCCCATTCATGATTAGCCTCAGGTAAAATAACAGTTTTCAACTGTTCATATCTATTTTTAAGGGCTAATCATAAAGTGAGTGGATTTTCCTCATATAGATATTCAGCCTTCAAATCTGGATGTATATGATTCCGTATGATGCTCAAAACGGAATATTTTACAATATCCGGTGGGATTTGATCAGCTGGAGGATTGAATATCACCATTTGCAACCCACGTGTGGTGAGGTTGATTTTTAGGTCCATAGCCCATGTAGGGTAGTTGCTACTATCAAGAGCGAGGGGCTCAAATTCTTTGGTAGCCATTTAAGACCTACATGAAAAATACGCCATAAGATAATTAATTTATATGAGGTAAATTAATATGTATGGTAATATTGCAAAATATGCCGAAAACAATATGAGTATTATAATCCGATGAATATATACCCAAATTAAATATAACATGTGGTTATATTTATAATACTGTGTAATTACAATATTGGTGGTGAATACCAATTTATTGTATGGCAGAGCGTACAAATAAAGTAGCAAAGTGCCATAAATTATGATCACATGCATTAATAATATTTTGCAAAAATTTCCACTTTTTTTTAAATAATTAAGTACAATGGTACTTAAAAAAATGGGAATTTTGCGAAATGAAAATATGGTCACAATTCATATTGTAGGTGAATTGCAATAAATTAGTAATCCTACATATGTAAAAATTATATAAATGTGGTTGCACATTTATGAAAATATTTACATATTTTTCATGTCCTGTAGGACTGAAATGGTTATTTATAAATAGTACAACTTGACGGGTACAATTATAAACATGCACATGGACTAAGTTGCAAAAGAAAATACAATTATCATGAAAATGAGGGGGGGGGGGGGGTAAGGCTTCGTAATGTTGCTCACAAAGATGGATCTGATCATTCTCCATTACCTGGGTAAATTGGTGAGCGTGCTGATAACGTGTTTGAGAGTATTTGGACAAGACAAGAACTGTTGCTTTTCATTCATTCATTTTCTCAGTACACTGTTGTTACGTATTTATGGAGGATGAACGGGTGGCAGTTGCCAGCATCGAACCGGCGTCCGTATGGATCGCCGTGTCCGTACGGATCGTTGCGTCCGTACGGACACGACCATTGGGCAAAATTTTCTGTAACAAAGCCAAGTGACGACAGGCAGCTTCAAGCGTGGAGCGTAGAGGCCGTGGTCACTCCTAGTAGGCGAAGCTGAGTGGCGACAGGTGGCTTAGGACGCGAAGTGCAAAGGCAGCAACCACCCCCGACGGGTGAAGTCGTGCGGTGACAGTCGGCTTTGGGCACGAGATGGGGAGGCGGCGGCCGCTCCCAGCAAGCGAAGCCGGGCAGCGATGGTTGGCTTCGGGCACGAGACGTGAGCGCAGCTGCTGCTCCTGGCGGGTGAAGCCGAGCGGCGGTGGTGGCTTCGGGTGGCCATTATGGCAAACATAGGCGCGCCGATGCCGGTGGGGAGAAAGTCGAGCGGTAGCGGGCTGGCTTCGGGCGGCCATGATGGTGCAGATGTGAAATCACCGGTGGGGGTAGACCGAGCGGTGACGGGCCGACCTGGGCGGCCATCGTGCTGTGCAGAAGCGACGCCGGTGGGGTGAGACCGAGCGGCGGCAAGCGGCTTCGTGCAGCGCCATCGGTGCCGAATTAATGTCAAAAGTTCCCAATCCATTGCGTGTTTATTCGATTAAAACATAAATCCGCTAATTATTCTAACTTGGCAATCCGATCTAGAACCTAGATATCTAATCTACCGGATTGTCAAGGTGAATAATCATGCTAACATATCATAGATCAATATATGATTAGAATCAACTAGGACGTAAACAATCTACTGGATTAAAAATTGAAACAATAGATCTAATCATGACATTGCAAATGAATTGAATTTTGATCTAAATTGATCTATGATATTGTAATGTGTAATAGATTGGTTGATATTTGCATACCTTACAACTTGTAGAACGATTCGTGCTGATAATATGTTGAGAAATAATAATCACCAATGCAATCCACGCAACTAATCAACAGAGAATAATTGAAAAAGAACATCAAGAGAAAGAGGTCTTTATTAATCTCCAAATCTCTTCTTGTATATATGTATATTTATTTATAGTTAAAACTCTTTAAAGATAATTTCGATATTCATCCATAAAGCAACCTAAAAAGTTTCGTAACACGTTACACCAAATATTAGTTCACTCCACTCACGTCTGTCTATGGATTATGCATGCATCCACGCGAGGCACGTACGAAACCACGTAGGTAGGAGACGTTTTAGCTTCTGTATATCCGTACGAAGCCACGTAGCTAGGAGACGTTTTAGCTCCTGTATATCCTCGCCTCACCGAACGCGCGGCCTTATATAATTCTCCCGTGCTAATCCGTGATCAAGAGGTTTTGTAAAAGATTAATTAAATAAATTAAATAAGATGGAGGTTCCATTTTTCTTGATCCGAACCGTACAAGCTAGATCAGATGGTTCTATAAAAGTTTTAGCATTTTAGCATTGAATAGACCTTTAGTATTAGATATGCTCTCATACATACATACATATATACATACATACATGTACGTATGCATGAAGTTACTTACAGTTTTTACTTGCATGATATCATTGTTGCCATAATCGCCATCGGCTACTTACGTCGGCTAATCCAGGGCTTTAATTACGGGCGATTATAGAATAAGCACATCGGCTACAAATGGTGGCAACTTCATGTTGTATAGATGGTATTTGATGCGTGGAGGCTAATAACTTTTCTCCCAAATGATATTGACTGCATTGGCTGCAGATGGTTATAACTTCATGTTGTATATATGGTAACATGATGCATGAAGGCTAGTAACCTTTTCTCCCAAATCATGTTGACCGCACCAGCTGTAGATGGTCGTAACTTCATATTGTATAGACGATAACTTTATGCATGAAGGATAGTAACTTCCTATGTATGGGAAGATACATTATCCGTCAGGAACATGAAGAGGGCAAGGTAATAACATTTTGCAAATTAGGAAAACTTCGGTTACAGCCGATCATGTTACGCACAAATCGCGGTGAGCTCATAACTCCTGGTTTGTTTGGTGGTAGTTTTCACATTGCAATGGTGTCGAGACCCAAATATGTAAATCCGGATTCTTTATATATACCGCACTAGTCCAGGATCACGCTGGTGTAAACAATGTAAACATAGATGAAATATCAACCATAAACATAATTAACAAAGAAAAAGACTCAAATATCAATAATTATCAGAGTACGAACTTATGGTCAAGCTTACAATTAATAGCCTGAAGGGTTTAAGAAACTAGCAGCAAAGAATAGAAATAATTGTAGTAGTCATTCGACATGTCTATAGGCAATCGACTAGGAAGCGAAGTCCTAATCCGCAAAGTCGTCGAAGTATCCTCCTTCAGGTACCACCTGCTGTTATTATTCTTCTTCTTCAACTGAGCAACAGTAGACATAAAGCTATGACTATATTGGTACTCGACAAGCCATTTGTAACAAAGATATAACATATTATGTAAGGTTTACCAATGGACGGCTGAAAGGTTATTTTTTAGAAAGCAATAATTTAAAATAAATATAATAAGTAGAATGAAAATGACATTTGAAGAAAATCATAATAAGTAACTAATCAAAGGAATTGAATGAACCACAAGTGAACAAACTGTCTACCTAATGAACCACACGTGAACTAACCATTCATGTAATGAACGACAATAAACTAACAATTCACTTTCCAATTGATCACAACCATGTTTTATGAAATATCTATTCTTCGTGTGAAATCACCGAGTATTATTCATAACCGGGGACACATTTATTTAAATTGTTTTATACTTTGCAGAGGTTGCACAACTGTACCCACACGATGTGATCATCCCCGCGAAAAAGAAAATCATTACAAGGCCTTCTCAATGCTTAATAACAACTCAATTTCGCCCATTAAGGTTTCATCGTCGAGTAGATTAACCACATAATCAATAATTGCCCCCCTCTTGCGCCTTATAGAAATCATAACCATGTTTAACTCAATGGGGAAATTGAAATTAGAATATCATAAATTAACCAGCTAGGTCTATCCCATACTAGATATGTGGTTTGCACGGTAAGATTCAGATCAATGACCCACAAAGTTAAGTCCTTAAACATTACTCAAGCGAGACTTTCACATCTCTCGAAGTGAATCCACACTTCCCCCTTTACTTACATGATCACTCGTCCAATTAAAAATTAATTTTGTATAACCAACAATAATCACACATCAATGTCATGGCACACAAATTTTATAATTATAGCATCAACCACTGTTCAATATCTCATTAAGTCAAATTAATTATTTAACCACATGTGATGATGAACCTAACGTGTCTATAAGCATGACTAAGCAAATTCAACGCACAACCCCATGTGACAACTAGTATGATATTACTAAATAATTTTTCATCCTAATGGTAACAATGAAATCATGGCATTTGAATTATCAAATGGGGGATTAAGGTAAATTGGACAATAACTACCATATGCAAGGATTTGTAATAAAATACAATACATGATAATTTAAAACAAAATAAATAAATAATATATTTAAAATCTAGGTTCAACATGATCAAAGACATAACTTGCCTTGTCCTTGCTCAGTTATGAATTCTTGATCTCTGGTGAAATTTAAATAAAATTTAGATGAACTCAAAAAACTTTAAATATAGAAATAAAAAATAGAGCTCAATTTTTTATAAATTTAGAAAAAAAGAACGAAGTCAATCGGAGCTAGGACAGAGGAGAACAGACTCTTGAAAAATTAATTCTAAAGAAAAATGCTGAAAATTGAAAAAGGTTAATGTGCTATGGATCTGGTGTATAGAATAACTAGTCTATGGTAGATTCGGCTCATGGAACAGTGCACAGTGCATGGCTCGGATGACGTGACTACTGACTGGACTACTAGGACTGATGTGGCATGCTGACGTGGCACCGGGATGGCTCGGTTGGCTGACATGGCATTCACGTGGCACGATATGTGGCAGACACATGGACTTAGGGCTTGCATGGCTGCTGAGATGGTGGCTGGCTCGACTGAGGATGATCGGACCAGTCGAACAATGCGGTGAATCCTGGCTATAGGGAACAATCGGACGGTCTAGATGGGTGAGCATGTTTGGATTAGGTCAAAGTGGTGACGATGATCGGACGGCCCGATGACGATCGGACGGCTAGGGACGATCGAACTAGATGAACTGCGCAGCAAATCTTGTTTGTAGGGAACGATCGGACGGCTGAGAAGTGATGACAATCGGAGTATACGAATGATGACGACAATCGGATGGTCTAACGACGATTGGACGGCCGACGATGATTGGACTGGCCGAAGATGTTTGGACCGGTCGAAGGGGTGATGATGATCGAACAGTTCAAATACGATTGAGTGGTCTAGAGGGCTAAGGACGTTCAGATTGCCCAAACGATGACGACACGCATCGCTCGGTGATTGGCTGCTGGATGTGAAACGACGGTAGCTAGGGACCGAGGGGCGGTGGCGGACCGGTGAGCTGAGCAACGGAGACGGTGAGGCATGGCGACAACAGGAGACTCACTAGTGGCGGCGTACGGCGACTGGCGAGCGGATGGCGACTCAGGATGGGGTGGCTCGGCTATTTGTGGTGCGGACGTTGATCAGTTCGGCTCGGAGACGGCGGCGGCGGAGTACATGTCGAGCATAAACATAGAGGTGGCAGCGGAGACGCAGTCCCTTTTGGGAACGAAGATGGACAGTGTACAAGCTTGCTAATGGGTGACACATGGCATAACAAGGATCGGATGGTTGGCGGAGAATGCACAAATGAATAGTGTGGAGACCCTTGGATGGCTGACGTGTGACACTATGGAGGATCGAACGGCTGCGGCCGACAGCACCGATGAACAGTGCTTGCTGCTTCGGATGATTGACAATTGTCAATCGAACGGAGGATGGAGCGGGCAACTTGGACGGCTGGATGCGTGTGAGCGAGCGGCTATGGCTGATAGCACAACGATAGTGATTGCAGGCTGGGCCACTTGCATAGTACGGGCTTAGCCCAAATGGGTTTTAGGATTTTGGGGATTTTCCTATTTTAGAAATTCAGATAAAATCGCTTGAGTTCTAGAAAATAGCAAATAAATCCAAAAAATTTTCAGAAAATTCCTTGGGACACAAGGAACCCAAATAAAATATTTTCAACAAATATTAATATTTATATTAGTTATATTAAATCTTTTTAATTATTAAAAATTTAATTTAAACTTGTATTAAATCCAAATGATGAATTTTATTTTAAACACTTCAAATGAACTATGAAAATCTGGATGTTACAAATTGTAGTAAAGTTACTGCCGATTGAACTACGCACGAACCACACCTCTAACCAGGTCATGCGTGCGTTGTGACCTGCATGTAGCGTGTGCACATGCGCTGGATAGCGCATTTGTGTATGTATATATATCCCATCCGATCCTCTTCCCTCTCTTTCTTGATGCTTCAATATGAAATTACAAAATTATTAGATGGCTAAGGTTTTGGCCATGTAAATCTTGATGCTCGTGTGTGTGAAAATTAATTATTGATGCCTTAGTTCTTTTGATACAACAAGAATCCAAGATGAATGAAATCACCTCTTCCACGATAATCTTGTTCTTATAAATAGGCATGCTTTGGTTCATTTGCATTCTCTGATAATTGCGTTGTTTTATAGCGTAATTTAGAGAATGTTGACGGACTTAAGGAGATCTATTTTTGACAACGTAAAATCGCTACCACAAATGGTTCTTAACTACAACTGTATATGAAATAGACTGTCATAGACGGTTTATAGTAAAAACCGTCTGTGATAAATGTTTTTACAGGTAGTTCTAGTTCAAAACTGTCTGTGATACTGTTATTATAGGCAGTTCATAAACCGTCTATAATGTTCTTAGAGTATTACTGACCCATGATCATAGATGGTTCATGAAACCGTCTAAGGTGACGTTTCCGAACTGTCTGTGATGAATTTTTCTACAGTAACGTTGATAATTGTTAATGATGTGAAGTGCTGGTGCGTATGGTAATCGTGTGCAAATTTGCTTTTCCATTCAGCATATCTAATTTGCACATTTGTATTGTCACTTATGACTTGGAATATAAGTTCGTTGCCACCTTTTTACCTCATATGTGACACACACCGCTATATCATTACTATATATAGTCGAGACATTAATATTTAGGATTAGGTTCCTCTTACTACCTAGAGAGAGAGAGAAAAAAAACAGTAGACGTGAGCCTTTCGGATCTTTGGCTCTACTTAATTAGCCTTCGAATGGACTGAAGAGAGGTGGACGAGCCTCACGGGAAAAGCCTTTTAATATCACTGACATTGATGCTATTAGTACGCGTCATTCATTATACAAAATTCTAGCCTAAACCTTGCATGAGAACCCTCTCTATTAGCCGTTAAATCAAAGTGAGGATCCTCCCCATTAGCCTTTGGATCCAGGTTAATCTGTATCTAAGATGAGGAAGGGCCTCACCTGACACCTTCTCCGTACAATTCGTTCGACCTACGAGGACCGGCCATGGAGAGGCCATTCCAGTCTCCGCATGGTTGTCAGAGAAAAGATCACAGGTGCACACGGTACATCCAGCGACCTACAAAGCAACATGGCACGCAGATCGCCTCTGGCGATGCGACGGCGACCGTTCATATCTCAGGCGGAGGGAGGCACCAGAAGCTCAGATACTTTTTGTTTCCCCGGCGAGATAACGAAGTACAGTATACACCTACCGTCGGCAGCGTCTCTCTCCGGCGTCAGAACGGGGCGGCGGTGCGGCTGAGGAATACATAAATGAATTCAGGATTGGGTGTCGTTGTACATGGTGAAAAATTCCCAGCGAGATTCTGCTCGAGAGTAAATGAATATGTGTAAGAACCCTAACCCTAATACCTCTAATTAAGTAAGCAAGCTGCAGTAATTATTAATTTGTGCATTTGATCCTTGTAAGCATTCATAGCATAAATTTAATTTCAAATTGATTGCAAACAAAAGTTTACAAGAGTGCATAGCATTTTATCCATTGTTTTACAAATTCCATTACAAAACGAATTTACCACTTGTAATGCATTTCATGAAAATATTTACAAACAAGTTTACAATTGAGCTTTACATTTGCAATTGCATCATATATATACATATATATATATATATATATATATATATATATATATATATATACATTGCATTGTATCTACGAAATGGTTTTCCAAAAAGGGAGGTGGAGGGGTAAGAGGGTATCTTCGTAGCGTCGGGGAGGGATCCGAGTCGCGCCTTCGCCCTTCACCTGCAATTAGGC
This sequence comes from Melocanna baccifera, assembly GCA_036346265.1. Lineage (NCBI taxonomy): Eukaryota > Viridiplantae > Streptophyta > Magnoliopsida > Poales > Poaceae > Melocanna > Melocanna baccifera. The sequence continues at coordinate 26,780,876 of CM070678.1, forward strand.
AGCCATTAGTACCAAACCAACTACATTCCTCTTTTAGCAGTTAAAAGGGTAATTAGCGAGCAATAAGGGAGAATAAAAAGGATAAAGAAGTGATTGCCGTCAGTTGCCCTTGGGCTGCGAGGGCCAATTCGAGACTGTCTCCGAGGTTCCTAGACCGTCCCGGGCCGGTCGGCACCTCTCGTCTCTGTGGGCGTCATCATCCGGCAATTCAAAGAAACCAAACCCACAATACCTACCTCAGCCCAAAAAGCCCGCAAGCTATATATTCTTTTCAGCCCTCATTTTCATTTTAGCCCACAGAAGCAACAAAGCATTTAAGCCACAAGCCCACTGCTATTTCTTTCAGCCCACACAGCCCACAAGCATCTCTCAATTTTCGGCCACTGTAGCAATAGTGCTCAGACCACCCTTCCAACCGAAGGATTCCCAGCACAGGGACTCAAGACACAGAAGGGGATAAGCTCAAGGACAAGCCAGCTGCAGCCAGGCAAGACAGCCCCAGGTAGGCCAAGACCGAATGCTACCTCCCTCTTTGCCCAGTTCATCACCCCAGCACTCCCCTGTGCCTTCACATGCAGCACAACCCTCAGCCACGAAGCACTCCCAGAGCCAAAGACAACCACCAACAAAACCACCAGCATTCCCACATTCCTAGACCTCCCTCGAGATGCATTCCCAGCTGAAGGTCTACAGGTAAGAATCGGAGCCGTAGCTGCAAGGAGAAGAGAAAGGGGACCCCAGCTTCGTCATCACCACAAGAAGCCAGGAAGAACCACGGTGGGACGGCAGCAAGTAGCCGCAGGAGGTGAAGCCGACAGGACAACAAGCAAGAGGAGCATCAGGGGACTACTACATCCAACCGACCCCGACAAGGATCCGCAACCACAACCTCCTCCACGACACAACCACGTGAAGCTGATCTTGCAACCCTCCATCCCAACCTTCCCTTTTTGAACCGACAGCAAGTAGGTCCCCCCATCTCCTTCTCCTGCACGCACACCACACATAGATTTAGCACTTACCCAAGAAACCCTCTAGCAGCAAGTAGTAGCAAAAAGTAAACCTCCCTGTGGAGCCTGAGGCCGGATCCGCCTGGATCCTAGCAGCCGAGAGAGAGAGAGAGAGAGAGAGAGAGAGAGAGAGGGGTAGACCGGAGGGAGCCGGGGGGGTGCTCGATAGAGGGGAGAGGCGGCGAGTAGAGGAGAGATGGGAGCCAGGGCCGGCGGCGGGGGTTGGAAGAAGCCGAGAGAGAGGGAGCAGCCGAGGGGGGAGCTCGGGGAGAGAGAGAGAGAGGGAGCCGAGGGGGAGCTCGGGGGGGGGGAGAGAGGCAGCCGAGGGGGAGCTCGGGGGGAGAGAGAGAGAGAGGAGCAGCCGAGGGGGGGCTCGGGGGGGGGGGAGAGGGAGAGCAGCAGAGAGAGGGAGCCGAGAGAGGGAGAGCTCGGGAAGAGGAGCAGGGGTAGGCGACGCAGTGGGATAGAGGGAGGAAGAGAGCAGGCGGCGGTGAAGTGAAGAGCTGGGGGAAGGGATCGGTGGAAGCCAAAGAAAAGGGGAGAGGCGGCGCAGGTTGGGCCGGGCCGGCCGGGCTGGCCGAGAGAGATGGGGGAGTTGCTTTTAATTCTGATTTTTGTATTTTGCTAGCTATCAAAATCTTCTTATTGCCATTAAATTGATTTAAAAGCATCTCCAATAGATACTATTGTTTCAAAAATTTCAATAAGTAATTCTTGCTTAATGTAGTTGTGTATATATGTATATATATGTGTGAGAACGCATATATATAGATATATATGTAGTTGTGTATATATGTATATATATGTGTGAGAGCGCATATATATAGATATATATGTAGTTGTGTATATATGTATATATATGTGTGAGAACACATATATATAGATGTATATATATAGTTGTGTGTATATATATATGTATGTACATTTGTGTGCATATCTGTATATTTAGAGTGGGAAAATAGCTTTCTTAAAACTATTATTACAATAGATACCTATTTTGTTAAGGATTAGTTTCGACTTTGCAGAGTTCAAGTTATCGCGCAACAAGGAAGAATCAACTGTTTTTATTGACTCCAGCTCACACTACGGCTCAGGCAAGTTTCAATTTGACCATGCACCTAGTTATGTCAAGCGTATGCGATATTTTCCGGATAATTACTTTACGTATATTTACATGCATGGAAAACCGTTTTTGAATAAAAGAAACAATTGCATGATTATAGATATTAGGTAAGAGATTAAAGAAAAGAAAAGAGGAGAAAAAGAAAGAGAAGAAGAAGTAAGAGAGAGGATGGAAGCTAGTAGCGATACTACATTGAGAGGAGCGGCGGGCCACAAGTAGATGTAATTAATTATACTTATACTTGTAATTACATAAGGTGGGTAAAGAGGTTCAAGGCAAGGATGCAGAGGGATGAGGCGGACCTCTTTACATATGGCTATAATGTAAGGACTTACCATGTTTTACTCGGATCAGGAACCGTAAACATCGTGCCAACCAATCTCCCATCTCGGATGGGTGGAAAGTAGTATCCTGTTACGTTAACCAGTCTACCACATTGGGAGAGTCTTGAGGTGGAGTGTTAGACCGGGAGCCGGTCCAACCAACACTATTGGAAATCGGTGGAGCCCAAGCGAGTGACTTGGTACACCGATGGATAATAGATGGGCTGGTGGATGGATTAACGTAACCGGAGAAATGTTCTGTATCTTGAGCCTGATTCCACACCTAAGGCAGTGTGGAGGACCTAGCTCAGATGGTTCAAGGTAATTTTGGGTAAAGTGGTACAAAGCCTGCGCACTGCTAATAAATCATGAATTCATGCCAGTCCACTGGATTGTGGACTACGGTGATCGCTAGGGATCATACCTTACCGGGTGAAAAGTAGAAGTTGTTTTTGATAATCTAAAAGATGCCAGTTATTTTGTATAAAAGTGTTTTTAGAATAGAAAGATTAGAATATGAATTAAGGACATGAGAGGCATACAGTGCATCTTTGCTAGTATTATACTTGCTGAGTACCGTAGGTACTCACCCTTACTATTAATTCCTTTGTTAGATCTTGTTCCATTTGAGGGGGCTCACGGCCAGGATGAGGAGGGGACTGGTTCCGCAGAACAGGCCAGAGAGGAGGATGACGACAGCGAGGAGCCTGGCGAGGTGGACCCCTTGTACTTCGGCTGGGATGAGTAGAGGACCCAGCGGAGCGGGCGAGAATACCCTGGGGTGCTAATCATACTTTTGTGATCTACTACTTTTGTAAATCAGACCTTAAGCCATGTGGCAACTGATGTAATAAAAAGTCAGTGTCTATATTATTGTTCTGCTGCGCTACTCTGGTAAATGATCATTATTTGTCGGAGCAGTGTTCTACTGATCAGGTAAATAGTAATCCATATGCCACGCATGATTATCCGAGGGATAATGACGTGGGGGCCTCACAATATGCACTACGCCGCAAAAGGCAGTCAGACGATAAAGATGATTCCAGTGGCTAACATTTCTTCGTCGTGGGTGGATGGGATTGCTTGCTAGATTCTTCCACTTGACGGCAGGCTGGACAGCGATGGAGATACGAAAGCAATTGACAATGAGATAGTGGAAGGAAGGAAGGAAGAAAGAAAGGAAGAAAGGAAATGAGATAGATATGGTAACAATGGTAACGTCAGGAGAAGCCGTCCTTCGAAAAATTAGAAGTGGACGAGCTGTCATGGACCCGCTGATTGATTGCAAATGCCTTGGACTCTTTTATGTGGTACTAATCTTCCCCTGCATACCTTCCGTGCCGTATTCTATTTCTTTTTGGTGATTTGTACACTCTGAAAAAGGTGTTTTTGCTTAGTTTATCTTATCATGGCCAGAGAGCCGCCACTGCCCAATAAGCAAATAGACGAGTTGCATTCTTTGGTAGTTGAAAAGTTGGGGGGAAATTAAAGGGGGGAACATACGGCATAATCAACCCAAATAAAAATGTCAAGAAGGAACTGCAGTACAGTTTGCTCTTTAATTTACTAGGACTATTTTATCAAAATAGAATCCCAAAATCGTCAATATAAATATTAGATGGATTCTTTTAGACTGTGACTTACTTAAATTTTTTTAATTCTTATTGTTCGCAAGAGAGATTACGAAGAAATAGACAATTATATGTAATTTTGGTCAACATAGCTAAAGTCGATATAATATGTACTACGATTAAATAGTAAATTCTATCTTAAAAAATATATTATTTAAAAGTTAGTTACTATAATAAAAGTGAAAAACCAAAGATAGCTCTGCCGAACCCAGCCATTTTTCACCGTACTTAGATAGTCAAGGCAAAATTAAACTGTATAGATGGGGGGGGGGGGGATGTACTAGTACAAGAATATGAGGTGCGCAATATTCTTGCAGTAAACTTTGAAATTATCCGCTTATCTGTACTTCGTGCGTTTGATTTCTGATCAAACAGCTCATGCATGGTCAATGATGCATGCAGGTTGAACATAATGACTAAGGTGGCGTTCGGAATAGTGATGATTTATGATTTTTTTTATTATAGTTGGTTGATTTTTTATTGTAGTTGAGTTGGCTTATTGAACATAATTAAATTTAAAAAATTTAAAAATAAAAAAATATGTTAGCTCATCACAAACAATATAAAACAATACGAGAAAAAAAATAAAATACAAAAAAAACCAAAAAAGAAAAAAAACAATAGTGAAAAAATCGCTGGTGTCTGTCGCGCATACGCCAGTAAAGCTGAGTGGGACCTAAAGCATAGGAAACCAATATGGTGGTTTGCCCCGCTCGTTTGGGATTTTTTCGGTTTCTGCTTCTAGCTTTTGCTTTTTTCACTATTCAGTATTTTATCTTTTTTTGAATTTTTTTAGATATTTTAAGCTTTTTTGTATTTTTTTTCCGTGTTCCTTTGTATTGTCCCTAATGAGTTAACATATTTTTTTTCTATTTTTACATTTAAAAAAAAATTAATTATGCCTAAAAAGCCAAATCAGCTATAGTAAAAAAAGCCAACTACAGTAAAATTTTAACTAAAAGTTAGAAATCATCGCTAAAATGAGCGCCCCGAAGTCTTGTTGCCTGCATCACAGAAAAGATGGCCCGCTCGAATGAATTTATCCAGTATTACAATTTTCTGTGCTGGGAATCTGTCTAGATACAATGAACTTGATTTGTTGGTGCTACTTGCAAGGAACCTGGGGACCACAGGTAAATAGATAGGCTCATAGCACTATAGCAGAGAGAGGACAAATACATGGTGCAAAATGCTAAAGCCTAGGTATGCAACAATAATAATATATTGAACTGGTTAAAAATATATATGAACGAATCTTACTTACACGAATATACGTGGACTTAAATTGAAAGGAAAATTTTGTCAAAAGATCTTGTAAATGACGGTTAGTGTGAGGTCAATCATAGAGTACCCTCTGTTCAGCTGAGCATGAGTAGAATATGTCACAATGAAAGTGTTGTATTTAATGAAAGTGTTGAATCTAATTGTCAAAAATTTGATATGGTTTTGTTCAATATATTTCAATCATTATCGGTCGGATGTTATAATTTGGATCATCTGTGTCCTATGACTGCACTGATTTGCACTATTGTTGTGTCTAAAGGTGTTTGTGTTGATTGAAGTCAGACATGGCTAATCGATTCACTTCTAACTACAACTCTTCACCATTATTTTCTGAGACTTTGTTTCATCTCTGAGCGGGATATTGTTCCCGTCTCTAAGCATTTACTGTTTTAGTTTTCGATTAGGTCTCTATTCCATTGTCGACTCGGAATCTGTTACTTCCTCGTCTAAAACTTTTATTCCCGAGGCTATTGATTCCCCTATAAGCTTCAAGATACAAAGCACAATGCACTTTAAGTTATCTATACATGTAATACATCAAGAGTGTTATGTAATTTCTCCCTCATGTAATGATTTCACCGATTGTGCATCCGTGTTTTTTTCCGCAAGTGTTTTTTATGTTAAATTTTTATGTCATGTTTCTAATTATTCTTCACTGTTTTCATATCTCAACATGCATTCTATAACAAGTGACATCAGGGATTGGTTCTTTACCTTATCAATCTAGGGCATACTCATCATTGTGTCAATGGAATATGATCTTCCAATGCTGGATCGTGACATAGGATTTTCTCTTTGGCAAGTCAAGATGCAAGCTGTTTTGTCATAGCTCAATCTAGATGACATATTATTGGGAAACAATAAGTAGTCCGCTACATGGTCCGTTGAAGAGAAGCAAAGAAGATATCATAAGGCTCTCTCTCAAATTCATCTTCATTTTTCTAATAATATCCTCAGAAAGTTATAAAGGAGGCCATCACTACTGTGTTATGGCTAAAATTGGAACAAATTTGCGTGACAAAGGATATGATTAGCAGGATATATTTGAAGCAGAAGCTTTTCTCTCTCAAGTTAGCAGAAGGAGGATCAATGCAAGATCATATGACCGTGTTTAAAGATGTAGTCACCAACCTTGAAGCCATGGATGCCAAATATGATGATGAATATGTGGGTCTTATTCTGCTCTATTCATTGTCTGTTTCATTCTCTATGTTTAGAGAAACAATTATCTATAGTCGAGATACTCTTACTCTGAAGGACACAATTATCTAAATTCTTACTCTGAAGCTATTATATATTATTCTCCTCCTTTGGGTATTTATCACCAAGAATCAATAAGACTAGATAAGCTAAAAGGAAGACTTTCCAACACACAGAGGTTGATACCAATTTATTTCACTTAGAGTGGTCATAAAGAATGTGAGATAGATGTATATAACCAATTTTGAAGGTTGATTACTTAATTGAAAAGATATTCAAAATATATTCATATAATCTTACTCTTGATAACTCTTTGAAGGTTTGGACATACCAATTGAAATGCAGATTATCAGACTTTGACGTTTCAATTAAGCTTTAAAAGTTAACTGAAAAATTGATTTACAAAAGTCTAATAAATCTAAAAAAATTATCATTATAGACCAATAACTGAGAATCAAAAGTTATAATTTTGCCTTTGTCAGATTATGAGCACATTTAAAGATATAAAAATCATTAATGTGCTCAAAACTATGCAAAATTCTGAATTTTCAGCATTTTGTCAAAATAAGAAAAATACACAACTTTCTCAAATGAGATTAAAATGCTTTCAAAATATATAGAAATAAACTTTGGACTCCTAAAAACCTTTTCCAATAAGAAGTTTTGAAAAAGGAGTCTCTATTCAAAAGTTATGTCAAAAATCGCTTTCTTTGCAAAGTTTTTGCATAAAGAGAGGAGAAATGCAAAAATCTTTCAAATGAGGTACAAAGCTTTTGAAATTTTTTAGATTTTAACTTTGGACTAATTAAAGCATTCTCAAAAAAAAATTTTAAAAAAGAATTTTCTTTCAAAAGATATGACAAAATACACTTTGTATGCATAGGGAAAAATTGATTTTGATTTAAAGGTAAAAATCCGTACCAATTTGGATTTCATAGAGTTTTTCACTTTTATAGCTTTATATGAGTTAGAAATACTATTTCTAGCCAAGATACACAAAGAAATCTAGTTCAAATAGCTAAACTCATAATATGCAAGAATAGATCATGTTAGGTTAAGATATATTTTTCGGCGAACTTCAAATAGATATAACTTTTCAACGGTTGGTATTTTATAAGAACTTTGAACTATAGAAATATTTAAAATGACCAACCCTATGAGTTTGTTATTGACACTTTCTCAAAAATTGAATAAATTTAGATTTATGCAAAAAAGTTTCCTCAAAAAGAAGATCATATAAGATTCATTTGAGACCAAATTTGCTATTTTATTTCTTAAATAGAAATTTTTACTTCAAAAGCATTGAAAAATATTTGAAATACATATTTAAGTATTTTTCACTTAGTTTTTCACAAATTTGGGTATTTTAAACAAGATTTTTGACTTTTGACCAAAGAGGTTCTTTCAAAAAGGCTAAACTTATATATTATTAGAAGTTTCACTCCATGAATATAAAATGAAGCAAATGATAATAAAACACATGAATTTAAGATCCATAAATCATTTTGAGTAATTAATAAAATAGTTTTCCTAATATTAATATTTTACCCCTTTTTAAGTAAGCCCAATATATTTAATAAGTTTTTTTAATAAAGAAAAACTCCCCTCTTTTACATAGATTTCTCTTAGCATTTTTTCTTCTCCTTTGACACACAAAGGATTCTCCTCTATTTTTTTTCTCTTTTCACATCTCTTCCCTTTTATTTAACCTTTTTCTCCTTATGTCATCTACCACCAACAATCAGGGATTTCTTATTTTCTCCATAATAGGTGTTTTTAGCCTTTTGTGGTTCTTTTGTCTTTTCTATGAAGAGCATATACCATTTCTGAAAAATACCACTTGTAAACATAAATAATACCAAATATAATTAATTCTAATTGTAAAAACTTGATACCACTTATGACCTTGAACGATATCAAGTATGATTAAATCTATTTGTAGAAAACTTGATACCACTTGTGAGTACCACTTTTAAATCCTTCTTGGATACTTAAGATGCCACTTATAAATTACTTGTCAACCAGTTGAAATAATGTTGAGAGATCTTCAATGATTTTCTCTTGATACCATTTGACAAGATTTGAAGGGGATACCACTTGTAGGAAGATTTCACTTGAAATATTAGTTGTAAAAAGTGAGTGATATCATTTAGGAGAGATATCACTTGTATGGGTGAATACCATAAAAGAGAAATATTATATAAGAGAGTTTGATTAAGAGAAGATTTTGCTCGACAAGAGGAGAAAAAGGATATCACTTTGAAAGGTATCACTTGGAGGAATGAGGATACCACATATTTTCCACTTGTAAGAGGTACCATTTGAAAGAAAAAGATGATATCGCTTAAAAAGATAAGAATAAAGTTCATGTCGAGGTCAAGATGATCAAAAATCTTCCACTTTTAGAGAGAATGCCATTTTATGAAAGAAAATATCACAATATGATCAAAATGGCATATAAAGTCAACATATTACTTGAGAGTAGCTAGGAAGGATAAAAAGGATCAAATTGACTTTGAGGAGTAAAGGAAATGGCTAAGGAAATTAGAAACAATAAATTCTAGATAAATCAGCCATCTTCCAGAAAATTCGATAGTACCATAGTTTGATTGTCGGCAGTACCGCAAAGCGAAAGTACCGTAGATTACATAGTGGTAGTTCCGATTTTTCTAGAACTTTTTAGAAACTGAACTTGGATTAAGAGAAGAGGATTGACATAATATTGTACCTTACTCCAAAATTTTTCACAGAGAAACACAAACCACTTGTGGAGCATTTCTAACTATAAACCAAGATTAAAATTCTTTTCAATATAGTTATTCGCAAGTTAAGCTTTTATTTTTTTTTCAAAAACAAGTTCATTTTAAATAAACTCTTCAAGATTGTTAAAATGAGAAATAGAGAGTATCTTTAAGCATTCAATTTCGTGTATGAGTTGTAAATACCCTTATAAGCCAATATATGTTAATAATTTTTGCTCAAATAGCAAAACTCACTTAAGTGCTAGATTGTAACCGCTTAGGTTAACTTAAGATGTTAGATGACTTTCAAAACCAAATATCTTTTGATTGGTTGGCTTTTTGAAAACTTTTTGAATACCAATAATATTTGAATTAGCCAACTCTAGGTTTTTGGTATTGAACACCTTTTCAAATTCTTTTTAGAATTGACTTTAGCTAATTTTTGAGTTTAAAGCTAAAACAAGATACTAGTTTGCTAGTTTTGATTTAGACACTCAATTTTGCTTAAAATAAGTTTTTCAAAAGCCAAAACCTTTGAAATGCATTTGTATACATTTTTCAACCTGTTTTTAAGAGATATACTAATAATTCTAAGATTTTGACTTTTTGGCTAAATGGCTCAATTTTGAAAAACAATACTAGCACTTAATTAATTCGGGCACACTTAGGGATGTGATATACATGATTATGATTTTGCACTCCCCTTAATGTGCCACTAAACCATCTTGCTCAAGATTGCAATAATAAAGGTTTAAATAAGAGCAAGAACACAAAATTTTTCTTTTAAAAGATTTTCATGTATGTAATGCAACCTATATAAGGTTAGGGACTAACTATATTAAATGTAAGTATTTGTTACCGAGATGGTATTGATTCTTGATATGAAATGATTATCCTCAAGATTGACTCCATTTTATACATAGTGTAGTTTATTTCTTCATGAATGAGTCAAGTCTCCAATGTCTCTCTAAGTACTTATTAAGCATTCAAGTATATTTTGGTACCCAAAACTTTGTTGGGTCCTTGGATATTAGTCATAATAGATTTGGGCACCCAAATGACCCTAATAATTACTTTATGTGAACTAACATATCTAGTAATCACCCTACCATCTTTAGCATTCCTAAGCAAATAGTGATTATTATAGATAGTAGGCTTAGGAGTAATACCACTGGGACAATCCTTACTACAATATCCCTTTTTTAGGTAATTGTAGCAACTTTGGTATTTGCTACGTTTTCTTATCTTCCTATCTTACTCATTGCCGGTTTGCCTCTTCACTGATAACCTTTTCTTGCCATCTACCTTATTGGGGCACTTAGAGGCGAAATCACCCTTTTCAATGCAACCAAGGAACTTCGCATATTTCTTCATGTGTCTTGCATTATGCTTTGTTTTGCTATTCTTCATCTTGTTGGAGATGAAGCCAATACCTCTATTGTCATTCAAGCTTTGTTGCTTGCTCAAGATATCATCAAGAGATGCCTTTTCTTTATAGCACTTATCTAAGTCATTGCTTAACTTGGTGATTTGGGCCTTGAGTTCTTTGTTTTCCTCTATAAGGTTAGTCTCAATAAGTATAGAATAAGTATAAGCATCTAATTGAGAGCAATAAGGCATATCAAGCAAATCATCACAAGAGATGGATATACTAACTTTAGATGAAATACAAGGATTAGTGGCTATACATGGTATATCATCTAGTAAATTACATGTAATGCTTATATCCATCTTAGACTTCGAATATTCCTTGAGAAAGAGAATTTGTATGTTCTCCTCTTAACTTATCATAATCATTTTAAAGGGAGATATACTTATTCTTCAAAATATTATATTTAGCCTTTTCTTTATCAAAAAATTCATTAAGCTTTTCTAGTATGTCCATCAACTCATCATATGAAGGTTCATCATGGTCATTATCATTATTACCTTCTTGTTAACTTCAGCTCGAGCATGTCCTGAAAGGAATATTAGTAATCAGCCGGTCTACACTCAGAAGGTGTTAGAAAAGTTTGGCTTTGAAAAAGCATACCTTTCAAAAGTACCAATGGTCAGAAGATCTTTGCAGCAAGATAATGATCCGTATAGATCTAGAGAAGAGGAGGAGGAAGTCCTGGGACCGGAATTCTCATACTTAAATACAGTAGGAACACTCATGTATTTAGCAAACTGCACTAGATCGAAAATTATATTTACCATAAACCTATTAGTAAGGTACAGCGCAGAACCTACTAAAAGGCATTAGCAGGGAATAAATGATATCTTCCGATACCTCTAAGAAAGCAAAGATCTTGGACTATTCTACAGAAAGAATCAAGACCTAAATATGACTGGCTATACAGATGCCGGGTACCTGTCAGACCCGTATACCGCTAGATCGCAAATAGGCTATGTATTCCTGTGTGGTGGAACTGTTATTTTATGGAAATAGTCTAAGCAAAGTTTTGTATCAACTTCGACAAATCACTTAAAAATTATAACATTGTACGAAGCCGTACAAGAATATGCTTGGCTTCGACAGATGATTCACCACATCCAGCAGTCATGTGGACTGAATATCGTGCAATCTCCCACTATTATCTATGAAGATAATGCAGTTTGTGTTGCACAAATATAGACGAGTTACGTGAAGAGTAATTTGACAAAATATATTAATCCCAAGCTCTTCTGTGCTCATGAATTGTAAACATGGATGAAATTAAGGTACTATATACTAAGTCATGTGAAAATCTTATAGATTTATTTACTAAATCACTTCTAGTATTTAATTTTGAAAGATGTGTATGTGAAATTAGAATGATGAGACTTAGAGAAGTGCAGAATTCAGAGAGAGATTTTTCTTTAGCTCACTATTGAAACTTGATTACGAAGATTAAGTAACCAAAGAATAAATCCTATAGATTAAATAAAATTAGGTGATTGTATTCTTTTTCTCTTAATGAGTTTTCTAAAAATTTCTTGGCTAAGGTTTTTATTGAGATAATTCGTACAACACAATGTAATATGTATTATGTACCTTTTCTCTAAATTTTTTTCACTAGATTTTTATGGAGTTGTGATGAGGTATGGACAGTCAGATGAGTGCCCAAGGGGGAGTGTTGGGAAACCTGGGTCTGGGCCTGCAAGCCTAACCCATTGGTAGGCACCCTACACTTAGTCTATAAATAGGAGGGTCACAATCATTGTAAAGTGGGATATGAACAGAGAAAGGAATAAAGAAATGAGTTCCTATCTCATCTCTCTATGTTCGATCGGATTGGACTCGCCAGCGATAGTTCCTCAACAAGAACTACTTTTAATTGTGTGCTTAGAAAGGGTCACGGGTTGAGAACCGGGCGTTGCTCAGTTGGCCAAGACCGTGTGACACTCTCCTCCACTTAGCATTAGTGCTCATCTTTATATTAGGATACACACATGCGTGCATGTTTAGTAAAAAAAAAGTATGCTTGCGCTCATTAAAATCTAATGCCTTCACAAAAATTTCAAATATGTGTTATGGAACTGCAATCGTGTGAGTACGTGCGTGTGATGTGTGTGGAGTGTGAGTTGTGTGGGCGCGTAAAGGGTCATGTTGGCGCATGTATGTTTACGTGCATGACTAACAGAATAAATACTAGTTATTGTACAAAAAGTACACTGAAAATGATATAATTATTTTGGAGCTCTAAAATTGACCACGACATAAATTCTGAGGCCAAGCATGTTTGAAATTCGGTTTGATCAAAAGCGTTGAGCAATCAAGGGCATATTAGGTGTAAACCAGTTCATCACAGGACTAGAATGTGCCATGGCAGAACAAAGCTACACTAGAACTGAAAATTTCCACGCGCATACACACACTAAAAAAAGTTCATTTACGTGACCAGCGACCAGATCCTACTTGCTAAACCCCAAACACTAAACCCCAGGAGGCCATGACGATGCTCAGGCCTAAGTTACACCATTCTCTTTCTAAATATTTTCTCTTAAGGAGGGGAAATCGACAAACTGTATAACCATAATTTTCATTGAACATTGAATTTAGGTCCAACATTTGGTTCTACACTTTTACTCCGCGCAAGAAAAACTCACCCGTTGCATGCCTTACTGCTAAATCACAAGTGGAAATATTTGGAAAAATCGCTTCACTGCAATGTTGATTCATACATCTCCCCTCTCTCCATTCTGTGCTGTTTCTTTCTGAGCAGAATTGAAGCTCACAGCTCGTAACAAGACAAAACCATCGAAATACTTCAATTTTGAAATTCTCCTTCGTGTATCTCTCCCTCTTCAAATAGATCATCATAAAGAACAGGCACACGAATTCTGTCTGCTACTGGTTTGCGTTCAGCTTTGTTATCAGACAGCGGTGCCTTCTCCACATCGACTAACTGCTCAGGATCATCAAGTACTTCCTTTTCATCCTGTGCTCCAATTTCCTCATCAACTAACGCACTTCCCTGTGAGCTTGCATCTTCATTTCTGCTCATCTGCGGTCTGACTTTCGTATACCTAAACTGCTTCTGAAAGGAGGAAGTAGGAAAATCAGTTAGACATAATAAAGCAGTGGCAGTAATGGTAGCAAAGATCATTAAACAAAGAGATCTAGCAAACTTGTAACACAGCTCACAATACCGAAACAACACCATCAATTACAATGTTTGTATACAAAACTAGCTTAAAATTTGATTGTCTACATAGTGTGATTATTGAGAGTTTGAGACATGAGTACTATGTTTACTTGATTTATCAGGAAGTTCCTAATTCTAATTTCAGCAATTAATCACAAAAAGTTTTAAACTCATGTTAATGCTCTCTAGTCTCTACGATATATATCATATATTTTCAAATCATTTCCATTAATGAACAGACTTGATCTTGACCTGAATCCAAGCTCACTCAGCTTGGCTTATTACCCCCTGTATTGTGATAATGTACTCGATCCATGATATTTTTATTGGAAAAAGGGCAGTTGTAGAAATAACTCATAATCAACATAGTTGACTTGGATAAGACCAATTTACCGCTTTTGTCTATTGTGCATATAATGGCTAAAGCACTAAACATCCATATACAAGGAATACTTTTACAAAAACTAGCAGTCATAACAGTGTCATACACTCATACCTCAAGTTCCCTTCCCTTCGCCATAATTTCCTTGTATGCCTTTGGCTCTCGCGACTTCAAGATGTTCCAGAGAATTCCACCACCAGTGCGGAAGCGACTTCCATCAGCAATCGTCTGCCCACCACACTTCTGAATGGCCTCAACCTGGAATCGAATGTCTTTAATGACAGACAACAACTCCAGAAGAGCAAACTTTAGAAAATTACAAGCAAACTATTTCATAGACCATATTTGTGATTTAACATCACCTACAACAATTATTCACTTCTAGAATTAATTTTTATAATCTAGAATTTATGTGCCTATATACAAAATAGGAGTTATACAACATATACATAGCTATGAAAGAAACGTAACTGCAATTGGTTTGTCACCAATCAAGTACATAGATGGTAATATTATTCAGACACTCCACTGAGACAACTCCAAACTTCTCAAGCACATAAAACAAACTAATCCATGGAACTGCAAAGAATCAAGGCAATGATATTTGTAAGAGCAGTGGGCAACAGACCTCCTATGAAGGGTATGTAAGGCCATTTGGGAAAGTAACTACCAGTCTACCACTGAGACACTAGGGAAACAGATAGGTCCAAGACAATAGCTTACACTTTAAAATTTATGATATTTGTTGTTCTTTGGTAATAAGAATCGATCTATTATGTTACATTAAATTTTTAATAAGCTTCTCAATTGATCAACTGAACTTTCATTAGTACTGTTCAACATAAGAAATATATACCTCTCTGACAAGATCACTGACAGCAGAAACACCAAGGCAGCCAACAGCGTTCCAAACAAGGTATGACTTCTTCTCCTTCAAGTGCTTGCAAGTGTCGAGAACAAATCTGCAAAAAGCATAAAGGATAAGGCAGTTAGCAACCTAATATAGATAACACAAAGAAGCAAAAACAATTTGCCTTAGCCAGAAACAATAATAAGACAAGCCATAACTCAGGTATCTATCAAGATCTAATTCAGCTGGTTGGGGAAAAAAAAGAAAAAAGAAAAAAAGAAGTGGTAGTTCTAGACTAGACTTGGACTTTGAATAACAAGACAATTTCGCTATTAAACCATATATAAGCCTCTTCTGATAAAACAGAAGTCTTCGCAGATAAATCACATTACCGCCTGGCCCGTCTTGCCGATTTGGCCCACCTAGGTGGCCGCCTAGCCTGCCTAGGTGCTAGGCGCCATTCTGCCACCCAAGTAGTGCCTAGCGCCTAGGGGAACATTGTAGGCCTCTTACATGACAATAACCATTAAAAAATGCCTGTGGTATTTTGAATTCATTCGATACCAATTAAAAACGAAAAGCTCAGTAGAAAGCAGAATTGTTAATTAATTCTAAGAACATTACAGCTTTTCTTAAGTTCTTAACCATAAGAGAAATGGTGTTGTACTTAGGAACTATCGTGAGCGAGCTAAACATTTTCCTTCCTACAAGAATTTCACACGAAACTATTAACATTGCCAATTGATGAACAGAACCATTAGAGCAAAGGTATAAAGTATTCAAGTCCGTTCAAACGACTGCTCATAGCCATACTGGGTTGGTGTATAATCTATACTAGCAATTTGAGTTTATTGCTCCCGATTGTGAAAACGCAAAACATACAGACACATATCAAGCCTATCAAGTGGTATCTAATCAGAATTTACATTTGTATCTTGCACACAACATAAACCCTAGGTGAGCATTGCGAGGGTTTTTACCGATTAATGTCGGCGATCTTGGGCGGCCCATCGGGCTTTCCCTTCTTCTTCTTCTTCCCAGGCTTCCTCTTCTTCTTGTTCTTGCCCACCGGTCCGCCCCTCTCCGCCTTTCCCCCGCCGCCATCGACTCCAGCTCCGGCGGGGGCGCCAGAGTCAGCGACGGGGGTCTCCTCCGCGTCCACTTCGGCCATCTCGACGTCATCGCTGTCAAAGTTTAGGGTTTCCTCATCGAGCACGGCGTCCAGGATGCTCTCGCCTCTCTCCATGCCGACCCGCCGCCGCCACTAGCAGCAGTGGAGTCTCACGCCCTCCTCTCCTTGCTGCAAAAACGCGAGGAACGCAGCGCAAGCGGCGGCGAAGGAAGGGAAAGAGCTGCTCAATATGGGTAGGCCATTTGGTCTCGGTCCTCGTGGGCTTGGGCCCACGATAAGTATTGCTCGGCTTGGGGCCTGACACCGCGAGCCGTACAGAATCCTACGTGGCAGCAGTGAGCTCAGCTGGTTGTAGACCTGTAGTATATGCCCCGCTCGGCGGACGCTATCCAGTGTCCGACTTTTTTTCACTGTTTAATTTTTAATTTTTTGGTTTTTTATTTTTTTGTATTAGTTGTGATGAGTTAATATATTTTTTATTTTTTAAATTTAATTATACTAAATAAATTAATATAGTTATAGTAAAAAATAAATTAGCTATAATAAAAAAAGTTATAAGTCAATATTATTTTAAATACCTCCAGAAATGGTTCTATTCTTGTCATCTTGTCCTTGCCATCTGTTTAGAGCGAGAGTTCAACCATGCGGCTCAAACGGGAAGACTAATACAATTAGATTGTGATTTTATTGAGTTTGTATAAACAAAATATACAAAGAAGTAGTATATGCAATACTATGTTTTTTTGTTGGACTTTAGGTTTATTTAATCTTTTATGTAACCAAACGCTAACACTATAGATTGGTGTTTGAGAGGTAGCACATGACAATAGCATATAGCGCAACTGACGCTAACAGGCATTAACCGACTAGCCTTTTTTTCCGGCCTCTTGTGTGCTTAATTCTTGGCTAGGCTCCAATTGGAATGCATGACTTTGATTGAAAATATATAGATATTGAATTTTTTATGTGAAATTACTATGAAATTATTGTGTTCCGAAATGCACGGGATGCTTGAGTCCCAGTCCTACTACCGACAGTATGAGCCATAGTCCTCGATAAATCTGTGTGGCAGTGGTGAGCCAGCTGAACTCCTGATGGTGAAAGTCAATTTCTTCCCACGAGTGTAAACCACACAACTCTTTCTCTCTCTCCTTTTTTGCGAAACCCACGTTACTCTAATTACGGAAAATTTATATTGACGATTCTTTTTAAAACAAATAATTTATACAAACAAAACATACTAAATATTGGGGGTACGGGTAGGCTACACTAGTGTAATTTAAATTTTCTATCGCATAAACCAGGAAGCCATACGAGTAATAGATTACATATCGTTACCAGTATACTTATAGTACAGCGGAAATAGAGTTGAAGTAGTTGATTCAACGAAGAGCGCGTCAGTGTAGTGGAAGCAGTCAATCGTTCTCCGTCCAACCGTCTCCTCCCTGTGATCGTCTCGATTAGCGCCGTAGTCATAGCAACGCTTCTACCACATGTCTAGGGAGAGAACACTGTGCGTCGGTGTGCTAGCACTAATACGTATGTAGGGGTTATAAGAGATGACGGTTAGGGTTTTGATGGGTGTGTTTCGGGATGCCTTTCTCAACCCCTGCATCTCTCCTTATATAGCCTCCAATTAGATTCTTATCTGATACGAGTAGATATTGTATCTCACTCAGAGACTGTCATCTGAACCCTTATCGTTCCAATCCATTAAATGTATAATTCTGTATATTTATGTATATTTGGCCATAGGCCGAAAATATTTTTCTTGTTCATAAGTCGGTAGCGGTCCTTAGCAGGACATAACGACTCCTAATATATATATAAAGATAATATCGGATGAACTTATATAGTGCTTTTGTACCGATCTTTTTGCCTCATGATACTAGATCGAATTCAAGGTGAGAAACGTGTCATCCTATGATAGCTCGATCCTTTACTCGAATCTGTAGTGGATTACTCAGTTGTGATTGACTCCTCAACAACATTTGGCATAGTCATTTACTTCTTTAATCCAACCACATTAAGGGGTCCAGAGATATCTCTTATGTTATATAGGAGGGACAAATTCTATCTCGATCACTTATATTCTTTTGTATGTTTCGCAGTAAACCCGAAAGTTATCTTTATGATCACTCTGTCACAGAGTAGTGTTTGGTAACCCCTTAGTAAACTATTATACATATAAAAAATAATGACGATATCAGGTATAAGGATCCTACATATATTATGTATAGGACCAATTAATAATACTTAAGAATATAACAATTCCCACAGTATCTTATGGTAGGTCATTCCAACATCATGTTCTCTAACATATACCCACATTATTGATTTGATATCCTATATTCATGATCCATAAAACATGATTATCAATCAATATACGTGCTGATATGTAAATCATAATTGTCCTACATAATAATATAAGATCAGAGATAATTTAGAATAATATTAAAATATAAATAAAGAGTTCCACGAATAAATTACATACTTGTTAATCAATATGAAAGATATTTATTCATAGGATAAAATAATATATTATTTAAAAGATCATAAACATAAAAGTGATGCAATCATCTCTATGATTACCTCTAGGGCATGTTGCTAACACTAAAAAAAATCCCTATTAGATAAGGCAAAACAACATTTGTTTAATTTTCGGCTTATTCCAACTTTTATGTTACTAAACACGACACTATAATATTTTTGGTTTTTTGTCCTAGCCAAATTGGGTAGCTTAACGCATAGGCTGAACAACCGGAGCACCCCATTAGTCCATAAAGCCACACGACCTGTAGGTAGTGCTCACACTCACAGCCACAGCCTCCATCATGAAATACGACCTGTAGGTAGTGCTCACACTCACATAATCCTCAGTCAACATCACCAGTTATAGGAGCGTTTCTAGGAACCGACCAAACGAGGTGCTAGCATATGGTGTAAAACTTGATAAAATAGGAGTTATGAAATAAAATAATTTTTTAAATAATATATTTTTATTTTGAATTATATTAATATACCTGTGTTTTTAATTTTGCAATAATAATCTTCTGTCGCTCCACCGTTGAGTGACTTGAGCTAATCGCCCAACAGTCAGGTGATAGCTGTCCAAGTAGCTCAACGGTTAACCGACTTAGGCTAGTCGTCTAATGGTTGGACGACAAGTGTCCAAGTAGCTCAACCGTGAGTGACTTGAACATTTATCACCTAACCGTTTGGCGACTAGCCTCTAGTCACTCAACTCATATACAACGTACTGCTTGAATATTTCAAAAAAAGACTTGCAAATATGCTAAGTGTCTAAGTCGTCCATCGGTTGAACGACTAGTGCTAATCGTTCAACTGTTGAGTGACTTGAACACTTATCGCTTAATCGCTAGGTGACTAGCCCAACTCGCTCAATGGTGGAGTGATAGAGAATTATTAATATAAAATAAAAATCGTAGGTATATTACTGTAATTCAGAATAAAAATAGATTATTAAAAAAATTCAACTAAAATATTGGAAATTTCCATACAAGCACTCAAATATAGGATTTAACCATGGGGCTAGAGCCACCCATGAAGTCATATAAAGAGCCAACAAGTCTGCGCAGCAATGTGCTAGCTGTAGTCAAGATGATTCGACCTTTAGCTATCTACCCAGTATAGGGACGGGGTTCGAACACCACTGATTTTATCCTAGAAAGATAGTGTAGAATCGGGTACACCGAGGCTAACCGCTCACTGATGTGAAGCTGAAAAACAGCATGTCATAAGATAAAAAAGTAACTCTTAAACCACCGACTCAAACAGATTGAAACTTGATACAAGTTATCCCTAGGATATCAAGAACCTATTCCAATCATGGATCATGAAGATCAATCCCAAAGTTACAACATTTATCCAAAATAAGAAAGGTTGTACCAAAACTAAGCAGAGGGAAATATTGATCTACTCCTACCCATGAGTCCTTGATGTCCTAGATAATCTTGGATGTGTTATCACATGTCATAGTAAGTTAGATAGTAGCACAAACTCAAACCAAAACATCTTCAAGATCAAAACCCCAAAATTACCCCTTTCTTGATCAAAACCGATCAATTATAAGATTTTTTCATAGAAAATAGCTAGATGGATGGGTCCACTGATGAGGGGTTGGGGTCTCGATCTTCCGGAGGATGATAACTTCGATTTGGAGGAAAACGACTTTGATGATGCGACTACTAACCGATCATGACCAGAACACCAAGCAATCGCTAAACCATACTCCGAGTCATTATCAACCGTGCCAAGAACGCGGTTGACCTGACCACGAAGGTCTATTCCTGCATGCAACCGAAGAACACACAAAAACAAGATAACAAACAATCTCAAATTATAAATAGGATTGAAATACTCAATATGGTGGAATTTCGAATAAGGATCTTGACTGGGTGGTCTAGTCGACACACGCAGAAGATACAAGTTGCAACACAGGCAAACTAAACATAAACAAAATTCGAGAAAACTAAAGGGGTGCGGCCTCCTTAAATAGGAGAGTGGAAGCCACACAAAACTAAGAAATAAGAGAGTGGTACTATTTTACTGTTCATGTGAACAGTATTTTGGTCATGAATAGTGGGGGTGGCACCTTCCTCTTAGGCCTATGCATTACAAGGTCCGATTTGGCCCAAACAGATGGTGTAATAATTTTTTTTAATGATTGCAGGCTGTACAGAAAGAATTTGTAGGCAAGGCTAGATCCGTTGAAAAGAGGACGAGAAAATCTTTCCATCAAGTACTCATGGATCTCAAACGGACTTCGTATGTGAAAGTTATGCTCGTTTGAAGTTGCACCTGTCAGACTGAATCTTAACTGATCTGGAGGCCGAATTGGATTCCAAAACATATCCTACTTGAACTCTTACTTGAATTGGTCCAAAAGCGACGTGGTGACCATAAGAAAGAGTTGAGGGAGACGTCGACATGGTCTTGATATGTTGGTTGGTTTCCTTTTTGGTAGACCCCAACTACGAGCTCGTAGTGTTGATGCAATTCTCCTTGTATAGCTGCGTAAATATGCATTTTCATCATTAGGTAGCATCATATAGTTCACATGATATAAGGGCACTTTTAAAAATATGCTCACCTAATAATTTAAGTGATGCGTAGGAACTCTTGTAATTAGAACAACAAGCATTGCTAATATGGTTGTATCCACCGGGGCCATGTCCTCATCATCCTCCCCTTTTTGAAAATAAAGCCGTTTTCGGCTTTTGATACGCTGAAAATAGGGTAACAAAGAATCCAAGGTGTATGCATGGTATATGTATATGTCATCCGTTTTAACAATTCTTCGTTGTTGCATAATTAATGTTATAAAACAACCGCGATTATAAAAACTCTTTGTATTAGTAACTCGGAAGCTAATGAATAAATTAAAATTTCTCACACAGTAATTATTGCAACTTATTTTGCAAATGCAAGTGATGCATTTATGCAATTTAAATCTCTGAGGTTGTAAACTTTCATCAGTATCACATATGGGCAAAGCTGCAATATTTAGATTCAAACAAAGTTCAACTAAGTAATTAGATTTCAATCGAGCAATAGCACAGTCATCTAGTAAGGGTGAAAAGATTTGTAAGTTTTTCCTTCCATCAACTTCATTATTCAGATTGTCAATGCTAGATAGTTCAATAAGAGATAAACACATGTCACTAATTCTTATTTTTCTCTCATAATAAACAAGATTCAACACACCAAAATTGTTATGCAAAATAACAAGCTTCAATTCATCCATATGATCACAAGTTATGCATATTCGATATATATGAAATTGATTGTCTACACCATAATTTTCAATCAAATTGAACTTATATGTGTAGGCATGAGTACTTGCTAATGATTTTAAACATGGAATTTCAGCAAGATTCTTAATCACACTAGATTGTTCTCTAGGATTATCAAACGTGACATAGTATAAAGAATCTTCAGGAGATATTCGAATAAGAACTTCTTTATAAGTAATTAATTCCACATTATGTAAATTGAGCAAAGAAATTTCAGAATATGGAATTTTTAGTTGAACATATGAATTTTCATAATTACTCACCTTTTCATATTTACATTCAGCACCATAGTTACCTTTATCGATCTCCTCAGTTGATGTAGGTGTTGTAGGTATCAAAACTTTTTGATGAAGTGAGGAGACAAGAAGTACTCCATCTTCAACCGTGATTATCTCCTCATCTTTTACTTTCAATAGCACCAGTTGTTGAACATTCAGCTCCTTGTCTTCAATGTGAACTCTTTTCTCTTCAGCATAGTTCTCAACTTGCTGCAAGTTGTTAGTCATAGAAAAAGGCACAAACACGGGTTTGTTCGCATGTTTTTTGTCATTAAGCATTCTCAATTTCCTCTCAATCTGACTTTCAACCTTACAAGCAAGTATAAATAAATGAGTGAGAGAATTATATTCTTTGTGAATAAGAATGTCCTGAATTTCTTTTTTAAGCCTACTCAAGAATCTGTTCTCTGTAGTTTCAGCATGTTCCTTTAAACCACAACGCAACAAACGAATCTTTAATTCGTGATAGTATTCCCTTATAGTTTTACTTCGTTGATTTAAACGTTGCATTCTAGCTAGCAAATAATCAGCATGATATTTAGGAACAAAATCATCTCGCAAAAGTCTTTTCAATGCATTCCAAGTTTGTAGTACTTTCCCACGTCTACCAAGAGACTTCCACCAAAGTATTGCATCATCAATAAAAACACTAGTGGCAGCTCTAATCTTTTGCCTATGAGACCAATTATAATATTCAAATTTTTTATCTAATGCTATCTCCCAGTCAATATAGGCATCAAGATCAAATTTACCAGTAAATGATGGAAAATCATACTTAACATTAGTTACTGCATCATCATCACATACCTTTCTGTGTAACCTACACATACCTCATTGATTTTGCAGGAGTCGATGACGATCAGAGTAATCAACTTTAGTGTGGCTGATGTAGTTGTTCTCTTCGATATCATCATCCTTGTTCGACGAAGAGTTTGGAGAAAATAGTGCACGTCGAGTAGCTGGGAGTAAATATTTATCTATAATCTCAACTCTGTTGTTGATGGTGGTGATGGTCCTATTAAGCCGATCCAACACGTTGTTGGTCTCAAATTGCAAGAACAAGATAACAAGCAATCTCAAATTACAAATATGATTGAAATACTTAATATGGTGGGATTCCGAATAAGAATATTGACTGGGTGATCTAGTCGACACACGCAGAAGATACAAGTTGCAACACAGGCAAACTAAACATAAACGAAATCCAAGAAAACTAAAGGAGTGCGGCCTCCTTAAATAGATAAGTGAAAGCCACATAAAACTAAAAAACAAGGGGATGGTACTATTTTACTATTCATGTGAACAGTATTTCAGCCATAAATAGTGGGGGTAGCACATTCCTCTTAGGCTCATGCATTACAAGGCTCGATTCGGCCCAAACAGGTGGTGTAGCAATTTGTTTGATGATTGTGGGCCGTACAAATGGAATTTGTAGGTAAGGCTAGATCCGTTAGAAAGAGAACGAGAAAATTTTTCCATCAAGTACTCATGGACCTTGAACGGACTTCGTATGTGAAAGTTATGCTCGTTTGAAGTTAGACCTGTCAGGCTAAATCCAAACTGATCTGGAGGCCGAATTGGATTCCAAAACGTGTCCCACTTGAACTCTTGCTTGAATTGGTCCAAAAGCGACATGGTGACCATAAGGAAGAGTTGAGAGAGACATCGACATGATCTTGATATGTTGGTTGGCTTCCCTTTTGGTAAACCTCAACTACGAGCTCGTAGTATTGATGTAATCCTCCTTGTATAGCTGTGTAAATATACATTTTCATCATTAGATACCATCATATAGTTCACATAATATAAAAACACTTCTAAAAACAAGCTAACCTGATAATTTAAGTGATGCGTAGGAACTCTTAATTAGAACAACAATCATTGCTAATATGGTTGTATCCACCAGAGCTATGTCCTCATCATCCACCTCTTACATGTCCTTGGCGCCAGGAGGGATTAAGAGAAGATGAAATCCAAACCAAAAAATCAAGCAAATCAAAAATACAAATGAGAAATCTATGGCATAACTCATTTAGACAAAGTTTCAATATTTATTTCACTTTAAAAGGAATATTTTGCAGCCACTCTCTCATGAAGAACAAATCTCTAAGGCTAGAGCACACATAAAGTTTTCCAACATAAGAAAACCCTAACATCTCTTTCCCACTTGATTGAGAGCTTATATTTCTTACACACATAAGGGTTTAAATAGTAAAGGTCTTCACCTACCACTAAACCCTAGCATAGCTTAGCACATAATTATTACATACAACCATTTACAAATAAAGAAACTTGGTAACCCACACACAAACAAGTTTTACAATTACACATACTTGCACACTTTTCAAAGCGTAACTTCCATATGGTTCCAATAGTCCAATAAGACGCTCTATCCTCTAAGATGTAACCTAAACCACTTAGTCCACCGCTGTGGTTTCGCAAACCACCTTTCCACCTAGTATCAGAAAATTTTCTCAACTGCCACCCACCAATCTTCACGATGCTTCTCCTCGAAGTAACCATCACACAAAGTTGGTGATGCTCAATGACTCGTCGTTAAGATTGTACGCCTGCTTTGAGGACTGTCACCACTTAAAATACTCAAGTTCAATGGTACACCACATGCATACACTTGCCTCATCATGATCCTTATCTTTCTCTCATGATTCTCCGTTTGAGATGATACTTCACCTGGACTTATGTGACACATCATGGCCTCAAGACACTTTCCCTCGCATCGGTCTTACTGTTGACTACAACAATCACCAATCACTCTGCACATGAAAATAAGAAATCGTCTCAAGCACAAGTGACATGCACTTGACTCTCACCAATAACATTACATGGTACTCCCGACCATGATTAATATAATGCATGGACTCTTGCCATGATTCATACTTACATAGACTCTTACCATGACTAACTCCTTACATAGGCTCTTACCATGACTAATACTATTGAAAACCAACTCAACTCACTCAACTTAACACAGGTGATCTAATCGCCAGCCAATGACCAGCATGTGGGCCACTACTTCTTTAGTTTATTTATTTATTCTTATTGCATGAATTTTGAGTACAAAAATTCATCAAACACAAACAAAACATACTTAAAAAAACCCTAGTAGATAAAGCAAAATAACATTTGTTTACTTTTTTAATAGTAGACTGCGGTCGAACAATTGAATTCAGTTAGTCGTATTTTTAACAGTTTAATTTTTTTTATAAAAATGAAGTTTGCATAATGAAAAGATACCATGAAAAAAAATACTAGATGTATTTTTAACACAAGAAGGTTAAGGATAGTATTATTGCAGATGCTTTGTCTAGGAGATATACCATGTTTTTACAACTTGACTTCAAAATATTTGGATTATAAGCTATTAAAGAGCAATATGTGCATGATGCTGATTTATGGATATATTGTTGAATTGTAAAGAAGGGAAAATATGGAACAAATTCTATATTAATGATGGGTTTGTGTTTAAAGCTAACAAGCTATGCATTCCAGCTAGCTCCGTTCGTTTGTTGTTGTTACAGGAAGCGCATGGAGGTGGTCTGATGGGACACTTTAGTGTGAAGAAAACAGAGGATATACTTGCTGATCATTTCTTTTGGCAAAAAATGAGACGGGACGTCGAGCGCTATGTTGCTCGCTGTACTACATGTCAAAGAGTTAAGTCACGACTTAATCCTCATGGTTTATACATGCCTTTACCTGTCCCTAACGTTCCGTGGGAAGATATTTCGATGGACTTTGTCTTAGGATTGCCTAGAACAAAGAAGGGGAGTGATAGTGTATTCGTGGTTGTTGATAGGTTTTCTAAGATGGATCACTTTATACCATGTCATAAGAGCGATGATGCTGCTAATATTGCTGATTTATTCTTCCGTGAAGTTATTCGTTTGCATGGTGTGCCTAGTACTATAGTTTCAGATCGTGATGCTAAATTCCTTAGCCACTTTTGGAGAACTTTATGGGCTAAACTGGGGACTAAGTTGTTATTTTCTACTACTTGTCATCTCCAAATTGATGGACAAACTGAAATTGTGAATAGAACTTTATCTACAATGCTTAGGGCTGTGTTGAAAAAGAATTTAAAAATGTAGAAAGAATGTTTGCCTCATATTGAGTTTGCTTACAATCGATCATTGCATTCTACTACGAAGATGTGCCCCTTTGAAGTTGTTTATGGTTTTGTACCTTGTGCTCCTATCGATTTAATGATTATTCCATCTTCAGAGAAATTGAACTTTGATGCTAAAAAACGTGCTGAATTGATTTTAAAAATGCATGAGACAACGAAGGAGAATATAGAGCGCATGAATGCTAAATATAAAATTGCTAGAAGTCAGGAGAGAAAACATTTATCTTTTGAACCTGGAGATCTTGTTTGGTTGCACTTGAGAAAAGATTTGTTCCTAGAATTGAGAAAGTCAAAATTGATGTCAAGAGTTGATGGTCCTTTGAAAGTGTTATAAAAGATTAATGATAACGCATACAAGCTTGAGCTACCTACAGATTTTGGGGCTAGTCACACTTTTAACGTTGCAGATTTGAAGCCATACTTAGGAGAAGAGGAGGAGCTTGAGTCGTGGACGACTTAAATGCAAGCAGGGGAGGATGATGGGGACATCCCTCCCATGGATACAACCGCGCCTACACACACAGCTCATCCACAGCAAGTGTTACAAGGTCCACTTACTCGAGCTCGTGCTCGTCAACTTAATTACTAGGTGAATTCGTTTCTAAGTTTGTAAATTACTGAGAATAGACCGCTACCTAATGCAGTTGATTTAATTGTGCTTAGGAACATGGGAAAGGATGAAGGAGAGGCATGTGGAGTCATAGACATGCATGGAAGGCACAATGGAGGTCGCCACATCACTTTGGGTCTGAGTCAAGTAAGAGTTGGAGTTGGACTTGTTCTGGATTCAGATTCAGACTGCCGCGATAGTATTAAATTAAAACGGACGTACCTTCTTCATACGGACTCCGTTGTGGACGTTCTTGGACTTCATGGAAAGCTTATCAAGTCTAGTTTCCAACGGATCCAACTTTATCTTCAAATTCCATCTAAGTCAGTTACAATCATCAAAAGAGTTTATATCTATTTCTGAGTTCAAATTCAAAAGGGTGCTGCGCCACCTCCATTTGGATCCAGATCTAGCCGGTGCTGCATTTGCACCTAGAGGAGGCGGCAAGGCTTTCAGGCCATTTAATTTGGTGGAAGGAGGCTTATTTGGCAGAAGAGCTTTGAAGGTTCATCAAGTTCTTGGTTGCCCTAGATATGGTTAGTAATGAAATTTGTTTTTCGTTGCATCAAAATTTAGATCTAGCTAATTTTCGGTGACTGTTATATATATGCTGTGCAAATAGCTGTTGCACATGTTAATATAAATTAAGCTAGCAAAACCTCAATGCATGTGGTATATATATACGTAGTAATAATTAATTAATTTAATTTTTAATACTATATATGTGCATAATATAGGACCGAAGCTGGATGTATACCATGAACCGTGTGAGTGAAGAGTAAATTAATGGCGTGTCTGATTTTACAAGAGCTGCCGAGCAAGATGTATTGAATAAGGGGGTGAAATATATGTATTTTCCATGCACTAACTGTGAAAATTTAAAGATGTTTAAGAATCGAGAGAATATTGAAGCGCACTTGATTCGGAAGAGTTTCAAAAAGGAGTATACGTGTTGTACCAGTCATGGCGAAGTCAATGATATGTCACTAGATGACATCGCCAGTGAAGTTAATGATATGCTACCAGATGACATTGCCGGTGAAATCAATGATATGCTGTCGGATGATGTCGATTGTGGTTCGGATTCGAATAGGTTGCACGATGACAATCTGGATTAGATGCTTCATGATGTAGAAGAGAACTATGATGAGAGATAGTATGTTAAATTCCGTGGCTTTATGGAGGACTCAGAAAAATATTTGTTCACGTGTTGCAGGTCAAAGTACATGAAATTGTCAGCTGTGCTTCAACTGTTGAAATTGAAGGCAAGCAATGGTTGGTCCGACAAGAGTTTCACGGCGCTGCTAGGTCTTTTAGTGGACGTGCTTCCGGAGGGAAATGTGTTGTTTAAAACCACGTATAAAGCCAAGAAGATTTTTTGTCCATTGAAAATGGAAGTAGAAAGAATACATGCATGTCCGAACGATTGTATCATCTATCGTAAAGAGTATGTAAACATGCAAGTTTGTCCGGTGTGCAACGCATCCCGATTCAAACGTGACAATCAATCAGATGAATATTTTGGGACTTACCTTATTGGGAGTACCTAGATGTTCGACACTGCATCAATGTCGTGCACGTAGAAAAGAATGTATGTGACAGCTTGATTGGTTTCTTACTGAATATTTGTGATAAAACAAAGGACGACGTCAACGCATGACTTGACTTAGCTGATATGGACATCAGGTTTGAGTTAGCACCGACAAAAACAGATAATGGACGAACGTACCTTCCCCCTACGTGTTACACTATGTCCAATGTCGACAAAACAGAACTATACTAGTGCTTGTCTGGTGTCAAAGTTTCGTCTGGTTACTCCGACAACATGAAGAAACTTATTTTGATGCAAGATTTGAAGTTAAATGGCATGAAGTCTCATGATTGTCATGTGTTGATGACACAGATGCTACCTATTGCAATTAGAAATATTTTACCGATCAAAGTCCGAGAGACAATCATGAGGTTTTGTTATTTCTTTAACACAATTGCTCAGAAGGTCATCGATCCCGAAGGACTAGATGCACTGCAGGACGAGGTGTTGATGACTTTATGTCATCTTGAGATGTATTTTCCTCCTTCATTTTTTGATATCATGGTCCATCTCATTGTTCACGTTATGTGGGAGATAAAAATATGCGGGCTCGTATTCCTACGCAGCATGTACCCGTTTGAGAGTTTCATAGGAATTCTTAAGTCCTATGTACGGAATCGATCTCGACCGGAGGGCAGCATCGTCGAAGGTTATGTAAGCGAAGAGGTCATTGAGTTTTGTGTCGATTATATAGCTCAGATTGAACCGATAGGTGTGCCTCAATCTCATCATGAGGGGAGACTCAAGGGTATCAGAACTATCGAAAGGAAAGTAATCACTCCAGATATGGACGCGTATGCTCAAGCCCATTTCACAGTCTTGCAACACATGACTAAAATGGCCTCTTATGTCGACCAACACAAGGATGTGCTTCAGCAACAGAATTCAGAGCGGCCGGATGTTTGGATCAAGAGACAACACAATAGTAGGTTTAACCAATGATTAAAGGAGCAAATCTCTATGAGCTCATCAAGTGAGATGCTGATATGGTTGGCAAAAGGGCCAACATTTACAGTTGTGGCATGGCAAATATATGACGTAAATAGGATACATTCTATACACAGACTCAGGATGTAAAGAGCACTAACCAGAACAGTAGTGTCCGCATAGATGCGTTTAGTATCGATGGGTTGAGAAATTCGTACTATGGGTTCGTAGAAGATATTTAGAAGCTTGAACCACAAGTAAAGGTTGACAAATACGGTGTCAGTATCGTGGACCTCCAACATGTCAGATACAAAGACGAACCATTCATACTCACTAACTAAGTTGTTCAAGTTTTATATGTAACCAATCCGACAAATAAGAAGCGCCATGTAGTTTTTCATGGAAAAAGAAGAATTGTCGGAGTAGAGAATGTAGTGGATGAGAACGAATACAATCAATTTAACGAGTTACCTCCTTTTGGAAATGGCATAAGGGTCGACGACGAACAACGTGATGAACTTAGTTACATACGCATTGATCATCATGAAAGGCTAATTTTTAAAGTAAATAAGTAAGTGAAATGAGAATATATGATATATATGTGGGCATTTGTATTTTTGTATATAACAATGCATGTATGTGATGTATATGTGAATTTGCATTTATGTATATGTGAAAATGTGTGATATATAGGTGAATTTTGAGAATGAGTCATACATATATATCTATGTGTTCATTGGGCTGTTATAAAGAAATACACTGGGCTGTTGTTAAGAAATACACTCCGTGAGGTCTTATTACAGTGGCCTGGTGGTTGGTGTAGGTAATAGCTCCAGTGCATGGGAGGCAAAGGGCTTATTACAGACGGTTTTATTTCAGACGGTTCTTAAATAGAACCGTATGTAATAATCCTTTCTATATATACCCTCAAGCTAGGGTTTTGCATGTACACTGCAGTTATTAGCGCTATACCAACCAACATAGAGTGATAATGTCGCCGCCTTCCCTAAGCCCATCGCCGGCCTCCGTCCCCCGAGCCCATTGTCGGCTCCGTCCCCCCGAGCCCATCGCCGCCTCTGTCCCTCGAGCCTTCGTCCCCCGAGCCCGTCGTCGGCCGCCTTCCTCGAGCCCGTCGCTACCTCCGTCCCCCAAGCCCGTCGCCTTCCCCGAGATATACTCTTTGTCGGCCGCCTACCACTGTGAGATTTTCGGCTATACTCTTTGTGTAATTCAATATTTATTTTAGTGAATTGCAATTGTTAGAATGGTTGCCTAAATGCTCTGTGATGAAGGCAAACAACTGAGATTATATATATATGTGGATGTGATGGTAAATGGACTTTGAGTTGTGCATTAGCTATCTGCTCTGATCACTAGATGTGCTGTGTATTTGGTACTCATTAAGTTGCATATGAACATACTGTTTTAGACTTGGTTCAATTCAGTTGTAGTAACTTGATTGTCCAGCTTTAATCAATATAATTCATACTTAATTGAACTAGCAGATTGATTACAGGAGGTCATATATTGTTTATAGCAATTGGTTCATGATCTGATTGCTCACTTGAATAGCTAATTTTAAAATTAAGGCTCAAGGTCTAATTTACAGCTGCCATATATATATAATCAAGGTTGATATTGGTTATGGCGGAGATGGCCAAGAACAACTCTTGTGCAACTAGCCTTCTGAGAGCGATAACTACTTTCAATAGTATTAACATGGAGAACATTGTCATGCATGGAGAACTTTTGATCTTTAATTGGCATGATCCAACTTTTATGTTTATGTTTTAGTTAAGTCATATGCATGTATATTATTTCATACCTTTGTATTTGTATATGCTGGAATTAAAATGGATTATATGCTTATATCGCAATGGATCTTAAATAAAGAAATGAATATATATACTTATGAATATATGTACTTTTATGTAATTCCATGTCATATCCATATTGTTATATACATACATACATATATGTATATATGCTCCATTGTGCTTACTTTTCATATATGAGAAGGCCAACATGTCATCCGCGCATTCTTCAATATCATCGCTGGATGCGTCCGCTCCATAATCAAAATGCCGAGGAAGAGGACTATCGAAAAAGCCTGAGAGCCGATTTATAATCACAGAGGTCGATGGATCTGGGACCCTTCTCCTACCTCGCCGAGCAGCGTGCGTATTTCGAAGAATGATCATAATAGTTGCACGAGAACGAATTAAGATCACAATCGATTCATGGAAGACCGTGAGTAAGACTCGGAAACATGAGCTGCTGACAAAATTTTTTGCATCGTTCGAGATTCCAGAATAGCACCACGACTCCGTGCAACAACATGCCTTGCTAGCGGCGTGCAAAGCATGGAAGAACTTCAAGAGCGTGCTTGTCAAGCAGTATGTGGAGAAGGATCTAACGCCCTTTCATAAGTACCCATTCCTGGAACCATAATGAAAAGAGTTTAAGACGATGAAGACGACCGAAGATTTTAGAAGTGCAAGTGTGGCACACAAGGCCCTTCAGGCAAAAAACACACACCCCCACAGACTCGGCACAACTGGGTATGCGGGTAAAATCCCGCAGTGGAGGCAGGAGGACGAACAGGCAATCCTACGGAACACTGCCCTGCCATTTGCCACGATCCCAGATGAGCACTCTCGAAATTGGATTAGAGCGAGGTCATCTACCACATCGTCGGGGGACATCTCCTTCCGAAACCCTGCAAACCAGGAAGTGTCCCACCGCCTGCTAAGATATCGAACTACTTAGCTTGTAATTACTTGACAACTTCGTAGGAAGTGAAATGACATGTTGGGCTCTTGCAGGATGCACTGATTATAGAATCTTCCCAAGGATCCTTCCAAGCAAGTAGGGAAAGAGATATACTCTCCGCGGCCCTAGGAAACAAGGAGCACCCGGGTCGTACGAGAGGTCTTGGTCTTTATATTGCTTGAAAATATGGTTTCTCAGATAACTCCGAATTGTATCAGAGTAGGAAGAGAACCAAAGCCGAGCGTGAGGCACGGCTACGAGTGGAGATCAAGGTATCTCTTTGAGAGGAGTTTGCTGATTATGTCAGAGATGAGATGCGAATATTTACAGAAAATCAGTAGGCCGCCGCCGCCGCTCCTGTGCTAGCCAGCCCCGCAATCGTCGGAGTAACTACGCGTCCAATCCTACGACGGAAAGTGGGGCCAGATTTCCTATGGACGATATCCTGGTAATAATTATTATCTCTGAAATGCTCGATCCGTTGATAGGCCTATTGGAGTAGCTAATTTGTATCGTTATGTAGGAGCCTACAAAGTGCAAGCTCCAAGTGAGATATGTCTCCGTTCCCTTGTGCGCTGCTTGGGGTCAGGCATATCTGTCTGCTTACGGGGTCATGGTGCACCGCACACCTTTAGCACCAGGCTTCGAAAAAGTTCATGTGGATGGTGTGCACGCCAATTTTGAGATCGTCTCGCTACCGAAGACCCCCAACGACGAGCTCGTGACTCTAGGGCAAGTCATTGGAACATTCATCCAGTGGCCCAAACGCGACATAGACCTAGAGGCTTCTTCACTAGTGGTAGGTCCACAAGGGCAATCCGAACCAGAGCTACATGCACTGGTGCCATCTCCACAAGGCCTATCTCCACCACTGCTACCTGCATCAGTGACATTTCCACGGGTGCTATTCTCGGTGAAGCAACTTGCACCGGTGCTACCTTTACAGTCGACTACCATGAAGTAGACCTACAGCCAAGGCAACAGGGGCAAATAAAAAAAGATCGATGATGATATCCTGTACCTACCATTGGCCCGTAAATTCATGCTAGGCGAGCCGCTGATCATCCCGGTAGAGCGCCTCCTAACCCTAGGACTTAGTTGTCAGAAATTACACTCTTGGTATATGGAATAGTCCAATAAACCACAGGGAGAACGACGTTCATGTATCACTGTCAAATTCAGGCCGGATCATTTACAGCATGACGTTCATGATTGTGTTTTCACGGTGACCTTTGAGGATTTATTTGATCTTTTCACGCTTAATGCTCTCGACGCCTCACTCATTTAATACTGGACGCTGTAAGTGTGAACAATCACAGTCTCCGTTTATGTCATATCAATAAATGTTATATACAATTTGTTGCTTATGTGTGTGTATATATAGACACATGGTGATTGAAGGTAGATCATCCAAATCATCAGTTGGTTTCCTAGACCCACACTTGGTCGCCATGTATACCATCAATGAGGATGCATCCTTCGTCGAGAGATACATTACAGCAGCACTACTGGCTTACCATGATAAGGAATATGTACTTATGCCCTACAATCAGAGGTTCCACTAGATTTAATATTAATTGTACCAAAATAGAACAAGACAATATACCTTGATTTCCTAAGTAAGAATAAAACCGACTACACAGTTATTGGCCAATTAGTCGATAGGTAAGTACATTTTCTTCATACATAACTATATTGTACTTTTTGTTTCCTTCCGAATGACTAAGATTAACCTTTTCGAATTATGTAGGTCGTTCGTCAGGTACGTTGCAGAGGCACATCGCTTGACGAAAGGGGCCAATGGCCTGAAACATGTTTGAAAATTTTCGGTATTTGCTAGTACACATTAATTAATCCTATACAGCAGTTGGTAGTAATGCCTCTTGAATTAACATGTCCTATTTTTTTGCAGTGCCACTAGCAGCTGCCGGGCAACACGTGTGGATTCTACGTTTGTCACCATATGAAACTATTTCTCGATTCTTCGAAGATCACCAATCCTAAGGTTTGTCAATCTTTCCATAATTATTTTATACTTATCAGGTTATATATATATATATATATATATATATATATATATATATACGCATATTGATATTCCTATTGATAGGGTGCACCCATCCCTACAATTGCATTAGTCCAACCTTGTACAAATTCGAGGAGAGTGCGCCTTCTTTTTGGTGGCTAGAGTCATAAAATCAGATGGAGAGTTCCACAACGTAAAATAATTTTTTATTGCTCTATCACTCCGGAATCGAGGTCTCGCAAAAAGAACATTTTCATAATCAACGAACTTATCAGGCTGCACAACCAATACTTGGATGGCGATTGCCTGTTTATGATGGTAGAAAAGGCATGTTACCTTCTAAGTGCAAATGCAATGTAGATCTTTTTATTGGTCTATCACTCCGAAATCGAGGTCTCGCGAAAGGAATAGATCCATAATCGACGAACTTATCAGGTTGTATAAGCTACCAATACTTGAATGGGTGATTGTCTGTTTATGATGGAAGAAAAGGCATGTTTGGGATAAGATTGACATTAATTGTAAGTGTATATTTGTTAATGGATATTTTATTTCATTTCAATTAATTGATTTGCAAAATGAATGTTTTATATTTATGAAATGAATTGGATGTTTTATGTCTATAAAATGAATTGAGATATGAATTGGATGTATACATGTATATGTTGATCTGCTTATTTCAGAGGGCATGGCTAGCATTTCCTAAGGCTAGCCAATAAACAGAAATAGATTTAGGGGTAGAAAAGAATATCACAGACGGTTTTTTACCTAAAAATCGTCTGTGATATTTACACCATAGATGGTTCGAAATCCGCCAATGATGACCTCGTATCATTACTGACCCATCAATTTAGATGGCTCACGAAACCGTTTGTGATGACGTTTTTCAACTGTCTGTAATACAATTTTCTGTAGTAGTGTGAATAATGTAATGTGGTACTATTTCCTGCCTGTCTGAGAAGAAAAAATGGTTGGAACTTGGTTTACGGTTCCCGTTCTGAGTAGGAGTTTGGTAGATTCTTATATACTAGCCATATGTAAAAGGGTCCTATTTACCCTCTCTCTACCTTTAAAAGGTCCTCTTTACCCTCCTTTGTACATATACTTGTAGTCCTACTACTCCTCTTAGCCAGACTACTACTTTACCTCCTCTTTTCTTTTTTTTCTCTTTCTTTTTCTCTTCTTTTTTTTCCTCATTCATACATCTTTCATCTTCTTTAACATACTATTGCACATGTAGAAAATAATGATGAAATCAGGTCTAAAGATCCTACATACACTAAATATGAGACTAACTGATAACACTTAAGAATATAACAATTCTTGCAATATCTCATGGTGGATCAAACCAACATCATATTCTCTAACATGTGTCCACATTATTGATTTGGTATCTCATATCCATGATCCGTGAAATATGATCATCAATCAATACATGTGTTGATATGTAAA
This sequence comes from Melocanna baccifera, assembly GCA_036346265.1. NCBI lineage: Eukaryota > Viridiplantae > Streptophyta > Magnoliopsida > Poales > Poaceae > Melocanna > Melocanna baccifera. The sequence continues at coordinate 26,816,781 of CM070678.1, forward strand.
TCATAATTGTCCCACATAATAATATAAGATCAGGGATAATTTAGAATAACATCAAAATATAAATAAAGAGTTTCACGAACAAGTCACATACTTGTTGATCAATATGAAAGACATTTATTTAAGAGACAAAATAACATATTATTCAAAAGATCATAAATATAGTAGTGATACAATAATATCTATGATTACTTCTAGGGTATATCATTAACAGTTACAGGTTTCATCAAATTTTTTAGTACAACTGGCCTTCTTATTGCCTCCTGTTTACAATGGAAGTGGGAGCTTTTTCAAATAAAGGGGCTTGGAGTAGTGCTTTATTGACATCATTATAGTGATTGCATGTTGTAATAATATTAGAAATATGCAACCCATCCATTTGCCCTGTTATCCGCCTATAGACTCACCAAATTATATATAAATTATTGGAGAGCCACTACTAAAAAACATATCATCCCTCACGGTTCAAAACCGTGAGGAAAATACAAAAAACCGTCAGGTTATAATTCCCTGACGGGTTCCCGTCAGGCAAAACCACTCAGGGCTGGCTGGTCAGGGAAAATTAATTTGGCTGACGGTTACCTGTCAGGGATATTTAACCTGATGGTCTTACCCGTCAGGGATATTTAACCTGACGGGTATTAACCGACCGTGAGGAAAATTGATTTAACCTGACGGGTACTAACCGACCGTGGGGAAAATTGATTTAACCTGACGGTACTAACCGTGAGGAAAATTGGCACAAACTAACAAAAAAAATTATAACAAATTTGTTCATAGCAACATTGCACATTGATAATGACGCACTAGCTCACATAATTACAGCAAATTTTCTTACTTCTACAACACAAACGGTCACAAAAATAGTCTCACTTGATAATCCAACTGATTATTATTGGTTATTGCATATATCTCTTGCTTCAATAGCAATGCTTAGCTATATTGAATAAACTTGATTTGTGTACAAGAACTAAAAACTAGATAAATACATCTCCCCCCAAACAGTAGAACATGGATATACAACAAGAATGCTTACCCTATCATGCTGAAACTGGAAGGAGGAAAACAAATCATAGATGTGTAGGACATTACGTAAGAATTCGGTTCATAGATGGCATTGAGTTCTGGACAACAACCTAGAGAGGACAAAAGACAAAATATCTAAAATAAGCAATCAAGAACACCACAGAGATATTATGTAATGAATTTAGCTCTCTTTTGATAGAAGGACTACAAATACCCATGTTGAAGCTTCTGAGCTTTGGTTTGACTTGGGAAAGTCAACTTGAACACTGATAGCAGGATCATCACCAATGCTACACTAAAATAGGTTACAATTTAGAAGACAAGCAATTCACAAAAGGGCAATAAAAGGACCTGAGGATCAGATTGTAATGTGTACCTTTTGGCCAAAGACAACTTTATTTCCATTTAACGGGTTAATAATCTCAAGTGCATCAAGCCAGGCAAGGATGGTTTTTTTTGCCGAATCATCCCATATTTTACATTCAATGCCAAGCCCAGTGAACATTGCATCGGCAAGCTTCAGGCCAAACGTCCTAAACCATCAAGAGAGAGCCAGTTTAACCATCCTCGGCCTGCCCCTGCTGACTGCTCATAATATCCTAACATTGGACAGCCTGCTCAAAGACCTGAAAACATGTAGAAGTACAGGTATATTTGTCTCCTAATCTTCCTAAACTGCTAAAAAAGTAACACAGGCAATAAAAGAACTTAAAGAAGTGCAGTGAACACATTAGACATTCATCATTCATATTACATCACACAAGATATATATATCAACATTCATCAAGCATTTATCATATTACATAAGCATCAGAAGCAAAATTAAGACAAGTTTAGAACATTAACATGGTAAACTCGAAAAAAGGCCGTGGTTGGATTTATCATATTACATAAGCATCACACAAGACAAGCATTCATCAAGCATAGAATGTCTCAGTATTATGGGTCTTTGGATTCGCTAAACACAAAAAAAGGCAAAAAGAGAGTGAGAGGACTTAACATGGCAAAGCAATCAAAGAATTACATCTCACAGATTTTCTTGGTTATGGTGGCAATCCTTACCAAGTTCCTTACCTACGGTTTCAATAACAAGAGAGCAGGTGCAGGATCTGGACAGCCCGCCGCGCCGGAGCCGAAGGTAGAGCCGGACAGCCCGCCCCTCGCAAAGTTGGAGGCCGCGAGCCGCGAGGAGGAGGCGGTGCAGCGACTCAGCGAGGGCGGCGTCCGGCGGACCGTGGAGTCACCGCGTCGGGACCGAGGGGCGAGGGGGAGGAGGGCGGCGGGGGGAGGGGGAGGCGTGGGGAGGGAGAGGAGGAGGCGGTGGGGTGGCGAGGGGAGGAGGGCGGCGGGGATCGGATCTGCGGAGGGGGAGGAGGGGGCGGCGGGATCGGATCTCGGAGGGGGAGGAGGCGGCGGGGAGGCGGCGGGGAGAGCGAGGGGGAGGAGGGGGCGGCGGGGGGAGGGGGAGGAGGGCGGCAGGGGGAGGGGAGGCGGCGTGGGGAGGGAGAGTGAGGAGGGCGGCGGGGTGAGCGAGGCTGCGGGGGAGGATGGGGGCGCGCGGCTTGGGAAATCAGCGGGCGGACTAGGGTTGACGCGGGCGGACGAAAATTGGGGAAATCAGCGGGCGGGCTGGATAATTAACCTCACGGGCTACGCGGGCCCGTCAGGAATTACTTCAATTATCCTCACGGTTCGCTTAATACTGTCACAAAAATCGTATATTTCCTTAGCGGCTTCAGGAGCCCGACAGGAAAATGTATTTTTGTGACGGTGATATATGGGCCCGTCACAAAAATTAATATCCCTCACGGTCTATGCGGGCCCGTCAGGAAAACTAAAACCCGTGAGGGATGATCCGTTTTCTAGTAGTGAGCTACTGATCTCTCCTGGTATAACATGCATAATGTGTATGTAATGCACAGCTATGGTACTGTAACCGATCCAGTTATGTCGCTAATTTTACGTGTACTGATGTCACTCCTCTCTCTTCAGTTCTTCCTCTTCACTTCAGCATCGATACACATCGTATGTCTCTGCGTTCACTAGTCTTTATTAAAGAAATGGAAAGAAGATGAAATAGCGCTACAGAATCCCACATGATATAGTTGTACGGACCGATCGAGGAGAAGCTAACTTTCACGTGGGAGGCTCGGGCTCGTCCTTGCCACCGCCGAGGCCGGACTCGGACGGGAAGGTGGCCGACCTCGCCACGTCGATGCCGCTGCGGCCGCGGGACATGCAGTGGGAGGAGGGCGACCTCCTTGACCTCGGCGAGCCGAAGCTGAGCTGGCGCGCGTAGGCGACGACAGCCCTGGCCCACCTCCTGATCTGGCCCTTGAGCTTGCCGGCGTCCACGTCCTTGAGCGGACCCGGCCCGACGCTGAGCTCCAGCCCGGAGAAGCACCGGTCGTACCGCGCAGCCGCCTTCCTGCTGCCGCCGACACCCTTGGTCGCCTCCTGCTGCACCACCACGGCGCCGCCAACGTTCTCCTTCCCGCCGCCTTCTTCTCCATCCTCGCGCCCCGACGGCGTCGCCTTCTTGCCCACCGACATCGACACCGCGTGTACTTCCGTCGATGGATCAATCGAGCAACTGCAAAGACTTGTTCAAGAGATTCTTGGCCCTATGGGGTGTGTATATATATCTTGCAGCTAGGATGCGCGTGGGCAGGGCAAGGCGACGAGGAGGAGGACAAGTACTTGGCCGTCGTCGCTCGCCGCGGTTTGCAGTGACGTGCATGGCGGTACGTTAATTCCAATTTCATTCTTCTTCGGCCGCGTTGCTGTGGATGCTTACCATTCACCGGGTTTGAGGTTTTGAACGGAGGCGGGAGGGAGGAGCGGGCAACGGCATCCTCTGCGGCCCAGCCTCCCGTGGTCGAGCGGAGTTGGGGCGAGGGAAATTGTACTTGAGATAGAGAGAAAATTCACCCAGTGGAGTCCGATTTAATTTCAGAAATTTGTTCCCGATCCAAATATTAAAGATGTGGAATAAATTTGAAAGAAATAATCTCGTTGCTTGGTGGGGTTACTGGTTGACCAGGAATAAATCCCCAATTCAAAAAAGAGAGAGAGAAGAAATCACCATTAAAAAAATCAGGTAAAAACGGTGGAAATCATGTAAAATCCAAGAACAGTCAAGGGTGACGATTTACATCAAGGTGGGAAATATAAGCTTGTTCTTAAAAAAAACTCAATATCCGTATCCAATCGAATTCGGTAATAGGTTAATCTAAGCTTTTAATCGAATTTGGTAATATGTTAATTACTTGTTTTCAAGCATAAATGCCCATCACTTAATCTACAAGTTGCTAGCATTCTAGAATTCATATAAAAAGTTCCCATAGTTGATCAAACAAGTAACTGCCATTTTGCAAAAAAAAAAAGAAAAGAAATTGTCATACATACAGGATACAACAGAACTTTATTCTAAAAAAAGATACATCAAAATTGGCGCATGGTGGTTCTAGAGGGTTTTCTGAGAACTTCCACAGGTGTCAGATCTGGATTTGAAATACAAAATCTTCTGTAATTCCACCGCACTATTCCCTATATCAGTAGATAGTGCTCACAATACATGGCCGTATCAATTCATACATTGCCAGACATTCATCAAACCATAATATTATACATCAGAGTTGAAAGACACCACGTCGGGTGACAGTTTACATATAGACCGCCAGGGCCAAATATTTACAAATCAAAAGATAGCAGCGGAAATTGCGAACAAAAGTAGGACCAATAGCCACAAACAAGTGACTGAGGGGTAAATGTGTGCAACATATATTACCTAATCTTATGTAATATATGTGCACACCCTTCCAGCAAGTCTACTTGTCTAAGACTTGAAATTTTCAAACTCGCCCTAATTGCCGTCGTCTACTCCATTGTTCGGGACCGGTGCGTCATTGTAGGCGTAGTGGTCGTGGCATCCTATTTCTGGGTATGAAGATGTGAGGGTGTGCACCACCGTGCTCCGTGAGCCAATACACAGTATGCAATTAATTAACATGCATGGTATGCCAAGAAAGAGCTCGGATTGTTTTACTTGCAAGAATCGCTTTCTAAAAGAAATATGCTACATAGAAATTCCCTAAGACCTACCAGTTTGGACAAAATCATAGTGTTTATAAAAGAAGAATGTGATAATAATAGTGGCATAGATTTCATCTACCTTTACATGTCACCTGCACCGTATGCTAATTCTTCAGCGTTATAACTGCTTACAATATCACTAGGGCGACACGCAGGGCAACACAAATCAGGGCTGTCCATCGTCCTTTATTTTTTTCATCTCAATTCCTCCCACAATTTTTTTTGAAATAGAACTATACCCAAGTTAGGTTCCCATATCCGCTCTTGACCATGGACACGACTATTCGAATAGTTTCGACTCTATAGAGTGTGTACATTTTCACCATAAGAGACAATCCGTTCGATACTCCACATGATTCGTTGGTCATGCGGTTGAGTAGATCATCACAGTAACTTTTCAAGCTATCTGGCCCCTTGTTCTCATCTCACCCTATGGGCTGCTCCCACTTGCAGTAAGTCCCATACGTTGCGCGAGATGTTAACCACTAGTACTAGCGCATTCGGGCTCTATTCCCCACAATGCTAGTACGACAGGAAAACTTCACTCTCCACTTGGTGTCCATTTAGCCACACCAGACCCTTTGATGAGACGATGGGGTCCCGATCTTCCGATAGGATGATAACTTTGATTTGGAGGAGAATGACTTTGACGATACGGCTTCTAACCGGTCACGACCAGAACACCAAGCAATCGCTAAACCACACTCCGAGTCGTTATCAACTGTGCCAAGAATGCAGTTGACCTGACCACGAAGGTCTATTTCTGCATGCAACCGAAGAACATGCAAGAACAAGATAACAAGCAATCTCAAATTGCAAATAGGATTGAAATACTCAATATGGTGGGATTTCGAATATGTATCTTGACAGGTGGTCGTCTGATGCAATTGAAGATACAAGTTGCAACGAAGACAAACTAAACATAAACGAAATCCAAGAAAAACTAGAGGATTCAGCCTCCTTAAATAGGGGAGTGAAAGCCACACAAAAGTAAGAAACAAGATAGTGGTACTATTATTACTATTCACATGAATAGTAGTATGACCATGAATAGTAGGGATAGCATCTTCCTCTTAAGCCCATGTATTACAAGGCCTGATTTGGCCCAAATAGGTGGTGTAGCAATTTTATTTTGATGATTCCAATGCGTACAGAAAGAATATTTAGGCAAGTCTGAATATGTTGGAAAGAGGATGAGAAAAACTTTCCATCAAGTACTCATGGGCCTCAAACAGACTCCGTATGTGAAAGTTATGTTCGTTTGAAGTTGGACCTGTCAAGCTGAATCCGAATTGATCTGGAGGCCGAATTGGATTCCAAAACGTGTCCCACTTGAACTCTTGCTTGAATTGGTCCAAAAGTGATATGGTGACCATAAGGAAGAGTTGGGGGGAGACATCGATATGGTCTTGATATATTGGTTGGCTTCTCTTTTGGTAGACCCCAATTACGAGCTCGTAGTGTTGTTTCAATCCTCCTTGTATCACTACTACAGAAATCATCATCACAGATGGTTTAAAAACGTCATCACAGACGGTTTTCTGAACCGTTTGAATTTATGGGTCTGTGATAATCGAAGGTTATCACAGACGGTTTTCGAACCGTCTGTGAAGTAAATATCATAGACGGTCTGTAACTAAAAACCGTCTGTGATAGCTATCATCGCAGACGGTTTGTATAAAAAACCCGTCTGTGATATAGGCATATGACAGACGGTTTGTAAAAAAACCCGTCTATGATATACAAAAATCACAAACGGTTTGTAACCAAATCAATTAATTGAAATGAAGTAAAATATCCATTAATTGAAATCTACATTGCATTCGCAGATCAACATGTACATGTACACATTGCATTGTGATAAGAGCAATAAAAAAATCATTGTGGGTTGTGAAACTCTCCCTTTGGAGGTAGGACTTGAGTAACCAAAAAGTACGTGGACTCTCCTAGAATTGCTTCAAGGTTGGGCTGTTTCAATGCAGTTTTTGGGATGAACGCAGCCTATCGATAGGAATATCAATGTGCGTATATATATAACTTGATAAGTATGAAGTAATTATGGGAATATTGACAAACCTTAGTATTGGGATTGGTGATCCTCGAGGAATCGAGAAGTAGTTTCATATGGTGGCAAACGTAGAATCCACACGTGTTGCCCGGCTTCTGCTGGTGGCACTGCAAAAAATATAATATGTTAATTCAAGAGGCATTAATACTACCAGCTGTTGCATAGGATTAATTAATATGTACTAACAAATATCTTAAAGTTTCGATCATATGTCAGGGCTTTGGCCCCTTGCGTCGAGAGTTTTGCCTTTTCAGCGTACATCGCGAACGCCCTACGTGATTCGAAAAAGTTGACCTTAGTCATTCGGAAGGAAAGAAAGAGTACAATATAGGTATGTATGGAGAAAATGTACTTACCTATCGATGAGTTGGCCGACAACTGTGTAGTCGACTTTATTCTTACTTAGGGAATCAAGGTATATTGGCCTGTTCCACTTTGGTACAATTACTATTAAAATCCAATGAAACTCCTGATTGTAGGGCATCAGTACATATTCCTTATCGCGGTAAGCCAGCAGTGATGCTGCAATGTACCTCTCAATGACGCCAGCATCCTCGTTGATGGTATAACTGGCGACCAAGTGTGGGTCCAAGAAACCAACCGATGATTTGGATGCTCTAGCTTGAGTCACCATGTGTTTATATATATACACACGAAAGCAAGAAATTATATATGACATTTATCGGTATGACATGAACAGAGACTGTGATTGTACATACTTACAGCGTCCAGCATCGAACGAGTGAGGCGTCGAGAGCGTTGAGCATGAAAAGATCAAATAAATCCTCAAAGGTCACCACGAAGACACCATCTTGAAATTCGTGCTAGAAATGATGCTCTCTGAATTTGACAGTGATACCTGAGCACCGTTCTCTCTCTGGCTTATTGGATTGTTCCATATACCTAGTGTGTAATTTGTTGCAACTAACTGATAGGTATGGGAGGCGCTTCACCGGGTCGACCATCGGCTCGCCAAGCACGAATTTGCGGGCCAATGGCAGGTACGGGATATCATCAACGGTCTTCTTTGCTTTGCCCTTGCCTCCTACCGCCCTACTACCTCGGCTGTAGGTCGACTGTAAAGGTAGCACCGGTGGAAGTTGTTGCACTGGGAATAGCTCCTGTGGACTCATCACCGGTGCAGGTAGCGATGGTGGAGATAGACCTTGTGGAGATGGCACTAGTGCAAGTCGCTCTGGTTCGTATTGTCCTTGTGAACCTGCCACCGGTAAAGAAGCCTCCAGGCAGATGTCTCTTTTGGGCCACTGGATGAAGGTTCTAATGGGTTGCCCTAATGTCACGATCTCGTCGTTGGTGGGCTTCGGTAGCGGGAATACATCGAAATTGGCATGCACACTATCCACAGACACTTTTCTGAAGCCTGGAGCTAAAGGTGCACGGTACACCATGGCCCCTTCACCGGACGGATATACCAGGCCCCAAGCAGCGCACAAGGCAACAAAGGTATATTTCACTTGGAGCTTACACTTCGTAGCTTCTAAGATGTCGTCCACAGAAAATCTACCCTCACTTTCCGTCGTAGGATTGGATGCGCAGCTACTCCGACGGTTGGGGTCAAGCAACACGTGAGCGCGGTGGCTCGCGATTTTCTTCGCTTTGTCTTCGCACCTCATCTCTGACGTAATCAGCAAGCTCCTCTCTAAGAGATGCCTTGATCTCCTCTCGTAGTCGTGCGTCACGCTAGGCTTTGTTTCTCTTCCTACTCCGATACAATTCGGGGTTATCTGAGAAACCTTGATTCCAAGGAATATAAAACCCAAGGCCTCTCGTACGACCCGGGTGCTCCTTGTTTCCCAGTGCTGCAGAGAGTATATCTTTCTCCCTAATTGACTGGAATGATCCCTGGGAAGATTCGACACTCAGTGCATCCTACAAGAGCCCAACATGTCATTTAGTTTTCAGGGAAGTTGTGGAGTAATTACAAGCTACGTAGTTCGATATCTTATCAGATGGTGGGACACTTCCTAGTCTGTAGGGTTCCGGAAGGAGATGTCCCCCCGACGACGTGGTAGATGATCTCGCTCTAATCTAATTTCGAGCGCGCTCATCCGGGATCGTGGCAAATGGTGGGGCGGTGTTCTGCAGGATTGCCTGTTCGTCCTCCTGCCTCCACTGCGGGATTTTACCCGCATACCCAGCTGTGTCGAGTCTATGGGGATGTGTGTTTTTTACCTGGAGGGCCTTGTGCGCCGCGCTTGCACTTCTGAAAGCTTCGGTCGTCTTCATAGCCTTAAACTCGTCCCATTGTGGTTCTAGGAATGGATACCTGTCAAAGGGCATTAGATCCTTCTGCACATAGTCCTTGACAAGCACGCTCTTGAAGTTTTTCCATGCTTTGCACGCCGCTGCCAACGCATGTCGTTGCAAGGAGTCGTGGTGTTCTTCTGGGATCTCGAACGATGCAAATATCTCTGTCAGCAGCACACGTTTCTGAGTCTCACTCACGCTCTTCTACGAATCGAATGTGATCTCAATTCGTTCTCATGCAACTATCCCGATCGTTCTTCAAAATGCCCTTGCTGCTTTGTGAGGAAGGAGAGGGGTCCTAAATCTATCGACCTCTGTGATGGTAAATCAGTCCTCAGGCTTTTTCGATAGTCCTCTTACTTTGCGTGTTGATTTTGGAGCAGACGTTTCCGGCGATGATGTTGAAGAATACGCGGATGACATGTTGTCCTTCTCATATATACGTAAATAGTGCGGTATAAGCACATACTTAAATTTAATTCCAATATATGTATACATATATTCAAGTATACATATACATATCTAAGTTCATTAGCAACATATATATACATATACATATGCACATGCATAACAGTAAGATTTAACAACAATAAGATTTATGAAATAACAAGAATATATGTTCAAGTGCCTATTCTTTCCTAGATATATAACATGCATGATACCAGAGGCATAAAAATGACTTAATCAACATATACACATATAAATATTTTAAGTTATTCAAGTAGAAATTTATGCCCAACATAAATATCATGTATCTAAAATCAGCATAACGCTATGCAACAGTTATATGACAACTATATATTAGATCTTAAGCTTAAATCAACATTTTCTATTAAAAGAAATGAATAGATCATGAATATAACTTACTGGACAACAGAAAAGATCACCATAATCAATCAAACATTCATTTGATATGAACAATATTGATTATAACAGAAAAGATCAATACGTAGAATTGAATATGGACTCACCGAGGGGATTCTGGCGATGTGAGAGGAGCTCGAGCGTGGATGGAGGCGGCCAACGAGCTCGATCGTCGACGGAGGTGGACGGCGATGGGCTCGGGGGGACGGAGGCGGCCGGCGACGGGCCCGAAGGAGGAGGAGGGCGACCGGCTCGGCGGAGGCGGCTGGCGACGGGCTCGAGGGCGGCGACGGCCTCGGGGGGATGGAGGCGGCCGGTGACGGGCTCGGGGACCGGAGGTGGCCGGCGACGGGCTCGAGGGACGACGGCGGCGACAAGCTCGGGGGATCGGGAGAGCGACTAAGTCTAGGTTGGTATTGCTAATAACTGGCAGTGTACGCGCAAAACCCAAGCTGGGGGTTTTATATAAAGGCTTATTACAGACGGTTCTAATATTAGAACCGCTCAGGATAATAAATATCACAGATTTGTTCTATTAATAAGAACCGCTCAGCGATATCATAGATATCACAGACGGTTCTGAGTTTAGAACGGTCTGTGATAATAATCACAGACGGTTTTAAACTTACAACCGTTTGTAATAAGCCTTTACCCGGCTGTAGTTAATATAACTACACCAACCAGCATTCAATAAGCCTTTGCCCAGCTGTAGTTATTTCTTTACAACAGCCCAATGAACATAAAGATACATTTGTATGACTCATTCTCAAAATTCACCTATATATCACATATTTTCACTTATACATAAATGCAAATTCACAAATATATTACACACATGCATGCATTGTTATATACATAAATGCCAATTCACATATACATCCCATACATGCATTGTTATATACATTAATGCAAATGCCCACATATATGTCGCCATTCTCATTCCACTAAGCTTGCTTATTTTCTTTAAAAATTAACCATTCATGATGATCAATGCGTACGTAACTAGTTTCGTCACAATGTTCGTCATCGACCCTTATGCCATTGCCAAAAGTAGGTAACTCGTCAAATTGACTGTATTCTTCCTCGTCCACTACATTCTCTACTCTGACAATTCTCATTTTTCCATGAAGAATTACATGGCGCTTCTTATTTGCCGGGTCGGTTACATAGAAAACTTGAACAACTTGGTTGGCCAGTACGAATGGTTCATCTTTGTACCCGACACGTTGGAGGTCCACAGTAGTAACACCGTACTTGTCAACCTTCACCTGTGGGAGATGCACCCAACGATAGCGAAATAAGGGGATCTTGAAAACCACATAGTCGAGCTCCTAAATCTCTTCTATGAACCCATAGTACGAGTTTCTCACCCCAGCAATACTGAACGCATCTATGCGGACATCGTTGTTCTGGTTAGTGCTCTTTACATTCTGTGCCTGTGTGTAGAATGTGTAACCATTTATGTCAAATCCTTGCCATGTCACAACTGTAAATATTAGCCGTTTTGCCAACCATGTAAGCATCTCACTTAACGAGCTCCTAGCGATTTGCTCCTTCAACCATTGGTTGAACCGACTGTTGTGTTGTCTCATGATCCAAACATCCGCCGCTCGATTCTCATGTCAAGCACATCCTTGTGCCGGTCGACATAAGGGGCCGCCTACCATGTGTTGCAAGACCGTGAAATGGGCTTATGACACGCCGCCCATATCCAAGTGATTGCTTTCCTTCCTATAGTTCTGATACCCTTGAGCCTCCCCTCATGACGAGATTGAGACACACCTATCGGTTGAATCTGAACCATATAATCGACACAAAACTCAATGACCTCTTCGCTTGCATAACCTTCGACGATGCTGCCCTCCGGCCGAGATCGATTCCGTACATAGGACTTGAGAATTCCCATGAACCTCTCAAACGGGTACATGCTACGTAGGAATACGGGCCCGCACATTTTTATCTCCCATACAACGTGAACAACGAGATAGACCATGATATCAAAAAATGAATGAGGAAAATACATCTCAAGATGACATAGAGTAATCACCACCTCGTCCTGCAGAGCATCTAGTCCTTCGGAATCGATGACCTTCTGAGCAATTGTGTTAAAGAAATAACATAGCCTCATGATTGTCTCTTGGACTTTGATCGGCAAAATATTCCGAATTGCAATAGGGAGCATCTGTGTCATCAGCACACGACAATCATGAGACTTTATTCCATTTAACTTCAAATCTTGCATCGAAATAAATTTCTTCATATTACCGGAGTAACCAGACGGAATTTTGACACCATGCAAGCACAGGCACAGTTCTGTTTTCTCGGCCTTGGACAGAGTGTAACACGCAGGGGGAAGGTACGTTCGTCCATTATCTGTTGTTCTCTGTGCTAACTCACGCCTGATGTCTATATCAGCCAAGTCAAGCCGTGCGTTGACGCCGTCCTTTGTTTTATCACGAATGTTCAGTAAGAGACCAATCAAACTGTCACATACATTCTTTTCTACGTGCATGATGTCGATGCTGTGTCGAACATCTAGGTACTCCCAATAAGGCAAGTTCCAAAATATTGATCTCTTCTTCCAGATGTTCTTGTCACGACCCCTCACTTTACGTCCCTTTCCGAGGATAACATCCAAATCCTTAACCATATTATAAGCCTCTTTTCCGCTTAAATGCCTTGGAGCTGAACCGTACTCCTTCTCTCCGTCAAATTGTTTCTTCATCTTACGGTATGGGTGAGCCCTCCAAAGGAATCGGCGGTGACGCATATACACGGTTTTGCGTGAGTGTTTCAGCCACACACTCTCGGTACCATCGAAGCAGTGAGCACAAGCTTTGGTACCTTTTGTACTCTAGCCCGACAAGTTAGCAAGGGCAAGATAATCATTTATGGTGCAGAACAATAATGAGCGCAAAGTGAAGTTCTCTCATTTGTATGCATCCCACACCTGTACCCCTTCATCCCATAGTACTTTTAGATCTTCCACCAACGGCGCTAGGTACACATCAATATCATTCCCAGGTTGCTTTGGCCCTTGGATAAGTATCGACAGCAAAATATACTTTCGCTTCATACACAACCAAGGAGGAAGGTCATAGATGCAAAGAGTTACGGGCTAAGTGCTATGTCGGCTGCTCATGCTACTAAAAGGATTCATTCCATCTGTACTCAATCCAAACCATATATTCTGAGGTTCTGCATTGAAATCTGCAAAGCACCTATCGATGTTTCTCCACTGGGTGGAATCAAGAAGGTGTCTCAAAGATTCCATCCTTCTTGCACTCACCGAGTGCCATCGCAGCAGCTTTGCCTCCTTTGATTCGCAAAAACCGCTTCAAACGGGAATTATAGGAAGATACCATGCCACCTTTCCAGGAGGTCCTCTCTTCACCTCTGTTCCCTCGCCATCATCATCTGATTGATTGTTACGTTTGTATCGGGATGCGTTGCACACCAGACAGACATGCATGTTTGCATACTTTTTACGGTAGAGGATACAGTCATTTGGACATGCATGTATTCTTTCTACTTCTATTCCCAATGGACAAAGAACCTTCTTGGCTTTATACGTGGTTTTAGGCAACTCATTTCCCTCCGTAAGCATGTCCCCTAAAAGACCTAGCAGCGCCGTGAAACTCTTGTCGGACCAACCGTTGCTTGCCTTCAATTTCAACAGTTCAAGCACAGCTGACAACTTCGTGTACTTTGACCTGCAGCACGTGAACAAAGATTTCTCTGAGTCCTCCATCAAGTCTCGGAATTTAATATACTCTCTCTCATCATAGTTCTCTTCTACATCACGAAGCATCTGATCTAGATTGTCATCGTGCAGCCTATCCGAATCCGAACCACAATCATCATCCGACAGCATATCATTGACTTCACCGGCGATGTCATCCGGCGGCATATCATTGACTTCATCGGTGATGTCATTTGGCGATATATCATTGACTTCGCCATGACTGGTCCAACACGTATACCCCTTTTTGAAACCCCTCCGAATCAAGTGCGCTTTAATCTGCTCTCGATTCTTAAACATCTTTAAATTCTCGCAGTCAGTGCATGGACAATACATATATTTCACCCCCTTATTCAACATATCCTCCTCGGCAGCTCTTGTAAAAGCAGATACGCCATTAATGTACTCTTCACTCACACACTTATGTATACATCCAAATTTTCGTCCTATATTATGTACATATATAACAACTTAGTATTAAAATTCATTTAATTAATTATTACTACATATATACCACATGTATTGAGGCTAGCTAAATCTAAATTAGCTAGATCTTCAAAGTATATATAACAGTTCACCGAAAATTAATTAGCAAGATCAAACTTATTTTGATATTGCAACCAAAAATAAATTTCATTACTAACCATATCTAGGGCAAATAAAAACTCAATGAATCTTCAAAGCTCTCCTACCAAATAAGCCTCCTTCCACAAAAAAAAATAGCCTGAAAGTCTTACCGCCTCCAGCAGCAGCTAGCACCGGCTAGATCTGGATCGAAATGAAGACAGATGAGCGCGGTCTGAGCGGCGCAATAAATACATAGCAGCATTATCACAGACGGTTTTTAACAAAACCGTCTGTGATATTTGACTATCATAGACGGTTTTTAGTTACAAATACCAGGATGTTTACTATCACGCATTTGGTTCGTTGGTAAAACCGCTCAGGATACTTCCACACGACGGTCTCAAAATCAAACCGCTTGTGATAGCTCGATCGATACTCACGCCTCAGACGCATACGAACCGCCTATATCATTATCGCTTGGTATACGAACCGCTCTCGCCAAGGTTAAATATGCGCGCCTAATTAATCTACGCAGTACATACAATATGGCTTCAGTGATCATATCCTTCCTCTCATTTGTTCATCAAGAGTTGTTCGGCCGGAATCTTACACAGGCGGCCAGCAATTTACATCCGAGCTTCCCGCACACGCCCGCTCTCTTCCCCAACTTTCTTGCATCCGCTACCGACCGATCATCCGCCGTCGACGGAGGCGTCTCGTTGCCGCTCAAGAAAGGGAAACAGCCCTCACCTTGGTTCTGCTGAACAATGTGCACAGAGCGGAAGAAGCTCTTGTGGCATTGGAGAGACTGATGGATAGCATTGCCGATCAAGCAAAAATGGCAGATTCTAAGGAATCTTATAATGCTATCCTCTATGAGATTATGGGCTATGCTAATTATTTGCCCTGGCTGGAGGAGGAAGTGCTGAGGGCAAGGACAATCTTAACGGCGTTCGAGAACTCAACGGCTGATCCAAGTCCCAAAGTCGAAGAAGAAGCGTACGAAGCCCTGAAAATTAGAATCTGGGAATCTCTTTATGTGCGACTTTTGTAATAAATTTGCCTTTAATTTATGATCTTTTGTCTAAGTAGTTCTGTAGGTTATAAGTTATTAGAAGCAATGTATAATACAAACCGTTCTGTAGTTATATATTAACATCTGATGCATAACATCACGCATTTGTTTTCAATAAAACCGCTCGTGATAATTCCGATTATCACGCATGCTTTGAATAAAAATCGTCTGTGATACTGAAATATCACAGACGGTTTATTGGTAAGAACGGTATGTGATAC
The DNA here is from genome assembly GCA_036346265.1 of Melocanna baccifera. Taxonomy (NCBI): domain Eukaryota; kingdom Viridiplantae; phylum Streptophyta; class Magnoliopsida; order Poales; family Poaceae; genus Melocanna; species Melocanna baccifera. The sequence continues at coordinate 26,832,704 of CM070678.1, forward strand.
TCGTTTTCTCCGACGCCATCAACATAGACGGTGTCCAAATTAAAATCGTCTGTGTTAATGTCGGTCACAGATGGTTTTGTCAAACCGTCTGTGATTTGGCGTCTAGTATTAAGCTTTCTGTAGTAGTGTATAGCTGTGTAAATATGCATTTTCATCATTAGGTAGCATCATATAGTTTATATCATATAAAGGCACTTCTAAAAAAAGCTCACCTGATAATTTAAGTGATGCATAGAAACTCTTGTTATTAGAACAACAAGCATTGCTAATATACTTGTATCCACCAGGACCATGTCATCATCACCCTTGCACTACCTTGCTTCCCTTCCCCTACCTGTGAGATGAGTATGAGCTTCGATAGATTTACTTAGCCAAATTGTACTTTGTAGACTTATGGATACATTAGTTTACAATGGGATGTCCTGACCAGATTCGGTCTTGAGAGTTATCTGGGCTGTTCTACCACAATCCACACACTCATGTATTTATCGCACCATACCCCTGAACCATCCGCCCATATGTATAAGCAAGTTGAGGTGTTTGGAAGCATAAAATAATAATTTTTATGAAAATACACAGCCATTTCTATCCACCAATTCCCAAATTGGCTCTTTGTGATTGAATGTGATGCTTGGGGTATTTTAGCACCCCCGGGTATCTAAACAATGCTAAGCCAAACGTATAATCGTAAAGTATTTTTGAAATATTACCATTATAATTTTCCTAGGGGGAAAAATAAGACTCAGTGTTCAATGTCCTATGAAAATATAATATTAACACTTAAATAATGGCATATAACTAGAGTATTAAAACAGACATAGAGTTGCACATAAAATTATAGCATGCAATTTAGTTATTTAAATGTATATAATTTGCTGAAATGGGGGTTCAAAATGATCAAAGTATTAACTCCCCTGGGTCACAGTTGCCCTGATCCTGTTGGTCTTGGCTTGCTTCCACCTCGGACTCTTCTTCTTGTGCTTCGTACGCTATTTTTCGTTGAGCGAGAATTTGGATAAAAATCAGTACAACCAAATAAATTCTCACAAAAATTCAAACAATTTCAAAAATGCATGATTTTTGTTCCACTGGATAGAGGATGAATTTAGAAATTTGTCTCACTTTATTTGGAGTTAGGATGAATTAGTTATGATTATTTGAAATTTTTAGCCTAATTTAATTCAAAATAAAAATTAAAAACCAATAAATAAATCCAAGGAGAGAAAGTGTGCATGGTTGACAGGTGGGACCCTATGTGGGTTATTATTTCTTTTTTGTTTCTCTGATAGGTGGGACCCATAGGGTTTATTATTTTCTAGGCCGCTGACACCTGGGACCCACTTACGGTTTAATTAAAAAAAAGGGGCCTGTATGTCAGTGACTGTTTAGGACTAACAACTATCATTAGCGCTAATTAACCTCAGGATTAACTGTTCGTCGGATGAACAGTGCGGTCTTCTTCCCACCGGCGAGAGAGAAGCTCGCCGCCGGCGGTGGGGGCGATGGCCGGTCGTGAGCATTAGCAAAATGGGTTGCCCGTGCCCGCGCCCACCTCTAGGCGAGGTGTCGCCAGCCAATTTGGCCAGAGCAGTAGCCGGCGGCAACCTTGGGCAACGATAGAACAAGGAAGAGGCGAATACGATGACTCACAGCACCGAAGCTCAATTAATTGCTAAGGGAGCATCTAGGCAATGTCACGAGGTTACCTTGAGAGTCGGTGAGGCTCAGGGATGGTGGTGGTGGCTAGTCGGCGTGAGGCGGTGGCAATCTGGGGAGGCTCATGGTGAGGGGTCAGCTCGGGCAGTGGGAGGTTCTGCCGAGGGTGGGGATCACATTAGCATGCTCCGAGGAGGCTCCTGCTCGGTGGAATTGACCCGAGTTAGGGAAGATGGAGCCGCCGACAAGCTATGGTGCACGGGAAACCAATTACTGGCAGTGGGAGGAAGAGGGAGGTGTGAGGGAGTGAATGGCAGTCTTCGCTGGCTTTTATAGGCGGCGGAGCGGGTGGATTGCGCGGGAGCAGTTGGGCGGTCATGGTTGCAACGCAAGCATTGGCATGGCTACAGGCGGTCGATCCAGATTTTTGCACCTCGACGGGACAACGGCAGGTGAGCATGTAGCTGCTGGCGAAAGCAAAGGCGTCACGGCCTACAGCGGCATGGGCGCGGCGGTCCGGTAGCGCACGGAGTGGGACGGGGTAGGTGAGGTACCACGGCGGGGCTAGCAGCGGCATGGGCCTGGAGGCACACCGGCGACCAGTGGTCCGAAGGGAGGAGCAGTGGTGGGGGCCGCCATTGCCGAGTCGGGGATGGGGAGAAGAGGCTGCCTGGGCGGGGCTGGGCCGACTGAATTCCTCCCCCTATCTTTTTCTCTTTTTTTCATTTTCGTTTTGATTTCTACTTTTATTTTTGGGTACAGGGGTGTGTATATATATATATTTATTTATTTATACATAAAATTTCAGAGATATTCCTTTCAAGTATTATTACTTTTCTTTTAAATTTTTCATATTTTGCATGTCTCCATTTTTCCATTTGTTGCTAATTAACTTTTGAAAATTTTGGCTAATTTTTGGATCATCTTTTCATATTCGTCTTTTGATTTAAAATTTGCTTCTATTGAATATACCTTCTCTTTTTGGAGTTCCATTTCCATTTTATACTTTAGGGTCATATATATATATTTTTATAATGTCTTATTTACTGGAACCTCAATCAGAACCAAAGAAATTCATAAAATTAAAATAACAGGAAATGCAAAAAATTCAAAATATTTATATACTAATTTTCCAAAGATCCTAATTTTTTAGGATATCACAAATCTACCCCCCTTAAAAGAAATCTCAACCCTGAGGTTCGGCCTAATCCGAAAACAAGTAGGGGTAATCTTTCCTCAACTGATCTTCATGTTCCCGGGTAGCTTCCTTCTTGGTATGGTGGTTCCATTGTACCCTGCACATCCGAATGGTCTGATTCCTTGTCTTCTTTTGCACAACGTCAAGGATTTTGATGGGACATTCCTGATAAGTTAAATCACTCTCGAGCCCTATTGTCTCCAAGGGAGTTTGGTCTTCGGACACCTGAAGACATTTCTTAAGTTGGGATACATCAAAACATCGTGGATATCCACTAGATTCGCAAGTAGCTCCAACTGGTACGCTACTCCTTTCTTGGCCTTGATTGTGAATGGTCCAACATAGTGTGGGGCGAGCTTGCCTTTAACCTTGAATCTTCTAACTCCTCTTAGGGGTGACACCTTCAGGTACACATAGTCCCTAATCTCAAATTTTAACAGCCTGCGTCTCTTGTCTACATAACTCTTTTGTCTGGATTGAGCGACTTGCAATCAACTTCTGATCAGGCGAACTTTTTCTTCTGCTTGTTGTACGGTCTCTGGTCCAAAGATAGAGCTTTCCCCTACCTCTGACTAGTGTAAAGGGGTCTGGCATTTTCTCCCATATAGGGATTCAAATGGAGACATCTTCAAACTAGTTTGATGACTATTGTTGTATGCAAATTCGACGTAGGGAAAGCATTTGTCCCAGTCCATGGTAAAATCTAAGGCATAGGCCTGGAGCATATCTTCCAGTATCTGATTCACCTGTTCCGTTTGGTCGTCTATTTGCGGGTGGTAGGTAGTGCTAAAATCAAGATGAGTACCGAGGGCTTCGTGAAGGCTAGCCCAGAAGTGCGAGGTAAATTGAGAACCTCGGTTTGAGACTATCCTTTTTGGCACACCGTGTAGATACATGATACAGGACATATATATGATGCAGGTAGTTTTAACGGGGATAAAGTGGGCGATTTTGGTTAATCTGTCCACTATAGCCCATATGGAGTCATATCCTGCTTTGGTTCGGGCTAACCCTATAATAAAATCCATTCCTACCTCCTCCCACTTCCATTGGGGTATTTGTAATGGCTGTAATAATCCTGCTGGCCGCTGGTGTTCAGGCTTTACCCTTTGACACACATCACAACAGGCAACATACTCAGCAATGTCCCTCTTTATTCGTGGCCACTAGTACCACTGCTTCATGTCTTGATATATTTTAGTACTCCTCGGGTGAAGAGAATATGCAGAACTGTGTGCTTCTCTTAGTATCAAGTCTTTAAGGCCCTCTTGGTGTGGGACAAAGAGACGTATCCCATACCTCAGAACCCCTTGTTGATCTTCGGTCATTTTTGGAACCTTTCCCTTGGCCATTAGGTTTTTCATTCTCAAGGTAGTTGAGTTCTCCTTTTGGGCAGCTATGATTTTCTCTTCTATACTTGGTTGGATCTCCATGACACCTATGGTGCCTTGCTCTATTATCTCTAGGTTGAGGGCCACCAACTCATTATGAAGTTCAGGCTGCTATTCTCGAACAATGAGGTTACTGCAATAGACCTTACGACTTAGGGCATCTGCTACCATATTAACTTTACCAGGATGGAGGTGAATGCCTAGGTCATAGTCCTTAATTAACTCCAACCATCTTCTTTGCCTCAAGTTGAGGTCCGACTGTGTAAAGAAGTATTTGAGACTCTTATGATTGGTATATATATCACAGTGGTTACCGATCAGGTAATGTTGCCAGATCTTTAAGGCGTGAATTACTGAGGCCAGTTCCAAGTCATAGGTGGGATAGTTCACTTCATGAGGGCGAAGCTGTCTTGATGCATATGTCACAACTCTACCCCCTTGCATTAGTACACACCCAAGGCCTTGATGGGAGGCATCATAGTATACCTCGAAGTCCATGCGTATGTCCGGCAGGACTAGGACAGGCGTGGAGGTTAGCTTCTTCTTGAGCTCCTGAAAGCTTTCTTCACAAGTCTTGGTCCATTCATACTTCTCCTCTTTTTTGAATAATTGGGTTAGCGGCTTGGCAATCCGAGAGAACCCTTCTATAAACCTTCTATAATATCCGGCTAGCCCAAGGAAACTTCTTACTTCTGTGACGGTATTGGGCTGTTTCCATTCTACCACGACTTCTATCTTAGCTGGGTCAACGGATACTCCTCCGGCACATACTATGTGGCCTAAAAAGCTAATATCCTCTAGCCAAAACTCGCACTTGCTGTATTTGGCATACAACTGGTGTTCTTTTAGTTTCTCCAGTACCAGACGTAGGTGCTCAGCATGTTCCTCAGTGTCCTTAGAGTAGATTAGGATGTCATCAATGAACACCACTACGAATTTGTCCAGGTATTCCATAAAGACTTTATTCATGAGATTCATGAAATAGGCCGAGGTATTGGTTAGGCCAAAGGACATGACTATAAACTCATATAGTCCATATTTGGTGGTGAAGGTTGTTTTTGAAATGTCTGTGGCTCTGACCTCAAATCAATTTTGGAGAACATGACAGCTCCCCCTAGTTGGTCAAATAGGTCGACAATCCTAGGAAGGGGGTACTTGTTTTTTATGGTTACTTCATTCAGAGACCGGTAATCCACGCACATTCGGACGGTGCCGTCCTTCTTCTTGACAAATAGCACCGGGGATCCCCAAGGAGAGGAACTGGGCCTGATAAAACCCTTTTCATGTAATTCTTGGAGCTGCTTCTTAAGTTCTTCTAACTCATCAACGGTCATTCTATAAGTTCATTTGGCAATTGGGGTAGCTCCAGGTTTTAAATTGATGACGAACTCAAGATCTCTATCTAGTGGCATGCCTGGTAACTCTTCCAGAAACACTCCAGGGTAAGCCTATACTACCAGCATTCCTTCTAGAGGTATATCTTCGAAATGATAAACCGCACGCCCCCAACGATAGGGTCGGTCCACCTTGACTACTATGGTCAATCATGGGCACTTGGTCAGGCTTACGCTCCTGGTAGCACAGTCTATTACTCCCTGTTGTTTTCCTAACAAATCCATTCCTAGTATAATGTCCAAGGTTTGAGAGTGCAATACTATTAGATCCTCCAAGAAGCCAAATTCTTCCATGGTGATTTCTACCCCCGGGCATACTAGGGTGGCGGTAATTGTTCCGGTAGGTGAGCTAAATACCACTGATTTCTTTAACGGGTATGTAGGTAACCCTAGCTTATTCACATACCCTCTCGCTATACACGAGTGGGAAGTCCCAGAATCAAAAAGAACATGTGCTGGCATAGTCTTGACAGAGAACATATCCATCAAGACTCCGGTGACTTCCTGTACTTCTTAGGGGTAGTCCTGCTGGGTTGAGGGGCCTAATATCCTTTACTTCGCACTGATGTTTGGCCACAAACAGGAATGGTTCCTATGTTAAACTTCACAGGCATGGTTTGTCGGTTTGGACATCGACTGGCGAAATGTCCTTTCTCTCCACAGCTAAAACAGTTGTAGTTTGTCGCAGGATTTGTCCTGGTGGACTGGCCACTGAGTCGAGGAATCTGAGGGGTGCTACCATTGATGCGTGGTGTCAGGGCTGGAGCTTGGTGCCTTGTAAATGAGGGGTTATTAAAAAACTTTTGGATGAACCTTCCCTGCGGCCTTTACACCACTTGTTTACGCTTGCAGCTGGCTTCAAGGTTCTTCCTTTCATTTTCCAAAATGAGAGTTTTATTCACCAGTTGTTGGAAACTGATGAAGTCTTGAATAATCAGTTGTACTCGCAGATCCTCATTCATACCTTCAAAGAATTTATCAATCATTTCTTTCTCATCCGCCACATCCTTGGGAGCATAGCGGGCGAGTTGATTAAACCGGGTGAGATATTCACTGACAGACATGTTCTCTTACTTAAGAGTGTGGAATTCATTCTTCTTCATTCTCATTACCCCTGTAGGGACAAAGTTGGCCTTAAAAGCTGTCTTAAACTCCATCCATGAAATGGCTGGGGGAGCATGCCAGGCTCGAGGGGCTTGGTCGGCTTGGCTAACTCTGCTTGGCTCTCGACCTATAGCTCTTCCTTGTCTTTCAGCTTCCCCTTCAGAGTCATTTTCAGTCGGTGTGTCCCTCTGGCCCCGGGTGGACAAGTAATTCTCCCACCAAGCTGTGGCAGCTCCCTTGAGCTGGTGAGTTGCAAATATTACTCGATCTTCATCAGTATATTTGGCAAGTTAGAGTTTTCTTTCAGTGTCTTGTAGCCAGTCTTTGGCTTCGAGGGGCTCATCTGCCGAAGAGAAGGTCAAGGGATGAGTCCTTAAAAAGTCACCCAGCTTGGTGCTATGGCTGTCGGCATTATCCTATGGTGTAGATGGCTTGCAAAAGCTAAGTCTGTTGTGCCATGACCTGTGCCATGGTAGGGTTTTCCGGTGGGGTGGTGGGTTAACTTTCAGACCTCGGCCTCTACCTCGGCCCACAGACAGGGTTTCCTGATTAGCGTCAACCTCGGCCTGCATGCTCGGATCGGCGCTAACCTAGGCTCGGGTAACTCACTGGGTCGCCATCTGCAGATACTAGTTGCCCTTTAAGTAATACACTAAGTAAGTGGGTTTTTGGCCCACACCAATTTATACCAAAAACCAACAAAAATAATATAAATGACAAATCGAATTACAATACAAGGCCTACATTTGGTCGCATTACATTCATAATCAGAAGTTCACATAGCTCAACACTTACATCGCTGCTAGGCTAGGTTGAGTATTTTGTTACAACATGCTAGCTCCTAATACACTCCTTACTACTACAGAGGCTAGTGCTCATTATCACCATACCATACTGAGCACTACACTAGAGCATCTACTCCTCCATGAAACTAGCTCTTGGGCACGAAGGACTGTAATCCGGTGACTAGGAGCGGTTGCGGCTACCACTGAAGTCTGAAGAGTCTGAATGGGAGCGGGAGCGGCTATGGCCACTGCGGGGCCCTCCAAAAGTGACAGTCACCCTCGAACCAGAGGGTCGTACACTCTTACGAGCAGCGAGCCAGGTACGGGGCCCATTTGTCTGTGGCTGAGGTGGAGCAGAATCCGAGATGATGATGGGGGATGCAGTGGGAGCTAGAGCAAGGATCACCACGGCAACGGCAGTTCGCTGAAGCTCAGCAAGGGCGACGGTCTTCTCCTTCTCTACTTCTGCAAGTGACTTCTCATATTTGGCGAGCTGCTCCTGTAGTGCTCTCTCGCGGCTGTAGCTAGCAAGTAAAAGCTGGCGAAGGTTAGTGATCTCCTTAAGCGCTCAGCGTAGGTGGCTCCCATGGCCCTGGTGAGGTGAACCTGGTGGGAGAGCATGGGATTGTCCTCAATCTGTGGGAGAAAGGTCTCGTTGTGGCTCACCCCCTCCTGGCGGGACGGATAGTAGAAGAATGGAGAGATCAGCAGTGCAGGTCCATGGATGTCACATAGCTAGACAGTAGCTATGTGAGCGACGTCCTGAAGGGCAGTAGATGTAGTGCTTCTCCTATGCAGGCTCCTAAAGACATGTGGTGGTGCAGTTTCATCCAAGGCATAGAGGAAGACCTCCATAATCCAAGTCTCCTTGGGTCCCTCTGCGGCCTTGTGTCCCTTATAGATGGGCTGATCCTTATATCCCAAGTAATGCAGCAGCTCGCGCAAAATACAAGCAAAGTCCCCCTCGCACTATCCGTGAGTAAAATAGTCCCAAGTACCCTCTGTCCAGAGCTTACTTCTCAGTTCAGAGGAGGTATGGAGACCGTTCTGTTTGTTGAGTGGCCGGTGCCGACGGTGGTCCAGTAGGCTGAGGTATAACAGGCTGGGTCAGGCAAGCATTGATGTCCTCATACTGAGACATGCTGAATTGTACGCTGCCAGCAATAATGTCATGAATGAAAGACTCTAGAAATCTCCCTCGTGGTGTAGAGGAGCTCTGGCCTTGACCGTACGACATGCCAACGAAGCCAAAAGAGCTCAACCCACCGAAGTCTCCAAACCCTATGTACGGTGTCAACGATCAGCTCTACCCTATGTACGCTGCAAACCCTGGTGCTTGTACCACTCCCTGGAAGTATCTAGGAGGCCCGTATCATCATCGGTGGAGTCGACGTCACCCCTACATTGAATTGAAGGCTATAAGATGAAGTGATGTTAATCACAATAAATATTATGGATGTATAATGCAAATCTCGTACCTCCTGGATGTACAGCGAATATGAACGACAGGAGCGGTAGTCTGTGTAGGTGGTGTAGAGGTCAAAAGTGATGCATCTCGATGACAGACCTACGGCGGGTGAACGTCGTGATGTTAGGAAAATGTAAGGCCTAACAGGAAAACAAAACATACGTTTATATGTAAGTTACCTCCTCATCAATATAGCCTGCATATGATTGACGGTTAGTACTACGACTATCGGACCCCGGGTTAGCAACCCAGATCCTCTGTGATTCCACCGCACTATTCCTTGGATCAGTAGATAGTGCTCACAGATACATCACTGTATATCAAAACATATTATGCGGAAGCGTAGTTTATGCATTAGTAACTTACACATGGGCCGATTGGGCTGAAAACAAAGAATGCAGCGGCGAAAACTTCACACAGGTAGGACCCTCAGGACTTGCCCACAGGCAGCCAACTGGGGTTTTGCGACCTAGTTCTTGGCCTCCTTGGATAACAGATCTGTCAACCCTTTTGAAATATCGCACGGCTTGATCTTCTTTTTCCTGACTGACTGGGTGATGGTAATTAAGCAAGAGTGAGTACAATCGTACTCAACAAGTCATCACACAGAACACAATAGTAATACATGCAAGGCTGTGAAAGAAGGCTTGAAGTTCTTTTAGTTGCTAAAGCATTGTTTCAAAGATACAATACATAGAAAATTTCCTAAGACTTAGCAGTTTTAACCAAATCAAATTTTTATAAAACTGATTATGAGAATGCAATAGTAATAGTAGCACAGGTTACATCCACCTTTTACAGTGCATGGTTACCCCCACTAATGTTAGTTTTTATCACCACTGGAGTACATTCCTCTAGAAAAAGTTAAAGTCAGAGTACTTCCCTTTGATAGATTTTTATCCCGCCCGAAAAAGGTTTTTGAAATAGAACTAACTCGAGAAAGTTCCTATGTCCGCCCTTGATCGTGGGCACATCTATTCGAATAATTTATTCTCTCCAGAAATTGTATATCTTTACCCACAGGAGATAACCCTGTTACTATATTCCACATGTTTCCTTAGACATATAGATCAAGAGGATTATCACATGACCTTTACAATGCACCTAGTAAAGCATTACACTCGCTAAGGTTTTGTCTACGGGATAACTATTTTTGTTTCACCCAGACCCCCTCTTGCGCCATATGGTGGCTTAAACCCAGCAACATGACCCGTGTCCACGACAGCTTAAACCAGCATCACGACCCGTGGGTTACTCTGAAGTGCTTTCTTTTACTGTCAATGCAAATTAGTTAGTCATTCCTACATTTTGTCAGCTTGTGATTTATACTGTTTTACATGAAGAGGTCAACACAGGATTAAGTCCTTAATTTATCCAGGCAGTGCATACCGCAACCACAAGATCTCGTGTTACATCCACACCAACCTTTCCTACCAACCGCCCAGATAGTACAGCAAGCTTTTAGGGTTTTGAGAAGTATACGATAAGTTGTACCAAATTATCAGTCATTTACATCCAATGACTGCCCAGAATTAAATTTTGCATATTTGAAGAGTAATGAGCAGGATAATTTAATGCCCTGGACAAGACTTGCTAGGCATTAAGTACGACTTTAGCTAGTAAAGTTATCAGTAGGGTCTAGGGTGACAAAGATTAGGTAATTCAAGTGGTAAGGAGTGTCGTAATACTATTTACAACATCATGTAGGCAAGTAACTACCTTATGATTTGACATACATTTGTATAACAAAATAAGCACGCACTTTGATAATTTAAAAGAACATAATTTTTGTAAAATGTAGGACCAATATGATCAAAGTGATGACTTGCCATACTTGTTTACCGCGGCCTTGATGTAGCTCAAAGCCGGTTTAATCAGTCAATAGTATTGGATCCTTGAACTTTTTCTCCACTTGAATTTTTGATCTTGCTTGCGCTTGTCGCTTTCTAGAACTGCGGCTTCTAGTATACGACAACGAGTGAAAAACCAAATAAATCCAAATAGCGGCAAGAGTCCAGTTCAATTTAATTGAGCTTATTTATTTTTGTTATGAGTGTAGAGAGAGGATTGGAGTTAGTGCGAAGTAGGCATTGAATCAATGGAATTGAGCAAAGGAAGGCGATGGCTAGGTAGCTTTACTGTGGGGGAAAATTTTGAATAAGGAAGGATCAAGATTAAAGGATTACCCAGAGGATTCTTCTATTGTGACAAAGGAAGATGGTCTGATTTAGCCGATCGGGAATGCTAAGGCTTGATCTTTTAATTTATAACTTTCTTTTTATTGGTTTATATTTATTAAGGAAGTTCCATAAGTTAGGCAGGACTTATGGATATCTTAGAGAGGTTATCTGAGAGCTTCCACTACCAATTAATGGAATCTGTATATTTATAGTTTTACTTAAAACATGGGGTTAGTCATTTAACCAACTAAGTGTAGGAGCAAAGTTGATTATCATGATGATTAACAAACTTATTAGAGATGACCGATGGTCGCGATTTACTGGAAATGTGGATTAAGAATTAACAGGGCTCTTTTGAGAAAGTTGCACTTTGTGTTTATCAAATACTGTCAATCATTAATTGATGAGGTAACAGTTGGATTATTATTGCGGAGGCACAATTGCATTTAGGCCAAATTCTTTAATTAAAGGGGCTTCTTGCACGAGAAGTAATATTTCAAGCATGTTTTTGTAAGAGGTGGATTTAGGATAAACATGAAGGACTTAAAATCATCCCAGAGGCCAACTGATTGAGATTGGATCTGAGATAAAGATTAATGGTTCCCTAATAAGGTTTAAGTAATGAAGGAAATCTTTAGTTTGAAATCTTAGTAGTTTACGGGTAATTATTTGGGATTTTAACATCAATTCTTTTAAGCACTATTTAGGCAAAATAGCTCATGACCTTAGAGATAAGCGAATTATGATTAATATTTTGTGTGGTGAAATCTTGTTAAATCAATTTATTTTAATTTGCATCGACAGATTTGGTATGTGGACCACTTGTGTGTTAATAGGATTTTAATATTCGAGTTTCCCCGAGTAGGAGGTTGAGAGCATTTAAACTTACTTCTACAAGCTTCAAATTTTATTTCCGGATAACATGAAAGTTCAAAGTTTTGTACTAACTGTTATCTATTATTTATTATTTATTATTATTATCATTATTAAAGAGTAATTCTTATTGGCATGTAGCTAACTAGTGTTTAAAATATTGATTATTACCTAGTATGCATTACCTTTCTTTCTCTATATTTAGATATTCAAAAATACAACTCATGTAACATTTGATTTATCTATTTACTTTGCTTGGAATTATTTACCGGTGGGGAAAGTAGGTTGATACGGTTATGTGGCCCAGTTGTCATTGATCTAACCGAGAGAGAGAGAGAGAGAGAGAGAGAGAGAGAGAGAGAGAGAGAGGGACGAATGGAGGGGGAAGAAAGACAAAGGAGTAGGGGCGCTTGGTCGGGGAAAACAGAACAAAGCAAAGGCGACTGGCAACACCCGGGGCGGTAGGGCTTGCCGGCGTGGGGCACTCGGAGAGGCATCAGTGGCGGTCAAAACAAACCCCACGGAGCCAGGGAAGCCAAAGGCAGCGTCAGCACGGCTCTTGCCCGAGCGAAAATAGCTCGGGACATCTCTTCGGTGGCTGGAGCAAGGGGCTCACGGGTGGCGGCGATCGGAGAGGAGGGAGCGAGGAAGTTAGGGCGAGCACGAGCAGGAGCGGTGGTGGCTTGGCCGGGGAGGCGCTGAGGCGGGCTGGCATCGGAGGCCCTGGGTGGCGTTGGGTGGTCGCCAGTGGGTGGGGAAGGTTGAGGGTGGTGAGGAGCTACTCCCGTTACGAGGAATCGGAAGGAGATCACTCGAGAGGGAATTGGCAGCGAAAATGGCGATGGCCGACCGGAGGTGAGAAAAGAGTGGGTACAGCGTGCTTGGGTGACGGAGGTCCAATCAATTAAGGGAGGAAGTAGAAGTGGACTAGGGGCACATTGTGACGCAGGTGGCGTGTCAAGGGGTTTGCCGGAGTGGCAGAGTGAAGAGGTGGTCGGCGTTGCGCACAGAAGGGGCTTGAGCTCTGCTCTGCTTGGGGATGAAGGGGAAGTGCTGTGGGAGTGAGGATGCGGGCTAAGCCTTCTTTTATAGCCAGGATGGGTACCTGGCTACGGAGCCTCATTGAAGACTTGCGCAGGGGAGTAACATCGGGTGGCGGCAGCGTTGGGCGAGCACGGTAGGGCTAGCGGAGGGGTAGAGCGAGGCAGTTAGCGTAGCTGTCATGAAGGCGACAGGAAAAATCGAGGGCGGTGCGCAAAACCAGTGGGCGGAAGTGAGCTACAACACACGGCTGGGCTAGAGCAAGCTGCGCGAGGCATTAATCATTGATACAGGTGAGTGAGCAAACGCCACGGATGGGATGGCACTGGGTCGACGCAGCATTGAAGTGGGGGGAGGCCTGTGGTGGAGGAGGGGCAGTAGGCATACGGTTGTCAAGGAAAAACCAAGGGCAACTGATTCTGGGGTGCAGAGCAGCTGGATTCGGCCGCGCAGGGAGGCGGGAGCTAGGCCGGAGGAAGGAGGAGGAAGGGGCGTTGGGATGGGGCTGTCAACTCGAGGGCGCAGGGCTGAGCCTGGTGTGGCGAGTAGGGCTCCAGGAGCACATCAGCCGGGAGGGGGAGGGAAGAAGATGATGGCCGAGGGGTTAGGCTGGCGCAACAGCTGCAAAGGCAACGGGGAGGAGGGCAAAAGGGGAAATGGGGGAACCGGGTAATAGGGGAAGAAGGAGGAGGGGCCGGATGGGCCAGGCGGGCTGAAGTTCCGAGGAGAAATGGGCCAGCAACCAAGTCTATTGGAGATTTCTAAAATTTTTGCATTCAAACCTTAATTTTTGTACTTAGGTTATGAGTTGAGATTTTTGTTCAAATCTAGGATTTAAAATTTGAAGCTTAGGTTTCATTAAGTCTCAAGAGTTTTGTGTTTCCAGGTTTTGAATCTGCAAATATGATATGGTAGAAATTTTATATATTAAATTTGGATTTCACTTTTTTATCGCGAATGAGGTTTCAGTTTAAGAGTTGTATTCGAGTTTTTGGCTTAATTAACTTTCCAGATAATTATTTAGTTTGATTACTTGAATTACTAGCACAAAATCAAACGAGAATTTCGAATGAACTCTTAAGATTTGAAAGAGTACAGGAAAGGTGATAAAAGATTTTTTATTTTTCATAAATACAATAATTCCCTACTTTTGGGATGTTACAACGACGTCGGATAGACTCGGTAGATTGCAATGTCTAGCCGGACTCACTAGGTCATGATGACCTAGCGAGTGAGCATGGTGCCCCCACTGGGTGCTGGATATGCACGGCATGCTCCATCGAATAGCTGCAACTCAGGTTGTCCACTATCTTTTTGGCCTATTTTATGATGTACTTTGAAATATTCTGCTGGGCCGGTGGTGTATCTGGGCTACTGATGGCGGTCTCAGGCGCGCTTGCGGTGCGTTGCACCCACTCCAACTAAAATGGCATACAAAACAGATTAGTAATGACCAATTTGATTTTAATAAATGAAACAATCAAAAATTGCAACTGTCTTACGCTATCATGCAGCCGCGAAGCGCTGTGGTGATTGATCGAGCATTGTGGACTGTCATTGTGCGTGATCTGTTCGGGGTGATCTGGTGGAGGAATGGTGAGTCTACTGTGTGACCGGGGTACATACCACTCTAAGTATATGTTGTACGTCCCGACGTCATACGGACTCTACTCCATGACGACATGCAGGTGCGCCCTGTCCGTCCATGGCGTCGTCCACTCCTACTGCACTGGCTACCAGTCCATACCATGTCGACCCTCCCTCGATTGCCTGTATTTCTAGAATCATCGATGTTACAGAGCAAGACATATAAAGTGTAAACATTACTCAGATGGAGTTTGACTCACCGGTGTATGGCTCATGGTAAGAACCTACCGTGCAGGGGGGCACAACCTGGCACAAACTGAACTGTCGCAGTACGCAATGTGGCGCATAAGTCTCCACCATGTACGAGAACACCATATGGCATATCGTCACCCATAGCTTCGCGTCTTGCAGGCATGGCAAGGACGGCCCGTACAGTGATACACGATCCACAAAATCTATAGTCCATGGACACCAGATGATGTCGCTGTCATGCAACGACTCGAACTCATTGTGCCATAGCAAGTAGCACCTCGATGTTCTGCCCTGCGCCCAACGCAAAAGGGCACTAGTCCACCGAAAGCCTATAGTGGGCCTGTCTATCAGGTCGATGAACTGGCAGAATGGGTGCACTGGCATCATGATTGCCAGACACCCGACAGGGAAGTACTCTCAACTCCACAGCTATAGGAGCATGTAGCAGACGGCCAGGTTGGGGGTATCAGTAGGGCCGCATTGGCAAGCGTTACACAACCATCGATATGTGGCGCATAGGACAGCTGACCCCCAGATGTATTGAGGCATCACCCCAAACTCCGCGTCAACCAAAGACTCGGCGAGGTGGATGAACTTGACATTGCAAATATCTCTGCGTGTGGCTAGAAACATGCTTCAACCAAAGAGCTGAATAAGGTACGCGATGAGATGCGTCCTAACGACCTCGAACAGTGCATCTGCTGGCACACACTGAAATTCTTTAGCCAAGTGCGGGAGACACCATGAGCGCCTTCTGGGATAGCCAGGCTGAATTGGTCCACCAGCCTCTCCTTCCAGTCCACCAGTGTAGAGGCTGGAACAAGTGTGTTACCCCAGAAAGGGAGACCGATCAAGAACAAGACATCTTGTAGAGTGACCATCATCTCACCCCACTGAAAGTGGAATGTGTGCGTCTCAAGCCTTCAACTGTCCACTAGTGCCACGAGCAAGTTGCCGTTGATGGTGAACTAACGTCTGATGGAGACCAGCCTCGTAACGGGCAACAAACCTGTGGCCCACAGGATTGGGACATAGCGCTTGTCCAGCTCCCAATGTTCCCTCCCTCCCCACAGCTTGAAGGGCAGAGGGCCAGCCTTGACACTCGTCATCCATAAATAACACCGGTGGTTCTTGTCGTAGTATTGTACGAGAAGCTCCAATAAAGCCATATTGTACGAAAATATTAGTGCAAAGATTGATAATGACAACAAAATACTGCAAATTAAAATTTACAATGAAATAAACAGTACGTACATATATGTATTACATATTATATATGTGTATATGTAATGGTAGTACAAAACTATAAATTAAAAATTACAATGAAGTAAATAATTATATAAATATTTATTTCATGGCAGAACAATACTACAAATAAATAATTACATAGTTATTTATTTCATGGCAATGCATTACTATAAATAAATATTTATTTCATGGTAGTACAACACTACATGAAAATTATAATGAAATAATGACAACAAAAGACTACAAATTGAAATTTATGATGAAATAAATAATTACAGAAATATTTATTTCATGGTAGTACAATACTACAAATAAATAATTGCATAGTTATTTATTTCATGGCAGTACATTACTACAAATAAATATTTATTTCATGGCAGTACAATACTACATAAAAATTATGGTGAAATAATGACAATAAAATACTACAAATTGAAATTTACGATGAAATAAATCATGGTATGTTGGCACCTCACCTTTACATTTGAGATTGATTTTTGTATATTAGCCATATTTTAAGCTCCACTGAAGAATCGATGGTATGTTGAGTTATTTTACATGTGAAAATACTTAACAACCTAAAACCAGAGGGCTTGCGGAGGAATTACTCAATAATGAATCTTTTATTGTAAATCTTTTCTTTATATCAGATGTCTTTTGATCAAAAGTAAACAAATTAAGTGCTTAAGTTAATGAGCAATAGTGTAGCCTAAGATCTGATATATATATATATATATATATATATATATATATATATATATATATATATATATATATATATATATATATATATATATATATAAAGCCTCTTTTCTACACAGGTGTAATTACACCCTATGTCTTATCTCACAATATAGGGAGTATCTAGTGTAACGGAGAGTATATACGTGTAGTATACGAGTATTTAAGATCATCTAGATGGTATGAATAATTTTTTATAAGTGGTATGTACATTTTTTTGACATACTCCTTTTTTATGTGCGTATATAAAGGTATTTACAAAATACGCTAAAAACTATGAACTCCCTTATAATTTTTTCATATGATTCACATTGGAGTATCTTATAATTAGTATACGAGTATATCCAAAGTGATAAAGGAGTATTTAAATTTTGTTTAGGTGGTATATTAGAGGTGGGTGTAATTACATCCGGGTGTAGAAAGTATTTTTTCGATATATATATATATATATATATATATATATATATATATATATGCTTCTGTCATATTATATAGGTTAAAGTATATTTGTGTGTGATTAATTAAGAATCAAAACGAGCTAGGAGTAGCACTACTCAGCTAGCTAGCCTAGGTTCACATGACAGGCTGACAGGGCATGCACGTATAATAGTAGCCATGCATTTATGTTTCTAATATAATCTTTCATCTGGTATCATAGTTTAATTAATTGCTACATTTAGTAGTTATGATTTTAATGTCTAATGTAGTCAACATAAAAGCATATAAAAATATATAATTAAACAACATATACTTGCTAATAGAACATTAATTAATATAAAAAATAATTGATTATGCCTAAATAGTTATGACTAAATTAATTACACCAAAATAACAGCAACTAATTACATATACATTTAACAAAAAAATAATTCATACGACAAAAAATACCTATTTATATGATTGCTAATAACGACACTAAACAATATTTAATTATCTATGAAGAAAGCGAATGAACAGCACAGGCAAGAAGTACGAGCGAAGAGACTCCGAGAGTTTGCTAGAAATAGGACTAAAAATAATTACACCTAAATAACTGCAACTAATTACATACACTTTTAACAAAGACAATTCATACGATAAAAAATTACTTGTTAATATGACTGTTAACAATAGCACTAAACAATATTTAATCAGTTGTCAAGAAAGCGGACAAAGAGTGCAGGCAACGAGTGCGAGTGAAGAGACACTGAGAGTTATTGCAAGAGTTTGCGAAAGAGAGACTGCGAGAGTGACTACAGGAGAGCGACTGTGGGAGAGCACACAATTTATAGCATGAGCCAGAGCACAGCGCACGCTGATAATGGTGGGAGTGAACGACACGTGTGGTGACAAATGCGACGCAAGTGACACTTTCGATAGTCTATTTCCTGCACGAGTGCTCAATTTCCATATGAGCCAAATATCTATGGCCCACTGCGTTTGTTCATATGCGGATTAAACAAAGCAAAGAAAACTAAAATGTGGATTGAACAATGCAAAGAAAATGAAATGACTCAGCTCTGCCGCACCTGCTAATCACCTGGTAATTGTATGAATTTTTTGGAAATATTCATAGTGTATAAAATTATCAAAAATTACACAATTAAGTAAGTTGTCGCAAGAGGCTTCTCATAAAATTTTGTAATTTTTTGAGTTTATTTGCTATATTTAAAAATTTGAACATTACTTGATAATCGTATGAATTGTTTAGCAACATTCACAGTGAATAAAATTATCAACAAATTACAAAATTAAGTACATTGTGTTGAGAGGTTGCACATAACTTTTTGTAATTTTCTAAGCTAATTTTCTATATTTACAAATTTGAATAATTAGTATACAAAAAATTAAGGCAGGTAATTAAGCCATTCGGTGGTCGGACGGCAGGCAGCCTACCGTCTAGTGGTGGAGCGACAGGCAGCCTAGTGCTGGCAGCAGGCTCATGTGTCAGCTCTGTGGTGTCGCCGCCCGGCCATCGAGCAACAAAAATACCATTTTTGGCAATACGGCAGGCATACTTCCATTTTCGTAATTACAGGTACAAACAGTGTCATACATGCCAAAAACTCAAATATGTATATTGTATGTGTATGGTGCATTTGATTCGACTAGAAAAATTTGTGTAGAAATATCGATATTTGGCTGCACTCTACATTCTAAAGTGTATAGTACGGTGTACATGTAGAGTACATTTGGTTGGAGGAGTTTCTTTTTTGTGTGCAAAACTCCTAGTATTTTATTGTAAGTGTATAGTATATTGTATGTGTACAGGTTGCATATTTGTATAATGTATGAGCATGAGTTGTATAATGTGAGCACAATATGAAAGTTCTTTTTCCTAAAAAAAGGCGAAAGTTCCTTTACCATGACTGCCCGTTCTGTCCAAAAGTTGAGGAATCCATTTATCATCCCTACGTCTCCTTCCCAAGTATCCAAACCTTTTGGGGAACTCTCATAGCCACCCAGAGTGCCCACTACCAAACTTTAAAAGGTCGATGTGAGCTCGACCACTTCAGTCAGCAACGCGTGAGTACCATTGTGCTCCTTGCCTTGTGAGTGGTCTGAAAACACCGCAATAGGAAGGCGTTTGATCATCACCTCTAATGAGGACAGCCCCAGCTCATTCACATTCACATCTATACTTATATCACAGATGATTCATCATGAACAGTCTGTACTGTAAATATCACAGACGATTTTACAAGTGTGATCATGTACCGTCTGTGATATGCAGCTAACACAGACGGTTATAACAAATAACCGTATGTGATATTTTCATAGACAGTTATTTATACCAATCGTCTGTGATAACGCCAGACATTACAGACAGTTCTTACAAATAATCGTCTACAATAATTCACAGACAGTTATTGATACAAACCATATATGATAATAGCAGTCATCACAGACGGTTCTTACGGTTAACCATCTATGATATTTCATAGACGGTTATTAATACGAACCATTTATGATAGTTACATGTTACAGATGGCTTGTGGTTGAAACTGTCTGTGATATGTGTTTGTAGAATGAACATTGGCGCTTCGTCCCTCTGATGCGCATGCACCTCTTCGATCATCTCGGCTCTCCAATAGGAAGCCAAATCGCCAAAGTGAATTCACCGTCAAATTCACGGAGGAGCATTTCCTCCACAACTTAGGATACTTCATCATGACCTTTGAAGACATAATCTTACTATTTAACCTCGACGAACTCGATGCCTCACTTCTACGATATTAGACATTGTAAGTATACTCTATAATCAAGTTCTACATTTACGTAATATTGATAAATGTCATAAGTCATTGCTTATGTATAGATTCATGATCCAAAAAGTCCGATGATGGTGACAACCCGTGGATTTTCTCGACCCACACTTAGTCTCTGAACAATGCATCAAGGACAATGCATCCTTCGTCCAAATTATATAACGAAGTGATTGCTTGCTTAGAGTGGTAAGAACTACATCATGGTACTCTTCAATCAGGGGTAAGTGCTTCACTAGTTGCCATATAAGTTTTATTTGTACTTTATACGCAACATGAACTTAGAATTAATCACTATGATAATATACATGACTAGGGGTTATTGGATTCTGTTCTTGATTGTACCAAAATAGAGCAAGATAATATATCTTGATTCCTTACTTAGTAGCGACCACGACTTTACCTTTATGCAACAAACATTTGACAAGTAATTAAACTAATTTTCTTCATACATAACTCTATTGTACTTCTTCCTTTGTTTGCAATGGCCGAGGCTAATTTTTTGGAATCACGTAGGTCGTTCAGCGCTTACATTGCCTAGGGAGGGAGACACATGGAATTCTGCACCGCACTACGACACAGGACGCGATTTTCGGTACCTACTATAACACAATCCTATATCATACTTTATAATAATGCCTCTAGAACTAACATGTCTATGTATATAATTCTATTTTTACAGTGCCACTAGCAGCTACAGGGTAACGTATGTGGATTCTATGTTTGCAGACATATGCTGAAAATCATGGACATTAAGATGAAAAATCGAGAGGTTTGTCAACTTGCCAATATTTATTTCATGATTATCAATTTATATGTGTGTGTGTGTGTATGCCAATGACCTTAACACTCCTAACGACAGGGCGTAGAATTTGACTCAAGTACATACGATCTTGCCAACCTTGCCGAAGTTTGAGGACAGCTCTTCGAATTCTTGATGGCAGAGGCATTCACAATAATGGAGAGTTATACCCTAGGTGATATGATAATTAGTTGTTCAAACATTTGATTCAATTCTAATTCACTCAATTGTGCTTAATTGAATAATTAATTCAATTGTATTCGGTTGTTTAATTCATTTGTGAGATATGTACATGTAACGATTGTTATGTGTGATCTGCTTGCGTTGCTTAATTTATTTGTGACATCTGTGTCATGTGCTATATATATGTGATCAATTTATTTGTGATATATGTACCCAATGCTATATATGTGATTTGCTTGTTTGTTTTAAGAGGGCATGACTAACATTTCCTAAGGCTAGCCGAAAAAGATAAAATAATGTAGGTTTTCAGATAGCTATCACAGATGGTTTGTAAATACAACCATTTGTGATATGCTGCTATCACAAATGGTTTTTTAAAACCAACCGTCTATGATATGTCCAATATCACAGACAATTTTTAAATGCAATCATCTGTGATATGTCTGCTATCACAGACAGTTTTTAAATGCAACCGCATGTGATATGTTGGCTATCACAGACAGTTTTTAAATGCAACCGTCTCTGTGATAAGATACAATACAAACGATTTTTAAATACAACCGTCTATGATAACTTACATATCACAGACGGTTTTTAAATACAACCGTCTGTGATATGTAACTTATCATAGACGGTTGTATTTAAAAATCGTCTGTGTTGTATCTTATCACAGATAGTTTGAGAGCCGTCTGTGATAACCATCTGTTATTACTGACACATAAATTCAGAAAGTTCAGAAACCGTCTGTAATGATGGTTTTGAATCGTTTGTGATGATGGTTTTTATAATAGTGTATGTCAATGATAAGAATAAGGTCAAAGCTAAAATTAATGCCTCTAATTCTGTTCTATTCGAAACTACAATTACAGTGTTGTGCATATGCATGTAGGTGTGTTGGACTTGATGAAGACATGGTGAGCCAAAATAAGACCGGCCTAACTAAAGAAGGGAACATGGACTCGAACCCCAAGGCCACATGCAACATCTCACATATGTTGAGGCGGTTGGGAAATGCAATAAAAGAAGACAAGCAGTGGCAGCTTAACTTGAATCAAGCTAGCCATTACCAGGTGAACTTACTCTGAGCTTGCTTGGCTAGGATTGGCTTGAAGCATATTTGTTCCTGATGAGGATATCCCTCCCATGGATACAACCATGTCTACACACATAATTCATTCACAACAAGTGTTGCAATATCCACTTACTCGAGCTCGTGCTCGCCAACTTAATTATCAGGTGAATTCGTTCCTAGGTTTGTATATTACTCAGAATAGACCGCTATCCAATGGGAAAGGATGAAGGAGAAGCATGTGGAGCCATGAACATGCATGAAAGGCACAATGGAGGTCACCATGTCACTATGGGGCTGAGTCAAGCAAGAGTTGGAGTTGGGCTCGTTTTGAAATCAGATTCGAACTATCACGATAGTATCATGTTCAAACGGACATAACTTCTTCATACGGACTCCGTTTTGGACGTTCTTAGACTTCATGGAAAGCTTATCAAGTCTACTTTCCAACGGATCCAACCTCATCTTCAAATTCCATCCGAGCCGATCACAATCATCAAAAGATTCCACACTTATTTCTAAGTCTGAGTAGAAAAGGATACTGCACCACCTCTATTTGGGCCCATAGGCCTTGTAACCCTAGGGACGTGCGCCCACTTCTCTGGCCACCACGCCTGGTCATCTCCCTATAAAGGAGCCGCCACCTCCTTTTTCTAAAACTTGAATTTCGTTGAGTTTAGGTTTAGCCATTGTGCAAACTTCTATTCTTCAGTTGTGTCGGACGACCGCCCGTCAAGACTACCTTCAGGATCCCACCTTTGTTTTTCAGTACCATCTACGCTATAATCTTATTCACAATATCAGTTACCTACATCTTATTATTGCTAGTTCTTTGATTGCTCGTAGGGATTGAACTTCGGGTTTAGGTTGATCGCGCTTCCAGTTTAGTCAATAACATCTCAAAGTTGGTTCAACGATTGGTAAGGCGCAAACATCGTCATACGGTTGTAGTCCTATCACGAGAATCACCTCCACCAAAATCGATAGTTATCAGTATCATCGAAAGATGGGGCACCCCGCCTCCATCAGTTCCCCTCAAGCATGGCTTGGCTTGAAGCATATTTGGGTCCATTGATGAGAAGCTGTGTTAGACAAATACATCACCAGGTGAACTTACTTTGAGCTAACAACGATATTTATGAGAATTATATATATTACCTAAAGTATGTGCATTGCTTTACTTAGGTTTTTCAAGTGTGGAAGTGATTCAAGTTGAGAAGAAGCAATAGGATAAATTAAGACTTAGCCATGGACATACATTACTTGGAGACATGTACGAATGACCAGCAGGAGGTGAAAAAAAAAGGGTTAGCCACAAAGGAGGACAACACATTGATGCATTCAACTCCAGATTTTTGTCCATCTACTTTCCACCTAAATTGACATTAATATGGGCATCTTCAACACACATGGAGGCATGGATGGAAAGCTTTTGGGGCATCGGCAAAAGATTTTGTTGTACAGTAGCAAAACTCAGTTGAGTATAAGAGAGGGGGGATAAATCAAGTACTCATGAGAAGCAAACAGATTATCCCTTTTGCACAATCTAGCAAAATGAGCAGTAGTATGCCGGAGACTCCCTTGACTTCCATAAGTACCATGCCTTTATTGGATTCATGAGTTCAAGTTTTATCTTGTCAACTTGCTTACATGGCCTCTCATCCTTTCTTCTTTTGTTTTCTATAAAAAGCCCTTTGGCCAGCTAAACTCTCTAACAACACAAAAAGAATTACTAACATATATGGAATCCTATGGGTGAACTTGAGTTGGTTATCTCCTAAGAGGTAGTGTTTGTATTCACTGTGAAGGTTGCTAAGTAGGTGACACCTACTAAACGTTGTCATCCATGCAGTACTATCAAGAAGAAGGTCATAATCACCAAGATGATCTTCATCTATAAGTTTTAAGACATGTTTGATATCATCTGGACATGTGGTGAACTCTCCCATGCATTTAACAATGAGTCGCTTAATCTTCTTGAATGTTGCAAGTGCTCTTTCTTCTATGAAAAGAACAAGCTTAACTCCACACAATTTGACCACACCCCTTCGTCGAATTTTCCTTTGCTTTAGGCCTTTTATGCACCTCTTGTGCTTATGAGTGGGGATGGCAACAGGGCCCGTTCAATAGCAACCCGTGGGGAATTCCCATATTAGGGGAGGGGTATAGAAAAATTTTGTCCCCATGACCATATATGGGGACGGGGACAGGAATGCTTCCCATCTCACTCCCCCTATTCCCCGATAAACACTCATATACGTGCATATATTAACATCCACATGTCTAAAATATTAATATTTTGTCTCTAGTCTAATATAGTTTTTGTGTAATCTATAGTATATAACTCATTTACTATTCTACTATCTCTTGTACTAATATATTTATATATAACCATATGATAAATTTAAGAAATTACCTTAATGTCATTTGAATTTAAGTTCTTATTAGGACCATGTTTTACCAAATCCCCAATCAAGATGGGGATTGGAAAAAATTGCCCCAGATAGCTAATAGGGAGTAGGGATGGGAGGTCATTCGTCCCTAGTTGTGAGCAGTTCCAGCAACCTTAATCAGGTTGGTATGTTATGTGTTCTATTAAAATAAGACAACACAAGCTTCAAGAAATCTCCAAATATTGTAAGAACAAAAGATATGTTTTAGGGAGTGCTTTAGAATAACTAGTTAAATAAATTATGTAACTTCTAGAAGTATGGATATTTCATTAGAAGAGTGTAGATTTTCTAGATATTTTAGAACAATGGCCATGATCTTGACACATGTTATAGATCCAAGGACATTGAGTTCTATAAATAGAGGAAACAGATCCTCTACATTCACTCCTTAAAGGCATAGAGCTACAGTGTTTTGCATTTAGGTGCATGTGAGCCATCAGATCGTAATATGGACATCCTAGATGGGTTGCTACAGCAAAGAAGGGCATAGTAAAATATCAGCAGTGATAAATAGTGATTTTGATGTAGTGTGTGTACAGCGTTTGTCTACATTAAAATGTGCCTCCTTGTGCAGTTATGTGCCTTTGTTTGCACTATTCACCTTTGCCTTTACCGAACAGGCAAAGGATGTGAATCCATAAATAGAAGAGCTTGCCTAGATAGTATGAGAAGAAAGGGTTTGAGAGTAAGAGAGGAATGAATATTAGGATAGCCAAGAATATGTAACATTCTTGTAGTTGTGTTCATTTTTTAATAAAGTAACATTTTATAATTGTAAGTCTCTCGGTTAGGTTGTACTGTTTCTACGTACTTAGTGTGTTATTAAGATATGATTTGGAAGAAGGCGGCTCGCCCCCAAAATCACATCAGTCTTGTCTTTCTTGAGTGAGCGGTGAGCGGTGAACCCAAAAGTTAAATGGTCGGCATTGCTTCTTAAGAGACCAATGGTCGGCTATCGACATTGTTATTTGTGCAAATTAATAGTACATTAAGTAATTAAAAATTAAAATGACACTAATTTTACTAAATAGTCAGTGGTTGTTGTAGCACTAGTTGTAGTTCCTCATCATACTAGTATTAAGGTCACCTCAGTCTCAATATATTTATATAAAACTAGAGGACTGGTAGCAGTGGCAAAGACAGGATGAAAATGGAGGGTGAGCTGAAAGGACTAAACTAAATTGATATAAACATAGTTTTTTACACTTTAGTTGAGCTGTGCTCTGATTGATTGGAGGAGTACTACTTAAATTGCTTGTGAAATAGTTACGCAAAGTTTATTTTTCTATTATTTCAAATCTATGAGCAAAAACAATTATACAAGTATTGAAGTATCAAGTATATAACTAAATACTAAAATCATTTCTCCATTATTGTAAATCTATCAATAAATTGTAAAATCCATCATTACACAAATTACAACTAAATAGTCTGGATTTTACTTCCTAATTGGTTATGCAATTATGAAACACAAATATATAATTATACAACACTAACATGAATAAAAAACAGTCTACGAGACTAGGACTATAACTTAATATTTTAGTCCTTCATAAAAGAAATTCTCAAAATGGATGCTCTGATCAAAAGTTAGAGAAGAAAATGCTATACAAAGGTAAAGGTGTTACTTTCTGACAAAATTTTTACCCAAATGAATCTATCATCTAATTTTTAGCACCCAAAGTTATGCAAGGGCACTCATCCATTTTACAGCCTCTCTATAGTTTGTTCTAAACAACTACATATCAGGTATAGAATGTACAGAAAGCAGACACTTGTCCTTTTTTGAAATTGCATCAGCTACTTTGAAAATGTTTTCACACTCAGCAAAATATTGGGGAGTCAGTTCCAGAGAGGCAAGCAAGCTTCATGCAAACCAGATATCCTCTGCTGGAATAGCCATCCTTACCTTGCACTGGGTGTTGTAGTACTCAAAAGCCTCACCAATGATCTCAAGGTATTTGAGATAGAGGCTTCCAGCATCTCTATCTGTTGGCTCCTCTTTCCTCAATATAGGGACCATGATCATGTCATTCATGTTAACATCCTGTGTTAGAACATGGTTAAGCAGATTGAAAACCATAAGAGCATAAATTTAGAGGTAATATAAAAAAACATCACCTACACATGTTCTACAACATGCTCAGAGAGACCATAGTTGCATGGCATCAACAACCACCTGTGTTGCCTGGAGATCAAGATGAGTCAAGCATGCTCTGGATTATTAGCATGATACATCTCAATGTCATGCGTGCAATATGTCGAGCAGAAGGAGCTACGGCACGTAATGCAGAATCTGCCAGCAAGACGGGTATCGCATCACCAAAGTCCGTAGCCATGAGAGTCTGAACTATGGTGCACTCACGGCCATTTGGGGCACCCTCTACATCAAAACCCTAGTAAGCAAAATCTTCAAAATTTCAACAAGCAAGCAAGAATAGCAGAAGCAATTGCCAAGTTCCAATACCATAAGAACCCTCAAGTGCAAGAACTCAAGGGTGTGAAGAGTCGTCCATGTCACATCCCTGGGTCACACGAACACCAGCCTCTAGTCGTAGCTGTAAATGGCGAGGGCGACATATCCAGCTCGGTGCCACCATCGACCAACTCCGATGGTAGGCTAGAGCTTTATGAAGCCCCCCCCCCAATGGCTTCGCCCTTGACTAGCAATGCAACACTAGTTGCTGAAGGTTCTCTGGATCATGTTAGACATAGAGGACTTTTGGGTAATAGGTTTTCTACCAATGCATTCCATAAGATTGGTGTTAAACACATCTAATCGAGTGTTAAACCCATCCGATCGAGTGATATTGGGTGCAACAAGTAACAATATCACATGGATGCCAAGGGAAAACTCAAGGTTGTGTTGGATCATAGGGCCATCGAGTCAACTAGAGCAGAGATTGAAACGAAATCAAGTGAGCTCCTTCCTGCAATTAATGTTCACTAGCATATGAATAATCTTTATATTACTTTTGAAATAAAAAAGTGATGGATATTTTTACCTCATATATCATCTTTGATTTACCAAAATAACTTATTGGCTGCCAGATTGATGAAGCTCCACTGATATTAGGTGAAGTTATATCCATTTGTACTATCTGTAGGATCAAGAACAACCACATATGTAATTACGAAGAAAAGGGAAGAAGATAACATAGAACTATGAAAATTTTAAATATATACCACCCTTAGATACATATTAACAAGCATCTAACGATGGTATATAGCTAAATTTTCTTTATAGTGGCAAAAAGGGAAAATGCTTCTATTTTACTTTGCTCATGAGACTATTATATAAAAATAAATGAATTATATCTCGTGATCATAAATTCATATCAGTAGTCAAATTTCCTTTCCCCCGTTAATATATTATCCAAAAATCTAGAAAATAAATGTGATAAGATATATACATATTGCAAAACAATTAGTGGATGTAAATAAAAAGTTTAAGGCTGTAATACTCTGAAGAGAAAAAAAGAAGAGATGAGGGGGGAGATTTGGGCCGAAACGCCTTGGCCCATCCGACCACCGTCGTTATATCAGAAGGGAGGAGCAGGGCAAAGAGGGCGAACACCACTGTGATAGTTGATATAAGTAATATGGACTTTTTCTTTATAAAATGGTGTTTTGTAGGTAAATATTACCCCAACTACAAGGTAATTCCCGTAATGAAGCGACCTCAGGCAGCTCGTGTTTGCACCGCGGGTCGCTCGCTTAGCTCCTGGTTGGCTCCATTAGCTCCTCACTTTTGCACTCTCTCTTGGCTCCAGGTTGGCTTCAATGGAGGAGCCCTTCCGTGGCGCTCAATTGCAGAGCAGGGCCCATTTGGGTCGGCTCCAGAGTCGGTGGGGCTCGAGGTCACTGGCTCAAATCACTGTTGTGCTTCTCCCACGCAGAACATGGTGCAACACTAGGTGAAAACGATCAGATACAAACTGGATAGTGCTTAAATTATATTCATATCTATATTTTTTGTTGGATTCAAATACGAATCGAACAAATACCAGATACGAATATGGACGGGACAAATATCGGACACGAATTTGGATCGGATTCAACTGTTTTTTAGATTCTAATAATTATTCACGGCATCTCCTATTTAAAACATGGCATCAAATTATTTGAATATTTTAAATTGATAAATAACTGACTCGGTGACTCTAACATGTAACCACGTATTAAATATTGACAGCAACAAATGAATCATTCATCTCGTGTATTTATATAATGCAGCTTTTAAGGACAGCTTCACATCCTATGACGCAATAAAGTTTAACAAATCAATATTGATTTTATAGTAATATATATGCCCTTTTTCTCTAGTTTATCACATAATCATTGATCATTGTTACCATTTTGTCACTAATCTTAATTAATTCTAAATATATTGCAAATAAATCAATTATAAACATATCAAATTTAGCTCAAAAGAGCATACAAAAGCTTTATTGGGGGATGTGCCAAAATAAAAAATATGAAATACCAAATTAAAGTCCATCATGATGACAGGCCCGTTGAGATGATTGAAATGCATATATAATATGCTCAATTTGGAGATCAAATGCAAAATATACGTGTTAGTAAGTTGTTATTAGATCTGCTGAATCCAGATATCCGGTGGATATCTATATCCGAATCCACGATGACCCATACCAGATCTACATCCGTATCCGAACAGTAGCTATCTGGATTTGACACATCTAAATTTGTTTTGTATGTGGATCCAGATATTATGTATTCGGATCTGATATATTCGAATTCGGTAGCTTGATATCTCAGTGATATCTGGAGCAACATAGAGCACGTGGCCGCGAGACACGGTATACAGCTTTACACGGTGTCACTGTGGTCGGGAGACTGGAGGAACAGGGCTCTGCACACGTGCCCATCTGTGTTTCCGTATTCGTGTCGTCCATTTGCTTGTTTTTGTTTTTGAATTTTTTTTATAGCAGGCCTCCTGCCAGTCCTACGGACCGAGTCAAACAACTAAAGTTTGATTTTTTTTAACTGTAACTTATATTTTTTTGATTTTAATATAAATACTTATGTAAACAAACTAAATATCAACAAGCCGCTTCAAAATAATTGTTTTGATAAGCCGTTTCGAAATAGCGATGAAAAAGCCATTCCGTTTATTTGTTTGTTTGAGAGAAGCTATAAGCTGAAAAGAACTGGTCTTCCTTCTCAAATTGAAGCAACAACGAGCCAACAAGGAAAAAAGACTAAAGCACTATTCTTTTGGGTTATGACTAATGATTTTTTTTTTGTATGTCTAATGCTTTTTGTTGTGTTTTTTGAAACGGTGATGGATAGTAGAGACATGGATGCGTTTAGACTCAAGAATAGTTTTAAACTCAAGAAGCTATTTAGAAAAATCATCTCGCTTATTTCGGTTTTGGAAGAAATCAAAATTAAAGTTAAAAACAGTGAACGTAGCCTAATTCGATGTCATCTCCGCCGGCCGGAAAAGCGCGGCCGCGGGTGCGATCACACGACGCCAAACATTTCATGCAGGCATCAGAGCTCGTAACATTGTCTGGTTGGTCCTGAATTTCCGATGAAGAACGCCGATCTTCGCACTCGCCGGAAGACACAGATATTGGTGCTCATGGTATTGGCCGCCGTCCTCCAAGCTCGCCGTAAGGCACCGTCAACGAACCTAGTGATGCTGCTTAAGTTCGTTCGTGTTGCCGACGGGAAGGCACAGGACCTTTTCCAATGGAACTAAAATCATAAATTTTGAATTTTTTATTTAAAATTTTTCCATTTATGGGTATTTATTTGAATTTACGCATGATCATTTGGTAGCTTACGAAATTCAAGAGGAACAAGAGACCGAGGCAAGCCAATACCCGCAAGATCAATCAACATGTGAACAATGCAAGGCAATACTTTGAGCATATTAAACCTATATTTTATGTGACTTATGTATGTTTAAATTATCAAACTACATGTCGTTATTTACTACGCAAATTATGTCTACCTTAAGATTTTAGATACATTCTTATGATACATTGTGGTTCTATTATATTCCATTTTCTTAAAATAATTAAAACACTTAATCCTTGTCACCCTAGAAATTATAATGGTAACATTAGCTATAAGTCATATTTAAGGCATCATGCTTAGTCTTGCTTAGATACCTAGAGCAGTAATTCACCCTAGCATCATTTTAAACATGAAAACTTAATTTGGGCAGTCACTAGTGAAAAAGTGATTGTTATGTTGTAACTTGACTATTTTTACACTCTCAAAATTCTCAACCTGCTTAAATGTCTGGGCGGATGGTATGGGGAGGTTGGTGCAATGGATACACGAGAGTGTTGGATTGTGTTAAAACTGCTTAGATAACTCTAAGGACTAAATCTTGTATTACCTCCCAATATAAAACAGTGCAACGATAAGTCTATAATAGATACGTGTCGAGATCCGAATATGCAAATTCAGACTCTCTGTGTAACCTGCACTAGTCCAGGATCACGTTAGTGCATACAGTCAAACAAAGATGTAATCACAACCATACACACGATAATAATAAAAGGGGAAACTCAAATATCGATAAATCTCAAGAGTATGACCTTATGGTCAAGTTTATAATATCTCTAGCTGAAAGGGCTTAACAAGATAGCAGCGGAAATTCAAAATAAAGCGTAGCGGCCAATCGACAAGCCCACAGGCTATCGAGTGGAGAACGAAGCCTAATCCGTGAAGTCGTCGAAGTACTCTCCTTCCGGAACCTCCTGCTAGTGATACTCCTCTTCCTCAACTGAGCAACATTGGGCATAAAGCCGTGAGTACATTGGTACTCAGCAAGTCGTTTGTAACAAATGAATGCAATATAATATGCAAGGCTTACCAAATGAAGGCTGAAAGGTTAATTTGCATAAATGACCGTTGAAATACAATAAATAGATTGAAGGCGAACTTTAAGTAAAACAGTAATAAATACATAATCAAAAGAATTGAAATAACCATTTGCGGACCTCCCATCCACAAGCTAAAACAACCACTTATGGACCTCCCATCCATAAGCTAAACCAACAGCGAATTAATCATCCACTGTCCAACCACAATCCACAAGCTTTCAGAAATAACTACCCCTCGTGTGAAATCACCGAGCATTGTCCATAACCGAGGACGCGGCTATTTGAATAGTTTTACACTCTGCAGAGGTTGCACAACTGTACCCACACGATGTGATAATCCTCACGTTAAAGATAATCACAACAAGGCCTTTACAAAGTTCAGTTACAACTCAATCCGCCCGCTAGAGTTTCGCATCACACCCCCCTTGTGCCACATGGAAATCAGCAACCATGTTCATCTCAATGGCAAGATTAAAGTTGAAACATCTCAAATTAATCAGCCAGGTCCATCCCATACTAGACATGTGGTTTGCACGGTAAAGCTCAGATCAATGGCGCACAAAGTTAAGTCCTTAACATTACCCGGACGAGACTACCTCATCCCCTGAAGTGCACCGGCACTTCCTCCTTTACTGCACGATCACTCACCCGAGTGCCAAAACCAAGTTTTGTATAACCACCACCGATGACGCACCAACGTCATGGCACAAATTTTAATAAACGTGGCACCAACCACTGTTCCATATCTCATTAAGTCAAATTAATAATTCACATAGGATGATAAACCCGATCGTAAATGTAAGCAAAGCTAAGCATTCTATCGTACCAACCCATGTGACGAATAACCTAGCATCACTAGTATGTTTCCCAACCTATGGTAACAATGGCATCAGGGTATTCCAAGTAATCAAGGAGGGATAAATCAATTGGGACGATAACTACCGATACAAGGGTTTGTATAAAATAGCAATGCAATGTAATGTAAAACAAAATAATTAAATAATAGATTACAAACTGGGTTCAACATGATCAAAGGACACGACTTGCCTTGGTTATGCTCAGCGAGGTACTCCTGGTCTTCGGGCGTAGAACCTGCTCCTCCGGAATCCGAATCTAACGAGAGAGAAAGCGATCGAAACAAAGAAAAAATATAAAATGATAAGTAAATGAACTCCAAAATTCATGAAACTAGAACCAAAAGCTAGAGCTCGATTTTATATGAATTTAGAAAAAAGAACGGGGTCAATCGGAGCTAGGACGGAGGAGAACGGGCCCTCGAAAAATAAATCCTAATGAAAAATCAGGAAAATCGGAAAAGCTACTGTACTGTGAACCCGGTCCACAGAAAAGCAAGTCCACGGTGAACCCGGCCCACGAAATAGTGCACACGGGGAGGTGGCGCTGACGTGGCGGCTAAGGCTGACGTGGCGCGCGCTAGTGCCGCCACGTGGCTAGGGCTGACGTGGTATGCTGACGTGGCTCGGGTGGCGGGATTTGGCTGACGTGGCAGCTAACATAGCGTGACACGTGGCTGCCATGTGGGCATAGGGCTGACGTGGCATGCCGCGTGGGTAGGGCTGACGTGGGCGGCTCAGGTGCAGCGGCGGCGCGGAATCGGGCGGCTGAGAGTTGGCCACGTGGGCGCATCTGGACCGCTGGCCCAGATCTGGATGGGCGGCTCGGATGGGTCACGGCGGCCGTCGGATGGCCGACGCGTGTCCCGGCTCATTGCGCGAGGCGTCGCGGACGCGGCGCGGGTGCGACGCGGGGACCGAGGGCGGGGCGCGGTGCGACGCGGGGTTGCGCACGCGGACCGAGGGGTGGTGCGGCGGCGGGGTGGTCTCCGGCGGTAGTTTGGGCAGCGGAGGGCCTGGAAAAGCGGTGACGGCGGCGACAGCCGGGGTTCGCTGGCACGGTCCGGAGCGGTGGAGGCGACGAGGCCCTCTGCGGCGGCGGAGGCGACGAGGGTCCTCGGCGGTGGGGCTCCGGGTAAAACGGCGGCGAATAACTGACGGCGGCAGCGCAGGTGAGAGGAGGCGG
The DNA here is from genome assembly GCA_036346265.1 of Melocanna baccifera. Classification (NCBI taxonomy): domain Eukaryota; kingdom Viridiplantae; phylum Streptophyta; class Magnoliopsida; order Poales; family Poaceae; genus Melocanna; species Melocanna baccifera. The sequence continues at coordinate 26,866,283 of CM070678.1, forward strand.
CGGCGGGAGAGCGCACGAACCGAGGCGGTGGCGCTATTTTAGGTGCGCAATCCGAGGTTGGTGGGGAGGGTTGCGGCGCGGTGGGGAGTTCGGCTTGGAGACGAAAATCGCGCCCTTGACACGTGGACAGCCGGGATGACTCTCGAGAAATCGGACGGCGGGGATGCGGGGCGCGGTTAGGGTTAACGCGCGCACGGACGGCTCAGATTTTGCCGCGTGGCGCATCGGGTGGCTGGGAGGTAGGCAAGGCGGGGCAGCGCTGGTGCCGCCGCGTGGCGCATCCAACGGCGCGGGGCGGGCGGCGGGGTTAGGAGAGGACGTGGGGCTAGGGCAACGGGGTGGGAGTGGGCGGTTGGGATGGCGCCGCGCGGACGCGAGGGAGGCGGCGGATGCTGCCGCGTGGCAGGCGGGCGGGAAGGGGTCGGCCGGGCCGCGGGCAGGCGCGCGTAGGAGAGCGGCTGGGGATGGGCGACGCGTGGAGGGGAAGAGGATCGGGTGGCTGGGAGCGGCCCGGGTTTTTAGAAAAAGGATTTTTCCGGATTTCTAATTTTCAGAAATTCAAATAAAAGAAAATGAGCTCTAGAAAATAGCAAATAAATCCCAAAAATTCACCAAAAATACCAGAAAATTCCTTGTGACACAAGGAACCCAAATAAAATATTTTCAGCTTATGTTAAAGTTTGTTTTAATCATATTAAATCTTTTTAAATTTTTGAAAATTCATTTAAGCTTGATTTAAATTCAGAAAAATTTCAAAAATTAATTTTTAAATTTCAGATTTTAAAAATCCCCAAAAATCAGAATGTTACAGTACGATCTAGCTAACTAATTTGCATCGACCTGATGTGGGTTGCGCCACTAGCATGAACATGTGCAAAACAATGGTTGCGTCTCTTTGACATGATGGCGCAAGAGGGGTCTTCTGGAGGGATGGTCGCATCGCACGGCGGTAGAAACCTTAGTGGGTGTGGCCTCGCTGGGAAGATGCATTGTAAAGGTCTTATGGTGACCTTCTTGATATGCATGTCTAAGGAAACATGTGGAATATAACAAGTTGGTTGTCTCTTGTGGGTAAAGTGTACAACCTCTGTAGAGTAAAAAATATTCGAACAGTCATGCCCACAGTTATGGGCGGGTGTTGGGAACCTGCGGGAGTTAGTTCTATTTATAAAACAAACTTTGTGATTGGGTTGAAAAATGGATTGTGTTTCTCTAGGCGGTCGGTTCTAGTGATGATAATTAGGGTATAACACTAAAGAACTAGCATTAGATATAGGAAGCCATGTAACGGTTGATGGATCCAACATTGTTATTATTGCAATATTTCACGCATTCTAAAAAAATCCATTTAAGTTAAAACTGTTAAGTCATAGAAATTTCTATTACTTGTAATTGTTAATTAAGGCATTTAACAAAAGAACCATAGCTAACCTTGTTCACTCAACTAATTCAGAAGTGATGGAGTAAGACCCCTACGCCCATCATGATGCACCAGGTCTGGATGGTAAAGAAGACGGAGCTAGGGAATTCACTAGCATGATAGTTTTACCCCCCCCCCCCAGTTGCTTGCCTGTGGGAGGTTATGGCCTTGCTTTTGTTAATCAATCCCGTTTTCGCTTTTGCATTGTAAATGTTTGGCATGTGCGGCCCTTATGTAAAAACTACCCAATGTGGTATATTTCTGAGCATTGTATGAAATGAATCAGCGATATATCTGTGAGTACTATCTACTAATCTAGAGAATAGTGCAGTGGAATCATAGAGGATTCTAGATTATAAAATCTAGGCCCGACAGAGCTGCTATCAAAGCATACGACTATAGGGTAAAACCTTCGAATGGTTGTTAGCTAAGAGTATAAGACTTATTTTTTAATCTAAGAAAAGAAATTACCAAGACATAGCATATTATTGCTTCCCTTTATCACTCTTAGTTTTGGACTTGAATTCCTTCTTTGATATTTTAAAATAATGACTTACACTTTGGTGCTTCAACCTACAGATGGCCGGTACAACAGCTGATGGTCCATGGGACTACTTTGCCCACGGCCAAGATGAAGGTAATTTTGCAGATATCTTACTCAAGCTGATGTAATACTTGGGTTACAACCACTAGCCTATATTTCAAGGATGCACGACTTCAGAAGGAGTCAGAGAGTCATGGATCATGGAGGTCTTCATTTATGGTAGGAGCCTGCACAAGAGAAGTACTATCGCCAATGCCCTCTAGGATGCCGCACGTCTAGCCTCCGCTTGTTTATGCGAGATCCATGGGGCTACCTTTCTGACGTCCCCATTTTGCTTCTATATAACCCACTGGAAGAGAGCATACCACAACGAGACATATGCTCAAGTGGCCGAGGATGATCCGATGCAGACTCATCAGGTCCAGCTCACATGAGCTATGGGGGCCACATATACCGAGGCATTGAACAAGATCGCTGACCTCCACCAGCTCCTGATCGCTAGTAATAGTCGGGTGGAAACCCTTCGCGAGCAGCTTGCCAATTGCGAGAAGATGCTCGCCGAGATGGAGAGAGAGAAAGCCACTACCCTCGTTGAACTTCAGTGAACCATGGTGGTAGTCACGATTCATGCTCCAACACCTGCTAGACCTGCCATCATCAACGCTAATCCTACTCCACCCTAACCCCAGGCTAGTGGATTTTGCTTGAGGGTCACCACGTGCAAGAGTGTATGGTGCCCTAGCCCACCTGTGACCGTCACTCTTGGGGGGGCTCGTCGAGGGCGCAACCACAGCTGCTCTCATTAACCCATCGAGGGTGCAACCGCAGCTGCTCTCATTCCCGTTATAGCTCACCTAGCTTCAGCAGTAGTCGTTCCTGCTCCTACTCACCAGAATACAATCCTACTTGTCCAAGAGCTAGTATTATGGAGGAGTACGTGGATTAGGCCAGTAAAGTGCTTACTAAGAATAGTATTTTAGTGGTAAGCACTAACCCCTGTAGTAGTAATGAGCTTGTAACATATATGGTATTGTACTATAGTAGTAGTAGACGTGAAATCTGGCATTATATTGTAACCTCATGGCTCAGCATAGCCTAGATGCTATATGCTTGAGTCATGCAACCACTTATTATAAATGTCTTATGGCTACAATAGGCCTTGTATTATATTCCACTTTGTCATTTATCTTAGTTGAATGTATTTTTGTGTGCTTACAAGGGTTAATTAACCAACCTGTCTAGATATTAGTGCTAAGTAAGGGTAGCCTCCGCAGAAGACCACCAAGAGAGTCACTAGGATGTAGGCTAATGCAAACCCAGTGGTGCAAGCCAACATCAACGCCAACCAAGAACCGCCACCTACGGGTCATGGGAGAGGCTGTGGATGAGGAGTCAACCTCCCTCCACCATTGGTCAATCCCACCATGGCACAAGTCATGGCACAACATACGAACATCCTTTAGGACATCTACGCTGGCCAGCAAGCAAATACTAGCAGTCGTAGCTCCAAACTGGTTGATTTCCTAAGGATTCAACCCTTAACTTATTCTTCTACTGATGATCCACTTGAGGCTAACGACTAGCTTCATGACACCAAAAAGAAACTACTATTTGCCAAGTGTGCTGAGGAGAACAAAGTAGTGTTCACCACTCATCAGCTCAAAGGGGTAGCAATCGCTTGGTGGGAAAATTATCTAGCTACCCAAGGTAATGAAAGCCGCATAACTAAGGAAGAATCTGAGGAGGAAGCTAAAGAACAAGGGGCAGCTGAACAAGAAGGCGCAGAAGCAGAAGGAGGAGTGACCAACCAAGCTAGTCAGGCCATTCCTTAGAGGGAGTTTAAGGTTGCATTCAGAACCAATTTTGTTCCCATAGGGATCATATGGATGAAGAAAAATGAATTCCTCACCCTAAAGCAAGAGAACATGACAGTCAGTGAATGTCTCACCAAGTTCAACCAGCTAGCCTATTACGCACCAAGGGATGTGGCAGATGAGGAGGAAGAGATCGATCGCTTCTTTGAAGGCAAGTATGAAGACCTATGCATGTAGTTAATTATCTAAGATGTTTTTAGTTTTCACCATCTTGTCAATAAAACCCTTATTCTTGAGAATGAGATGTAACATCATGATTTGTAGAGCTTTTTTGAAGCTTTTAAAACAAAATACATTATTTGGATTTTCCTAAAATTAATTAAAGCTTAAAATGATATTTTATTAATTAAAAACATATAATATGATTAAAATAAATATTAACATGTGCTGAAAATATTTTATTTGGATTCCTTGTGTCTCAAGGAATTTTTTGTAATTTTTTGAGAATTTTTTGGGTTTATTTGCTATTTTCTAGAGCTCCTTCTATTTTATTTAAATTACTAAAAAAAGAAAAACCTCCAAAAACCCATGCACAGTGTTGGGCCGGCCCACCACTGTTCATCTTGGCCCAATGCCCCTCAGCCGCCCGATCGCCCCACCGCTGCGTGTCAGCCATCAAAGCTACACCACTTCGCGTTCATCGGATTTCGGCCAAGGACACGCGTCCTCCATCCAGCGGGCTAGCCATTATTCATCCTTGCTTTCTCGAACAGCCGTTCGATCACTAGGCTCAAACATGCGTCGCGCATCTGCAATGTCGGGCACTGTTCTTCTTTTCGGACTCCACCGCAGCTGTCCGCTTTGTGCGCGTCTCGATGTGCGTGCCCGACCGGGATTCCTCACCATCTCCGAGTTGGATTCCCTCGGTGTTTGTGCATAAAACCCCTCCACTGCCTCCATCCTTCGCAACCCTGAGCCTCCGTCGAGCTTCGTCGCGTGCCTCACCGTCTGCACCGCTCATGACATTTGCCGAAGTCCGTAGTTTGTTCCAGTGCCGCCGACGTCATCCTTGTTTTCGGCTGTTGCCCCTTTTCTATAGTCACGAATTGTCGCCTATCGCCGATAAGCCCGCTCACTGTCTAGTCCTCTCGCCACCCTCGTCGGTGAGCTCCATATCTCCCTTTCGCTGCCCCAGCCGAACCACGTCATTGCGTCACATCGCTCGCTCGCTTTCCGTCGCCCCTTGGTCCACGTGCGCACCCATGACCCCTCGTGCATCGAACCGTTGCCTTGTAACCCGCGCCACATCGCGCCATGAGTCATCCCTTAGACCGTCTGATCCACCATCTCGACCGTTCGCTTAGATCTGCACTGACGACCGAGATCCTTCCATGTGGTACACCCCTTGCTGTCGAAACTTGTCGACGTCATAATGCACCCGCGCCCTCGCATCGGTTCACCTTCTCCATGGATAGCTTCTGCCGTGAGCCGAGCCACTGCCAGCAAACCCCACATGTCAGCCACCACTATTCTGTAGACCCGTGAGCCCGATCCATCCAAGTCAGCTACCAGCTCAGCCGCCACATCAGCCCTAGGTGCCACGTGTTAGTGACATGTTAGCGCCACGTCAGCACCGAGCCATCCCAGATGCCACGTTAGCTCTAATGCCCCATGTCAGCCCAGTCAGCTGCCATGTCAGCTCTAGCCACCGCGTCAACATCTCAACCGCTCGTACACTGTTCCACGCACCGAGTCCACCACAAGCTAGCCTTTCCATGCACCGAGTTTACAACACAGTAACTTTTCTGATTTTCTAGCATTTTCCTTTAAATTGATTTTCCAAGAGACTATTCTCCTCTGTCCTAACTCCGATTGACTCCGTTCTTTTTTCTAAATTCATCTAAAATCGAGCTCTATCTTTTGGTTCTAGTTTTGAAGTTGTTGGAGTTTATTGAATTTTATTTGATTTTATTTTTATGGCCTGGTTGTTTTCTCTCTCATTAGATCACATCTTCGAAGGAGCAGGAACACCCCCAGAAGATCAAGAGTTCCTCGCTGAGCAAGGCCAAGGCAAGTCATGTCATTTGATTGTGTTAAACCTAGTTTTTAATCTATTATTTATTTATTTTATTTTAAATTATCTTGCATGACTATTTTCTTATAAACCCTTGTACTTGGTAGTTATCGTCCTAATTGATTAATCCCTCATTGATACTATGAATACCATAATGCCATTGTCACCATAGGTTGAAAAATTATTTAGTAATACCATAGTAGATGTCACATGGGTTGTACGATTAATACACTTAACCATACTTATAGTTTGATAGGTTTGTCATCATATGTGATCAATTAATTAATTTGACTTAATGAGATATTGAATCGTAGTTGGAGCCATAGTGAATCGTTGTTGGAGTTATAGTCATAAAATTTGTGTGCCATGACATTGGTATGTCATTGGTATTTATTATACAAAATTGGTTTTCATTTGTTCGAGTGATCGTACAGTAAAGAGGGAAGTGTGGATTCACTTCGAGTGATGTGAAAATCTCGTTTGAGTAATGTTAATGACTTAACTTTGTGCACTATTGATCTTACCGTGCAAACCACATGTCTAGTATGGGATATGCTTGGCTGATTAATTTGGGATAGTTTAATTTTAATCTCACCATTGTGATGAATATGGTTGCTGATTTCTATGAGACGTAAGGAGTGTGTAATGGGAAACCCTAGTGGGCGGGATTGGGTTGAGGTTAAATTGTGTAAAGGCCTTATTATGATTTCTTTAATGTTATGATAATCATATTGTGTGGGTACAGTTATGCAACCTCTGTAGAGTGTAAAATAATTCGAATAGTTGTGTCTCCGGTTGTGGACAATACTCGGTGATTTTACACGAGCGGTAGAGCTTTCACAAAAAAACTTGGTTGGTTATCTTTGAAAAATAAATGATTAGTTCACTGGTAGTTTAGCTTGTGAATGGGTAGTTCACAAGTAGTTTATGCAATTATGTTGATTATTTACTCATTATCAATTTTTCTTAAAGTACGCTTTCAATCTATTTACCATATTTACTTCAAATTATTGCTTTATGCAAATTAACCTTTCAGGCATCCATGGGTAAACCTTGTATATTATATTGCATTCATTTGTTACAAACGACTTACTGAGTACCAATGTACTCACGACTTTATGCCCACTATTACTCAGTTGAGGAGGAGGAGATTTATCAGTAGGAGGTACCAAAGGGAGGATACTTCAACGACTTCATGGATTAGGCCTTCGCTTCCCAGTCGATTGCCTATGAGCATGTCGAGTGGCTTCTATGATTATTTCTGTTTTCTACTGCTAGATTTTAAGCCCTTTAGGCTAGTAAGTTGAAACCTTGCCCACAAGGTCGTACTTTGATAATTATTAATATTTGAGTTTTTCTTTTATTTTATCATGTATACGATCAATATTTCGTCTATGTTATACTGTGTGTACTAGCGTGATCCTGGACTAGTGCGGTATACACAGAGAGTCCGGATTTGCATATTCAAGTCTCGATAGAGGTGGTATCAAAGCCATATTGACTGTAGAATGAAACCCTAGTTAGAGTGATCATCTTAGCCCAATTTCAAAACTTATTTTCTCTCATAATACCTTAGATGTCTCAAGCTTCTTATAGCCAATCTGAAGGATGGTGAGGACTTCTCCGAATTTTATTGTAGAGCCTTAGATTAAAGAGATCACCAGTTTACTTCACCAAAAATGAGAAAGCAAAAAGCCAACACATTCGATGCATCACTAGGTTGTACTTCACCACAAGGATTGGCAATCAAGTTCTACACCATAACTTCAATAGTACCGGCGCTTGTGGAGAGTGGTCCACACAAGAAGCCGCACACAAGGCCATCTAACGTCTTTGCAAGTTATACAAGATCAGCATGCCCAAACACATTTGAAGGTTCAAGGAGCAAAACGTAGCTACCCCCAACATAGCAGTGCAAGTCATGGAGGAACCTCAATCGCAGCTGCCAGTGCATCTACCCTCACCTACGCCACCAAGCTTGGAAGAGAGACAACGCATAGCAGCAACCGTCAGAAGTACCTTCGACACTTCATTCCAGTTACAGCCGAGGAGCAGTCGCCGTGAGTCCACAACTCGTGGGTGGTTTACAGCGACTCAGAGAGGAGTTTAAGGAGCTCTACTTGTTAGGATTCGAGTGGGAGCACTTAGATTAGATCTTTAGTTATAGAGCGTGAGTAGAGCGTTGGTTTTTATTTACAGTTGTGTGTAATGTGAGTTGCAAATTTTACCCTTAAAAACATTATATTGCAATCATATCAAACCTTTATTGAAGTTAGTTGAGTGGTTTTGTTGTTAGCCTCTTGGCTAAGTGTTTGCTTAGTCGATTTGCCATTAGAAATCCCCTTAGACGAGTTTACCCCTTATCTGTGCTTTTCTCTCTTACTTTTTATGCCTTATGAAGTCAGCAGTTGTTTCCCTTTTTAGAGCAGCAAAAGATAGTTGATACCTGAAACTCAGCTGGCCGTAATCAAGTAAATCAAGATCCAAAGAACAGCGCCACCAACCTGTTAGCTCAGGTAGCCCCAACGGGATTAGATCCTGCCCTCAGTCAGTTCTTGGCAGTCCAGACGCAGATGATGCACACCATGATGCAAAACATGTGTCGAGACCCAAATAAGCAAATTCGGACTCTCTGTGACCCGAATAAGCAAATTCGGACTCTCTGTGTAAACTGCATTAGTCCAGGATCACGCTAGTGTACATAGTCAAACATAGATGTAATCACAACCATACACACGATAAAATAAAGAGAAAACTCATATATCGATAAATCTCAAATGTACGACCTTATTGCCAAGCTTACAATATCTCTAGCCGGAAGGGCTTAACAAAAACTAGCAGCGAAAATCTAAAGTAAAGCGTAGTGGCCAATCGACAAGCCCACAGGCTATCGAGTGAAGAACGAAACCTAATCCGCGAAGTCGTCGAAGTAGCCTCCTTCTGGAATGCTTGCTGGTGATACTCCTCTTCCTCAACTGAGCAACATTGGGCATAAAGCCGTGGTACATTGGTACTCAGCAAGTCGTTTGTAACAAATGAAGGCAATATAGTATGCAAGGCTTACCAAAGGATGACTGAAAGGTTAGTTTGCATAAAATAACATTTGAAATACACTAAATAGATTGAAGGCGAACTTTAAGTAAAACAGTAATAAATAGATAATCAAAGGAATTGAAATAAACCACTTATAGACCTCCCATATACAAGCTAAACCAACCGCTTATAGACCTCCCATCCATAAGCTAAACCAACAGTGAATTAACCATCCACTGTCCAACCACAAACTTTTCAGAAATAACTGTACCTCGTGTGAAATCATCGAGCATTGTCCATGACCGAGGACGCGGCTATTCGAATAGTTTTACACTCTGCAGCGGTTGCACAACTGTACCCACACAATGTAATTAGCCTTGCGCTAAGGAAATCACAACAAGACCTTTACAAAGATCAATTCCAACCCAATCTGCCCGCTAGGGTTTCACATCACACCCCCCCTTGCACCACAAGGAAATTAGCAACCATGTTCATCTCAATGGCGAGATTGAAATTGAAACATCACAAATTAATCAGCCAGGTCCATCCCATACTAGACATGTAGTTTGCACGGTAAAGCTCAGATCAATGGCGTACAAAGTTAAGTCCTTAACATTACCCGGGCAAGGCTTCCGCATCCCTCGAAGTGCATCAACACTTTCCCCTTTACTGCACGATCACTTGCCCGAGTGAAAACCAATTTTATATAACCACGCCAGTGACATACCAATGTCATGGCGCAAATTTTAATAAACGTGGCACCAACCATAGTTCCATATCCCATTAAGTCAAATTAATAATTCACAAGTGATGATGAATCCGTTCGTAATTATAAGTAAAACTAAGCATTCTATCGTACCAACCCATGTGACAAATAACGTAGCATCACTATTGAATTATCCAATCCTATGGTGACAATGGCATCATGGTGTTCAAATTTATCAAGGAGGGATTAATCAACTGGGACGATAACTACCAATTACAAGGTTTGAATAAAAATAGCAATGCAAGATAATTGAGAGTAAAATAATTAAATAATAAATTACAAACTGGGTTCAACATGATCAAAAGACACGACTTACCTTGGATATGCTCAGTGAGGTACTCTTGATCTTCGGGCGTAGCTCCTGCTCCTCGGAATCGGAATCTAACGAGATAGAAAACGACCGAAATAAAAAAACACATAAAATGATAATCAAATGAACTCCAAAAATCATGAAACTAGAACCAAAAGCAAGAGCTCGAATTTAGATGAATTTAGAAAAAAGAACGGGGTCAATCGGAGTTAGGTCGGAGGAGAACGAGCTCTCGAAAAATCAACCCTAAAGGAAATTACAGAAAATCGAAAAAGTTACTGTGCTGTGAACCCGGTCCACGGAAGAACTGGTCTACAGTGAACCCAGTGCACGAAATAGTGTCACACCGCACGCGGGTGTGGCTGACGTGGCAGGCGGAGGGAGTGACATGTGGCATTGCTGACGTGGCTGCCACGTGGCACCAAGGGGCCGACTACTGCTGACGTGGCCTGCCACGTGGCAGGTATGGCTAACGTGGCGCGTGCGGGTGCGGCGGCGGCGGCGAGGATCGGACGGCACAGGGTCTCTGGATCTGGATGTGCGGCTGTGGTTGGGCGGCGGGGGCGCGGATTGCTGACGCTTGGCACAGCGCACAGCACAAAGCAACGCGCGCGCGGGCGCGGAGCAAGGCACAGTGCGGCTTGGGGACCAAGGCGGGATGCGTCCGACGTGGGTACGGGGTCGCGGCACGCGGCCCGAGGGGCGATAGGGTTCGGTCTCTCCGGCGGGGTGCGGGTTCCGGCGGTGGGGTCAGCGGTGCTGCGCGGTTGCGCAAGGTGCGGCGAGGATGCAGCCGAGGGAAGCAGGAGGGCGGCGGCAGCTCACCGGCGTAGACAGGGACAGCGGCGGGTTCGAACGTCGGCGAGGACAGCGGCGCGAGGCCTCCGATGGTGAGGTCTTCGGCGGCTTCAAGGACGGCGGAGGGGCGACGGTGCAGGGTCCGGAGGCAGCGGTAGAGCACGGGTGGGAGGAAGCGGCGGTGCAGCTCTGAGGATGGCGGCGCGAGGCGAGAGAGCGGAGGCGACGGCGGCAGCGATGCGGGTGCATGCGAACCGTGGTGACGGCGATGTATAAAACACGCGAACCGAGGCGCTCGATTCGGAGACGGTGCGAGGCGGACGCGGTCGGCGTGCACGGACAGCCAGGATGTGGCCACGTGGCGCGGGCGCGAATCTGACAACGAGGACGCGAAGGGGAGTTAGGGTTAGGGTTACGCGAGGTGAGGGGCGGCGGATGGGCGCCGTGTGCCGCGGGCACGCATCGAGCCGCTGGGGCGAGTGGGGCAGCGCGCGGGAGCTGGGCCGAGCCGCGGGCACAAGGGAGCGGGGGCGGGAGATGGCGACGCGTGGGCAAGGGGGTGGATCAGACGATCGAGAACGGAGGGAGGCGCCGGCTGGAGCGAGCGAGCGGGTACGGCGCTAGGGCGACGCGGGCGTGACGCCATGTGGTGCTGGCGGATGCCCGACACGTGTCAAAAGGGGGGGAATCCGGCGGTTGGTGGTGAAGGTGGGTTGCGGCGGAGAGCGGGCCGAAGGAAGGCAGCGGTGGAGGTGGGCCGCGGGGAGCGGATGGGCCAGATGGAATTAGGCCCGGGGGGTTTAAAGATTTGCCCCTTTTCTTTTTATTAAATCCGAGAAAAACCAAATGAGCTCCAGAAAAATAGCAAATAAATCTCAACAATTCACCAAAAATACCAAAAAATTATTTGAGACACAAGGAACTCAAATAAAATATTTTCAACTTATGTTGAAGTTTATTTTAATCACATTAAATCCTTTTTAATTTCTAAAAATTCCAATTAAGCTTTATTATTTCTAGAAAATTCGAAAATTTATTTTTAAATTCAGGGTTTTAAAAATCTCTGAAAATCAGGATGTTACAAGAATGCCATGATGTATCGGTAGAATCAAGAAGCAGTTACACCTCAAGCTGCTCATCAGTAGTCCAAGTTTATGGAATTCATGAGGATGAGGCCACCCACCTAGTCCTGGTCTTCAGAGCCCTTGGAGGCGTATGATTGGATTCGCTCAGTCAAGAAGAAACTGAACTTAACTCAGTGCACAGACCGAGAGAAGGTGTTGTGTGTCGTTTACCAGCTAGTGGGAGCCACTTTAGAGTGGTGAAAAAACTATTGTGTTGCTCATGAGGATCAGGACAATATCTCTTGGGCAGAATTCACCACCACATTTCGTCATGCTTATATCTTGGATGGGGTGATTGAAATGAAGAATGAGGAATTTCGTGAGTTGCATCAGAGGAACATGTCAGTGAGCGAGTATCTGAATAAGTTTACCCAATTAGCTCGCTACACACCAGAGGATGTAGCCACTGATGATGCTCGTCAGAAAAGATTCAAGAGAGGATTAAACCTAGGATTGAAAGTTTATATCGTGGGCAATGATTATGCCAGCTTTCAGAACATGGTGGATAATGCAATGCTTATTAAGGAAAGCCGCAATGAGCTAAAGAAGTCTCACAAGAGGAGGAGGACGCAGCAAGGATCCCAGATGCATCAGACTCAAAAGGCTCATTTCGGCACATATCAGCCTGCTCGTGTGCTGTCAGCATTTAGGACGCCAGCCCCAGCGCTGCGCCAGTTTCAGCCGGGACCATGTCCCAGTGGATCGAGTAGCCAGCAGCAGAGGAGTACCAACCCAGTAGGTTCTGTCGCTTGCTACAAGTGTCACAAGTCAGGACACTATACCAGCAAGTGCCCTTAGAGGCAAGCCCCGATGCTAGTCCGTTTCAATTTGGGATCCACACCAGATCGGACCCCTGCCTCGGGAGCAGTACATGGAGCACCCCAGACGTCAGGCCAGGCCAGTCAAGCGCTGCCATCAGTTCAGTGAGGGCAAGTGAACCATGTCACCGTAGAGGAGGCCCAAGCAGTGATAGAAGTTGTGATTGGTAAGTTCCTAGTCAATTATGTACCTACTACAATTTTGTTTGATTCTAGAGCTTCGCAAAATCTTAGATATGTCAGAACATGTGACCAGGAGCAAGGTTGTCCATTTTTGCAAAATCTAGTGGAGCAATCATTTAGAGGAGGAAGTCACCTAGGAGCGTGAGGAGGACCTCAGAGCAGAGTTTCCAAACCAATTCTCTTAGTGAGCCTGGATCTCAGGGTCGAGATCCCGTTTAAGGGGGAGAGATTTGTAACAACCAGATTTTCAAAGCCTTTTTGAAGCTTTTAAAATAAAATACATTATTTGGATTTTCTAGGAATTAATTAAAGCTTAAAATAAAATTTTATTAATTAAAAGGATTTAATATGATTGAAATAAATGTTAACATGTGTTGAAAAATTTTTATTTAGGTTCCTTGTGTCTGAAGGAATTTTCTAAAATATTTTTGGGTTTATTTGTTATTTTCTAGAGCTTCTTTTATTTTATTTGAATTTCTAAAAAAGAAAAACCTCCAAAAACTCATGCACAGTGTTGGGCCGATCCACCACTGTTCATCCCAGCTCAATCTCCCTCAGCCGCCCGATCGCCCCGCCGCTGCGCATCAGCCATCCGAGTCGCACCGCTTCACGTTCGCCGGATTTCGGCTGAGTACGCGCGTCCTCCATCCAGCGGGCCAGCCACTATTCGTCCTTGCTTTCTCGGACAGTCGTTCTATCGAACCCGAATTTTCAATCCAGAATCCTATATAATTCCACCGCACTATTCCCTGGATCAGTAGATAGTGCTCACGGATACGTTGCTGAACATCAAAGTACATATCATGCGGAAGCGTAAATATAATAGAATACTTACCCATGGGCCGATTAGGCCGAAAACAATGAAAGCAGCAGCGGAAACCTAGCACACAGGTGGGACCCACAGTACATGCCCACAGGCAGCCAACTGAGGGCTCGCAACCTAGTTCTTGGCCTTCTTGTTCTCTTCATCATCATGGCTTGGTGCATCGCTGAAGTGCAACGATTCGACTCCTGATTCTGGATTTTTGTTAAGCGAGTGTGAGCACACTAACCACCGTGCTCAGCAAGACAACACACAGAATGTAATTATATAGCATGCATAGCTTGACAAGGATACGCTCGGGTTATTTTATTTGTCAAAAATTGTATTTTAAAAGACTTAAGATATATGTATAAGAAATTCCTAGACTTAGCCTTTAGACCAAAATTTATAATACATGCGAATAAAAGATTTTATAGAATAAGTACAGATCTCATCCATCAACCCAGGTTGCTTGTACCACAAACCAATTTTTTAGCGTTATAGCCGCTTAACTTATCACTAGGACGACACCCAGGGCAATTCAAACCAGGACAGTCATTCGTCCTTCATTTTCCCATTCCACATCCCAACCTTTTAAAAATTGTTTTGAAACAGAACTATATCAGAGTTAAGTTCCCATGTCCACCCTTGATCGTGGGCACGGCTATTCGAATAATTTTGACTCTGCAGAGTTTGTACACTTTCACCACAAGAGACAATCCGTCTATTGCCCCGCATGATTCCTTAGTCATGCAGTCGAGTAGATTATCACAGTAACCTTTTAGCACTACTTGGCCTCGGGATCTCATCTCACCCGATGGGAAGCTGTCCACTTGCGGTGGGTCCCATACGTTGCGCAGGATGTTAATCATTCTTTTACTAGCGCTTCGAGCTTCCTTCCCCATACGCTAGTAAAATAAGAGAAACAAGTCACCCACCACTGGTGTCCCTTCAGCCCCTCCTTACCATGGCCTTCTCTCCCCCAGTTTGTGAGATGAGTCCGAAGTTCGGTAGGGTTTACTTAGCCAAGTTACACTTTACAGACTTGTGGTTGTACTGTTTTACAATGGAAGGTCATGACCCGATTCGGTCCTTGATTATCTGGACGATTCTACCACAAACCCCACTCTCGTGCACACCGATGCACCACACCCCCAATCCATCCGCCCAGACACAACCAGAAATTTTGGGGATTTTAGAGGGTATAAAATAATGCTCATTTTAGAAACACATGGCCACCTCATCCACAATTTTTCCCAAAAATTTCTCTTTGTATTTGCATATGATATTGGAGCATTGTATCCACCCCCGAGACTAAGCAATGCTATGCCAATTAAAATAAACGCAACTGATTCTTTTGAAACTCTACATTTATAAGTTTTTCCTAGGAGTAACAATGTTCACAGTATAAATATGCCGGGAAGGTATAATAGTAGCACTTTAAAAAGGGTAGCTAGCTAAAGCATGAAATCTAACATAAGATGGTATATAAAATAACAGCATGCATTTGATAATTTGAATCTAAATAATTTGTAAAATGGGTATTCCACATGATCAAAGTATTGACTCGCCTGGCGCGGTTTACCGCAGTCTTGAGCTCGCTTAAAGCTTTCTTGTTTGTTGATGTCGAGCTTCTGGTCTTCATCATCTTATGGTCTCGCTAGGTCCCCTAACTCCTCATGATTCCAGTTTCTAGTTACACACTAAACAATAGAATCCAATAAACTCAAATAACTCAAAAAGATCCAAGTAGCTCCAAATAAATTCAAATTAAGCCTTATGAGTTGAAGAGGTGACTTTTGGATAGGATTGAGTGGATGCGGGGAATTGACGAATTCAATGGAGTTGGAGCGGAGCGATGAATAGCAAAAGGACAAAGGATGTGTTATGGCAGGAGGAGTATTTGCTGGAGCATTCCGCTTTGGTTTTAAAGATGGCTAGGAATAGCTGACTGTAGAATACCATAGCTCGACCTACTTTATTAATAATCTTCTTTTTATAATTTTATATTTATCAAGGAAGTTTCATGAGTTAGGGTATAAGCATATGAATTTAGACGAGCATTATTTTATCAGGGTTAGCATTTACGAATTAAGGCATGTGCTACATATATAAGGTATACGATTATTTCAATTTATCCAATTAGTCTTATAGTTTATATTTCTAGTAATTGAAGACGTATTATTTTATGTGATCCTATTATCAACTTGTTTATTAGGGTGTAGGTTAGCGAGGTTATTTATAACAATTGGCGACCCATGGGACCTTTTTGAATAAGTGTATGAAGTTATACTTTGGCATGACATTAGTTTACGATGTTCGGGGAACTGAGGGTTATTGATGCTTCATACATATATATATTCACAACTAGACTATATGCCATGCACTTTTGTTTGGGTTTTATGCCAATTGTTTGCATTGGCTACTATATAAAAGGGTTTTCATGATAATTAGATTTTTATTACATATGTTTTACACAATGCATAATTAAGGCATACCTTAATTTTTAAAAGATAAACCAACTCATCATACTTCGTTTACTTATGATCAAGTGTCTAAAGATATTAGTTATAATTTTTAAACTTATGCTAATCATCTACAACCTTTGCTAATATGAAAGAGGGATGTGATTTATTCATTATGCCATTTTTAATTGCATAAATCAATTCAAAACTAATTACAAAACACATATTATTGCTTTGGATCATGCAACTATTCAAGTTCTTCCAATATTTCCATTGATTAGAACCACATTGGATTCTTAACAATCTCTCCTATTACTCATCATACCATCATGTATGTATATGTATATATATCCACAATTAAATTTTGTGTCATTATACTTATGCTATTTGCAATTTTATCCCTTACAAGGTGGGCCCACATGGCACACTCTAAGCAATAGAAGGAGGGATATCACAGAGGGAGTACTGCTTGGCCGAAGCAGCAAAGAAGGGGGAAAAGTGGCATTCGGCCGAGCAAGATAGAGGAGGAAGCACAAGTCTTGGCGCCGACACCGATGGTGAAGCAGGGCTGGAGGGTCGTCATCGACGAGCAAAACGGGCTCCTAGGGAGACAGGGAACATAAAGGGAACGGCGCACCGGCCGGAATGGCAATAGAGGTCGGTGGCGGCTGCTCGCGGTAGCCGAAGCGAGGGCTCACAGGGCGGCGGCTGTCGAAGGAGAGGAGGAGAGAGTGAGGGCAGCATCAGCACAAAGAAGGGTCGAGGAAGCTCACCGTGGGGTTGACCGAGCCGGAGAGGCGCCGAGGTGAGCCAGCGATGTGCACACGGGCGGCAGCGGGTGATCACCGTGGGTGACTTATTGGAGGGGAGGAAGACCAAAATTAATGAGGGGAATGGCTTCGAGATGTCGCAAGGGTGCTCCAATACCAAGGAATCGAAGAAAGGTTACCCGGGGAGGGGTTGGCCGAGGGCGGCGGCAATTTGGGCCGAAGGCAAGGAAGACGACCATGCGGTGAGCTTGCTTCAAGGAATTCCAATTAGCCGCTGGAGGAGGTTCCCAGGAGGGGGAGGCACCCGGTGACGAGGTCGGAGAGGGCAGAGCTCGCCGGAGCGGCTGGGGCAGCGACGGGTAAAAAGCACGCTGTTGAGGGGAAACGGGAGGGGGAGAAAAGGGGAGGCGCAGGGAGGGGCAAGGCGAGCGCGGAGACCCTTTATAGCTGGGGGAGGAGAAACCGGGGGCGGCTTGCATGAAACTAGGGACGGAGGCATGGGTGAAGGGCAACCCGGGGGCGGCGGCGGAGGAATTGGGCGAAGTGCAATGTGCGGGGAGGAAGAGAGAAGAGAGGTAGCGCGTGAGGAAGGAAAAAGACAGGGGAAGAAGAGACCGCCGGGTGGGGCCGCGCGCAAGGAAAAGAAGGAGGGAGAAAGGGAGTGTGGCACGGGCCCAGCCAGTAGAGAGGGAGAGAGGGGAAAAAGAGGAGAGGTGGGGTGCGCTGGGCTGTGCCCAGTGGGCAGTGAGAGGAAATGGAGAGAATGAAAACAGGAGAAGGAAGGCTGTTCAAAGGAAATCTGAACTCTTGATATAAGTTTTGATTTCTCCAATGAATTTTTGAAACATACTTTTATACATACACAAAGTTTCAAATAATGCTCCCTCTCCATATTTGTGCTTCTTTTTCAAATGTACACTTTTGTTTTTAAATGTTATTTGCATTTTTAATACTCAATTCAAATTTGAATTTTTAATGATAATTCTAGAATTGGCCTATACTTTTGCTATTTGCTTGTTAATTTATTTTGCATCTGCTATATCTTATTTATTATATGATTATATTATTGAAATTATTTTATCTTTATGGGGTTATGCCCTGATTCTAATTTGGCATAACACAAGTTTGGGAAGAACTCAAGAATAATTGCAAAAGAAATTCGATTGTCAACAGGTTGCAAATAAAAATTTTAAACTCTTCGAAATTTTGCTCGCTTCAAAATTCAGGATGTTACACGTTCGATCACCTGGCTCAGCCACGCGTCGTGCATCCGCAATGCCAGGCATTGTTCTTCATTCCGAACTCTGCCGTCTACTTCACACGTGCTCAGTGTGTGTGCCCGACCAGGATTCCTCGCCGTCTCAGAGCCGGATTCCCTCGGCGTCCATGCATAAAACCCCTTCGCCATCTCCATCTTTCGCATCCGAAGCCTCTACCGAGCTTCGCCATGTGCCTCACCGTCCGCGCTGCTCGTGACGTTCGCTGGAGTTCGCAGTCATTTCCAGTGCCGCCGACGTCATCCTTATTTTCGGTTCCAGTTCGCAATCGGTTCCAGTGTCTCAAGGAAGATCAAAGAGGGGGCAAAAAGGTAGAAGTGATCTCCCAAGGTAACTAGGAGACAAAAACAAAGATTAGATTGTTGGAAGATTTTTAAGGTGGTGATTGTTCCATCTAAGACAAAGAAAGAGGAGATTGATAGAAAAGCAAAGTACAGGTTTTTCTGCAAACTCATGTCTTACAAACAAAAGGGGTGCTACTTCACATCTAATGAGTCACATACCGAAGTGCACGCCATATATGAATAAGGTGGCTAAGATGAAAGCTCAAGCTAAGCTCAACTTTGGTGCTGCTAGGGCAGGTAAGGCTGATTTACCACTTGTTGCCATTCCTAGGGAATATGATCAAGATAAAACTTATCGAATTATTGCTAAGATGATAATTTCCATGAGTATCCTTTTAGGATGGTCAAGCGCACTTGGTTTAATGTACAAATGTTTAAATCCATCATACTAGTTGATGAGGACATCACATTTTTGGACACAAATAAGACTTCTTAACTTGAAGCAATATAAGAGCCAATTACAAGAGCACGTGCACAACAACTAAATTATCATGTGAACTCTTTCTTAGGAATGCATAATAGTTTAATGGAGAAGAGACCGCTACCTGATGCAAGTAATGTTCTTTTACTCAGGAACTTAGGAGCTGATCAAGCACAAGGAGTACAAAATGAAGAGAGGCATGTGCAAGCAGAGTACAAAAGTCACCACATCACTTTGGTGCCACCTCAAGAAACAACTCCAATGGGACATATTTTGGAATCCAATTTGGCCTCCAGATCAATTCAAAGTCAGCCTGATAGGTCCGAGTTCAAATTGCATAACTTTTGTATACGAACTCCGTTTGATGTATGCGAGTACAACATAAAAAGAAGAACTCGTCTACTTTCAAAGGGATCTAGCTCCACCTCCAAATTCCTTCTGTGCACACCACAATTACTCAAATAATCCGATGCTAACTTAGCCTGACAGGATCGATTTTAAATGCTCATAGAATTTGCATCAAGAGTCCGTTTGGAATGTATCAGTACAACTTGGAAAGCTTATCTTACTCTCTTTCTAACAGATCTAGTCCCATACAAAAATTCCTTCTGTGCATGTCGGAATCATTAAAACAAACTTTCAATTTTGAAAACAGAGATAGAATCAGATATGATTTGATTACTTTCCAGTGTTGAAAATTTTTTATAAGCAAGAGCCTGTGTGTCCCTATAAATAGAGGCTCAATTGGCCATGTAACACAAGCTTGTGTAGATTAGTTTTCCACTGTGAAACTTCGTCGTGTGTTCTTGTGTTGACTAGACCAACAACTACGATTACAGACCTCAGTCCTTTGTGCTCTTCATTCATATTTGCAATATTCAGATTGCTCTTTATCTGTTCTTGCTTGTTATTCGATTGCTTGCAGGAATTAAACCTCATGTTCAGGTCAACCACGTTCTTGGTATGGTTGATATCGACTAGGGTGTGGTGTAGTGATTGCAGGACGGACTTGATCATCTCGGTCAAGTAGCCTTTTCGTCAATGTCATATCAATCAATCAAAGTTATCCTTCTTATCGGAAGAACAGGCCAAAACCCCCTCATCACTAGTTCATCGGTAAAAAGGCAATAAGAAGTGAACGCATCAAGATTTATGAATCAGAGAGGGAAGTCCTTAGGAAGAATCTCAAAAGTGTCTTCCATATAAGTTTAACTTGTAATATGTGAATCTCTAACCAAAACATTTGTACATTTATTTGGTAGCATATTATATAGATAAAAATTGTGTTATGCAATGTCGTATCCTGAACTTTATTGAGTTGGATCCTCCACATGGTGGGTTGTCATAGCTCAGGTTGTCTTTGATTGCATTGCTAAATGGAAGATAGAGGATAAAATTATCATACTTACTCTTGATAATGCTTCCTTCAATGCTGCTGTTGTGCATAGTTTAATGGCCAAGTTTGCTGCTAAAGGATCAGCTTTCATTGATAAGTATTTTCATGTTTGATGTTGTTCTCATATAGTGAATTTGGTTGTAAATGGTGGCCTACTACCATTAGCACCTTTGATAAACAAACTCATGGAAATAATCAAGTATATAAAGCAGTATCCATCTCGTACACACAAATTCTTATAAATTTATTCATCACTTGCTTTGAAATTAGGCCTAATTTGAGCCTTGATGTGTACACATGATGGAGTTCGACATACAAGATATTGTCAGTCTGTATTGCTTATAAGGACGCTTTAGTGTGTTATTCTGACACGGATACAAATTATCAATGGTAGCCATCGGGCCAAGATTTGGCATTGTATGAAAAATTGCACCAAAATTGGACTCTTGAACTGCCTTGTTTGCAAAATCGAGCTATGGTGTTGCATTGTGCTATTTCACCGACCCGCTCTTCACGCCCAAGGTGATGCGTTTGTGCTTGATTTAACCTTGTTTAAATATTGTGTGTAGTACACCTCCTGACTGGATTGCTACTACCTTGGTCCAAATTGTATTAGAGCTGGTAAGTCTTACTAGAAATTTAGTGCAAATCCTTGTGCTATCTTGGTTCTTTGTTAAATCTTACTAAAAAGTTGGTTTTCTTCATTCTGAAGTTGTAACACACTATCCCTCTCACTAGTTGCTGCCTTTCTCATTTGACATTGTCCATTATTTTGAGTGTGCGAAATGCATTGCTTTACCAATCTTTTTTTGCTATTTTGCATTGATTCTAATTTCCTCCTTCTGTTTTTATGCTCTGTGCAGGCTCTTTGGGAGCAATTGGTGCAACTTATGTTTGAAAAATTCAACGTATCAGGATTTTATGACTTTGAATAAGTTGTATTGTCATTTGCCACTTTATGTTGTTGGATACATATCGGCCTGTACAGTTGACATTGGTCATGTGAAAGTAAGTAATATCACCAAATGGCAAATGAGTTGTATGTCTATTTTGGGTGGTTCAAATTTAAATTGCAGTCCTGTTGATTCCATATGTGCCTTTTGTTTAATGTCTATATAATATATCAATATTTTTTCTGAAGCTGTTGACATTATCCTTTTTTTGGTTTGGTGAATTGGCCTTGCCTCATGGGCGATAAAAAAGGACCGTCGGATGGCAATGAATGGCGGATGAGAGGGGGGGGGGGGGTGGGGGGGAGACACGCCGTGATCTGCCTCCTCTCTGGCAAGTCAAGAGGAATCCGCGTCGCCTCCTCCCCCTTACCTTTCCTTTCTTTTCCCCCCTCGTGCCGTGTCGTCTCTCTCGCGTGTTCCTCCCCTTCTCCCCCAATTCTTGCCTTCCTCTCCCTCCTCCTCGGTCGTCGCCTCCCAAGAAATCGCCTGCCGCCTCGAGGTGCCAGGCGCAGTCGCCGCCATGAGTCCCGAATAGTACGGCCCTTCTCCCCCTGCCTATCTGCTTTTCTCAGGTTTTGTTGTTTACTATGCTTGTGTTGATTTGGTGGTGATGGAATTGCGAAATCTGTCATGGATGGGGGTGTGCTGAGTCTGGGAGGCGGCCGATCTCGCCGTCGAGTGTTCGGTGGCCACCGATTTGTGCCCCGATCGTGGATTCGCGGTGGCCCCGCTGCGCGTTTAACTTGCTAGTTGCCGTGCGAGTCTAGTTTAGTTGGGGCCTTGCCCGTCTCCATGCCAGAAATAGCAGATTCTTGGCTGCGCTGCTCGCTCCTAGCCTCGCGGATTCATTCATATCGTTTTGCGACGTCTTAGATCTTCTCGGTCGTGTTGCTCCTACTGTACGCTTGTAGCCTTCAAATTGACGGTTTTTGTGTCGTTGTAGAGGCGCCGTCCATGTGCAATGTTTTTTTTTCTTCACTGCTTTGCAGCATGTATGTATTAGCTGGTGGGTGATGCGCATAACGATGTGATGTGATGAGATGCTTGGGTGATTGTGCAGCGACTACCTCTTCAAGCTGCTGCTCATCGGGGACTCGGGCGTGGGGAAGTCGTGCCTGCTTCTGAGGTTTGCGGTGAGGATTGCTTACTTCGTTGCTACCATCTCTTGACTAAACTGTTTTTTCTTGTATGCCTAAGACCTTTGTTGGGGTAATCTTTGTTTTGCTTGAATGCAGCTCGCATGACAAAACCCCAAACGAAATCTCCATAGGCCATAATCTCTCAAACGTAGAATTTTGTGACAGGGAGATTGAAGGCACATAGAATTCGTTTTTCACCCAAGGCATGCTGTTAGAGTATTCATTGTTGCGCCAAATGGTTTATTGTGTCCTAAGGATGACCTGACATGAGCAAGGTTGGCAAAACAGGCAGTGATGCTTTACCACTTTTGATGTGTTTGGGTATCCAAAAAAAATGTGGGAGAATCGTAACAGAGTTGGATTTGTGGGAGAAATTCCGCTCTAGGGTGTGCAGATGATTCTCTTGTCTCTGTCTGGCTTATGTAGTTGGGGTAACTACATGTTCTCTACTGGGAATTGTAGAAATCATCACCATCATTTTGTGGATTTCTAGGATTGTCTGATTGTCTCCAGGGAAACACTTTACCAAACTGCACTTTGAGTCTTTGACCAGAATTAGAAAGCATGTCATAGACTTTGATCTCCCTGCAGGATTAAAGAGAACTACTAGCTCAATGTGGTCTTAGATCAGTTTCCTAATAATTGGTCTGGGTATGGCAGTTTTTGTGAAGAATTTCAAATGATATATATTGGGTTTTTTCTTGTCATTTTATCAAGTTTCATATCATTCTCTTAGTTAAGCATATTGGCCCTGTTTTTTTTTTTTTTGGCTTTTCAACGGCTTTTAGCTTCTCTTAGCAATCACTATTTATTAGACTAATAAGCCGCAGCCCAAAAGAACATTCCTATTATTTTGCCATATTTTTAGTAGAATACTGTAAAGCATGCGGAGTCTACCATGCCTAGTTTGTAGCTAGAAACTAATCAAAGCCAATAGGTTTCTGGCCGAGTTTCTGTTCTCCATATTCTTATGTCTCAGCAGTACAGTACCTTCTAGACAACATGTGCTATGACAGCTGTATTGCTGTTCTGCATCATACTTTTATCAACTAGCTCATCCTTTTTTTATGATCTTCTCATTTACTTCACAGGATGATTCATATCTGGAGAGCTACATCAGTACTATCGGTGTTGATTTTGTAAGTTGATTTCTCTGTGAGCTTCAATAAAGTTGATTTTCTGTGTAGCACCTGTGCACACACATACCTTGTTTCTCCTGTATATCCTTTTCACCCTGGCTTTGTCTTGCTAGAAAATCCGCACTGTTGAGCAAGATGGGAAGACGATAAAGCTTCAAATTGTAAGTACCCATTTTAGTAAGCTGCAAATTGTACTCCATACCATTCAGAAGCTTCAGATCTGATATTTCCACACATTCTTCTCCTTTAGTGGGATACTGCTGGCCAAGAGCGGTTTAGGACTATCACAAGCAGCTACTATCGTGGCGCCCATGGCATCATTGTGAGCTCTCCTGAAATTTGCCGTTATCTACTATTCTCCTCAAGATCTTGACAATGATGTACTGTATGTTCCACAGGTCGTTTATGATGTAACTGACCAGGAGAGCTTCAACAACGTCAAGCAGTGGCTAAACGAAATTGACAGATATGCCAGTGAAAATGTGAACAAGCTTTTGGTGGGGAACAAATGTGACCTGGCTGAGAACAGAGTGGTTTCTTACGAGGCTGGCAAGGTAATTTTTTGGTGCATCCATTACCCTTGCATAAATACTGTTCTAGTTCCTACGGATGGTACACCTGGTTGTTAAATTGGCATACATATGACCATCGCAGGCCCTTGCTGATGAGATTGGAATACCATTCCTGGAGACTAGTGCCAAGGATGCAACAAACGTGGAGAAGGCATTCATGACCATGGCTGCAGAGATAAAGAACAGGTAACAAAATAATTAATTCCCTAGACTTTTATGGGGCAGCTGCTCTGTGCTTTCAGTCATTCTGGACTCATCAAGGATAATGGAAAAAAAAGCATGGAAATGCATTTATATAATTATGGCAAATATCGTATTCTGGGCCACATTCTTCTCACTTTGACCATCTCTCGACATATACATTGTTGGATGTCTGCATGGAACGGCTGCCTTGTTTTTTCTTGATGGCCCAGCAGATCACCATTTTTTTGGAATTTTTTCCTACTTTTTTGGGGTTCATGTACAAAGCCGTGGTAGTTAGATTGATTGTGCAAGATAATGTTGTGTCATGTGATGTAAAGCGGGTGTTAGGCCATGATTACTAGTTAACTGATACTTTATATTATTTTTCTTGAATAGGATGGCAAGCCAACCGGCTGCAAATGCTAGTAAGCCTGCAACAGTGCAAATGCGAGGTCAACCTGTTGCTCAGCAAAGCAGCTGCTGCTCTTGATCTTCAATCTAGATCATACATCGTGTGCTTGTGCAGTAAGTAAAACTTAACTGGTTGCTCTATCCTGTAAATTAAGTCTATTACTATTAAAAAAAACTTGACGTTCTGTGTCGGATATTGGAAGAAGTCTTGTGTCCTAACTGTAACTGCAACACTTCAGCAGATGCTGTGGCCTGTATTTACTGCCTGTTCATATTTCTATGTTTCAAGTGGTGTTGATGTTCCAACTTTATTCGATTAAATTTTCCGTTTGCACAGCCATCCCTTGAAGAGTGCTGATGATGGTGTTGTGATGATGAGCAATCATGAATTTAGGTCATTGCCTGAACCTCGATCAGGGTACATGTCAGATTTGCTTTTATCAAGCTCGTACATACTCAGGCCACGTTTCAAACGTAGGAAGTAGGCTTCCTACGAAATTCGTACTTACGGCAAGCCGTTCGGAATTGTACTATTTTACGTGAAATTCATGTGGAATTTTTGCGTTCCAAACAAGTCGGTTCACATTCTCCTGCTCGTAGGAATTTATGGAAACGATGTTTACAACATGTGTTGAAACATGAACCAACTTCCTCGATGATGTTAGTAAGCAGCATACATTGGCAGATTAAACAAATGTGCTGCTGTGTGCCTCCTGGCCTGCTTGCCAGAATCCATTGGCAGAGCCACCGCCTGGCGACTCGGGCAAACACTCATCGTAATTAAGTTTGCCCAAGCTTCAAAAAAATTCCAAGCTCCGCTACTGCCAGAATCTGCATGACAACGCTCCTGCCAGTTGGACCACATGTTGACGGCGGAATACACAGATACTGATAAAATCACTGGATCACGCACACTTGCAGGCCATCGTAAGATCTATCCTCCTACAAGGTTGGAAGCAGCAAACCTTTTTTGACGGGAGGAGCAGCGAACCTTCAAAATAAGGTCGGAAGCAGCAGATGCCCAAAGCTCCAAACCATCACAGAAATGTTCGATTATGGTATATTCTTTTCAGCTTATAGCTTATAACTTTCCTTCAACAAATAAATAGGATAGCTTCTCCGTTGCCATTTAGAAGCAGCTAATCAGGATAGCCTTTTAGAAGCATTTTCATTCCTTCGTACGAGCACTCGCACTAGGACCAAAAGCTATAAACCACAGCTCAAAAGAACAGTCCAGTAACTTACCTGAAACATGAATTACCCTTCGCTGCTGGTATATTGAGTTTTCTAGCAAATTTGCACACTAGCAATTCAGCGAAAATACTATGGCCGCTTCTTTCCTTATGCTGCTTATTTCCTTCAACCATAGGATGTTTCACCCGACACTCGAGGTGGGTAAGTGGCAATTGCCTACTGCAATTACGTTTTACAAACACAAAATAGTCATATTAACATGCCAGGCATTAGGCTTTTATGTATGGCAACTAATGTACATGAAAAGCTAGCAAATGTATGCTCGAAGGCTCTCTTCAATGCGAAGTCCTGGCAGCCCACCCTCATGTGGGGTTTTCTGATCTCACTGGAAAGCTTAATGCTTCATTGATCCTACTGAAAACAAGTCGAAGTGGAATGCACGCAATAGTAGGTCCACCAATTCTCCCAACTAAAGGTCTCCTGTTTGCACTCTCTCTACGATTGCTAGAAAAAGATGACAGCCTGCGCATTTTCCTTGGTGAAGATGCTGATTTCTTGGTATGTGGCCGCCAGGACTTATCCATATCATGCTCGGATATCTTTTTCCGACCACTGGGTTTTGATCTTGATGCATGTGATGATCTAGCTTGCCGCAGCTCTGCAACTTCACTACTCTTCAGTAAGTGTTTAAGACTGCTTATTGCTGGACGGTGATCATCTCTACTTGCTGCAGGACGACTATCATCCAAAACCTCCACAGGTACAGGGTAACCCACAATGGGTTTACCATTCCATTTACTCATGAGAGAAACAAGAGGCACATGATGGCCCTTGTAGGTTCCTTGAACAGCCAACTCAACGTCATAAAGTTTATAGTCTGCACGCACACTCTTGATTGGCTTCACTACATGGCATCTTGCAGGTTTCAGATCCGGTTTCTGTTCAGGCGGTATTACTTGGAGTGGCAGTTCGTAATATGGGGATGCTGCTGCACCCTTCTCAGAGTGTGAGTGGTTGCTTATAGTTTCAGATGACTTATCATGCTCAGGTCCGCTTTCATAATATTGTTGCCCCATAACACCGGCACAACCATCGGCAGGAACTATTGCAAGTTGCATATTATTCTCAAGTTCATTGCGCTCACAGAAAGAAGCATTTGCCACCCTTGTATCCAACCCAACAACATCTCTGTCTAGTGCCTGGCATTTTATTATCCTTTCATATTGTTGCACCAGCAAATTCTTCTCCCTACTGTGGCTTTCTTGAGTTACCCGATTAACAGAGCTTATGCTTTTCTTCTTGGAACTTCTATGATTACGAGTTGAGGGTATGCGCTCTTTGCTATAGTCAGTGGTTTGCTCCTTGGGTTTTGATATCTGATCCTTTACGGATGCAAAAGATCCATGCGTATGTAAATTGCCTGACAAAAGATCAATTGACAAGCATTAAGTAATGCATTCTCTGATAGTTGAGTAAAAGATGTCAAAATACACATGCATTCACCCATTTGCATGTGAAACTTGCATCAAAATAAGGGATTGAAAAATAAAGAATATGCACATTAAACTAAATGAAATAAATCTTCATAGCTGTATGCCAGAAATCTGAAAGAACCATGCTGTACAAGAAACTTGCCAATGAGTAGATTCATTCATAGAATAACCATGGCCTACTTGATTACAAAGCATGGGCAGGTTATAATAATGCTACACTAGTGTTGTGAAACCTTTTTCAAAAGTTTTTCAAACAGTATGACAACCAAATACATTGTTCTTGTACATCTATTTACCTATGTAATGGCCATCGTTGCTGAATACAGTATGCTTAAAAATATAGTACAAACGAAAAAAGGAAAGTAGTACTATTGAGTTTACCTTCCTCCAGGGCATCATCCTCTATATTAAGGGGAGCATCAAAAAATTCATCATCAGAGCAGTCGTCATTGAGAAACCCAGTCATGCATGAGACTTCAGCGCCCTTTACTTGTATAGCTTTGGCATCACCGTTGCAATTGTTGCATGATGCATCTACTAAGGTTTCCACACTTAAAGTGCCTGAGCTGTAGGAACAATTATTAACATCCATTGAAAAAGCAGATTTTCCCCTAATTGGTTCAAACACATTGGACAGTTTGTGTCCAGGGTACTGGACAGAAGACTGCCCTGAAAGGTCCCAGTGACAATATGTTGGAACTGTCACTGCTGAATCTTTACATGACTTTGATAGAGGACGGCGCCTATCTTTCTTCCTTGAATTTTCATAAGCTTGCCCAATATTGGAGCGCTTCCCTTTTGTTGATGAATGAGACTGGTTACTCTTTTTTATCCCATTTGTACCAGACAAATCATAGCCAAAGCCTGGTCCACTTTCAAGAAGAGGTAGATCCTGATGCCCATTTGAAAAGACGCCTGCGCTGGACTTCTGTTTGGGAACCTTGTTTGATCCGATCTCCCAAAGGTCTCTCATACGTCGGGATCCTTGAACTGTATCATCCTCAAAATCCTTTGTTGTTTTCCATTTCTTCTTTGACAATGAAGCATACCTAGTGCTTGAAGAGGATATATTTTGTGGCTGTTTAAACAATGTCAAGGCTTGAGATAAACCTTGAGCTGACTTTTCTTCAATATCATACAGATCCCTCGCAGTGCGAGAAGATCTTTTGTTGAGCCCATTTATATTTTTAGATTTTGCAGAATAGCTGTTCTGGGATGCACTCACAGCATGGTTCATCTCATCTTCATTTGGAAAGCGAGACCTTTCGATTTCAAGAGCATGCATAATGGCATCCTCTCTGCGAACATACTTCCCTTCATTGTACGTCCTCTTTTGCTGGCAGGCTAGAGCCTTTGCTTTTTCTATACACTCCTCATACTCTCCACACCGGAACGCCTTCACACGCTTAGACTTCTCGAGATTATACCAGTCACTGTGGCAAAAATCAAGACTGCAGATAAGATAGCAGGAAGTACACAGCATGAACATGCTCGGGCAGTTAAAAACAATCCATCTAACCATCACAGTGTAAAACATGCAGACAACATGAAATCAGTTCACCATATACAACAACCTTCGCTTTAAAGTCTAAACCAAGCTTCAGAACCCAGTTCAGGAGGGGGGATATGACGGGCTTAGTACTAGGCTAGTACTATTAGCGTATTTTCAAGCTATACCACACATTTTGAGCATATGTTCAGATCACATTGAGATTAAGAGAACACATCACAACTCTCCACATAAGAATTCAATCCAAATAAATTTTTCAAGAAATGTATGACACTTATTTTTCTTTGGTATACAGAGAAAAGCAATATGCTTATCTAATTGATCTTTCTAATTCTTCCTAATTTTTAGGCTCACATCATGGTGGGGGCAAATACAGGTTTAGAGATACATTCCAATATTCCATTGATGGTCCTAGTTTTCACTATTTCTGAGTCAGAGACAGATAGCAGTACTACTCTATGCCATCATGGGTAGCAAGAACAACATCTGCCGCTAATCGTGAACATCCCTAGTTCTAAGCTATGGGTGGCAGCATCAGAAAAAAAATCCCAGCAACTTTGATGACATTCGGATAGCTAGATACATCCGGAAATCGTCACGCGACGAACAGG
Organism: Melocanna baccifera; assembly: GCA_036346265.1. Taxonomy (NCBI): domain Eukaryota; kingdom Viridiplantae; phylum Streptophyta; class Magnoliopsida; order Poales; family Poaceae; genus Melocanna; species Melocanna baccifera. The sequence goes on from CM070678.1 coordinate 26,895,847, forward strand.
ACGCAAAACAAATATTGCATGCTCCCTTTTCATTTTACCTAAATCAAGAAGCACAGCACAGGTTGTTCTTCGCCCAAATTCCAAATTGATAGAGAACACAAACAGAGGTCTAATGACCCATGACCACAAGGCCGAGAACCAACTTCAGCACGGATCATCTGAACCAATCGAATCTACGCATGCATATGCGCAAGAAAGAAACAGAAACAGCGGCGATTGATTAGAAAGTCAGGGAAGGAAGTTGGAGAGAAACAGAAACAGAGGCGATTAATTAGAAAGTCAGGGAAGGTGGTCGGAGTCTTGGAGACCCCGGGGTATGGACATGCTGCCGTCGGGACGGCCGAGGAGCTTGATGGGGGTGCCGGCGGAGCGCGGTGGGATGAAGCAGTTGTCGGGGAGCTCGCCTTGGGCGAGGATCCGGCCGGGCCACCAGGATCCGTTGCGGCGGCGCACCCAGACGAGCGCCCCCACCTCCGCGTCCGCGCCCGTCACGCCGCCGGGACACTCCTCCTCTCCCCCGCAGCTTCCCATCCCGTTTCCCTCGCCGCCCTCACCGCCCCGCCACCATCAACTTCCCCGAACTGATCAAGCCAAGAACGCCTTTCTTGTTCAAGACGAGGAGGGGCGCGGATGAATCCAGAGGCAGCACGGAGGCGGCGGTGGCTGCTTCTCCGCGGAGGTGGGAGGTCTCCGTGCCTTTGTGCGCTCAGGTGGGAAAAGAAATGGAAAAGGGAGGAGGAGGTGGGGACTGGGGAGGAGAGGAAGCTAGGAAGAGGAAGGACGGGCCGACGGGGGGTTTGGGTATCAGAGTTATTAAAAGCTGCTCAGGTTTTCTCGCACGAAAGCGCTCCACGTAGCCACGCAGACCTTTGTGCGTGACATGTGGTGAGCCGCGTCCGCTCCTCACCCGCTCTCACCTCCCCCCTCCTCCGCTCCCCCGCCGCCTCCCCCTCCCCCCTCCTCAACCCTCCCCCGGTCCCCCTCCTCCCTCGGTCCCCCGTCGCCTCCCCACCGCCTCCTCCACCCCCGCCGCCTCCCCCCTCCCCCTCCTCCTCGCTCCCCCGCCGCCTCCTTAGTAGCACACTAATATAGGTCTGGCCTACTTGTTGGCAAGTAGGTCTAGCCTACTTAGTAGAGAAAAAAGTAGCACACTAATGTAAATTGAAAGTGGGTCAGAAACAAATTTAGTAGAGAAAAAAGTAGCACACTAATGTAAATTGAAAGTGGGTCAGAAACAAAAATTCATGAACAAATTGGTGGCAAAGGTGTTTTCAGTTCAAGTAGCATCTCAAACCGTTGATCTGATTAATTTCTGAATTCGTTCTTGAACCCAGGCTGTGGCAGTGATTGTAAGCTGTTATATGCTAATCAAACTCTCTCAATTAAAGATATTGTCAGAATTCAGGATGACGATGATTTGGGCTTTGTAAGTTCTAGCATTGTAAGTTCAGTGCTTATCTATTGATTCATCTTTTTGCTTACACTTCGGGATTAGCTTTGTTCTATTCAGTTTTGATAGCATTACTAGCTATATTTGTCTTAGCTATGCTAATATCTTGCATTGTTTGCATGGTACCTTCTACAGGTTGATTTTGGTACTTATTCTTGCGATAGGTAAAAGCCACATATTCTTCAATTTACTTTAGCTGTGTTGATTGGACTCTCTGGGATATGGCTCCTGAATCTTGTAGGGGAGTGCAGCAAACTACTGAAATGGTGCTGAAACAACTAGAAGATAACAAGCAATCCTCCACCAATGGAAGCCCATGGGACTTAGGTAGCTCCTGTTCCTTCCATTTTGCTTAGTAACCTCTGTGCCATCGAATCTATAATTGCTTGCTAATACTGTTATGGCTTAAGAGTGTGAACATTCTCTGTGTACGTCTAAAGATCTTTAGACATACATGGAGAATGTTCACGTTTCCTTATTGTAATTATGCAAATTGAATGTTAGCTAACTTCGTAGAGGGCAGTGTTTCTATGATCGAGAGCTGAGCATGATTGAGTGGGTAGGCTGTCTTTGGACTTCTTTGGAGATCTGCTCAAATACTTAGGTAAAGTGTCATTCTCAGAAGGTGGTCATAGTAATTGAATTAATTTCTGCAATTGAAGGCATGGCAAGGCGCGCGAAGTGCGCCTGATGTTCTAGTCTCCAATAAACACACCTGTATTTTCAATTCGCTCCCGGTATCTTATTTCTGTTAAGTTTGTCCATATAAGGTAAGTTAGATTGCAAATGTTCCCTAGATCGTATGTTTGCACTATTTTTTTTCTTAGTTTTAATTATTTTTGGTATTTTATTTTAATAATTTTAGTACTTATTTAAGTGATATCAGTGTTTGTTTCAATGATTTCAGTTATTTCTGGTGTATTACAAGTACCCAAATAACTGAAATAAGTATTAACATCATTGAAATAAATATTGACACAACTAAAAAAGTACCAAAAATAAATTAAAATCATAAGAAATAGTGCTAACATGCGGCCTGAGGGATTATTTACACACTGACTTTACTTATAGGGGGCAAACTAAACGATAATTAGATATGGAAGGCAAATTGAAAAGGTAGGTGATGTGGGAGAGGTAGGGCTGTAAACGAGCCGAGCTCGAGCGAGCTTGACCTGGCTCAGCTCGAGCTCGGTAGAATCTCGAGCCGAGCTCGAGCAACCTTGAGATTGCCATCGAGCTTCAAGCTAGGCTCGAGCTAGGCTCAAACAAAGCTCGAGCTCGCTCGCGCTCAGCTCATGTAGGCTTGGTGCCAAGGGCGTACCTGCTGGGGAGGAGGGGCGCCGACGGCGGGGGAGAGGAGATCTAGCCGGATCCGAGTCGAGGAGGGCACCGAGCGGTGGCGGCATCGGGCGGCCGGGCACGGAGGTGGCCTCGGCCGGGGGGGAAGAGCCCGAGCGGCGACGGCTTCGGGTGGAGGAAGCCAGGGGGCGGCGGCGGTGACGGGGGAGACCGGGAGAGGAGGGGCGCCGGCGGGGGAGAGGAGATGCGCCGGGGGGAGGGGAGATGCGCCGGCAGGGGCGAGGAGGGGCGACGGGGGGAGAGGAGGGGCACCGGATGGGGGGAAGGAGGGGCGCCTTATGGGGGGAGGAGGGGCGGCGGGGGGATGGGTTGGGGAGAGGAGGGTGACAAGGGGCGGGGGGGCAAGGAGTGGGACAGGGGGAAAGGAGGGCGGCGGCGGGGGCGAGGAGGGGGATGGGGAGAGAGGAGGGCAGCGCCGCGGCGGGGGGCACGAGGAGGGGATGGGGTGGGGAGAGGGAGGGACGGGGGGCGCGAGGAGCGGGCGGGATGGGGAGGGCGCCGCGCGAGGAGTGGGCGGGGGGCGCGAGGAGCGAGCGAGATGGGGACTTGGGGAGGACGCGAGGAGTAGGCGAGATGGGGAGGGCGCCGCGCGAGGAGCGGGCGGGGGGCGCGAGGAGCGGGCGGGTTGGGGACTTGGGGAGGGCGCGAGGAGCGGGCGGGGGATGCGAGGAGCGGGCGGGATAGGGAGGGTGCGAGGAGCGAGGAGCGGGCGGGGGGCGGGAGACGGGAGTACGGGGCGGGACTGGGGAACGGGTGGGGCCGCGGGGGATCTGGGAGGGGGTAAAAAAATCTCAAGCTCGCGAGCTTGAGATTAGGCTCGAGTTCGGCTCGTTTGGAGCTCGAGCCAAGCTCAAATTGAGTTTAAAGCGAGCCGAGCTTGAGTAGTTCGCAAGTCTCGAGCTTTTTTTACAGCCCTAGGGAGAGGGGTGTTTATGGATTTTCCTCAACTCTTCACCCCCATAGATTTCAAAGAATTACCTGATCGGGCATCCCAAATTTTATATCTTGACTACTTAAAAGAAGAACCTGATGAGTGGTAGGTTCTTTCTCCTTCCTCCCCTCCTCACAAAGAAAACACTGTGCCGACACGTGGGCCTGATGCCTTCCTCCCAAAAAAATTAATGTTTTCTGAGTTTGTGTAAATTAACAATATAATATTGTGAGTGTGGTAGTTTCAAAAAAAATATGTTTATGATGGCATACTTCATTTTTATATTTAAGGAGCTAGCTTGAACTTGTGACTCATTCAATTTTAAGTAGTGCACATGTAACATCCTATTTTTCAGAGTCTTTTTGAAGTTTTTACAATAAAATTCCTTAATGGATTTTTCTAAAACTAATTAAAGCTTAAAATAAATTTTTATAAATTAAAAGGATTTAATCTGAATAAAATAAATATTAACATAAGCTAAAAATATTTTATTTAGGTTCATTGTGTCTCAATGAATTTTATAAAATTTTCTAAGAATTTTACGGGTTTATTTGCTATTTTCTAGAGCTCCTTCTATTTTATTTAAATTTCTAAAAAAAATAATATTAAACCCGTGAACAGTATCGGGACGGTCCACTACTGTTCATCCAGCCCAAATCCGCTTAGCCGTTCGATCATGCCACTGCCGCGCGTCGGCCATCCGGCCGTCCTGCTAGCGACTGCCCCGTGTCCACCGGATCTCTTCGCTGAGCCACGCGTCAGCAATCGGGACACGCCAGCATTGTGCATCCATGCATTCTCGCTTGCCTGTCCGATCCGCCGGTCAGCCACGCGTCGTGCATCCGGTCCACCTGGCATTGTGTGCCCGTCGTCTCCACCAGGACTCTGCGTCGGAGTTCTCCTTGGACGCGTCTTGGTTCACATGCTCAACACGGATTCCTCGCACGTGCACTGTCTCCGAGCTGGATTCCTCCGCCCCCATGCATAAAACACCGCGCGCAGCCTCCGCCTTCCACATCCCCGCACCACCGCCTGCCTAACTGTGAGCTTCGTCATGTTCACGTAGTCGCCACCCTCACCAGAGTTCACCGCTCGCACGAGACTTCGAAACCGAGCACTTGTGCCATTTCCGTGACCCGCTGACGTCGTTCATTGCTACCGGTGAGTATCCGTCGCCGTCCAGTACCCCTCTCCGCACTCCCCGGTGAGCCGTAGCGCAACAAGCCGTGCCTCGCCGCCACGTTCGCTCTGGTCGCGCCCGCGTCGCTCGCATCACCGCCCCTCGGTTTCACGCCAGCCCCAGCGCCCGCGACCCCTCGCGTCGCGCGCCGACATCTCGCGAACCGTCCGATGTAGTCATCTAGGCCGTTCATCTAGATCTACACCGACAGTCAAGATCCGTCCACACGTCACACCAACCATCGTCGGATCGCGCTGACGTCAACCTACACCCAGCGCTCCGCGTCGCTTCGCCTTCTCTGTGGACGGCGTCCACTATGGTGAGCCGCCATGGCGGGACCCACTGCCGAGCCACTATGCCGAGCACGACATGCGGTCCTGTTCGAAGCCGGCAGCCAAGACACCGATACTCGAACCTAACCGCCACATGGTGCCACATCAGCGCCCAATCGTCCCAGCTGCCACGTCAGCAGCCACGTTAGTAGCCATGTCAGTAGTCATGTCAGCCCTAGTACCACGGGTCAGCCCAGCCAGTTGCCACTGTTCTATGCGCCGCGTCCACCGTTGACCTGCTTTTTCGAACACCGAGTCTACAGCACAGTAATTTTTCTAATTTTCCTATATTTTCCAACCAATTAATTTTTCAAGAGTCTGTTCTTCTCCGTCCTAGCTCCGATTGCCTCATTCTTTTTTCTAAATACATCTAAAAACGAGCTCTATCTTTTGGTTCTAGTTTCGAGGTTTTTGTAGTTTATTTGATTTTATTTTTGTGACTCAATCGTTTTCTCTCTCGTTAGATCGCGTCTTCGAAGGAGCAGAAGCACCTCCAAAGTTTCTCACTGAGCAAGGCCAAGGCAAGTTATGCCATTTAATCATGTTAAATCTAGTTTTCAATCTATTATTTATCTATTTTGTTTGAAATTATTTTGCATCGCTATTTTATTACAAACCCCTGTACTTGGTAGTTACCATCCCAATTGCTTAATCCCTCCTTGATACTTTGCATACTATGATGCCATTATCACTATAGATTAAAAAATTATTTAGTGATATCATATTAGATATTATATGGGTGGTACGATTAAAATGTTTAGTCATGCTTATATTACAATGGGTTCATCATTACATGTGATTATTTAATTTGACTTAATGAGATATTGAATCGTGGTTAGAGCCACAGTTATAAAATTTATACCATGACATTGGTGTGTCATTGGTGTTGGTTATACAAAATTGATTTTCACTTGGGCAAGTGATCGTGCAGTAAAGGGGAAATGTGGATTCACTTCGAGGGATGTGGAAGTCTCGTCTGAGTAATATTAAGGACTTAACTTTGTGTGTTATTGATCTGAGCCTTACCGTTCAAACCACATTTCTAGTATGAGATAGACCTGAATAATTAATTTGGGATATTTCAATTTCAATCTCGCCATTTGTAATGAACATGATTGCTGATTTCCATGAGGCGCAAGGGGGTGTAATGCAAAACCCTAGTGGGCGGGATTGAGTTGAGGTTGAACTTTGTAAATGCCTTATTGTAATTTTCTTTAAGGTAAGGATTATCACATCATGTGGGTATAGTTGTACAATCTCTACAGAGTGTAAAACTGTTCGAATAGTCGTGTCTCTGGTTATAGACAGTGATAAATGATTTCACATGAGAGGTAGAGTTTTCATAAAAACATAGTTGGTTATTGTTGAAAAGTGAATAGTTAGTTCACTGTTAGTTTAGCTTATGAATAGGAGATTCACGAGTGGTTTATTCAATCCTATTAATTATTTATTTATTATTGATTTTTTTAAGTCGCTTTCAATCTATTTATTGTATTTACTTTAAAATGTTGTTTTCTGCAAATTAACCTTTTAAGCCTTGCATATTATATTATATTATATTATATTCATTTGTTACAAAACAACTTACTAAGTACCAATATACTCACGGCTTTATGCCCACTGTTGCTCAGTTAAGGAGAAGGAGCTATATCAGCAGGAGGTACCTGAGGGAGGATACTTCAGCGACTTCACAGATTAGGTCTTTACTTCCCAGTCGATTACCTGTGGGCATGTCGAATGGCTTCTACGCTTATTTTTATTTTTCACTGCTATATTTTAAGCTCTTCAGGTTATTAACTGTAAGCTTGGCCATAAGGTCATACTCGATAATTATTAATATTTGGATTTTTTTTCTTTATTTTATCGTGTATATGATCGATATTTTATCTATATTAAACTGTGTACACTAGTATGATTCTGGACTAGTGTGGTATACACAGAGAGTCTAGATTTGCATATTCGAGTCTCGACAACACACTAGCAGCAATCATTATGTGCGCTCGTGCTCACAACTTATGACATGTGTAACATAGACAGCGCATGGTATCTTTAAGCAGAAATATATAAACTACAATATAGTATTTACTCATAACCTTTATTTTTCGTTACCACGCATGGTACAAATAACGAGGTTTTGGGGGGTGGTTTAGCCGCTATAGATGTCTATGGTGGAGGTTTTGCCACGTTGGATACACTTCGGCTTCCATCCCTGGTTGGCGTGGAGAACGACAACGAGTAGGGGACAAGAACGAAGTGGGTCTTGCGAAACCTTATGACGCTAAAACTAAGAGTTTGCTCATTTTTATTTGAGCTTCTAACTTATTTTTAATTTTTTTTAATTTTTTGATTTTTTTTAAACTTTTTATCGGTTCTTTTTTTCTGTATTTATTTAAATTATACATAATGGCCTAATCTGTTTTTTCTATTTTTATTTTTTAAAATTTAATTATATGAAATAAGTGACCATCAAATACAATATAAAATAAGCTAACTATAATAAAAATTAGCATAAGTGGCCATCAAATACAATATAAAATAAGCTAACTATAATAAAAAAATTAGCTATAAGCCATAACCTTTTAAGTCCAATTAAACACACCTTGAAACTACTAAGCAACGATTTTGGGGTTTCCTGTACTATGACATATTAGAACTGCGGTTTTCTGAAATTTATTTTTTAAAATAAAACTGAAACTTACTCGAGAAACAAAAACCTCCCTATCCTGTCGGCGTACGCCCATTAGCTGGTCCGGGCCACCCATGGCCCGTTTCTTCCGGCGACGCACGCAGCAGCAGCCGTGTTGTCTCTCTGGTCTCTACTGCCAATCCTCCGCCGCGCCGCCGCCGCCGCCGTCTCATCCTCGCCTCCCTCCGTTCGGATAATCGGAGACTCCTGGAGTAGAGGAATAGATTTATAAGCATCGATCATGGCTGGTCCGAACCCAAATCCTGAAATCCCACTTCTCTTCTTCACCGAGTTCTGTATCCTTCCTGCTGCGTCGCCCTGCTACTTACAGTATCTTTGCGTGTGTGGCATGGAAGACAACGAGCAGGAGCAGGAGATCGAGGTGGAGGCCCTGCAGGCCATCCTCATGGACGACATCAAGGGTTCTTCTCTTCCTTCCTTTCCTTCCTTCCCCTATATTTGGTTCTTTGCTTCCTCTAGCTCGCTCTGTTGTTTCTCACCGAATTTTTAACCATCGGTGTGTGTGTGGGAATTGATGCAGAGATCGACTCCAGATCCTGCTCTCCCGTCAGGTACTTGCAGAGGAATCCGTCGTGTACACATTCATAACGCTTTCTTTAATTCTGCGTACTCCAATGGCCTAGGCGACAACGTTGAACGTCGTGCGTTAAACCTCTTGAAATTGCAGTGCTAGATATATTTCCTGCTGTATTTGCAATTCTTTTGATGAAATTAGTGATATTTTCCTGCTTTCTATTGGCTAGGATGATGATTTCGACGAGTCGGCTCACGTGCCATGTAAAACTGATTTGTAGAGGAACAAACTATATTTAAAAAAATACACAAACTTGCAAATATTCTGAATGCTGGATTCATATCAGATTTCATGTAATCGTGTTATCTGGCCCTGATTTGCAGTTCAACTGGCTCTGATTTTTGCACACACCGAGAAATACCCAGACGAGCCTCCGCTTTTGAATGTCAAAAGGTTGCGTTATATAACTTGATGCTCCAACATGGCTGGCAGCAAACATTGTGCCTATGGATAGTTTCTCGTTGTGATTTAAATTTCATGGTGTTTTCGTGCAAGATGTGTGCTTATTCTATTTCTAACACTTACCATTGAATTTCAAACACATTCATGCAGTGTACGGGGAATTAAATCAGAAGACCTTGCATCCGTGAAAGAAAAGCTTGTCCAAGAGGTATGTAAGTACTTGGCCCCAGGTTTAGTGTCATCTCACATAGCTAAAATTGTCAAAGTGCATGCAACAATTGAAGCTGAATCTCTTTGAAGTTACATAATTAAAATGAGCTAAATGTAAGTAATGCCCGCCTCAATCAACTCACGCTTTCACTTGGACACACACAACACGAACACGGACTGGATCAGAGAAGGACTAAATTCGCACACACACAAGAGGATTTTGTGCTGCTCTTAAACGCTGCAGCTTTTCGGTTTTTTCTCTTTGCTATTTATAGAAAACAGGGACTTGACCGTTGAGGCCACCCAACATGCACGCCATGAACTGCTGGCGTCGTGCGCCATCCCGCATGTCCAGTTCATGCTGTGTGACTCGGACAAACAGTTGTGCACCACCAGTAAGTAGCTATGCATTGGACCAAAAGATAACAGAAGCTAACAAACTGATATAATGCACACGATTGTAAATGAAAAAACTAACAAACTCCACCTAATCCTGATGCATGTTACTTGACCTCGACGATGCCAATCTTTGCGCGGAGCTCCTGGAACTTGACCCGGCCAAGCGGCTTCGTGAGAATGTCTGCTAGCTGCTCTTTGGAGCTGACAAATTCGATGTCGATCTTGCCTCCCTCTATGCATTCCCGAATGAAATGATACCGCATATCAATGTGCTTGCTCCGATCATGAAACACCAGATTCTTGCAAAGAGAGACGGCTGACTTGTTGTCCACCTTGAGCATAGTAGCTTCGGGCTCGTCACCATAGATTTCGCTTAGCAGCCGGGTGAGCCAAATGCCCTGGCACACCGTGGTGGAGGTGGGGATGTACTCGGCTTCACAGGAAGAGGGTCACAACTTTCTGCTTGTGACTGCCAGCTGATCGGGCTTTGGCCGAGGAAGAAAAACATGCCCGTGGTACTTTTGCAATCATCGATGTCGCCAGCCATGTCGTTGTCGCTGTATTCGAACAAATGCAGCTGCTTCTCGATCTTCCGCGCTAGTGACAGCCCGAGTTGAGTGTGCCGGCGATGTAGCGCAGGATATGCTTCACTGCGTCAAAGTGGTCCTCTTGGGGGGACTATATGAACCGGCTCACATATCCCGCGGTGTAGGCGATGTTGGGCCGGGTGTGAACCAGGTATCGAAGACTGCCGACGATGCTCCGGTACCTGGTCGCGTCCACAAGCGGGCATCTCCATGGGCACCTGACATGGATTACAGTCGACCATACTGCTGCTCTCCAAAATCTCATGTGCATCGGCCGTTTGGTTGATGGTGATGCCATCGGCGCGCTGATGAACCTCGATTCCGAGATAGTAGCTCAGGAACCCAAGATCGCTCAAATCAAAATAATGCTTTTACTGAATGTATATTAAACATTTACTGCCCAACGAGTATAGTTTTACCGTTTTCTTGCATATACGCACAACATAACTTTTATTGTCACATTGTATCAAATTTACCACACTTATCATGATTTTTTCTGTGGTATGAAAAAAGGTTACTGCAATATGTATACAACTTTACTATCGTAGTACATTTATTAATAGTTACTGTAAACTAGGTTACCTCGATGAGGGCATCTGTGGTCGTCCTCTTGCTGCCCGTGGGTTTCTTGCGAGCAACTTTAGCGAGTGTAGATGCTTGGGGTTGGGAGGTTTGGTTCTGGCTCGGGTCAAGAACAATCTTTAGGGCCACTTGACTGCCGGCAATGATGGTATTCTTCATTTTCGAGGGGCAATTTCAGAAGTTCTCATTTGACTATAAATATAAAAAATTTACTGTAAGGTCGATACAAAATCACTTTAATTACTGGTCGGATTTACTACAACTAGACTACGGCCATAGGCGGGAATACGCATCGGTCCAGAACCCTAGGTCCAAAATTGATGAAAACCACATATGAGATGAGCCATTGAGGGGGAAGGATACATATACCTTTGATGGTGTAGACATTGCTAGGAATTGCCAAATGGGTGTGTATGTGCATTTGAGATCGTCGAGGGCCATTCGCCGCAGGTGGTTTTAGATATGGATAGGGCCGATGGGTGCAGAAGACTGACTGACTAAGAGAAGACTAAAAGAGATAATTGGTCACTTAGAGAGGGAGCCAACTAATAGAAAAATGTAGTAACAGAGAAACTAGGAAACCCCAATGTCATAGGCTCGTGGGTCGCAGGCTCGCAGCTGCCCGTTACAATGTTTCATATAAAAATAAAAAAATTTGAACCGCATAGGTGCACACTTATCATGGCAAAATATAACTTCCTTGGGGCACTACTAAATTTACTACACTGATAAACAAAGTGTCATTGTCCAAATAAAGGTTGTTGAATGACTCCTACAACTTCATATTTTCAATGGTGTCGTATGTTGGCCTGTTCCTAGTCCTTGATAGTAAGAAGTACTTTGACCATCTCGCTTGTAAGATTTATTCTTCTCTCCTCCATTATTCTACCAGAAAGGCTAAAAATAGATTTCGAAGAAATCGTAGAGACTAGAACAATTAGTACATCTTGTGCTAGTATAGGTAGCACGGGATATGTCATTTTGTGGTCTTGTCATCACTTTAAAATGTTAACATCCTCCTGGCATGGCATGGGATCATTGTTCAAATAGGCAGATAGCTCCCCAATGTTGTGGTCACTTTGTGTTGGTGCAATGCTTGATGTCGTAGAACCTGAACCTCCGAAAGAAGAATCGGTACCCCAGATATTGCCCCACTCGTTTTTCTTCTTACCTATGCTGGGTGGTGGTGGAGGTCATTGCAAGTGAAATCCCTCAACCTTTGTCTCATAATGCGATAAGCATTGGTTAGTTGAGTACAAACATGTGAGTAATAGCTGGAATAATATGTCCCGTTTATTGCACCTAGAACTCGTATAACTTTAGCGAACCCTATTAGTTAGGCTCTAGAATTCAAAATAAATACAAAAGCATATATAATAGGAATCTCTTAATATTTCAAATTTTTTTATTTCATAGCAAATATAGACTCTCGTAGGACTATATCTTTTTCTTTTGCCTGTAAGTGACCATTAATTTTGAGAATATGACACAATTATGGGAAATGTTTGAGAATAAATTGCATACAAAGCAACAATGGAATCATAGAAAAGCTCAAGAAAAGTGAGTATCCTCTCAGCAATAAACCATATTGCTCAGTGAGTAGAGATCCGCCATCGGTGCTTTGGTGGTGTATGTGGATGAATGCAGAAAATGTTCTCTTGTAAGGCAAAAGACTCTTCAGCATCATGTACATAGAGTTCCATCTTACAGGTATGTCCAAACCAAACATTCTTGGATGTACGCCTGTTGCAATGCAATAGTTCTTGTATGCAGCTATTCGTGGGTTAGAAACATTTATGAACGATATTGCATCATAGAAAGGTTTAGTATACGCATCCAGCCTTTCAAACCAGATTTAACTACCTGACTAATAATATGACATGCGCATCGCTGATGTAGTAAGAAAGATTAGGCGTAAGTACTAAGCAATGGTGGCAGAATATCTATTGCCTTAGAGTTTGTGGCGGCATTGTCTAAAGTTATTGAAAAAATTTTATCAGTGACACCAAAATCTTCTACAACTTTGACAATATACTCTGCTATATTCTCACCGGCATAAGCAACATCAATTAGTTTAAATTCTATAATTCTTTTTTCTAATTCCTAGTCTACATTGATATAATGAGCTACTACACTAAGATCGTCCTCCCAAGCTAGACCACTCCATATGATAGCACTAGCGATCCCGATCTTTCGATGAAAGTGGTAGATTCGATTGGGGAAGGAGAAAACCTTGACGACCCGACTACAACCACCCTAAGGACGTTGCGCCTTAGCGATCGATACACCAACTCTAGAGATTGTTCGTGACCTTGTCGGAGCACAATCAACCTAACCACGAGGGTACTTGTTCCTGTAAGCAATCAAAGAACAAGCAAGAACAAGATGAACAACAACTCAATTGCGAATAAAAGATATAGGTTTCAATATGAAAACAGAAAACGGTGGGGTTCCGAAGACAAGTATTCGAACGATCTTGCCGACGCGCGAACACAAGGCGAAGTAGCAAAGGCTAACTTAGTTTATCAAAACCCGAACCCTAGAAGAGGGTGCGACTGCCTATTTATGAGACATAGGATGTGGAGGGTCGGCCAAAACACTTGAAAGCTGAATAGGACTTGATTAAAGGCCCAAGGCCCACTTTGACTCAGACTGGAAAAGTGATGCAACTTGTTTGGCAGTTTCTGATCGGCTCGGATGAAGTTTGGAGGTGTGACCAGATCCATCTGAAAGTAGACACCAAGAGTTTTCCAAAGAGTACTCATGGGCTCCGAGAATCCTTCTAGATCAAAAGTTATGGCTGTTTGAAGTAGACGCTATCAGGAAGGTCAAATCTGAATTGAACTCGTGAACAGGAATTAGATTATGCTTGACGGTTCCACTTCTATACTTGAGCTCACGTGGTTCTTCCCTATAGTTCTGAAGGACAATTAAATCATCACAAGAATTAAGTAGTATTCTATTCTTTGAAATATTTGTGTGCAAACTTACGAACGCATTCACCTGATGGTTAAGTTGACGTGCTCACGCTCGAGTCTTTGGTTCTTGTATCATAGTTTCAGTTTGTTGAGCTTGTTATGGAGTCGGCACGGTTATATCCATAGCAAGGATGTCCTCATCATCCTCCCCTTTTTGCATTTGAGTCGTCCGCGACTTAAGTTCATTTTCTTCTCCCAAATATGGTTTCAAATTTGTAATGTTAAAAGTGGGACTAACTCCAAAATGTACAGGTAACTCAAGCTTATATGCATTATCATTATTCTTTTTCAACACTTTGAAAGGACCATCAGCTCTAGGCATCAACTTAGACCTCCTCAATTTAGGAAATCTATCTTTTCTCATATGCAACCAAACTAAATCACCCGGTTGAAAAGTTAAATGCCTCCTTCCTTTACTACCAGCAAATTTATATTTAACATTCATGTGTTCAATATTTTCTTTGGTTGCCTCATACATTTTCAACATCAAATCAGCACGCTGTTTAGCATTAAAATTTAACTTCTCCGAAGATGGAAGTGGTAGCAAATCAATAGAAGCACGAGGCATAAAACCATATGCAATCTCAAAAGGGCACAACTTTGTAGTAGAATGCAGCGAACGATTATAAGCAAACTCAATATGAGGCAAACATTCTTCCCACATTTTGATATTCTTTTTCAAAATAACCCTAAGCATGTTAGATAAAGTTCTATTCACAACTTCAATTTGCCCATCAGTTTGGGAATAACAAGTAGTGGAAAATAACAGCTTAGTCCCCAATTTAGCCCACAAAGTTCTCTAAAAATGGCTAAAAAATTTAGTATCACGATCGAAAACTATTGTATTTGGCACACCATGCAAGCGAACAACTTCATAAAAGAACAAATCAGCAATGTTGGTAGCATCATCACTTTTATAACATGGTATGAAGTGTGTCATCTTAGAAAATCTAGCAAGAACAACAAAGATGATGTCCCTCCTCTTCTTTGTCCTAGGCAGTCCTAAAACAAAATCCATATAAATATCTTCCCAAGGTACGCTAGGAACAGGTAGAGACATATACAAACCATGAGGATTAAGGCGTGACTTAGCCTTTTGACATGTAGGCAACGAAACGTTCCACATCACGTCTCATCTTTGGCCAAAAGAAATGACCAGCAAGTATGTCTTTCGTCTTCTTCACTCCAAAATATCCCATCAGCCTACCTCCATGCGTTTCCTATAACAACAACAAGCGAACGGAGCTAGTTGAATGCATAGCTTGTTAGCTCTAAACACAAATCCATCATTTAGGACAAATTTATTCCACATTTTTCCCTCTTTACAATTCAGCAACACATCTTTAAAATCATCATCATGAACATAATGCTCTTTAATTGTTTTCAATCCAAAAAATTTGAAGTCAAGTTATGAGAGCATAGTATATCTTCTAGACAATGCATCAATAATAACATCCTCCTTTCCCTTCTTGTATTTGATGACATAAGGAAAATACTCTATGAATTCAACCCACTTTGCATGCCTACGGTTCAATTTTCCTTGACTTTTAATATGCTTTAATGACTCGTGATCAGAATAAATGACAAATTCTTTGGGCCATAAATAATGTTGACATGTCTCTAAAGTTTGAACTAGAGCATATAATTACTTATCATAAATAGAATAGCTCAAACAATGCCCACTCAATTTTTCACTAAAGTATGCTACAAGTTTACCTTCTTGCAACTGCACACCACCCAATTCAATTCCACTAGCATCACATTCTAACTCAAAAGTCTTACTAAAATCTGAAAGCTAGAGTAATGGTGCATGTGTTAACTTATCTTTCAATGTGTTGAAGGCGTCCTCCTGTGCATTCTCCCAAGTAAACGGCACCCCCTTTTTAGTGAGCTCGTTCAATGGTGCGGCGATGGTGCTGAAATCCTTCACAAAACAATGATAGAATCCAGCAAGTCCTAGAAAACTTCGCACCTGCGTGACCGTGTTAGGAGTCGGCCAACTCTGTATTGCCTCAATCTTGGCTTGATCAACTTCAATCCCCTGTGGAGTAACAACATAGCCAAGAAAAAGACTCGATTCGTGCAAAATATGCACTTCTCAAGGTTACCAAATAAACATGTATTACGTAAAGCATAAAAAACAGCACGTAAATGGTCAATGTGTTCCTCTAGTGATCTGCTATACATCAATATATCATCAAAATATACCACTACAAATTTACCAATGAAAGCATGCAAAACCTTGTTCATTAATCTCATGAATGTGCTAGGTGCATTAGTTAAACCAAACGGCATCACTAATCACTTATACAAACCGAACTTATTTTTAAATGTTGTTTTCCATTTATCTCCTAATTTCATGCGAATTTGGTGGTACCCACTGCGCAAATCAACTTTAGAGAAGACAATAGATCCACTTAATTCATCAAGCATATCATCTAACCTAGGAATAGGGTGACGATATCTAATGGTAATGTTATTGTTCGCTCTACAGTCCACACACATATGCCATGATCTATCTTTCTTAGACACTAAAATTACCGGAACAGTACAAGGATTAAGAGACTCACACACACATCCTTTATTAAGCAGTTCTTGAACTTGACGCTGAATCTCCTTAGTTTTTTTCCGGATTGGTCCTGTATGGCGCACGATTGGGCAAAGATGCCCCAGGAATCAGATCAATTTGGTGCTCAATCCCTCGCACTGGTGGTAGTCCTAGCGGCACGTCCTTTGGAAAGATATCCATGTACTCCTGCAAAAGATTAGTGACAGCAGGAGGCACAGAAGACGATACATCCTCGAATGAAAATAAAGCATGTTTGCAAAGTAAAGCATAACAAATAGAAGTACTAGTATCCAGTTCATTCACATCAGATTTAGTAGCAAGAAAGCATGCACCTTTCAATTTAATTTCATTTTTCTTTTCATTAACAGATTTAGAGTTTTTCTTTTTTATGTTGTTCAAGTTCATTTGCTACAATTTGATTTTCACTCCTATTATGTTCCTGATTTTTTCTCTTTACTAGCTCTAGCAATCTTATCCTTTAAAATAGCTTCAGGAGACATAGGATGTAATACATTTTTCTTGTCATGATGCACAAAAAAATATTAGTTTGTCTTACCATGATGCAGAGAATCTTTGTTATATTGCCACAGGCTACCTAACAGAATAGAGTATGCTTGCATCGGGACAATATCGCATTCTACAATATCGTGATAAGAACCAATATCATGCTCGCACCATTCGTGTTACCTTCACTTTTCCGCTGTTGTTAAACCATTGAATGTAGTAAGGTTGTGGATGCGGTTTGGTGTTCATCGCAAGCTTCTCCACCATACCGGAGCTCGTCAAATTGTTGCAGCTCCCTCCATCAATGACCATACGGTATGAGTGTTTCTTCACGACATACTTTGTTTGGAAAAGGGTGTGCCACTGATTTTGCTCTGTCCTATCTATTTGTGCACTTAACACACGCTGCACAATGAGACTCTGATAGCGCTCTGCATCTGCAGCACCAATGTGATCTTCGTCTTGCTCCTTTTCACTACCTGCATGGTCAGCTGCAAGTATAGCATAGGTATCCTCATCCAAATCACTAGCAGAAAAATACTCACCATCATCCCTCACAATCAAAACACTCTTGCTGGGGCATTCACTCCGCACATGGTCATACCCCTTGCATTGATGACATTAGACATCTCTCGTTCGTCCCGTAGAGGCAACGGATGAAGTGCTCTTTGCATGTGCTTGGGCTGACCCCTTTGTTGCTTCGGGTACCCGAGATGCCGAATTTGACGATGGAAACCGTGACTTGCTGTTGGAGGAAGAAGGTGCAGAAGGTTGGCTTGATGGTGCAGCAGATGCACGTTGAGACCAAATGTTACCACGACCTGCAGAAATGTTAGTCCTTGTGCTTGTGCGTCGTCCCTGTACTTCTCTTTCAGTTTTACAAGTAAGATGAAATAAACGAGTGATATAATTATATTTCTTGTAAGCTAAAATGTCCTGAATTTCACGATCCAAACCACCCATAAACCTAGACATAGCAGCCTCCTCAGTTTCCTCTAAGTCACAACACAGCATTCCTGTTTGTAAATCTTGAAAATATTCCTCTACGCTTTTACTACCTTACTTCAATTGTTGCAACTTATGTAACAAATCACGTGCATAATATGAAGGAACAAATCTAGCTCGCATGACTCTTTTTAATGCATCTCAAGTTCGTGGTATGGTTAAAATATTTTTCTTACAATATTCACTCCACCAAACAAACGCAAAGTCAGTAAACTCACTAGTAGCTGCTCTCACCCTTTTGTTTTCAGGGAATGCATGACAAGCAAATTTCTGATCAACAGCCAATTCCCAAATGTGGCATAGTGAACTTAATCTTACCAAGTGATTCATCATCCTCACGTACCTCATGGCGTGGGTACATAGGACCCATGCCAAGGCGATTTCAACGTAGTTAACGATGACGGTGAGCGTTCTCATCATCATCGATCTCAGTATCAGCCGCATATTTATCTCCACCGTTTTCATCCACCCTGCTGCCCAAGACACCATTGTTGGCACGTGTACGCTGAGTAGGTGTAGCGGGAGTAGCCGCGGGAGGTGCACGGCCCATCTCATCAAGACATCTCAAAATCTCAGCAAGTGAAGTGTTGATGGTGCCAACTGAAGCCTCCAATGTTGCAAGAGTAATGTTGGTGTCGATCTGCACGGCCTCCAATTGACCAAGGCATTCATTAGTGACCCGTACATCCTCATCAAGTCCCTCAGTGTGCAGTTTCACTTGGCGCTCAAAGTGTTGTATGATGCCCCTAGTCCGAGGGGAATGTGGTGCAGCCTTCGGGTCCATTGGTTCTTCTGACATTATTAGGAGAACACATGAGAACAAACAAAGAGAAAAAAATGATTAAAAAATTGCAAGTTATGCCCTCACAACTACTGGGAGGTGGCTAAATCAAGTCGCACACTCCCAACCTGTTTCTGTGGAGCTATAGATGGGCTGAGAGTGAACAAAGGATAACTAGAACCATGTTAGTCAAAGCAAGTTGAATAATCGCTCAACGACGGTACTGTGCTGGTCCTAGGCTGAACCATACTAGAGACGTGAGCCTGGACATCAATGAAACCACAGAGCGCCAACTAGCACAATGAAAGAAAGCAACTCACTAGAGCTCCTGTCACGTTTTTTCAGAATTTTTTTCTTTTTTTTCATAGGAGACCTAAATCCTTAACTTGACCACCAAGAGCTCTGTAACAAGCAACACGCACCACACACTTTTTTATCAAGGGTAAATCGGTAAAAAAAGATATATATCTCTCTCTCTAAACTAAGATTTTCTATCAGCACATGAGGGCAATCCGAGTGGCACGTGTGCGTCAATCCGAGTGGCACAGAGATAATATCAGGAACCTTTTTTTTCGAATTCACAAATTTTTTTCGGGATAATTTTTTTTCAGACTTTTTTTTTCGGAATAATAAGCAACCGACTCTGACTCACTTAGGAAACACAACTCGTAGCCAACTCAGACTCGGATACAACTTGAAAAGAGATAAATCTGACCTCAAAGCGCTGATCCTGAACCCAAACCCTAGGCCAAGGACGGCGATGGCGGCGGTGATGTATATGACAGTGGTGAAAGCGATGGCAGCGGTGATGTATATGACGGTGGTGAAAGCGATGGCAACGGTGATGTATATGACGGTGGTGAAAGCGATGGCAGCGATGCGTTAGTTGCAATGTGATCTGACATGACAAGAACTCAAAACTCTAAGGATTAAACACTAAGACCAGCAACTCGACACGACGATGCAACCGAAGACTCAACAAACAAAGACTAAGCAGTAATAGAGTAAGGCTCGAATTGTTTTGGATTTTGGAGAAAAATACTAATCTACTATTTTTTTGTTTTCTGGACTATAGGTAGAAAAATATGCAGAAACTAAAAGAAATCTCTCACCGATCAACCGTGAGCTCTGATACCAACTGATAGCACTAGCGGTCCCGATATTTCGATGAAAGTGGTAGATTCGATTGGGGAAGAAGAAAACGTTGACGACCCAGCTACAACTATCCCAAGGACATTGCGTCTTAGCGATCGATACACCAACTCCAGAGATTGTTCATGACCTTGTCGAAGCATAATCAACCTAACCACGAGGGTACTTGTTCTTCAAGAAATCGAAGAACAGGCAAGAACAAGATGAATAGCAACTCAATTGCAAATAAAAGATATATGTTTCAATCTGAAAACAGAAAATAGTGGTTCCAAAGACAAGTATTCGAACGATCTTACCAACACACGTGAACACAAGGCGAAGTAGCAAATACTAACTTAGTCTATCAAAACCTGAACCCAAGAAGAGGGTACGGCTACCTATTTATGAGACACAGGAGGTGGAGGGTCGGCCAAAACACTTGTAAGCCGAACAGGACTCGATTACAAGGCCCAAGGCCCACTTTGACTCGAACTGAAAAAGTGACGCAACTTGTTTGGCAGTTTCTGATCGGCTCGGATAGATTTTGGAGGTGGGACCAGATCCATATGAAAGTAGACTCCAAGAGCTTTCCAAAGAGTACTCACGGGTCCCGAGAAACCTTTTGGATCAAAAGTTATGGCCGTTTGAAGTAGACGCTGTTAGAAAGGCCGAATCTGAGTTGAACTCGCGGACAGGAATTTGATTGCGCTTGACAGTTCCACTTCTACACTTGAGCTCGCGTGGTTCTTCCCCATGGTTCTGAAGGACAATTAAATCATCATAAGAATTAAGTAGTATTCTATTCTTTGAAATATTTATGTGCAAACTTAGGAACACATTCACCTGATGGTTAAGTTGACGTGCTCGCGCTCGAGTCATTAGTCCTTGTATCATAGTTTCAGTTTGTTGAGCTTGTTGTGGAGTCGGCACGGTTGTATCCGTAGCAAGGATGTCCTCATCACCATATGTCTGAAGTTAAGGCAACAGAAAATGTGCATATAGTAAACATTTCTTTTAGTTTATTGTGGCCAGTATTGCAATACCTAACAAAATCTCTAATAGTTGTTTGTTCAAATGAAGGGACTACCCAAAGCCTAAGGGTAAATCCTGTGTAGCAATTAATCTACAAAGGGATTCTCTAGCTACCTTAGGACTGTAGTCCAAGTTACTTACCATACTGTTAGGTTTGTATAGGAGTTGGGTCTACCTAGTTGACACTCCTTGTTTGGCCAAACATCTGCTTTCATGTCTTTGCAAGTGGTATATTCCCCCCTAAAGACCTTGCGATTAATCCATTGTGACAAATTTTACAAATAGCATACTTCACCTTTCCTCCATGTGCAACTTGCTTGTATGCGTTATCAAAGTGCTCCCACACATTTGAACTGCAAGGCCTAGACCTCTTCACCCTAGTGCTTGCCAAGATAGAGGTACTTGTGGAGCCAGAGGATGATGCTGCCGAAGCCTCATCCTCTTCTCTATAGAGGAGTCATAGTATTTCATAATGTTGCAAGATCCTCCAGCGTGAGGTTGTAATCAGCAAGATCAAAGCGATCCATCGAGAAAATTAGGATTGAAAAATTACAATATTACCAACTACACCTTACTCCAAATAGTAATAGAGTAACAACAACACACAATAAAAATCTAAAAATTCTAGTACGGTTGCCTCCCATGCTGAAAGCTTGTCGGGTCTGAAATTTCCCCTATTAGGCGATTTTTTTTAAATTTTGCCAAATTTTCACAAACGATATCTCAATGTTAACAACACAAACTAGAGAAGAGACTCAGGGAGGAGTTGTGGCTGTTTGAGAGAGGGGTACGTGCCTATTTACAGAAAACAATTCCAGAACTTTTATAGATTATTTAATATTTTTTGAATTTTTTAAGCCTCCATTGGCCAAAAATAGTGAAAATTTTTGGAAATATATAACATCCTAAAAATCATGAGGTCAGAAAACTTTAATTTTTAAAAAACTTTTTGGAATGCACTTTATTTGCCTCTGGATTTTTCTTCTGGTTTTTTATTGAGGTTTCAATAAATAAAAATCCATAGAAATAAAATTAAGAATAAAGGGTGTAAATAATAAGAACTTAATACAAATTATAAATGAATCTAAAATCATGACCCATCAATTAGGACAGGAAAATTACAGTGAAAGTCTCGTTAGAGAAAGGCCAACTAAAAATTAAAATGTTGGCAATAGCAATCCAAAAATAAAATTTGACTTCAAATTCCAAAATAAAAACATGAGCATAAAAACCCTAAAATTTAAAGTAGAGAAGAAGCTATAATTAAAATGCTATAAATAAAAATGTTGAGTTATTTGCAAATGTTAAATAAACATAAACTTGATTGAAAGTTCAAGTCAAAGGTAATTACTTGAGAGCTTAAAATAAGCATCTAAGAGGGTCCGTGAACTAAAATAAACCAAGTCCATGCATGAGCTTAACCCTAAGCTATTTTGGCCATGGCTTGAATTGCAAGTTTGAATGAAAATTCAACTCAAAAAATTATGGAAAATTCAAATTAAATGGGACTTTGAGTTAGGCTTAGCACACTTGGCCAGTGGGCTCAATGGCCTACTGGGCTTGGCCTTTTTCCTCTCCCTTGCCCCTAGCCTGGCCCAAGTCAAGCTCGAGCACGCACGACGTGCCAGCTGCACGTACGGCCACACCCACATCGCACTAGCAGTGCTGCCTCCATGGCACTGCACTGTTCCAGCCATGCCTAAGCCGAAGTACTACACACATGAGCATCGCCTAACTGTCGCCAACCTTTTCCAGTGCTCACCTCTGCTGATGCTGCTCTCCAACACCCCCTAACGCCCTCCCTGTCCATAGATTGAAGCAAGGAACACCAAGGACCTCTGGTGTCGTGCTTCGTCTAGCACCGCCATGGGCTCATGCCAACAAGCTTCCTTGGACCTCCTCAGGCATGACCCATCTTTGCAGGTAGCTATCTCTCAGTCAGTGATGTTCCCTATGTAGACAATTGAACTCTAATATCGTATATCACCCGATTGACATGGTCTCTATTGTAGGATCGAGGAGACCGACTAGAGGAGGGTGAATAGGCGGTCTTAAAAATTCTCTTTCAATTAAAAATAATTTCTATTTGGCTAAACCAAGTATATAAAGCAGAAGTGTAAATCAATTCGGTTTAGCACGAATAAGACCTAAATCAACTAGGTTCACCTAAGTGCACCAACAAGCTAAGTCTATGTCAAAGGTTTGCAATTCTAGGGTAACAAACAATCAATTTAATTTTATGAATATAAATTACTTGAATATAAATAGAGCACAAGAGAACAAACCATAATTGACACACGATGTTTTACCGTGGTGTTCGGAGACTTGCCGGTCTCTCCTAATCCACGTTGAAGTAAGCCCAAATAAATTGGACCGACTCCACGAATTAAGCCTTCCACCTCAAATCCACTAGTGGTAGCTCTTTCCCACTCCGGGTAGGTGAGCTCCAACCTTCACAACACGCCGGGTCATCTCACAGCCTTCTTTATGAAGATCACCGCGCACGACGTCTCCAACACCGTCTAGGAGTCGGCAAACTCCCAGAGTAACAAGCCAAGCCCCTTACTTGACTCTCACCATGTGCAACGAATGTACAAGCTCAAGTGGATACAAAATTCACCTCTAAATGCAACACATACTAGAGACCTCTCTCCTTGCTCACAAGGTGCAACACATGCACATTTGAGTGGAGAAGCTTACACTAGTTCAAGAGAGTGAAATAAGGTGCCAAAAATTACTCTCCAACTGGCCACAAGTGGGTATTTATACCCCACATACAAAAACTACCAATTTCAGGAAAGACGACATTCGAAAAAACGGTCATAACTTTTGACTCCAATGTCAGAATTGAGTAATCTTAGACTCTGTGGAAAGCTTATTCAGAGGGTTATACAACCTATCTATTTGCATGATCTCAAACACATTATATCAATGCAGAAATCATAAGAGATCCAAGGAGTCACTATCACGGTCTAAGTCCAAGAAAAATAGCAAAACACAATCTTAGACCATGCCAATGGATAACATATGATTTTCAACAATTTGCAAAACATATTTGCAAACTTGGATCATACCACAAGGAAAAGATACATGGACTTCAACCATTTGCAAAACACATATGCAAAGTATAGTCACATCTTGCAAGGATTAGATGTATGAGCCTCAACTATTCGTAAAACACATTCACAAATAATAGCATCATACCATGGAGAGCTAGAGTAAGCAAGATTGAGCTATCAACACATGATGAGCTTCAAGCGGTAATTCCGCCATTCAAACTCCAATACTACCATTTTTTAGAGAGACTGAGTGCTTCAAGGGGTGCTCTCTGGAAAAAATGTACCGCTAGAAAGGTCGGTACTTTCGAACATTGGTAGTTCCGCAGTACAATACGGTACTACCACACTGCGGTAGTTCCGCCGTTATAAATCCGGTACTATCGATTTTGGCGAGCCAAAGTCTCCAGCAAGGGTGCTCTCTGGAAAAAATGTACCGCTGAAAATGCGGTACTACCGTGGTCTGGTAGTTCCACTATTTACATTGCGGTACTACCGCAACCCGGTAGTTTCGCCTTTAACACTGCGGTACTTTCGATTTTCCTGAAAGAGCACTGTTGACTTTAGAATTTAAATTCAAATGCATGCTGACTTTTGTCTCGAGCCATATTGATCTTCTTATCAATCTTTACATGTATTTTCAGATTGTCAAATGAATTCTGGGACTAAGCCTTTTAAACACTTAACAATCATGTTAGTCCCAAAATCAACTGAGTATAAAGCAATATTTGTCAATGTGAGTATATATGAACTACACAACTTTTATATACTCAAGGATATGTTTCAAAATAGAGATGCCAATATATGTGAAAAAAGAAACATGGATAAATACTAATGAAATCACAAAACATAGAGTGAACTCCCCCTAAATGTGTGCATACAAAGATATAAAATAGAAATATATGCACATATTCATCTTAGACTTTTGGTGGAGTTTAATATATATTTTGGATCCAAGGAATGCACTAAGATGTAAATGAATATAAGTGTCGAATGCATACCTCTTTAATTTCACCATTTCATCCAAATGAGACTAAACCATATCATAATCAATCAAACACATTAGTCTCACAAAAGTATTTATCATCATCACCAAAACCAATATAATAAAGTTTAAACTTACCATCTTCCTATTTTTGGTGATAAATAACAAACCCATTAACAATAATAGCATTTGGATAAAAATAAACATATGATAGCAAATTAAATACTATTGGTGAAATCCCCCTTTTCGCATTGTTCAAGTTTGAAGCATATTTTTCCCCTTTTTTCTTTATCAATTATCTCCCTTTTTATATTAATGTTATTATGCAATACTTCTCTCCCTTCTGGCATTTATCACCGAAAAGTAAGGAAAAAGCAAATTTTGTCAAAATAAAGGTTTCCAACATATGAAGCTTGATATTAAATGATTTAACTTAATAGATTGCATATTCTCCCTCATTTGGTATTTTATCCAACACATGGAACTTGATACCAATTAATTCATCTTAATGTTGTTATAAAAGTATAAACAATAGATACATATGTCCAATTTGGGAGTTTGATTAATTATTTGAAACGATATTTAAAATAAATTTAAAAAATCTTACTCTTGGTAGTTCCTTGAAGGCTTGGACATTCCAATAGAAGTTGCAGATTTTCAGACTTTGAAATTTCAATTAAGTTTCAAGAGCTAGCTGAAAAATTGACTTACAAAAGTCCAATAAACCTGATAAATTTGTCAGTATAGACCAATATCTAAGTATCAAAAGTCATAATTATACTTATCTCAGATTATGAGCACATTTAAAGATATGAAAATCACAAATCTGCTCAAAGTCATGCAAAGTTCTGAATTTTCAGCATTTTGTCAAAATAAGAAAAGTGCACAACTTTCTCAAATAAATATGAAATGCGTTCAAATTTTGCAGAAACAAACTTTTAACTCCTAAAAAAAATTTTCAATAAGAATTTTTAAAAAAGGAGCCTCCATTCAAAAGTTATGCTAAATTCAGCTTTCTTTGTTATTTATTTGTAAAAAGAGGCGAGATGCAAAATTCTTTCAAATGAGGTCCAAATCTTTTAAAACTTTCTAGATTTTAACATTAGACTAATTAAAACATTTTCCAAAAGGAATTCTTGATAAAAAAGATTTTCTTTCAAAAGATATAGTAAAATGCATTTTGTGTGTGTGAGGATGGATTGATTTTGCACCAAAGGCTCAAAATGTAATACAATTTAAAATTCATGGAGTTTCTTGCTTTCTTAGCTTTGTATGAGTTAGAAATTCTATTTCAAGCTAAGGTATGCAAAGAAATCTGGCTCAAATAGCAAAACTCATAATATGCAAGAATATATCATTTTAGGTTAAGACTAGATTTTCGGCGAGTTTCAAATGAATATAGCTTTTCAATGGTTGGTCTTTTGCAAAAACTCTAAACTAGAGAAATGTTTGAAATGACCAACTCTATGAGTTTGGTGTTGAAATTTGTTTCAAAAACTCAATAGATTTTGATTTATGCAAATATGTATTTTTTATTCAAAAAGAAGATTATATAAAATCCATTTGAGGCCAAATTTTCTATTTTGTTTCTAAAATAGGAATTTTTACTCTAAAAGAATTGGAAAATATTTGAAATACATATTTAAGTCTTTTTATTTAGTTTTTTTTACAGATTTGGGTATTTTAAATAATAATTTTGACTTTTGACCAAAGAGACCTTTTGAAAAGGGCTAAACTTGCATATTGTTGGATTTTCACTCCATGAACACCAAATCAAGTAAATGAGAATGAAACACATTCACTCTCAAGATCCATAAAATATTTTAGGAAAATTAGGTAAAATAGTTTTCCCAATAATAATATTTTACCCCTTTTGTTTATGTAATCTCAAAATACTACATTTGTTTTTCACAAAGAAAAACCCCTCTTACACTAAGGGTTCACTTGGCACCTGTTTCTTTTTTCTTTGACACACAAAGTATACTCCTCTATTTTCCTTTTCTTCTCTTTTTACATATCTCCTATTTTCATTCATACTTTTTCTCTTTATGTCATCTAGCACTAAAACTCAAGGATACCACTTGTAAATATTTTATCCATAATAGGTGCTTCTATCCTTTTTTGTGGTTATCTTGTCTTTTCATGAAAACCATATACCACTTTAACTCTTATACCACTTGTGATGACATAAGATACTACTTGTGAAATATTTGTGAACATAAATGATACCAAGTATACTTAATTCCAATTGTAGAAACTTGATACCACTTGCACGAAGATACCAATTGTAACAGTAAATAATACCAAGTAATTGATTCCAATTTGTAGAAAACTTGATACCGCTTGTGAGTACCACTTTTAAATCCTTCTTGAATACTTAAAGTACCACTTGTAGACTACTTGTCAACCATTTCAAATAATCTAAAGAGGTCTTCAATGGTTTCCTCTTGATACTATTTAACAAGTTTTGAAGGAGATACCACATGTAGGAAGATATCATTTGAAAGATTACTTGTAAGAAGCGGGTGATATTATTTAGGAGACATACTACTTGTAAAGGTGGATACCATATTGAAAAGATATTATGTGAAAGAGCTTGGTTAAGAGAATATTTTGCTCGGTAAGAGGAAAGATTAGATACCACTTTGAAAGAAAAATGATGATATCACTTGAATGGATAAGAGTGAATTTCATGCCGATGTCAAGATGATCAAAAGGGCTACCACTTTGGAGATAATGCCACTTGTATGGAGGCATCACAATTTGATTAAAATGGCATATGTGGTCAAAAGATTACATAAGGGTAGTTAGCAATGATAAGAGAGATCAACTTGACTTTGAGGAGCAAAGAGAATGGCTGGGGAAATTAGAAATAACAAATTCTGGACAAATCAGCTATCTTCTAGAAAATTTGGTAGTATCGCAATTTGGTTGCCGGTAGTACCGCAAAACGGAAGTTTCGCAGTTTGACTGTCGGTAGTACCGCAAAGCGAAAGTACCGCAGAATGATTGCCGGTAGTTCTGATTTTTCTAGAAACATGCCAAGAGTTGTATTTCAGAGGAGAATAAAGGTTATAATGTTGTACCTTGCTCCAAAGTTTTTCACAAAGAAATATAAACCACGTGTAGAGCACTTCCATCTATATGCCAAGATTAAAATTCTTTTGAACATAGATTTTAACAAATTAAGATTTTATTTTTCAAAAACAACCTCATTTTCAAGAACTTATTCAAAATTGCAAAAATGAGCAATAAAGGGTATCTTAAGCATTCAATTTCATGTATGAGTTATAAATACCCTTATGAGCCAATATATGTCAATAGTTTTAGCTCAAACGGCAAAACCTACTTAAGTGCTAGATTGTGACATCTTAGGTCAATTTAAAATTTTGGACGAGTTTCAAATCCAAATAACTTTTGATTGGTTGGTGTTGTGATTACAGACCAAACAGAGAGAGTGTGTGTCGTAGTGGGGAGTTAGGTGAGCAATGCTTCTTGACCCTCTTCCCCATGGCTTGTATTACATATATATGCCATCGTGGGGAGTGTTTTTACAATCATACCCTTTCATCCAAATATCCCTTTTAAGGGCATTTACGTCATTATATATGTCCGATTTAGGGCTTACAACTTTCTAACAGGCCGGCTGGGCTTAGGTGGGGGCCACCCTACAATAGTTGGCTTTTTGGAAAACTTTTGAATACCAATAAAGTTTGAAATAGCCAACTCTAGGTTTTTGGTATTGAACTTATTTTCAAATTCTTTTTAAAATTGATTTTAGCCAATTCTTGAGTTTAAAGCCAAAACAAGATACTATATAACGAGTTTTGGGTCAAAAACTCATTTTTATTTGAAATAAGTTTTTCTAAAACCAAAACTTTGGAACACCTTTGAAATGCATTTGTATATATTTTCCAACTAGTTTTTCAAAGATATACTAATAATTTCAAAGTTTTAAACTTTTGGCTAAATGGCTTAATTTTTCAAAATCAATACTAGCACTTAATTAATTTGGGCACACTTAAGGATGTGATATACATGATTATGGTTTAGCACTCCGCCTTAATGTGCCACCAACATCTTGCCCATGATTACAATAATAAACTTTTAGAACAAAAGTAAGAGCACCCTTCTTTAAAGATTTTTCATGCAATGCAACCTACACAAGACAAGGGCTAAATGTATCAAATGTGAATACTTGTTACTGAGACGGCATTGATTCTTGGTATAGAACGATTATCCTCAAACTTGGCTCCTATTTTGTATATGGTGGAATTCGCCTCTTCATGAATAAGCCAAGTCTCCAATGCCTCTCCAAGTACCTATTAAGCTTTTAAGCACATTTTGGTATCCAAAACTTGGTTGGGTCCATAAATGTTAGTCATAATAGATTTGGGCACCCAAATGGCCCTAACATTAAAATTTTGTGAACTAATATTTTTAGCAAAGACATTGCCATATTTATCCTTCCTAAGCAAATAGTGTTCATTCACAAGAGATGGCTTAGAAATGATACCTTTGGGACAATCCTTACTAAAATGTTCCTTCTCCCAGCAATTGTAGCAAGTTTAGCATTTGTTACCCTTTCTTATCTTCCTATCTTGCGTATTACCGGTTTGCCTCTTCATTGATGACCTTTTCTTGTCATCTACCTTGTTGGGGCACTTAGAGGCGAAATGACCATTCTCATTGCAACCAAGACACTTGACATACTTCGTATGTCTTGCATTGTGCCTTCTCTTCAAGTTTCGTTGCTTACACAAGATATCATCAACAGATGTCTTCTCTTTATAGCACTTATCTAAGTCGTTTTTCAATCTCGTGACTTGGGCCTTGAGCTCATTATTTTCCTCTACAATATTAGTATTGTAATGCATAGAGGAAGTAGAAGCATTTAATTGAGAACAACAAGGCATATCAATTAAATCCTCACATGAGGTCGATACACTAACTTTAGATGACATGCAAGAATTAGAAGTTACACATGGCATGTTATCTAATAGATTACAAGCAATGCCTATATCCACCTTAGGCTTAGAATATTCCTTGAGAAGGAGAATTTCATGTTCTCCTTTTAGCTTGTTATAATCATTTTGAAGAGAGACATGCTCATTCTTCAAAATCTTATACTTACCCTTTTCATTCTCAAGATATTCATTAAGTTCTTCTAACATATCCATCGACTCATCATAAGAAAGTGCATCATCGTCATTATCTTTATTTACCTTCTTATTACTTTTTGCCATGAAGCATAGAGTTGATGTGGAGGGAATTGTGGATTCTTCATTGTCGGAGCTAGAGATTGAGTATTCTTCTCCCGACATCCACTCTTGTATGCAATCTTCATCGGTTGAGGTGGAAGTTTCATATTTATCTTGAATTTTCGTCCACATATCATGAGCGCTAGCAAGATTGCATATTGTGTTGAACACCTCTACACTCAAAGCACTAAATAAAACGTTAATTACTTGAGCATCGAGATGTGAGCTTTTCTCATCCTCAATTGTTGGAGCAAGAGAATCCAATGGAGGAAAAAAGTTCACATCTACAATAGCCTTAAAATAGCATATCATGCGGATTTTCTAATTATCATAATTAGTGCCATCAAATAGAGGTGTGTCATCTAGGTACACTATATTACTAGTCGTCATCCTTTAACTCTCTAGGCGGTGAAGCCTAATAAATGAGAAACCAACATCTGATACCACTTGTAAGATCGAGGAGGCCGACTAGAGGGGGTGAATAAGCGGTCTTAAAAATTTTCTTTCAATTAAAAATAATTTCTATTTGGTTAAATCAAGTATATAATGCAGAAATATAAATAAATTCGGTTTAGCACAAATAAGACCTAAATCAACTAAGTTCACCTAAGTGCACCAACAAGCTAAGTTTATGTCAAAGATTTACAATCCTGGAATAACAAGCAATCAATTTAATTCTATTAATATAAATTGCTTAAATGTAAATAAAGCACAAAAGAACAAACCACAATTGACACACGATGTTTTACCGTGGTGTTCAGAGACTTGCCGATCTCCCCTAATCCATGTTGAAGTAAGCCCAAATAAATTGGACCGGCTCCACGTATTAAGCCTTCCACCTCAAATCCACCAGTGGTAGCTCTTTCCCGCTCCGGGTAAGTGAGCTCCAACCTTTACAACACGTCGGCTCTTCTCACAACCTTCTTTGAGAAGATCACTGCACACAACGCCTCCAACGTCGTTTAGGAGTCGATAAACTCTAAGAGTAATAAGCTAATCCCCTTGCTTGACTCTCACCACGTGCAACGAATGTATAAGCTCAAGTGGATATAAAATCCACCTCTAAATGCAACACATACAACTAGAAATCTCTCTCCTTGCTCATAAGGTGAAACACATGCACATTTGAGTGGTGAAGCTTACACTAGCTCAAGAGAGTAAAATGAGGTGTCAAAGATTACTCTTCAACCGGTCATAAGTGGGTATTTATACCCCACATACAAAAACTGGTCGTTGGAGCCAAACCCTTGAAAAATCAGGGAAATCGGAACTACTGTCGTTATAAGTGCGGAATTACCGCACTCCACTTTAACGGCTAGAAAAATAGACGTTACTCAGCATTTGCGGTACTACCGCAGTTAAAATCGCGGTACTACCGATTTCAGCACAGATGATACTCGAAAAAACGGTCATAACTTTTAACTCCGATGTTGGAATTGAGTGATTTTAGACTCTATGGAAAGCTTATTCAGATGGCTATACAACCTATCTATTTGCATGATCTCAAACACATTATATCAATGCAGAAATCATAAGAGATCCAAGGAGTCACTATCACGGTCAAAGCCCAAGAAAAACAGTAATACACAATCTTAGACCATGCCCATGGATAATATATGACCTCCAATAATTTACAAAACACATTTGCAAATTTAGATCATACCACAAGGAAAAGATACATGGACTTCAACTATTTGCAAAACACGTTTGCAAAGTATAGTCACATGTTGCAAGGATTAGATACATGAGCCTCAACTATTCGCAAAACACATTCGCAAATAATAGCATCGTGTCATGGAGAGCTACAGTAAGCAAGATTGAGCTATCAACACATGATGAGCCTCAAGCTACAAGACAAGACCTCTCTTGAGCTAGTCATACCGAGACCTCTCTTGAGCAAACCTATACTAGCAATCCGATCTTTCACCTAAACACCAAGACTGGTAAAAGACTACGAACACATCCTTAGCCCTAGCTAGTCATACATTTGCCTTGAGCTTTCCCTTAGCTTGATGATGCTCATCTTCACTTCAAATCTAGTTCATTATCTTCTCTTGACTTAATGATCAACTCATGACCATCTCCTTTTTGAGATCTTGATACATATCAACACATGATGCCTCTTCTCTTCTTGATGGCCTTTGACACATAAAGCCATCTTCAATCCCGAACCCTTACTTGATAATCTTCAACATATGAAGTCATCTAAAGTCTTCATCATCATGGAACATAACCTATTTATCCAACTTATGAAAAATATAAGTCACATAATGTGATTATCATTAATTACCAAAATATACCATTAACTCATAATGGTGTATCTAGATTCTTCAATCTTTCCTTTGGTAATTGATGATAACCATCACAATTGCAAATAATTGAATATAAAACTTTAAACTTAAAGTGTGGTACTACCGCCGTTATAAGTCCGGTAGTTCCGCTCTCCGGTAGTACTGCTCAGGAGTTGCGGTCATACCGCTCTGCGGTAGTTCCGCCATTCAAACTCCAGTACTACCGTTTTTCAGATAGACTGAGTGTTTCAAGGGGTGCTCTCTGGAAAAAAACGTAGCGCTAGAAAGGTCGGTACTTCCGAACATTAGTAGTTCCGCAGTACCGTGCATAGTACTGCAGTAGTTCCGCCATTATAAATCTGGTACTACCGATTTTGGTGAGCCAAAGTCCCCAGCAAGGGTGCTCTCTGGAAAAAATGTACCGCTGAAAATTTGGTACTACCGTGGTCCAGTAGTTCCGTTATTTACATTGCAGTACTACCGCACCCCGGTAGTCCCTCTTTTAACATTGCGGTACTTCTGATTTTTCTGAAAGAACACAATTGACTTTAGAATTTAAATTCAAATATATGCTGACTTTTGTCTTGAGCCATATTGATCTTCTTATCAATCTTTGCATGCATCTTCAGATAGTCAAATGAATTTCGGGACTAAGCTTTTCAAACACTTAACAATCACGTTTGTCCCAAAATCAACTAATTGAGTATAAAGCAATATTTGTCAATGTGAGTCTATATGAACTACACAAGTTTTATATACTCAAGGAAATGTTTCAAAATAGAGATCCCAATATATGTGAAAAAAGAAACATGGATCAATACTAATGAAACCACAAAACATAGAGTGAACTCCCCCTAAATGTGTGCATACAAGAATATATAAAAGTAATATATGCACATATTCATCTTAGACTTTTGGTGGAGTTTAATCTATATTTTGAATCCAAGGAATGCACTAAGATGTAAATGAATATAAGTGTCGAATGCATATATGTTTGATTTCACCATTTCATCCAAATGAGACTAAACCATATCATAATCAATCAAACACATTAGTCTCACAAAAGTATTTATCATCATCACCAAAACCAACATAATAGAGCTTGAACTTACACCTATTTCTTTGCCGCTTGAGCTCGGCACCAGTCATCCCGCCTGCCAATTTGAGCCCTGAAAATCGGCACGTAGGTGTGCACAACGTTGTAGAGTCCATTTTGATCATGCTCATGAGCAGCTGTCGCTCCCCTTGTTATCGATGAGCTTCTTTTTACCAGCGGGAAGGCAAAGGAATTGTAGCAGAGTCATTAGTTTAAATGAGCAATTAGTTAAACACTAATGGCTATCGTTTGTTTAGTGAATCTATCACCGACTTATGGGCCCTCAGGTTTAATTAAGTTAATGAGTCTCTAACATGTAGGCCCTACCGTTTAAAATCTAATTTAAAAATCGTTAAAAATGCGTGAATCGCTACCATGGGGGGTACGAGTTTACTGTTTACATAGTAATTGGCCCTACCTGTCGGTCACAGTACACACTGCTAATTAGAAAATAATTCCAAAAGAAATTAAAAACCCATGGGCCCCACTTGTCATACACAATACCTTTTTTAGTAAAGAAATAAATGGAAAATAAAAAAGAAAACCTCAGTGGGCCCCACCTGTCAGAGAGAGAAACCTCTCTCCTTTTATTTTCTAGAATTAATTTAAACCCAAACTTTGAAAGAGCATAACTTATTTATTTTAAGTCCAACTTTGATTAAATAAATTTCTAAATTCATCTAAAATCTTGATCTATCAAATGAAATCAAAATCATTAATTTTGGAGTTTATTTGAATAGCGTACGATGCTCAAGAAGAAGACGAAGCCGAGGATAACCAAGATTCACAAGACTAAGCAACAAGTGAATAAGGTAAGTCAATACTTTAATCATATTGAACTTACCTTTTTATGCAAGTTATTTCTATTTAAATTATCAAATTGCATGCTGTTAATTATTATGCGAACTATGTTCATCTTAATAATTTAGTTACATGCCTATTGTTTATTTGTTATTATTATGATGCTCCTATCCTTGAAATAGTTGCACTCCTATTCATTGTAGCCCTAGAAAATTATGAATGAATATACTACTGACACGGTAACTAAACGTCATGCTTAGTGTTGTTTAGATAATTGGGGGAATTAATTTGTCTCGTCATCATTTTAACATGAAAATTTGGTTTGGGCAGTCATTGGTGGTTAATGGATGGTATGTTGTAACATGAATAATTTATGCTTCCAAAAACCTTGTATGCTTTGAAATTTGGGTAGATGGTAAGAAGAGTTGGTGTAGTGGATGCACGAGAATATATAGTTTGTGATAGAACTGGCTAAATAACCCTAAGTACTGAATCTGACTCTGACCTTCTAATATAAAATAGTACAACTATAAGTCTGCAAAGTGCAACTGGGCTAAGTAAGATTTATCGGACCCTGAAAGTCATCTCGCTGGTGGGGGAGTAGAGTAGTGCAAAAGGAGTTTTTTTATACAGTCTTGAATGGAACATCAAGTGGAGGGTGAAATCCGCCAGCTGCGCTAGTTGTTGTAGAACGTTATAGTCCAACTGTGCTAGTCGTTGTGGTGGATATTCCGCACAACTTATGGGACCCACTATGTGTGGGAGTAGCCTATATAGGTGAGATGACGGAAAGGGTGAGGTACTTCCTAAAAACTATGTGATGATCTCCTTGATCTACATCACCAAGAAATCATATGGGTAAAAAGGGTTTATTATCCCTTATGGGTAAAGTGCACAACCTCTATAGAGTGAAAACTATTCGAATAGTCGTATCCACGGCTATGGGTGGACTTGGCAACTTACTTGGATATAGTTCTATTTCTAAAAACTTTGTGGGTGAAATAAAAAGTGTCAGGCAGTAAATGCCTAGATTTATGTTGCCTTGGGCATCAATCCCAACGAAGAGATTAAGCGGATGTAATGCTAGAAAAATAGCACATCGTAATATTATTATAATCATTCACATTTAAAAACCTATTTTAGTTAAATTTGTTAAGTCTTAAAATTTTCCAATTATGGTAGACTGTCAAAGTATTTGGCAAAATAGAAATAACCCAAGCCTTTGGTAAGCCATACATCAATATAAGTGCATTTATGTGTATTGGCTCACGATTCATGGTGGTTTGTGCTCACACTCGCTTACTCAATAAACTTAGAAATAGGAGGAGAACAAGATCATTATACTTATGAGGATGCCCTAGGTCCTGATGGAGGGGAAGATGAAGAAAATTAGGACATATTTTAAAAGCCTTAAGTCCCAGCTAAGCAAACTTTGATGGAGATTGTATGCACATATATTATCCTAACTCAGATAATATTTGTTGTTTACATTTTACCCCCAATCGCTTGCTTGTGGATTCTTAGGGTCCTACCTTTTCAATTGCTACTTTCGCTTCTGTTTTTGCTTTGTAAGAATTTGGCCTAATCGGCCCTTATGTAAACAGTCATCAGTTATAATGTATTTAATCTCTGTTGTGTAATATTACATTATGGTATGTTTCCTCCGATGTATGAAATAAATCAGTAATGTATCTGTGAGCACTATCTACTAATCCAAAGAATAGCACAGTAGAATCATAGAGGATTCTAGATTGTAAATTTCGAGTCTGACAAAATCCATGCCCAATTGTGCCTTATCATGCCCAAAGGCCATACTGGTTGTGTCATGCTGTGATATGATGTGCTAAATATCTAAACGGTTAAACAATTTGGAAATCCGCACCCAACCATGCCATCTAAACATCTAGTCCACTAGTAAACTTACTGCTATTCGCAAGTAAGGTTACTACCATTACTGCCAATCAGTGTTGTAGTGGTAGACTGCCAGATTGACGAGGCCACTGGCCGCACAGGCCAAGAGGGCAAGTCGAAGGGGCAACTCAACTGGCCAATTAGTCAAGGGACTGGTAGTACAATTATTTACAACAGAAAGTAAAATTGCTTGCAAATGGCAGTAAACTTGTGAATAGTTGTAAGCCTGCTAGTGAATGGTAGTAGGTTTACTGCTATTGGCAAGTAATCTTACTGCTGTTCATAAGTAATTTTACTGCCTGTCACAAGTAATTTTACTGGTCATTTAGAAGTAATCTTTCTATAAATGGACAAAAACTTTGGAAATCTATGCCTAACCATGCCCAAAGGCTAAATGAGTTGTGCCATGCTATGTCGTGCCGTGCCATAATGTGCTAAACAGTCAATAATTTTGGAAATATGTGCCATTCGGTCCACTAGTAAGCTTGATGTGGTTTGCAAGTAAGTTTATTGCTAGTTTTTTTACTACCAGTAACTATACTACCATACTAGTAAATTTACGCCTAGATTTTCCCCTTTCTATCCCTAGCCCGTCTGCCCTCGTCACTCTTACTCGCACCCACACACTACATCACTCACACCTAGCTCTAAGGTTTCCCCTACCACGTCATCGTACCGCTCCCCTCCTTCACCTCTAGCAAGGTCTTTGGGCAGGATGGTGAACCCCTCTACTTCCGTCATGTCTGTCAAGAAGCAGGTTGGGGTCCAGATTTGCGCCGCCATGCACTCCCTGACTCTTAGTCAGCCGCGTAGAACCATGGTAGAGTCCTCGTGGGAAGGCGCCGGTCACAAGCATTTTTACTACTAGTCGTAAATTATTTTATTGTAGATCACAAATAACTTTACTGTCAACTGAAAGTATTTTTTACTACCAGTCGCAAATAATTTTGCTGCAAAGTCACCTCTACACGCTTGGAAGAGTGCATTAACCGTAACACAAGTAATTTTACTGTCATCATTATGCAATTTACTACACTATGATAAGAGAGTTACTGCACTCTTTTGAGTAGACTTGGCCTCCTAGGAGTGAGTCCAGTGGGAGGTTGTGTGTACATGGCATGTTGTGCCATGCTGAGCCAGGCTGTGCCTCAGCATGGTACTATGCATGCCATGCCAGGCTAACCCACCATGTCGAGGCTTCAGCCCAAGCACGACACGCCCAGTCATGTTGGGCTAGCATGTCCAGTCATGCTGAACTGGCACAACCCATTTATCATTTGTGTCGTGTCGTGTCAGGGTCAGACCAACAGTACCGTGCCATGGGCTAGTATGGTTGGCCTAGCCCATTTGTCTAGGTCACGGTCTTGTCTTGACTAACACAGAGATGAATGAACTAATCATGCATTTGGATTTTCATAGCCTGATCCAAATCCTTGGAATAATCAAGATTCATAGCTGGATCTATTTTTGTTGGATTCAAATGAAGAACAACAACATAGCTACACAAAGACCCCAAAAAATCATTATGATGAATACCACAATCAGTCGGTCTCGGTCCTGGAAGGCGTTGGCAAGTGGATGGGAGCAGAACTGCAACTAGGGTTGGAGGGTATTCTTGCGCCAACTGGTTGGAAGGTAGCAGAATCATTCTTGGTTGGCGTTGTTCGTGCTCGCAATTATCGTCTAGTGGTAGCTGTCGACCTCCAATGCTTGATTTTGTGGAGATGGGGACGAGATGGAGATGGTGGGCGGTGGAGATGGGTTCACGGATTGGGTCATGGGTGCGGTGGAGATGGAGTCATGAGGGGAGGCGACAGCGCTGCCGCAATTGATTCGGGATTAGGGGACGCTCTCAGCGATTCGGGAATGGGGATTGGGTTGGCGAGGGAGATGAAGATGGCTGAGGGCACATGACATGTGCAATTGTGCACTCGTCGAAGAGAGCCTCCGACCATAGAGCTGTGCCACCGCGGCGGTCTCTGTCGAATAGTTTGTTCTATACAGCACAAGCTTGTCATTGTAGCAACGCTCTTAGATGCGCTGTAGCACCATGTCAGCCCCGCCGCATGGGGCATCATCTGCCAAGGCATCACCGTCGCCGATATGT
Source organism: Melocanna baccifera (assembly GCA_036346265.1). Classification (NCBI taxonomy): domain Eukaryota; kingdom Viridiplantae; phylum Streptophyta; class Magnoliopsida; order Poales; family Poaceae; genus Melocanna; species Melocanna baccifera. The sequence continues at coordinate 26,934,068 of CM070678.1, forward strand.
GGATGACAAGAAAAAATAAAGAAAAATAGAAGAGAGGAAGAAACTGATGGGTAGGCTCCACCAACTAACTGGGATAAAATAAACTTTTCACCACCTTCTCTCTCCTCTCCAAGCTAGATATTTTATTTTAATGAGTGAAGTGTCCTACATCAAAAAGCCATAAAACTGTGGGGGTGATCGGAATAGCGATGTCTTTTGGCTTTTGGCTGAAAAAACACTGTAGCTGGCTGAAAAAACACTGTATCTGAGTTAGTGGATAGTGTAGTGAATAGTGAAAAAAAGCTGAAACTAGAAGCTGAAGCCGAAACGATCAAGGCCACATGTAATGTCTTGGAGCAAAGCCATGAATTTTCAATGTCCTAGAACAGACGTCACAAAAATTGAGTGTTATGTAGCCAATTTTGCTAAAAAAAAATATGTGGCTAACTCAACGAGCTTTATTAATCAATGCCATCTTTACATTTCTCATCGTACCAATTTCAATCAAATGTACGAAACTACATTTCTCATCTTTATGAACTTAGGACACATTTATAATGTTAGAATTTTTTTCTCAATTTCTATGAGAATTGTAATTTCTGATGAAGGCCGAAGAAGATGGATATCAGGTCGTCTTCTTATCCTGTGTTGAACTTGGGATAGGGGGGTTTGGCTAGTGTGTGTGGCCTGTTCCCTCCCTCACGTGAGCAGAAAGAATCGTACGAGCGACGTATATAGAATATGTCGTGTGTATAGCAGAGTATTGATATTGCACTTTCTGTTCTGAAGCATTAAATGGATTTTTTGGTGGAATTCCTAGCCCATTCTATTACTCAAATGGTGCGCTCAACTTGGCGTTAGAAGCCAGCGTTCAGCTATTTTTCTATTGTAGCAGCGATTGGTGGTACTGTAGCAATTTTGTTATGTAGTGAAATTTTTTTTGTTTTTTGGTATTTTTGTGTTTTGTTTTTTTCTCGTATTCCTTTGCATCGTCTGCTCTAGACTAGCGTGCCGTTTTTATTTTTATATTTTTTAAAATTTAATTATACCTAATAAATCAACTCAGCTACAGTAAAAAATCAATCAACTACAATAAAATTTTAACAAAAACAAAAAATCATCGCTATTCCGAAGCTACCGAGCTCGCCTAAAACAAAAAATCATCGCGATCTACCGGGCTCGCCTCCCCTTCCTCCTAGACCATCGATGGCGGCCATCTTGTCAGTAGGTGTCAGTCGAAGCGTGCAACGCGGGGCCTCACCCTAGGCATCTTCCTCGCGCTGACATCCTGTCGTCATCGCCTGCGTCACTGTCGAGCCTAACTTTGCATCGGTGTCATACGGGTCTCAATGCTAGCTCGTCGTATGCCACCACTGCCGATTTCTCTGCTGGTGAGTTATCCTATACGGCTATCCCTCTTGAGTCTTGACTTTGTTGTGCTCTATCCTCCAACTCATGGCCCAGATCTGCGGCGTTGATCAACTTTGGAGTGCTGAAGTGGACCGGTGAGTGTACCAAGGTTGCTTGCTGCTTCTGTGTAGAGGAGAGATGCCGTCCCGGTTGTTGATGCCGTTGCTCCAACTTGTCTAGATTTTGTGTACACTCTTCCTAGCTAGCCACCCCATTCTCTTCCTAGCGTATGTGTGGGCATGCATATGGCGTGTGTGTGGGTGCGTGTGTGTCTTCTCTTGTACTTAAAAAAAAGGTTCCCATGCCTACCCACGATGGCAAGCCTGTCTACGAGTACATGCTCATCATGCGGTACCTCGACAAGGCCGTCGCTGGCATTGGCCCGACCTTCCTCCTCGTCGACGCCTACGACCACACCATCGCCCGCTTCTGGGTCGCCTACGTCGACGACAGGGTAGATTAAGGATCCGCTTATGATGCATCCACTAGCTTCTTGATCCAGAGCCTCCGATGTGTTTGTAGCAGATGGGGTCATGTTGATCTGATGTTGCGTGGTTGATCTTCATGCATCTACTAAGCTCTTGGGTGGGGATCTTCATGGCGAAGATGGAGGAGAAGGTAGATGTAGTGGCGCAGATGCTCACGGTAGTAGAGATGCGGGAAGGGGCGTTTGGGGAGTGCTCCGAGGGGAAGGGGTGGTTCGACAGCGACGGCTTGGGGTTCATGCCGATGACGAACACGTTTAAGGCTGGACAAAAAGCTCGAGGCTCACGAGCTCGTAGTCGGCTCGGCTCGGCTCGAGCTCGGAGTCTTCTCCAATAAGCCAAGCCTCTATTACAGCTCGTGAGCCGCTCGCGAGTGGCTCGCGAGCCCAATCGAGCCGCACGCTCCACATCCCCACTGCCCCGCACGCTCCAAAACCGCGTCGCTCACCCGCTCCAAGCCTCCAATCCCCGCACACTCTAAAACCACTTGCCCGCCGCCTCCTCCCTCCCCGCTCCCCCTGCCGCCTCCCCGCTCCCCCCCCCCACGCCGCCGCCACCTCTCTCCCTGGTCCCTGCTCCTCGTGCCACCGCCGCCGATCTGTTCGCTCTCCGCCCGCCATCGCCCCACCCCGCGCGCCGCCCTCCTCCCGGTCCCTCCTCATCCGTACTTCAAGGACTGCTGATGTAGACCGGGAGCAGAAAGAAAGCATACAACAAAAGTTTAGTAATGATGCTAGGGCAAGAATGGCAAGTTCCCCTAGTTTCAGGTCATAGATTCTATCATCCTTTGCTGCATGTTTTTCATTGCGTTGATTCTCTATTGATGCAAAACTTCATTCCCTTTGAGCTTATTTTATGGGTGATTTCACTTCTTTTTGGCATGAACATAATAACAAGGAAACATGTTTGCTGCTGCTGCTGCTGCCCGGGTGACAATGCAATGTGTTCTGTTGCTGCTAATGTGTTAGCTTGTGTTGATGAAATTCGTTTGCTGCTGCTGCCAGCAAGGTTGAATGTCTGTGTTAGCTTGCTAATGCTGCTAATGCTTCTGCTGCTGCTGCTAAAGTGTTAGTTGATTGTGTTTGTTTGGGTGGTCTTTGCTAGCAAGGTTGAATGTCTGAAAACGCTTGCAAGGTTGAATGTCTGAAAACTTGTTTGTTTAGGTGGTCTTTGCTAGCAAGGTTGAATGATCTCTCTCAAATGCTTTACTAGTTATACTTGGCTCACGAGCCGTCCGAGTCAGCTTGAGCCAAATTTCGAGCCGAACCGAGCCGTCCTTCTGGCTCGTTTCACAAACGAGCCGAGCCGAGCCGCACTCCACAACGAGCTCGATCGAGTCTGGCTCGAGTCAGCTCGACTCGGCTCGTTTCCAGCCCTAAACTCGTTCGAGCCAACATCTGTGCTTAAGATCATCGACCACGCCCGAACACCGCTACTGGCCACGTGGGCCCAGCAGTTCTGTGTGCTAAACGCGGCAAGGCAGCCATGCCGCCGGTTTACTAATCAAGATAGGCAAGAAGAGGCAAGCCGAGTTACAGGGAGCAGCGACGGAGGCTAGCAAATGAAGATCTACCATTGCAACAACTCTGTTTGGTCAGTAAAAATAATCGTAGAAGACATTTGGAGTAAGCGAATTTTATAGGATTCCCGTGGAAAATTCATATAAAATCCCTGTGTTTAGCTTGTGTTCAGCTTGAGACTGATAAATATGTCGATGCATATAGCCAATGAGACATTATTATATTTTTAGTAGGAATAAGTATATCTTACCTCCTAAACTATCATGTTTGTCTAAAATTCAACAATCATCTGCAAAACGGGATAAATGACTTCTCTCAACTATCAATACCATTTATTTTACCTTCTAAGGTCAATTGAAGACGGTTTTGCTTCAAGTCAATGTGACATGGTAGTGTGGCCACCGTTAGCCTCCAGTCCTCCACCTCACATCTTCTTCCTCCGCTCCCTCTCTCCCTCAGGTCTCATCCCCCATGGCTCCTCCACTACGACGTGCCCCCACAGAAAGCGCATGCCGCCATGCCATCGACGATCCACCCAATCGGAGCCATCCAACCAAAACACCAGGAAAACTCTACTTGGCGTGCACATCGTGGACCCATTCATGGTGTTGGCGTGGAAGGCTGCCGTTGGAGGAGTTCTGTCCATCGTTGGCACCGGGGTGCTCAGTTTGCCCTACCCCTTCCACACCACTGATTGGCTCACAGGCGCCCTCGATGTTGCCGGTACCAGCGCTACCACCTTCTACTGTGTTCTCCTTCTTGTCAGTAGTACATATATGATCCTCCATGTCCCCGTTTACTTGGATTTCTCATAACTCAATCACTTCACGAACAAGTTGTTTTTATTCGATTAATCTGACTTTTGTGCGGCTAATTAGCCTTGCTAATTCAGTGCTTTTTATTCATTCTGAAGTTGGATTGTAGAGAGAAACTACGAGAGCAAGAAATAGAGGAACATCACCAGCATCAGCACAGCTTTGGGTGGGAAATGTCTCGTCCCTATTGATCGGCGGCTCCATCGTCTACCTCTCACTAGCTAGAATCTCTGCTCCGTCTTCCCCAGCGACGAACCCATCTCACCGCCAACCGTCGTCTTTGCATTCCGTCTCACCGCCAACCGTCGTCTTTGCGTTCCAGATACTAGTCGAGGCCACGCTCTCCTTCATCTGCTCACTGTTGTACCTCACGCTGTTCAGCATCCTCGCCGACATGAGCACCGTCCTGGCCATGGCCACCATCGTCAAGGAGGACCTCCAGCTTCTTGTCGGATGTGGATAGGCACCGTGGAGAGGCAGCCATGCCGATCGGACAGAAGTGGAGGGAAGAGAAGGGGATACGGGTGGGCCCACCATCTTTTTTTAGTTTATTTGCTGAATCTATTGATTGTGTTGCTATGTCAGCTGAAACGTAGTGAAACCTAGCGGTGTGGCTATCAACATGACTATCCGCGCTCATCAGAACTTTTTTCGCGCGATAGCGTGGTGTTGGGGATGGATTCACTCCGTAGTATAGCACTTTGTCTGTTTCCTTTTTTTTTGTTTTTTCGAATTTCTATATTTTATTTTTTTCGTATTCCTTTCATGTTGGACGATAGATTCACTCAGCAGTACTGTAGCACTCTGTTCGTTTCTTTTTTTGTTTTTTCGAATTTTATATTTTATTTTTTTCGTATTCTTTTCATCGTTCGCTCTAGATTAGTGTACTGCTTTTATTTTTATATTTTTTAGATTTAATTATGCCTAATAAACCAACTCAGCTACAGTAAAATTTCAGCAAAAACCAAAACCACTAATTAAACTAGTATAGGGTGAAAAATAAACAATTTTGAAGATTAAAGGGGATTGAGTACCCAATTTCCTAGCTAAGAGTTAATGTTTCAACAAATACGATAGTTGAGGAGGTCAAATAAACCTATCTGTTTTCCCTTAGATAGATGTACTAGTTTAGCACTACTATTAGTCCTTTTCTAGTTCCAATATGGAAGTTCTCCTTCGTGGTGGTTGGCTTGTTTTTTTATTTAAACTTATAGCTAATAACTGTAGCTTATGATTTTTTTAGGTTATTTGTGATAGAGAGTAAGCAGTAACAAAAATTTGTGTGTAGTTCTAATCATTATAAATAAAGATATTATTATTTTAAAAATATTTTATTTAAAAGTTAATTATTTAAAACTCCAAAAAATAAATATTTGGAAGCTGAAAAGAAGAGACATGTTCGGAGCGGCCGGTTCTTCCTCGTCCCGTCGAGATATGGCGGCCTGAGGCCTTCCCGGCTGGAGCAGATGAGGCCCTACGTGTCCACCGCGTTTCTTCGCCGGCGTTCGCCGCCGACGTCGTCGCCCGAAGTGGATTCTTGCACTTGCCGAGTGTCACAAAACACACCAACACATTGACGCGTGTACCGGTAAGCTATCGGTTGTGTAACATGGATCTCTTTTGAGTCCAACCTACAACTGTTCTGAGATATGCAATCAATTTTCAAGTTAATAAAATACAGAACTTTATTTTTTTAAAAAAAACCCATTGTACTACTACTTTGATACATCTAACTGCAAAGGCAGGCACTATGAAGTAGTAATGAGCACAAGTGCTGTACACTAGCGTGGGCCTAGAACGTAGTGCGGCCCAGCCTGCTTGTGTGGACCGGAAGATACACTAGCCCAAGTAGGAGTAAGACGTACAAGTGTCGTACACTCGCGTGGGCCTAGAACTTAGTGCCGTCCAGCCTGCTTGTGCGGACCCGAAGATATAGTAGCCCAAGTGTCGTACTGGCCGGAAGCAGGCTAAATAGTCAAGGTGCAAATCGGTTTGTTTGGAGAAATCGTCCAGCTCTCGGCTTTTGTTCGGAGAAATGAGCTTCGCTTTTGTTGAGAGAAATTGAAAGTCGATTTGAATACATCGATTTTCAAAAGTGGTTTTTTTTAAGTCGCTTCTAAAAGCCGCCGATCAACGTTTGCGATTTTCAAAAGCTATTTTTATATTTTATTTTAAAAGCTATTTTTTAGTCATTACTATTCTATATGAAACTTCATTTAGGATTTATTCTTTTCAGTTTTTCAAAATAGTTTTTGACTTTTACTACAGTATCTAATTTTCAAACGATGTATTTTTTTAAGATGAAGTCTACAAGTTAATTATAGTACACATTAAAAGCCCAACATCTGTACCATCTAAAATCGCAAACGAGTATCTCTCTCCGTAATCTCTGTCACAAACAGCTAAAATTCAAAAATTTCAGCTAAAATCTATAAACTACAGTAAAAAAAGAACAAACCCTTAGTCTATATGAAACGCAAGCCTGCAGTGTAACTAAGTACCAGCTGAAATGCCCGAGTTTTCTTGTTTAAAAAGATCTGTGAAAAATGAGCTATTTGCTGTTCCTTGTAGGCCCGAAGTCGCCATCTGATATCTCTAAAAAATAAGGGGGGAAAAGGCCATCCGATCTGTGCAGAAAAAGCTGCCTCGCCGAGCTCCGGAAGGACGTCTTTTGCGACGATGACCACCAGAGGGACCAGACTCGAGAGCCTCCCCTGACACGTAACGTGCGGTCCGTCCCCTGCCCTCATGGATGGTCTCGTCTGCAGCCCAACCTAAATGATTTGGGAGGGAGAGGCAGTCGAGGACGAGAGCACGAGCACGATAAGACAGTGACCGTACTGCCCAATGTGACTTGTAGATTCTCGTTTATAACTTAAATTATATTATAGTAACTGAAATTATATTATAGATCATTATTTTTTTTTGAATAACTAAATTTAAAAGATTAACAAATAATATCATCATAGATAATATAAAGAAAAAAATTAAAACTAAAAAGATAAAATTAAGATACCGACATACATATTTCAGAAGCTAGAAACAAAGCTTATCGAAATGCTAATTATATCAATCAACCAATCAGATGTATATGTTAATCGAGGCCACTAATGATGGCTACCAAATTATTAATAGTCACCATCGCAAGCAAATGACGGCTGTCGCGTGCAATGTTTCCAACTCTGGTCGCTGGCAGTTGCTAGGCCGCTCTCAAAAGCGTGATGGCTGCGCGTTCGGCGGCAGCTTTGAGAGTTGTGTTTACTGTTTATGTTTTTTTGCTTTTTTGTTTTTTTTTGTTTTTTGTGTTTTCTATTTTTTGTATTTCTTTGTATTGTCTGTGATGGATTATCATTTTTTTTCTATTTTATTTTTTTAAATTTAATTATGCCAAATAATTCAATTTAACTACAGTAAAAAATCATAAGTCATCACCATTCTGAACACTACCTTAGCCCCGCTCTACTGGGCTTAATTTTTCAGTTTTTAACTTTTTAATTTTGTTTTTTTAATTTTTGGTTAATTTTTGTGTTTTTTCTTTTTTCTTTGTGTTGTTTGTGATAACATAATTTTTATTTTTTTTTTAAATTTAATTATACTAAAAAACTCACAACAGTTAAAGTATCAAAATAAATTTGAAACAGTGCTATACAGTACCGAATAGTAGAAAAAGCTACAGCCTGCAGCCCGCTTGTGCGCAGCCACTGGTTGAGGGCCTGTTCTTTTTGGCTGCGGCTGATGGCTTTTTGGTTGTTTACGACAAAGATTGCGGAAAGAGAGATACTCGCTTACGATTTTTGATGGTACAGATATTAATTTTTTAACGTGTACTACAATTAAATTGTAGACCCCATCTTAAAAAATACTCCGTTTAAAAGTTAATTATTATAGTAAAAACCAAAAGCGGCTTTTAGAAGCCGCAAAAGAACAGGACCTGAGATTACAGGATTCTTGATAACAAAATGCGATCGACCAGACCGGCCATACCAACCGGCCATCATTTTATCTAGGTGTAAAGGGTTAAGGCACTTATCTTTTGAGTTTCTGAATGCTTCGAAAAACAAAATAAATAGTATAGTTTTTTAAAAATAAATTTTCTAAATGATTTTTCAAGTCTAAGTGCACCCGCTATGTCAATATATCTATTGTCCATTGCTATCTCTAAAAACCCACAAAACATCTTTTTTGGGAGTGTCCAATACAGGTACAAGGACAATAAAATGTACTTTTATTTGAGCTTTTCTTTTGGAAACCTTTAATTCCCTACACATCAAATTTTAACTTGTTAGATTTATAGATTATTGTGCTGCATCCGTTCAAAGTACACATGTCAGAATTTCCGCAACGCGCGTCGTCTAGAAATGTGTACTAGGGTGCAACCCGAAAGTAAATACTATATGGGGTGATCGGAATAGCGATGGCTTTTAGCTTTTGGTTGAAAAAATACTGTAGCTGGTTGAAAAAACACTGTAGCTGAGTTAGTGGATAGTGTAGTGAATAGTGAAAAAAAAATTGAAACTAGAAGCTGAAGTTGAAAAAAAGTCAAACCTATATCCTGTAGGCCCTTTCTCTGTTTTTTTCCCCTTCCTTTCCCACGCATGAACGCGCCCTGTAAATGCTCTGTTCTATTCTCTTTCAAAAAGAAAAAATAAATGGCCAGCGAGAAACCAAAGAACATCGATCATAAATTAAATTAAGTAGAGCTATTACGTAGAAGAATAAAACGTGTGAAACATTCGTCACGAGGCAATAATGTAAGCGACTTCAATCACAAAATACGATCATCTACTTAGGGGACACAATTAGAGTAACTAGCTTACGACGAAGCACGCATGGCATATGCTTTGTGCAGTAGACATTATCTAAGTGACACTGTGTTTAATTATTACATTGGAATATAGAAGAAATATAAGTACGTAAAAATGATTTGTATGCACAAAACTGTGCGAACACAGAACTTGGCCTTTCCTGTTCACCTGATATATCTTGTTGTTGACAGTTTTGGTGATCTACATTTAATTATCTGTGATAAAAGTTGAACTTATTTCATGAAAAAAATGTCACAAGTGTTTTCCTTCATACAAAAACGAAATGCTACATATCTATTATTGTGTCGATCTACATGGAGCATCTAACTCGACCGTCTTGCATATATAAAAATAAAATGACAAAATAAAAGGAAAGACGAGTGATATATATACACTTCTTGATCATATGTCATTATATGGAACAATTATGATTTACAAATCAACATATGTATTGATTGATGATTATGTTTCACAGATTATGGATATAAAAATATCAAATCAATAATGTGACACATGTTAGAGAATAAAGTGTTGGATTGATCTATCATGAAACATTATGGGAATTGTTATATTCTTAAGTATCATTAGTTGCCTCATATATAGTGTATGTTGGATACTTAGACCTAAGATCGTCATGATTTTTTACATGTATAATAGTTTATTTAGGGGTTATCGAACACTACTCCGCAACTGAGTAGTTATAAATATAACTTTCAAATTTACTATAAAACACGCAGAAAAATATGAGCGATTAAGATATAATTTGCCCATCCAATATAACGGGAGAGATATCTCTGAGTCCTTTGATATGGTTGGATTAAAAAAGTGCATGATCATACTGGACGTGGTTGAGGAGTCAATCACAACTAAGTAATCTACTGCAGATTCGAGTGAATGATCGAGCTATCGTAGGATAACACGTTTTTCATCTTGATTTTGATATAGTATCATGAGGCAAAGGGATCGGTATATAAGTACTATATAAGTTCGTCAAATACAATTTTATGTATATTAGGGAGTCATAATTTCCTACTAGGGACCGCAACCGATTTATAGATCGGAAAGGAGTTTTTAACCTATAGCCAAATATACATGAATCTACAGAGTCATACACTTAACAGGTCAGAACGATAAAGGTCGAGATAATAGACTTCGAGTGGGATAAAATATCTAATTGTATCAGATAAGGATATGATTAGAGACTATAATCCTTGTGGTGTGCGCTAGTGTGATTACGTCAACACACGACATTTCATCCCTAAATGTATGGACATCGGTAGAGGTGTTGCTGCGACTACGATGTTGATTGGGGCAATTGCGAGGAGGAGATGTTTGGCTAGAGGACAATTGTCTACTTTCACTACACTGACATGTGTTTTGTTGAATCGGTCGTTTTAATTCTACTTCTGCTGTATTACATGTCTAATGATAATAATATATAATCTCTTATTTATATAATTTTCTGATTTATACGATAAAAAATTTAAATCTATACTAATATAACGTATCCTTATCCCAAAATTGACAGCGCTAAAGCATTCCCCTGATTTGAGAATCTTGCATCCACGCGTGCCTGGCCCGTTTTGGTCACGACAGGTCACGGCCGGTACACGTCTGATTTTTGGCATCCTAGACAATCGTCACGCCTATCTTCCAATTTACAAACACATCCATCTATGCCTCATGCGTACAGCATGTTTCGACGCATCCGTTAACCAGATAGTTGCACTGAAGGTACCGCGTACGCACGACCGGAATCCGGCGAGAAGATTTTGTTAGGCAGCCGTCGCGGTCAATCGATCCCCACTCTACTTCTAAGCTACACACACTGACACACCGTAGCTAGCTAATCGATCGCCAAGTTGCGGTGAAATAATTAGCCCTAAGCGATCGACGGAGCACGCATGCTGTGATGCCGGCCTTCTTTTAGTTTTAGTTCTTGAATTTTCTGAAAATCAAAATAAATAGATATAATTTTTAAAAATAAATTCTTTAAATAACTTATTAAAATTAAAATTATATATACTATCTATATCGATATCTTTATTATATCTTAATATATATATAAATTATTAGCCATAAACAAAGACTGTAATTTAAGAAAACGTGGCCGTCGTCCGTGGATGGACGCGCCTGGCATCAGATCCGCGGCCGAAATTGCCGAGGTGCAAACGGACAGGGAACACCAAACATGCAGATACGACACGAGTTACGAGCCGAGCAAGCAAATCGAGCGAGCATTCCGTTGCGTGCGGTGCAGCCAACGGCTGGCCTGGGGGGGCGTGCGTGTGTGTGTGCCAGGGGCTCAGCGGGGCGCGCGCGAAGCTTCGCGGAAGCTTCGTCTCCTGCCTCCCGCGCCCCGCGCCCCGCGCTGTCCCTGTCACCCCCTCGCGAAATCATGAATGCTACAGACGCATCCTATTTTCGCGAGATAAGACGACAGACGACGAGATAGCGATCGTCGCATTCATGCCGGCTAGGACAATGCAGTTTCCCTTCTTATTAATTATCTATCTATATCGCTGCGAATGTTTGTATCGATCGCGAGATGGAATTAGCTTATTAATTATCTATCGATATCGCTGTAAATGTTTATATCGATCGCGAGATGGAATTAGCTAGCTCTCTAATATCTTGTTCTCTTCTTCTCTGCTTCTGAAAAATTATTTGTCTGCTCTTTTATAATAACTACATTTTAAATTAAGTGTTTTTTAAAAATAGTGCTTACGAATTAATTATAGTAACCTAATGATAACTTTGTTTATATTGATCAAAATCATACGTAAGTTTCTGTTATTATCTACCTACGTTCTCTTACAAATAACTAAAAATAAAAAACACAGCAAAAAGTCATAAAACAAAGTAAAAAACAACAGACCAAGTGTTCCATTGGTTAGCTAGTTATGTGTGTGTGTATATATATATGTATATATATAAAGATAGATAGATAGATATAGATGTAGATATATTGTCCACATTACGCATAAATGAAATCGCAAGGAGGAGACTAATCCCAACCTATGTGTTAACTGTATATATGCTATTGTGGTGTTGGAGCAGGGATGGATTAATTAAGTTGATCAATAATTCATTCATCCGCGAAAATTTGCCCATGCGCCTTGCCCTCCTCTCCTCGCATAGCATATATATGAGTTCCTCCTCCTGTCTCACATAGAATACAAATCACGCGAGGTACGTACGTAAGCAAGAGCTCTAGCGCGCGCTGCTCGTGGCCGGCCGGCCGGTGTACCGGCAGGCAGCAGCAGCAGTACACTAGGGAGATTGGCTAGCTACGCAGGAGGAGGAAGAAGTCGGTAGTGGATCGAGTTGGTGGAGATCGAACGATGGATCCGGCGGCGATGGAGGCCGGGGCGCAGAGGAAGGAGGCCGGGCAGCTGCCGGCGCGGCACGCCGGGCACGCGCACGGGAACAGCGGGCACTGGCGGACGGCGCACAACATGTCGTCGTCGTCGCTGCGCAAGAAGTCGGACGCGGCGCTCCTGCGTAAGGTCCCGGTGGCGCCGCTGCGCCCCGTGCTCGCCAACCTCCAGGAGGTCTTCCTCGGCACCAAGCTCGCCGTCCTCTTCCTCGCCATCCCGCTCGCGATCGCCGCCCAGTGCGCCCACTTCGGCAAGGTACGTAAGCCCATCCATCCATGCATCGATCGATCGCTTCCCGGTCATGTTTGGATTCATGCATGCTACTCTAGATCAGTAGAACATGTCGTAATTCATGTTGGTGATCGAGGAATTTCGGAAAGGAATTGAAGGCAGCTAGCTATGCAAACGACGAGAGGGAGATGGGGGCGTGAGGACATCCTCCTCGTCCGTTTGACCATTGTCTGAGGTCGTTTTTGGGGCGTGATTTTTGGCTGAAATGCTACCGCAATAACTGTTATTTTTTTAAAATACTCAATTAAAAAAAATTAAAACACATTATGTCTTCATAGATAATGCATACAGAAAGAAGAAGAAAAAACTATATTCAAAAATTAATATGTTCTAAACAACTTTTATTTTCTAAAAATCCAAAAACAGGAGCCATCGAGGTTTGAAAAAGGCGAGCTCCGCTTGTTTTAGTTTTTTTTCAGTTTCAGCTTTAGTTTTAGTTTTTTTTACTATTCAGTAATTCGTTTTTTTCTAAATTTTTTTAAAATTTTTAGGCTTTTTTATGTTCTTTTGTATTATCTATAGTGGGTTAAGATATTTTTTCTATTTTTTAAATTTAATTATATCTAAAAACTAAATTAGTTACAGTAAAAAATAAAACCACGCTCTCGTCTCTCTTTCGTTCCCAGTACTGTCGTGATCGGGTGGCAGAGTACTAGCCACGCGCCCACGCCCACGCCTGGTCGCTTCTGTTGTGTCCTGTAGCTATAATCGCCCCTTCATGTTGTGGCCACATGGGGCACTGCACACACACTAACACCAGGGCTGTAGTACTACAAAAAGCTGATTGTAAGGGGTGATCGAATAGCGATGATTTTTGATTTTTATTGAAAAAATATTATAGTTAAATTGGTTTATTGGGTATAATTAAACTTAAAAATACAAAAATAAAAACGACACGCTAATCTAGAGCGGACAATACAAAGGAATACGAGAAAAAAATTAAAACACAAAAAACAAAAAAAATAAAAAAAATTCACTAGAGGACAAATATGCTACAGTAGCAAAAAAATGCTGAACAGTGTTTTGGCAGCTCATCGTGGCGATTGGCAGCCGAACTGAGCGACGCCTAAGAATTCTCCTCTCTCTTTTTTAATATTAATGATATGTTCTTTTTAGTTTCTCAAAACGGTTTTGAATTTTTGCTATAGTATCTAACTTTTAAACGGAATATTTTTTTTAAGATGGAGTTTACAAGTTAATTATAGTATATGTTAAAAGTCCAATATTTGTACCATCTAAAATCGTAAGTGAGTATATCTCTCCGTAATCTCTATCGTAAACAGCTAAAATTTAAAAATTTCAATCAAAAACTATAAGCCGCAGCAAAATAAAAAAGACCCTCTATCTGTATACTATGGTGACTGGTATAAATTAAAGTAGCCAACGAACTAGAGTTTAAAAACTTGTAATATATATATATATATATATATATATATATATATATATATATATATATATATATATATATATATATATATATATATATATATAAAAGTTGTACTACTAAATGACTTGTTGGGGAATGAAATGAAAATGAGTGGTTTACCTTCAAGTCTTAGTAAAACATGCATGTCGGTATGTCACAAGCATATAGGAATCTAGTGCTGTGCCTTACATGTGCTATGTGGCCACGCTCGGCTGGATCAAACCGCATAGCGCACGTCTAAGGGGGTGATCGGAATAGCGATGACTTTTGGCTTTTGCTGAAAAAACACTGTAGCTGAGTTGGTTTATTGAATATAATTAAATGTAAAAAAATTAAAAAAACGAAAACAAAAAACGAAAAAAGTATAAGTAAATTAAAAAAACGAAAAAAAAAATAATTTTACTATGGCAAATACTGTAGCTACAGTACCTGCTATAGTGGAAAAAAACGCCCAACGCCCACCGCCCACAGCCAAACTGAGCAGGGCCTAAGCTATGACTAACCTTGATTTGAATTCGAGTTCACTCATCACCAGCCGGTTCAGATATATGTTCAAATTTGAGCTTTAAATCTCTCGTTGTTGGTTCTTAATCTCCTCTCTGAAATAGAATCTTGCCCGGAACGGGTCCTCTCTGGAGAGCGTGAGCCTTGCCCCGTTTGGGCAACGGTATTCCGCACTGAGAACCTTTAACCTGGAAAGGAAAGCGTTATCTTGCACCAAAACTGAAGCTTGTTTGTCACCTAGCGTTTTGGTGAATGCCTTTACGTAAAACTTATAACTTATTACGGCCCTGTTCCTTTTTACTTTTTTTTTAATGTTTTTTTGGATTCAGTTTATCTAGAAATCGAAATAAACGGGATGGCTTTTCGAAACCATTTATGCAAATAACTTTTCGAGATCAAAACCGTCCGCACCATTCACATTAGAGCTCCACCATCTCTCGTTGTCTCGAAAAACATAGATAAAATTCATCAGCTATAGCTATGTCTATCAGCCAAATTTGCACCGCTATGCATGTCCTTTGTTACGACTTTAGGGGGCGTTCGTTTTAGCGATGGCTTCTGGTTTTTGGCTGAAATTTTACTGTAGCTAGCTTTTTTTTTACTGTAGTTGATTTGGCTTTTTGGGCATAATTAAATTTAAAAAAAATGTAAAAATAGAAAAAATATATTAGCCCATCACGGACAATGCCAAGGAACACGGGAAAAAATGCAAAAAAGCACAAAAAATCTAAAAAAATTCAGAAAAAGATGAATTACTAAATAGTGAAAAAAAGCTGAAGTTATAAGCTAAAATTAAAAAAAAGCTGAAACGAGCGGAGCTACGTACACTTGCATGTCAACCAAGTGCACAAAGCGAGGAGTAAATGACAGGATTATGCTGGTACAGCGGCAGGGACGCTGACCAAACGAAGGCCCTGCTCTTTTCAGCTTTTGGCTTCTGGTTTCTGCTACAGTACCTAACTTTCAAATAGAGTATTTTTTTAAGACGGGGTTTACAAGTTAATTGTAGTACACGTTAAAAACATAATATTTGTACCATTAAAAATCGCAAACAAGTATCTCTCTTTCGGCAATCTCTGTCGTAAACAGCCAAAAAACCATTAGCCGCAGCCATCAGCCGCAGCAAAAAAAAAACAGGCCCGAAACCCTTTCCCCAGCGTTAGGTCAACTTGTCGTCCATGTAACTTTTTTCTAACAAAATGTTTAGGAGTTTTGTAATTAATCATGGGTCTCATCCATTAATCCCGTTTTAATTATGTAGTACTGGCTTTGCAATTTGCGGAAAAGTGTCTGACGGTTAAGATCATAATCTCGAGTCTCACCTCTACCTGGATTTAAAGACGTGGTCAGAGAATATAACATCAGAATAACTACTCTACCTGCCACATTGATTTTCACCACTGAACGTATAGCAATTAGCATAAATAACCACTGCAGTCTACTTGTTTATGATATGGTGCAGGTATTTGGTTTGGTCTACCTTACATTACACCTCAAAAAATGGCACGGTCTTAGTTGAATTTAATGTACATGAGTATATTTGCACTTGTGTAATTAATGTGTTAGCTTTGCTTGCCCAGTACCAAAATTAATCTCGAGTTCTTGACAGGTATGGGTGTTCGGGCTTAGTATGCTCGCCCTCATTCCTCTCGCCGAGCGAGTCAGCTTCCTGACAGAGTAAGTAGTTACTCCGACTCCTCTTCACATTACACCATGCTGGTAAAAACAACCTGATCTTTTAAACTACGGTTTTTGACTTTTAACTATAATATATTAGTCTAATAAATAGTGATCGTTAAAAGAAACGAAATAAAAAGATAGCCGAAAGAACGGTACCAAAATCTCCTTTTAAATGAAGCTGCCGTAACTTGTGTGCCGAAATTTTAATTTGTGTTTCGCTGGTAATTCCTTGCAGGCAGTTTGCACTCTACACTGGCCCCACCGGTAAGTCGCAGCCATCCCAAACTACTCTACTCTAAACGCAGGAATTTTTGCAGGATTTCGTACTGCTAGTCCTTGCAAACGAATTTACAGTGGCCCGATTAGCGTTACATTTTGTTGGAGAGAGATTAGCCTTCGTTGATTCCGTGCGCTGCATGCATGGCGTGTGTGATGTCGCAGTGGGCGGGCTGCTGAACGCGACGTGCGGCAACGCGACGGAGCTGATCATCGCGCTGTTCGCGCTGATGCAGGGGAAGATCGAGGTGGTCAAGTGCTCGCTGCTGGGCTCCGTGCTCTCCAACCTGCTGCTCGTCCTCGGCACCTCCCTCTTCTGCGGCGGCCTCGCCAACCTCGGCGCCGACCAGCCGTACGACAGGGTACGCGCATATACACGCGATGCATCAGAGCACGCG
Source organism: Melocanna baccifera (assembly GCA_036346265.1). Classification (NCBI taxonomy): domain Eukaryota; kingdom Viridiplantae; phylum Streptophyta; class Magnoliopsida; order Poales; family Poaceae; genus Melocanna; species Melocanna baccifera. Next base: position 26,951,037 of record CM070678.1, read on the forward strand.
CGCACGCCTACTTTTGCCTGATTTGGTCCGTGCGTGCTGCGTGCAGACGCAATCGGACGTGAGCACGGGGCTGCTGATCCTGGGCGTGCTGTGCCAGTCGCTGCCGCTGATGCTGCGCTACGCGGTGGGCTCCGGGGAGCACGCCGTCGCCGCCGCCGCCACGGGGCTCGAGCTCTCCCGCGCCTGCAGCGTGGTCATGCTGCTCTCCTACGTCGCATACCTCTTCTTCCAGCTCAAGACGCACCGCCAGCTATTCGAGCCACAGGAGGTGCGTACTTTACGGCAGTGCTTAATTTTAGTGCGCTAGTTGGTTAATTGTTGGTGTACGTAGGCCGATGGTGACGATGATGGAGGGTTCGCCGAGGAGGAGCCGGCGCTCGGGTTCTGGAGCGCGCTCTTCTGGCTGATCCTCATGACCGTGGTCATCTCCGTCCTGTCCGAGTACGTCGTCGGCACCATCGAGGCCGCCTCGCACTCTTGGGGCTTGTCGGTGAGCTTCATCAGCATCATCTTGCTCCCGATCGTCGGGAACGCGGCGGAGCACGCCGGCGCCATCATTTTCGCTCTCAAGAACAAGCTGGTACGCGTGCAACAAATATACCCAAATCTCTTGTGGTCTAATTTCTGACATGTCCATGCATGGAGGCATGAACTAATCCATCCAGAGTTACCAACCGACTGCAAATCAACGCAGGACATCACCCTCGGAGTAGCTTTGGGGTCGGCAACTCAGATATCCATGTTCGTGGTGGGTATTGTATATTAAGCACAGCCTGCGGATAGATACCAGTACATCATCTTCCCTTGTGCTCTGATCCGCTTGAACTAACCAGATCATGATGGGATTGCGTTGTGTGCCAATTGTGGCAGGTGCCATTGAGTGTCCTTGTGGCTTGGGCCATGGGGATTCAGATGGATCTTGACTTCAAGCTGCTGGAGACCGGTTCTCTGTTCGTCGCGGTACTAGTGACGACTTTCACCCTCCAGGTACAGTCAAAGCATCTTTCAGATAAAAACTGATCATGTAATTTCGATCACTGAGAATCACTTTCCAAGTCAGTTGGCAGGAGCTCGCTAGTACCATATTGGGATTGGATTGTGATCTTGCTGTCTCGACCTATGCAAAAAAAGTATATTAAAAGATAAAAAAATCTAATGTAAGGAGTTTGATTCGCAGGATGGAAAGTCACATTACCTGAAGGGAGTCCTCCTCGTACTGTGCTACATTGTCATCGGCGCATGCTTTTTCGTTGCGAGGCAGCCTGCGAGTATGTTTGCTGTACCGACAGTAACACAGATCTACACTTGATCGCACATCATTTTCACAACGTCTCTTGATTGACAGATCACGCAAACAACAACGGCGCCCTGCTGATTGTACCAACCAGTCCCATGGACGTCCAGGTCGCATAACAGGTAAAGCCTGCATTACCTTGCTATAGCTTAATGCAAAGACTTGTGGCTATTTAAGAAGGGCAAGGGGTCTTTAATTTTGACCAAAAAGATGGCAGATGACATGAAAAATATACAGATCCTGTCTAATCTGTCTATGTCCACCACTATATTTTCGTCATGGTTTTGCAACAGCTGGTGTGTTTGAGTAGCTAATGTGTCGGATTCATCGATTGATCAAGTATGCGGATCTTAATATGTTACTAGAATCTAGCAAAAGCGTATATGCCTCGTGAGATGCACCAATCACTTATATAAAATTATATGTCCTTTTAGAACACAGAGGGCTTGTCAACTACAAATACTATCTATTTTCAGCCAACCACTTCTGTTCTTGTCTAGAGTTAAATGTGCCCAATTAGCTAGCTCCACATGAGAACAAGAAGCTTTTTATCATTATTATTTTTTGCCTTTGCAAGCAATAAGATCTTCAACTCCGCAATGTGCATCTGACGAATGTGAATTTTCAGATTAAGAGGCCTGCCTGAACAAACCAGCATGGAGGACAGCAAGCAATGTTCGAGTCTGAAACTACCAAAGCTGTCGTAATTTGTGCGGATAGCTTCATGTGCGAAGAAAGATCGCCCCATTCAGGAGGTGAAATCCCCATGATCAGAGTCCCCGAGAGAATGAGTCGATTGTCGCGCGAAATGCGTGTCAAAGTGTTACCTATCTGTATTACCTGTATTGGTTTAGGCTGTTCATGCAATAAGGTTAGCGATATATGCGCCCAGCCCTATGTACGTGAACGAACGCCTTTGCTTCATTTATGCAGCTTAATAAGATATGTTGTGGTATATAGGAATGCTGCCCTGTCTGTTTGATGTTCAAGTGAAGCTTATTTAACATGGTGTTTTTGGCTGAAATAGCAGTATTTTACACGCGATTAGTAAAAATGGCACTCGTCGCGTGGAATTTGTAAAAATAGCGTCTCCACCAATGGCCACCATACGGAAGTGGCCGACACGTAAGCGATGTCGTTGTATGGATTAGCCAAACCCGCATAGCTATCATGTGCCGAGGGGGGGGGGGGGGAGCACCTCACAGTCGCCGTGCGGTGGTACTGTAGCAATTTTCAAGAAAATCTATTTAAATATATTTTATAGAAAATTTTAAATATAACAAATGGGTTCTAAAAATTATAATTTTTTTATCAAGCCTCTCGACATAGTGTACTTGCGTGTGTAATTTTTTTTTCATAATTTTACCTATTCTAAATTTTTCACAAAAATTCATTTAAGTATATAGTTTGTAGGAATTTTTTAGCATAGAAAATAAGGTCTAAACATTATAATTTTTTTGAAGGCTCCTTACACATTGGACTTGATTGTATAATTTTTTTTAGAATTTTATATGTTTTGAAATAGCTATTTTTACATAGTGGCTCCTACTCTAGTTTGTTCGACACTGTTATTTGAAAGGTGACTATTTCAAAACATATGAAATTCTAAAAAATTACACAATTAAGTACACTGTATAAGGAGCATTCAAAAAATTCATAATGATTGGACATCATTTTCTATTTTAAAAACTTCATACAAATAGTATAATTAAATAAAATTTTAAGAAATACATAGAATGGATAAAATTATAAAAACATTACATAAATAAGTACACTATGCCGGAAGGCTCCACAAAAAATTGTAATTTTTAGAGCTCATTTGTTATATTTAAAAATTCCTATAAAAATATACTTAAATATATTTTTAAAAAAATTGCTACACTGCCACTCCGCATGGTGGCCGTATGGTTTTGGCTAATATGCATGGCCATCGTGCGACATTGCTTACATGTCGGCCGTCGGTCACTCCCGCGCAGCGACCATACGGTGGAGGTGCTATGTTTTGTAAATTTCGCACGATAAATACTATTTTTACTAATTGCGCATCAAATACTGTCATTTTGGCCAAAGATTCATTTAACTTGTAGTAATAATAGCTAGTACTAGTAGTGCAAGTAGAGAGTCATGTACAATATCAAGTACACCCGATGTTATCACAAGAGAAAAGAACCTAAAAAATTAATAACAAAATCAGAGAAAATTTGACACAAAATTAATTGCATAGCCATGCAGACATGTCCATGTAGCCATGAATTAATCCAATTTTTTAATTAATCGGCTATGAACGCATGAACACTTGGTCTCAAAAGATAATGGTTGGATGGTTAACTATAAGTCTCCATCCCAACCTATTAAATAGATGGGCTAGCTAGTCATATATAACTCTTAGCGAAAACTATCCACTTTGTTGAGACCTGAATATGCAAGTCCAGACTCTCTGTGTATACTGCATTAATCTAGAATCATGTTAGTGGACACAGTAAAAATATAGATAAAATATTGACTACACGATTAACTAAGGAAAAAACTCAAATATTATTAATCATTAGAGTTACAATCTTATGGCTAAATTTACAACTTAACAGCCAGAGGGGCTTAACAGAACTAGCAGCGGAAACATAACAAAATGAAGTGGCCATTTGATATTTCCACAGGCAATCAACTAGAAAGCAAGACCCTAATATGAGAAGTCATCAAAATATTCTCCTTCAGGTACCTTCTGTTGATATGATTTTTCTTCTTCTTCAATCGAGCAAGTGTGGATAAAGCCATGAGCACATAGAGTACTTAGTAAATTATTTGTAACAAAAATACAATATAATATATAAGACTCACCAAATGATAGCCAAGATGTTATTTTACAGAAAGTAATAATTTAAAGTAAATACAATAAATAGAATAAAAGCGAACAAAAAATGATTAATAAGTAAATAACCAAACGAATTGAATAAAGCATAAGTGAACTGATTATTCGTCCAACGAACCATTTGTGAACTAACTATTCACGTAATGAACCACCAGTGAACTAACTCATTCACTTCCAAAACTTATCCCCACCAGGTTTTATAAAATCTTTACCCTTCGTGTGAAATCACCGAGCATTGTCTACAATCGGGGACACGGCTATTCGAATAGTTTTATACTATATAGAGGTTGCACAAATTTACCCACACGATGTGATCATTTTCTATATAAAAGAAAATCACAATGAGGCTTTTACAATACTCAACCTCAAACTTAATTTTGTCCGCTAAGATTTTACTGTCGAGTAGATTAACTACCTAGTCAATAATTGCCCCCTTTTGTGCGTCGTGAAAATATCTAACCAATACACACATTCATCATAATAATCAAAATTAAAATATTATAAATTAATTAGTCAGTTTTATTCTATACTAGATATGTGGTCGCTCGATAAGACTCAGATCAATGGCATATGAAGTTTAAGTACTTAGGCATTATCCAAACGAGACATACACATTTCTCGAAGTGCTAACCACATTTTTCCCTTTACTGCACGATCACTTGTCCAAATAAAAACTATTATGAATAATCGACACCAATGATACACCAATATCATGGTATACAAATTTTATAACTATGGCTACAACCACGATTCAATATCTCATGAAATTAAATTTAATTAATTGATCACATGTGATGATGAACCCAATGTAACAATAAACATGTAGCATACCAGAGTACAACCTATGTGACAATTAGTATTGTATTACTAGATAATTTTCCATCCTATGATAACAATATAATCAAGGCATTCATATTACCAATGTAGAATTAATTAAATTGGACAATAACTATCAGTACAAAGGTTTGTAATAAAATAGCAATGCATCACAATTTAAAATAAATAAATAAATAAATAGATTTGAAAACTAGTTTTAACATGATCAAAAAGACACAACTTGCCTTAGCATTACTCAGTTAATAACTCTTAATCTTCATATCTTCCTTTAGCTCATTTGAAGACGTTATCTAACGAGAGAGAAAATAAAATAAAGCACAAATAAAATCAAAAAAAATTTAAATAAACTTTAAAAACTTCAAAACTAGAACAAAAAGATAGAGCCTAATTTTAGATAAATTTAGAAAAAAAGAATCGGGTCAATCGGAGCTAGGACGGAGAAGAATGAGCTTTTGAAAAATTAAATCTAATGGAAGACACCGTGGCCCTTAGGACTGACGTGGCTATTGAGGTGGTATGACACGTGTCATGCTGACATAGCACGTGGGACGGCTCGAATGCTGACTTGGCACGACACATGGTGCTGATATCGGACTAGGGCAGACGTGGCAGGGTGAGGTGGCAGCTGACTTGGTTCGACTGGCTCATGGGTCCATGGCACAGTACTACTGACATATGGGACCCGGCTATCAGTAGTTCGGCTCATGTGGACGAGGTTCATAGAGAATTCAAAACGTCGCCCGGGCATGGTGCAGGGTGACGTCAACGCTGACGTCAGCGGTGCGCATCAATCGAGGCAGTGCTTTGGCGAGCGGAGCATTGGCATGTTGGCGCGACGGTGGCGAGGGCGAGACGATGGAGATGCTCTCTGGTGATGGTGCATGGGCGGCGGTGGACCGAACAACGGTGAGGACGAACGCAGAGACAACGTCGGTGATGCGAGAACGGTGACGGCGCTAGCGGTGAACTTGGTAGCTTCGGCAAAGGCGACGATGGTGCACGGCAAATTTGGCGGCAACTTGAGATGTGAAAACTGTGGGCTCAACTGGCTATTTATGGCACAAACATCGAGAGTCAATTGACGACACGGGCGATGACGTCACGGCAGAGTGCTCGCACCCTTGGATGGATGACACGTGGCACAGTGAGGGATTGGATGGTCGGCATGGACGACACATATGAACAGTGCACGAGCTCCTCGATAGCTGACGCGTGGTAGCGTGGGCGGCTGGGGATAGGCGATCGAAGACCGTTGGATGATGCTAGCTTTGACGGCTCGGATGGCGACACGTGGATGACATCTAGCAGGCGATGGGGCTGGCGGATGGGCGACGTGTGGCAGGCCGGGCCAGAAGGGATATGGGCTTCGGCCCTATGGCTTTTTTAGGAGTTTTGAGGCTTTTCTAATTTCAAAAATTGGTATTAATTCTTTTGAGCTCTAGAAAATAGCAAATAAACCAAAAAAAATATCAGTAAATTCCTTGAAACATAAGAAACCCAAATAAAATACTTTTAGCAAATATTGAAATTTATTTTAGTCATATTAAATCTTTTTAATTAATTAAAATTTAATTTAAGATTTAATTAATTTCAAAAAAATCCAAATACTAAATTTTATTTTAAAAGCTTCAGATAAATTCTGAAAAATAGGATGTTACAAACTTAATGGTGGAAATCCGATAACCCTATACACATGGGTTTAGCTCACACACTACACTTATGCACGCTTTTCAAAGCATATAAGTCTGAATCTGTTATGTCATTAGCCTTGACCCAACTTGATCTTCTCAGTTTCTTCTTAACCTAAACTGCTCTCCCAAGTATTAGTCAAGCACCATGGTTGTGATCCAAGATAGTTTTAGATATTTTAGTCCACTTACCAAAATAGCCTCTCTTGACCTAGTCTTCTCCTTTCATTACAAGCAATCATCATATTTGCCACATGTAGGTACTTCACTGGTTTGCCACACGCTGGTAAGTCTCTCCTTTCCAGTTCCACCGGATCATGCCTCACTTGGACCGACTAAGCCACATAGTGCAACCTATCATTCGAACTTCCCTTCAGTTCCACCGGTAAGTCTCATCCTCGATCGTTCTAGGCCTCGCCATTAACCATTGTTGACTCCAAGCGCCCATGCACATCCAAATACAAAGTAATTATTTTTGGACATAAACTTTTTACAATTTGATCCACGTTAGCAGTAACATGTCTCATGCAACACGTAAACTTAGGCCTAAGTCATTTAAACTCATCCCGCAACTCAAAACTACAAGAATAAAAACCCTAGCTGTTGTAGGGGTGGCCCCCACCTAAGCCCAGCCAGCCTGTTAGAGGATTATAAGGTCCAAGTGGGACGTGTGTAATGACGTGAATGCCCATGTAAAGGATATTTGGATGTGAGAGCACAACTGTAAAGACACTCCTCCTGAGCACATAAATATACGTGACGCGAGCCATGGAGGGGGCGAAGAGCATTGCTCACCTAACTCTCCACTACCACACACACTCTCTCTGTTTGGTCTGTAACCACAACAGTTGGCGCCGTCTGTGGGGACGACAGGAGCAAGTCTCAAGATCTCGAGAAGGATGGCACCGAAGAAAGCATCATCATCGGCAGCGAGGAAGAATGAAGGGGACGCGACGAAGTCCCGCGTCAACTCCAGGTCTTCGGCATCGGCGGTCGTGGGCGGGAATGCCGACGCTCGTCGCATGAAGATCGACCTCGCCACCGCCGACGTGAGGATCGACCTCGCCATCGCCGACGTGATGGTCGACCTCGCCACCGCCGACGTGAAGATCGACCTCACCACTGCCGACGTGACGGTCGACCTCGCCACCGCCGACGTGAAGATCAACCTCGCCACCGCCGACGTGAAGATTGACCTCACCACGACTGACGTGAAGATCGACCCCGCCACCGCCGACGTGACGGTCGACCTCGCCACGGCTGACGTGAAGATCGACCCCACCACCGCCGATGTGAAGATCGACCTCGCCACCGCCGACGTGATAGTCGACCCCACCACCGCCGACGCGAAGATCGACCCTGCCACTGCCCTCCGCGTGACGCTGGCCGCGCCGTCGGCATGACAGTCAACTCCGATAGTACCGACTTGGTTGTAGGGAGTGGTAACGTCGGCGCCCGTGGAGGCGCAACCGTCGTCTCTACACCCGGTGCGGGAGAGCCGAGCGGTCCCGGCGGCAACAAGTGCCCTGTCATCGATGCCGGAGTCCACCACGCCGACACGACGGGCAACTCAGGAGCACAAGCCATGGTCACCGCTGTCCCAACAGTGTGACTAGGTGCGTCGGTCGTCGTGGCCGCGCCGACAGTGGAGGCCACCGTTACAGCTCGGGCCTCGGAGGTGACGCCCCCCGTAGTGGCCCACGTGCAGCAGCCGCAAGCGAGCCCCCCCACGAGCTGGGGTCCCAAAGGGGACCCAGTATCACGTCATCAGTGTCATCTCCGGAGGCTCCTCGCAGGGGACCTTGGTGCAACCACTTTCGAGAGGGGCACACGGTGAAGTCACCTTCACGCCAGCCGACGCCCGAGGCGTGGAGTTTCCCCACTAGGACCCTTTGGTCATCCAAGCTGACATCGCAGGCTGCGACGTCAGGCGTGTCCTCGTCGACGGGGGCAGTTCTGTGAATGTTCTATTTGCGTAGACCTCCGACCGCGTAGGGATCCCTCGATGTCGCTTGAAGCCATCGAGGACCCCGCTCCAAGGCTTAGGGGGCCAACTGCTGAGGGCATTAGGCCAGGTCCGTCTCCGAGTCTCCTTTTATCATTGTGATAATGCCAGGAGTGAGGATGTCGTCTTTGATGTCACGGACATTCCGAACCCATACAACGCCATACTGGGCCGCCCTACCCTCAACTCCTTCGGGGTGGTCCCGCATTATGGCTTCTTGTGTATGAAGCTCTCGGGCCCACGGGGTGTCATAACCATCTTCGACGACCAGGACCTCGCCCGGCGTGTGGAGGCTTGTGCTAGAGGCTAGCACTGCAAGGTGCACGTTCTCACCGACAAGCTTAAGACGGACGCGCCGGCCGCCCCGGGGTCAAGAGGATAGCTCTCCAGGCCGAAGGTCAACTCGTGTCCATCAGCGAAGGCTTTCCCCTGGAGGTGGAGCAGGGCTTGCTCCGGGTTCTCCGAAGCAACGCGGATGTCTTCGCATGGTCCTCAGAGGATATCAAAGGTGTGGACCGCTCCCTTATCGAGCACAACCTAGCGGTTTGCCCTGACGCTAAGCCAGTCATGCAAAGGCTTCGGCGTATGTCCACTGACCGGCAGCAAGCAGCCAAGGTGGAAGTAGCGAAGCTTCTCCAGACCGGAGTCATTCACGAGGTCCAACATCCAGACTGGCTAGCCAACCCGGTGTTGGTGAAAAAAGCCAACGGCGCTTGGCGTATGTGCATCGACTTCACTACCCTCAATAAGGCATGCCCAAAAGATGACTACCCCTTGCCCCGCGTAGATCAACCGATTGATGCCACCGCCAGCTGTGAACTCATGAGCTTCTTGGACGCCTACTCCGGCTACCACCAGATATATATGGCCAAGGACGATGAGGACAAGACCAGCTTCATCACGCCGATAGGGACATATTGCTTCGTCAGGATGCCCTTCAGCTTGAAAAATGTGAGGGCAACCTTCACCCGCCTCATCGCGCTAACGCTGGCTTCCCAGCTCGGGAGGAACGTGGAGGTTTACATCGACGTCGTCATCATCAAATCCAACCAGCTAGCCTCACACGGTCAAGATCTCTAGGACGTGGAGGTTTACATTGAGCCATTTCCTGTCTAGGGTAGTGGAGCGGGGCTTGCCATTTTTCAAGACCCTTCGCGGCTGTGATGGGTTCCATTGGGACGACGGCTGTGCACAGACCTTCGATGAACTCAGGAGACACCTCGCCAGCCTCCACACTTTGGTCGCCCCGGCGACAGAGGCTCCCCTCCTGCTCTACCTCGCCGCCTCAACGACAGCGGTTAGCGCCGTCCTTGTCCTTAAGGAGGGCGCTGTTTAGCGCCCCGTGTACTTCATCTCTGAAGCCCTTTAGGGCGCCAAGACGCGATACACGGAGCTCGAGAAGTTGGCTTACGCGCTGGTCATGGCCTCGAGGAAGCTACGACATTATTTTCTGGCTCACTCAATCACTGTGCTATCATCGTTCACCCTAGCGAAGATGTTGCACAATAAAGAGTCCACAGGGTGCATTGGCAAGTGGGCAGCTGAGCTCGCCCCGTTCTCCTTGACGTATGCTTCGCGCGCAGCGATCAAGTCCTAAGTCCTCGCAGACTTCCTCGCGGAGTGGACCCCCTCAGCCCAGCCCGCCCAGCAGCCAGACGACCTGGTATAGATGCTTGACACAGATGGCGCCTACGACGTTTTCGACGCAGGCGTGGGCGCAGTGGTCACTACGCCACAGGGGCACCGCCTGTCGTACTCGGCGCGCCTTGCATTCCCCGCCACCAACAACACGGCCGAGTACGAGGCACTACTCTTCGGCCTCGCGAAGCTCAAATCTCTTGGCGCGCGGTGAGTTGTCGTCCGCACTGACTCACGGTTGGTGGCGGGCCACGTGGACAAGTCATACCAAGCTAAGGACCCCGACCTGGCCAAGTACCTGGCAGCTGTAAGAGCAAAGGAGCGGCACTTCCTAAGGGTCACAGTCAAGGCCATCCCTCGGGCAGAAAACGAGCAAGCCGACGTCCTCGCAAAAGCCGTTAGTCAATAGCTCCCCACTCCGGGGGGAGTGTTCTATGAGGTCCTACCCATAGCGGCCATTGCTCAAGACAACCGTGATGCGGGCCTCGTCCATCAGGTTACCCAGCAGGGCGACTGGCGAGAGCCCATCCATGGTTTCTTGCAGGGCATTACAGAGCCTAACGACCCTGTTGAGTTCCGGCGCTTGTAATGTCGCGCTAGGTCCTTCAAGGTGCTTGACGGTGTACTCAACAAAAAAGGAGTCTGTGCACCGCTTCTACGATGTCTCTCACGCGACGAAGGAAAGCACCTCATCGCGGAAATTCACGTGGGACTCTGCGGCTCGCATCTTGCGCCGAGGTCGCTCGTCGGCAAGGCGTTCAGGCAAGGCTTCTACTGCCCGACCGCCGTTGCTGATGCCCAAGACCTCGTGTGCTGGTGTCAAGGCTGCTAATGGATGGGGCGGGTCATTCACAGACCCCCGACCAGCCTCAAACCCATTCCCCCAGTATGGCCGCTGGCACGGTGGGGCATCGACGTCGTGGGGCCACTTCCTCGGGCCCCAAGAGACCTGCGGTTCATAGTGGTTGCCTTGGAATATTTCTCCAGGTGGCCAGAGGCTGTGGCTCTAACGAAGATAACCTCAGCAGCCATGCAGTGCTTCCTCTTGTAGAACATCATATGCTGCTTCGGAGTGCCCAAGGAGATCACCGCCGACAACGGCCTGCAGTTCGACTCCACCCCATTCAAGGAGTTCTGCGACAACATGGGCATCACGCTCCGATTCGCTTCGGTGGGGCACCCGCAGTCTAACGGAGCAATCGAGCGGGCGAACGACGCCATCTCCACCGAAGTCAAGAAGCGTATTGTCGGATTGCCTAAAGCCAAGTGGCCAACGAGCTCCATAGCGTCCTCTGGTCCCTCCGCACAACGGTGACACGCCCGATAGGATTTACGCCGTTCAAGCTCCTCTTTGGCGATGAGGCAATGACGCCCGAGGAAATCAAGATCGACTCGAGAAGGGTCCTCGCCCAGGCGCCAGGGGAAGAGCGCCAGTTGTCCCTGGACCTCCTTGATGGAGAACGCGTAAACGCAACCCAGCACATCGGAAAGTACGCACGGCAGATGGTGCGCATGCGTGATCGCTCCATGTACCCGTGAGGATTCCAGCCGGGGGACCTCGTCCTCAAAATGGCACTTCATGCGGAAACAGTCGGCAAGCTGGAGTCTAAATGGGAAGGCCCGTACATCGTCGCGGCAGCTCCGCAGTGGGGGGCCTATCGCCTCGCCACGCTCGAGGGGTAGACACTCCGCCACACGTGGAACGCCCACAGGTTGCGGCGGTATTATGTTTAGGACAGGAGGGAGGCAGGTAACAGCATTTGCACCCTGCCTATTGTGAGACGCTCGCTCGCGCAAATAGGAGATCAGTAAAGCCGATCATTCGCCAACCTTTTGTCAAGGTCTGCTTCCGTGTGCACTCTACGGAGTATAAATAAGACGCGGATATTGTCCCTGCGCACTCTACTGAGTATAAACAAGACACGAATTTTCCACGCACGCGTTGGTGTTACCACTACGCGTACTTTTCGAAGTATAACTAAGACGTGGTTGATGTTCCCACGCACTCTACGGAGTATAAATAAGACGTAGCCTCGAGGTTCGCCTCCGCACGCACTCTATGGAGTATAAATAATACGTAGCATCGAGGTCCACCTCCGCACGCAATCTACTGAGTATAAATAAGACGTAGCGTCGAGGTCTACCTCCGCACGCACTCTACGAAATATAAATAAAACATAGCGTCGAGGTCCGTCTCCGCACGCACTCTACGGAGTATAAATAAGACGTAGCATCGAGGTCCGCCTTCGCACGCACTCTACGGAGTATAAATAAGATATAGCATCGAGGTCCGCCTCCGCACGCACTCTACGGAGTATAAATAAGACGCAGCCGGGGGACGCCTTCGCGCGCACTCTACAGAGTATAAATAAGACGTAGCGTCGAGGTCCGCCTCCGCACGCACTCTACAGAGTATAAATAAGACATAGCGTCGAGATCCGCCTCCGCACGCACTCTACAGAGTATAAATAAGACGCGGATGTTGTCCCTGCGTGCTCTACTAAGTATAAACAAGACGTGGATGTCCCTACGCATGTGTGGGCACTGCCCCTATACGTACTCTCCGGAGTATAAATAAGACGTGGTTGATGTTCCCATGCACTCTACGGAGTATAAATAAGACGCGGATGTTGTCCCTACGCACTCTACTGAGTATAAACAAGACGCAGATGTCTCTGCGCACGTGTGGGCACCGCCCATGCACGTACTCTCTGGAGTATAAATAAAATGTGGTTGATATTTTCACGCACTCTTCAGAGAATAAATAAGCTGTGGTTCATATTCCCACGCACTCTCCGAAGTATAAATAAGACGTGGCCGATATTTTCACATACTCCGACTCAATAAGATGCAGTAGAGGCTTGCCTCCACACCGCGTGTTAACGAGTGGAGAGCGGACGGAACGCTCGCGCGTCTACCTCGACTAGGCGCCAGCTCCGCTGCCACCGCTTCAAAGGGTAGGGGAAGAAGCGCTCGCGCGTCCACTTCGGCCAGGCGCCAGCTCCGTTGCAACCACTTCGAAGGGTAGGGGATGGAGCGCTCGCGCGTCCACGTCGGCCATGCGCCAGCTCTGCTGCCACCACTTCGAAGGGTAGGGGACAGAGCGCTCGCGCGTCCACTTCGACCAGGCGTCAGCTCTGTTGCTACCACTTCGAAGGGTAGTTGACTGAACGCTCACGCGTCTACTTCGCCTAGGCTCACGTGTCTACTTCGTTTAGGCGCCAGCTCCGCTGGCACCACTTCGAAGGGTCGAGGACAGAGCGCTCGCGCGTCTACCCTGACTAGGCTCCAGCTCCGCTAGCACCACTTTGAAGGGTAGGGGACGGAGCGCTCGCGTATCTACCGGGCGCGCGCGGCTCGCCGCACCACTTCAAAGGTAGGGGCGGGCGCTCGCGCCCACTTCGGCCAGCGCCAACTCCGCTGCCACCACTTCGAAGGGTAGGGGACGAAGCGCTTGCGCGTCCACTTCGGCCAGGTGCCAGCTCCGCTGGCACCACTTCGAAGGGTAAGGGACGCAACGCTGCGCGTCCACTTCGGCTAGGCGTCAGCTCCGCTGCTACCACTTTGAATGGTAGTTGACGGAGCGCTCGCGCGTCCACTTCGGCCAGGTGCCAGCTCCTCTGCCACACTTCAAAGGGTAGGTGACGGAGCACTCGCGCGTCCACTTTGGCCAGGCGCCAACTCCACTGCCATCACTTCAAAGGGTAGTTGACGGAACGCTTGCGCATCTACTTCGCCTAGGCTCGCGTATCTACTTCGCTTAGGCGCCTGCTCCGCTGGCACCACTTCAAAGGGTCGGGAACGGAGCGCTCGCGCATCTAACTCGACTAGGCGCCAGCTCCGCTGCCACCACTTCGAAGGGTAGGGGACGGAGCACTCGCGCGTCTACCTCGACTAGGCGCCAGCTCCGCTGCCACCGCTTCGAAGGGTATGGGACGGAGCGCTCGCGCGTCTCCTTTGAAGGGTAGGCGCCAGAGCACTCGCATGTCTACTTCGCTTAGATGCTAGTTCCGCTGGCACCACTTTGAAGGGTAGGGGACGGAGCGCTCATGTGCCTACCTCGCTTACAAAGCGCTACGACCGTCAAAGAGAAGTGGAGCTGGGGGCAAGAGGCCAGCCTTCATTGCGCCAGGCAGCGACTACACGATAAATAGTACGCAACGACAAAGCACCCTGGGCAACTATTGTTTCATTCATCCAAAAAAGGAGCCATAGGGCATTGATACATCAAGGCATACATCACAGCACACTGGGCCTCAGCATCACACCTATGGGCCCGCATCGTTGTCGTTGTGCCGATGGATCTCCTCGAGCCACTGGAGGAAATTTCCTTCTCGATGTACTGTATGCCGCAGCACGACCTTCGCCGCATCCTCCCCGATGTAGCCCTAGATCCGGTCGTAGAAAGTCTTGATGGCGGGCAGAATGGCGCGGGTGGCACCGGACAATGCCCTAGCTTTGGCTGATAGATCCAGCTGGGGATCGACCAGCTCGTCGGCATGCTCACACCCCCGGTTGCGGAGCATGGCAAAGGCAAGGCAAGCGTCGGCGAAGCCGCAATGATCGCCGAATGCTCTGGCACCGCGGAACGTGAGACTCAAGCCCTCTTCGATTCGCTGCAGGGTCTGCGCCACATCCACGGTGCTATGAGTAGGGTCCGACACGTCAACGGAAAGGCCCTGAAGGGTCCCCTCCAATGACTCCATTGCCCTCCAGGTCGCCACCGGTTCCTCTCCTCCAAGGCCGTAGCAAGTCGGGCCTTCTCTTCCTCCAGTGCGGTGATTTGCTCAAGCAAGCTGGTGTGCTCTTCCGCCGCGGCGCGCTGGGCCTCCTTCGTGGCGCGTTGCACCGCCGCCACCGCGCTGGTGATTTCCGCCTCCAACACCCGAATACACTCATCCTTGACGGTGTGAGCCTCGTCAGCAGCGCGAAGCTCACCCTCCAGCACCCTCCGCTCGTGGGTGCGAGCCTCCTCTAGGGACCAGCTGATGGCCAACGTCTACAAAAGGGGGTAGGGGCGAATATTAGCTACGTTGTCGACAAGCAGCGTAGACCACTAAGTCAGGTACTTACCCTCATCTACGAGGCGCCCAGCGCGAGCGCCAGAAGATCCCCCCACATGACGACAATGCCCGCCGATCCAGGCCGCCGTCGGTGCGCTCCACAATCCCATTAAGGACGTGTAGTGCCTCCGGTCGAGCGATGAAATCAGACATGACGAGCCTCTGGGCCTCCGAGCCAGCCCCGATCGCCCACGCCGCGTCCTGTGCAGCCAGGACCGCAACTTCGCGGATACCACCGCTGCTCGATCCTTGGCCACGTCCGGGAGACCTCGTCTCTCCTGAGACCGACGACGGAATGAGCAAGCAAATCGAAGAGAGTTTCGCGAAGTCACAGGGGGAAAAGAAAGTACGCCTACCTTCGGCAACCTCCACCGGGGCACGGGGAGGTGTCCGCACAGTCTCCGCCTGGGTCGCCGAGGCCTCATCAGCTGGGGAAGCGATATTCCCTTGGTCAGAGCGGCTTCCCCGTTGGACCCTAGGTCCTCGGTGACCACGCTCGCTACATTGAACCGCCCCCTCAGCCGCCCCAGTGGCTGTAAAGATCGGGGCAGGCGGCAGGTCCTCAGTGGCCGCTACGGGTGATGGGGGCTCAAGCAGCAGGCCCTCATTAGCCGGCATAGGCGATAAGCCCTCATCCTCGAGGATGTCACCACCAGCGTCCGACTCACCACCGCCTAAGCCCTCCTCGCTGGGGGCAGTGTGCTCCCCCAAGCCGACGTGCTCGGACCTATCGTCTGACTCACCACCACCCAAGCCCTCCTAGCTGGGGGTAGTGTGCTCTCCCAAGCTGATGTGCTCGGACCCAGTGCCCGATATGCCCTCCGACCCGTCGGTGTTTGCTAGAGATGAGGCTGGTGGGCTGCATATAGCACCACTGGACCGAGCCCTCCGCCGGCTGGAAGACGCCCCCACCTCGCCGTCGCCATCGCAGCGAGGAGTCGGAGTTCGCACCGACGCCACGCGTGCTGGTACAGGGAGGCCTAGGGCTCGCACACCCGATTTACCCGCCCCAGCTTCGCGGGGCCGGTCGCACCTTCGCGCAGCGCGTGCTCCTTCGCCGTGTACGGCCCAAGGAACGCGATTACTGCGCGCTCCGTGTCGTCCAATGAGAGCACTACATGCAACGCGGTTCTTCGTTCACAAAATAGTTGCATATATATACGCAGCATACGGTCGAAGTACTTACCAGAGCCGGAGGGTTTTTGCACAGATGACACCGAAGGGCAGACACCATCTCACCGGGTGTGATCTCGCTCGTACTTCCACCGGGTGGAGAGAGGAGACACCCCGCACATTGTAAACTCCTCGGCGAGATCGCGCATGTTAAACCGTAGGGCAACTCCCGGACAGGTGTTGAAAGATATCGGCTGACCTCGGCACCGAAGGCCGCTGCTACTTGTCACGTGGTTGTAAAACCACTGCCGTATCCAGCCTGCCTTCCACTTCCCTCGACTCAGCATGAAATTGACACTGCCGAAGTTGGACAGCGCCCCTCCTTCGACCTTCTTAGGCTGACAACGCGCGTCGTGAAGAAGGGCGAATAGGTTACCGCTGGGTCAGACACCTTCTGTTCGGACCACCCTGGCAAACACAGCCAAGTGAATTATCGCGTTTGGGGTCAGCTGCACCAGCTCTAGCCCATAAGTCTGCAAGACCTCGTCGACAAAAAGCATTGAGGGCATCCGAAGCCTGGCCTCGAAGAAAGCGACAAAGACAATCGCCTCCGACTCTTGAGGGTGAGGCTCCACCTCGTCGCGGGCAGGCAGGCGAGCGCCTGCGTGCTCCTCTATCTTCCTCTCTCGGACAAGCGCCTCGATCGCCTTCTCTGTAACCCGACTCCGCCCTAGAACGCGGGAGTAGTGGCCCCTCGAGCTCTTCATGGCGTCCCACCGCTTGTCGGCCCGCGACAACTTGCGAGCCACCAAGGGGAATTCCGCCGGTGGCGGCGTCAAGCCGCGCTGGCCTGATGAGGCGCTGCCACTAAGCCGGTGAGTGGGAGCTTCATGGCACGCCATCCTCCTCTGTAGTCGAAAGTTGAAGGAGCGCGAGCAAGGGCAGATTGTGCGCAAGAGGAACAAGAGACCAAAGCAATGGCAAACAAGCACGCGAAGCGTCCACATGCTGACGGTGATGCTTTATAAAGACCCCGCCTCACCTCCCCCACGACTCGAAACGCAACCGACGGGAGCCCATCGCTTCGGCTCCCCACGCTCAGGAAGCGTAACCGTTGACAACCTGGAGCAGGCGGTAGCAGGCTGCCGGGCAACGCACGACGCGCCAGTAGCATCCCGCCACGCGTCCTGCTTATATCGGGAAGGAGCGCGCGGTTGCGGTCGTGCGACCGCTGACAGCCCACGACGCGCCAACCGTGTCACACCACGTGTATCTCCTTATCGAGACAACCTCTACAGCCGCAGCGGCCCACCCCATGCTTTTTAAGAGGTCGATGCAATTCGCATAGTCATTAAGATACCACCTTCGGCCCGCGGAGCTGTCGGGGCATGACGACTTCGGGCCGGGCGAAGACCCCCCTACTCAACTCCCCAGCGGAGTCCCAGCGTCAGGCCTAAAGTGTACAATACCTTAGGCTCCACAAGGCGACTCCACCGGTAACTGTGGCGCCGCAAGGGATGGCTCTAAGGCGGAGGCGCCTCCACGCACTGTCTCGGGTGTTAGCGGACGGCCGGCGGCTACGGCCGGCAGCTAAGCGACTCGCATCCTTGGAGTGAAGCAGGGACGACTTCGGCAGCTTCCTTAACTCCGCATCTTCGGCACAAAGCGGGGTCGCACTATTGAATGCACTCATCTAAGTATGTCACAGGCCGTAGGGACGGAGGGGGCCAAAGGGCTCGGCAGCATGGCTTCGACCTGTGAAGCCCTTCACCATGAGAGGCTCCTGTTGTAGGGGTGGCCCCCACCTAAGCCCAGCCGGCCTGTTAGAGGATTATAAGGTCCAAATGGGACATGTATAATGACGTGAATGCCCATGTAAATGATATTTGGATGTAAGGGTACAACTGTAAAGACACTTCTCCTGAGCACATAAATATACGTAACGCGAGCCACGGAGGGGGCGAAGAGCATTGCTCACCTAACTCTTCACTACCACACACACTCTCTCTGTTTTGTCTGTAACCACAACACTAGCCAAGGCTCACCTTCTAGCCGGTCTGACCGCACCCTTGTAGCAGTCAGACCACTGAGGACAATCGGTTGAACCAAAAAGCAATACCAGTTTGACTGGTGATGAACTCCGGTCATACCGCCTCCTCTTTAGCTAGTCTAAAAATTGCTCGAAAAGTTCAACAAATTAGCATTCCAATTTTTTTTACCTTTTTTAAACTATAATGATTCATCACAATAAAGTTCAACATGAGGCAGGTTCTCAAGTATGACATGAAGGTGTGGCTCATCACAACGAATCGGCATCGCAGAGCTCTTCTGTAAGCTTGTGTGTAGCACTGATCTCCCCAAACCATTGCAGAATTTGGCCAACCGCATCAATCTCCTCTTGTTGCAGCCTTAGAAAGATTGCTGCATCATCTGCATACAGGGATGTCCGCATTCTTGGTCCTTGATTTCTGATGGGGGTGAGGAGGCTTGCGCCTTCAGGGCAACTGGGCCTGACGCTTAAACGCGTCATGGAGCGTTAGAGATGGGCTGGTAGCGCGATAGAAATGTATGAGAATCTATCGCATACATTTCCGGGGGACTCCCCGCCCGAGGAGCGTGGCCACGCGTCATCCCCCACGAAATAGCCCGCCAAAATTTTCAAATTATGTTTAGGTCCTCGGTTTTCGCAAAAAGGTTCCTGATTTTTTACGAAAAAGCCCCTACACACTTTTTTTGCTAGGTAGTGATCTGCGGTTTTTCGTAATTACGTACATGCCCTTATTTCTTCCGCAGAGGTCCCTGTTTTTTTGCGAAATAACCCCTCGGTTGTTCTTTTATTGTGAAAAGGCCCTCGTTTTTTTTTGCGAAAAAGCCTCTACGCTTTCCTTTTGCTGTAAATTTTGCCTCTTTTACTTCGGTGCGCATGATGGCTGGTGTGGCGTCGTCACGCCACGCCTATGTGGCTAGTTAATTAAGAAGGCAGTCAGATGGCATCAAATCTAAAGAGCACGGAGATAGATAGATCATAAGAAAATTGACAGAAACGTACTTGCGCTACCTTTTGAGATGAGGCAGATATTTCTCCTAACGAATGAGAAAAGTCTTGGCAGCCATTCATGCAGTCAAGAAAATTGACAGAAACGTACCTGCGCTACCTTTTGAGATGAGGCAGATATTTCTCCTGCCGAATGAACAAAGTCTTGGCAGCCATTCATCCATTTATCTCCCTTTAGACTTTTGATGGCGCTGTCACAGCATGACAACCAATGCCGAAACAATAAGAGCTTGTCTAGCAATACCGGCACTAACCAAAAAGGACCCGAGGAAGAGAGAAAACATACGTGCACATACTCCAGAATTTTTCAGCAACGAGAGAAAGCAACTGCCTGCAGCCTCAGCTTCAGCGTTGCATATTTGCATCACCCATGACGCACTAACGCACTAACGCACAGCAACTTAGTACTTTAGACTTTTGATGGCGCTGTCACAGCATGACAACCAATGCCGAAACAATAAGAGCTTGTCTAGCAATACCGGCACTAACCAAAAAGGACCCGAGGAAGAGAGAAAACATACGTGCACATACTCCAGAATTTTTCAGCAACGAGAGAAAGCAACTGCCTGCAGCCTCAGCTTCAGCGTTGCATATTTGCATCACCCATGACGCACTAACGCACTAACGCACAGCAACTTAGTACTTTAGACTTTTGATGGCGCTGTCACAGCATGACAACCAATGCCGAAACAATAAGAGCTTGTCTAGCAATACCGGCACTAACCAAAAAGGACCCGAGGAAGAGAGAAAACATACGTGCACATACTCCAGAATTTTTCAGCAACGAGAGAAAGCAACTGCCTGCAGCCTCAGCTTCAGCGTTGCATATTTGCATCACCCATGACGCACTAACGCACTAACGCACAGCAACTTAGTACTTTAGACTTTTGATGGCGCTGTCACAGCATGACAACCAATGCCGAAACAATAAGAGCTTGTCTAGCAATACCGGCACTAACCAAAAGGACCCGAGGAAGAGAGAAAACATACGTGCACATACTCCAGAATTTTTCAGCAACGAGAGAAAGCAACTGCCTGCAGCCTCAGCTTCAGCGTTGCATATTTGCATCACCCATGACGCACTAACGCACTAACGCACAGCAACTTAGTCAGCAACACTACAACACTGCAATACGATCGGGACTTCACTTTTCGGTTTCTAAAAAAATACTTTTTATTTTTTACAGTAATTATATTTTAAATAAAATATCTTTTTAGAACAAGGTTTATAAAT
The DNA here is from genome assembly GCA_036346265.1 of Melocanna baccifera. NCBI lineage: Eukaryota > Viridiplantae > Streptophyta > Magnoliopsida > Poales > Poaceae > Melocanna > Melocanna baccifera. The sequence goes on from CM070678.1 coordinate 26,971,830, forward strand.
TAATTATAGTACATACTACAATAACTTCATTTATACACACAGCAACTTAGTCAACAACACTGCAGTACGATCGGGACTTCACTTTTCGGTTTCTAAAAATTATTTTTTAATTTTTTTACAGTAATTATATTTTAAATAAAATATCTTTTTAGGACGAGGTTTATAAATTAATTATAGTATATACTATAATAACTTTATTTATACGCACAACGACTTAGTCAGCAACACTGCAACACGATCGGGACTTCACTTTTCGGTTTCTAAAAAATTACTTTTTATTTTTTACAGTAATTATATTTTAAATAAAATATCTTTTTAAGATGAGATTTATAAATTAATTATAGTACATACTATAATAACTTCATTTATTCGCACAGCAACACTGCAATACAATCGAGACTTCACTTTTCGGTTTCTAAAAATTACTTTTTAATTTTTTTTACAGTAACTATATTTTAAATAAAATATCTTTTTAAAACGAGATTTATAAATTAATTATAGAACATATTATAATAACTTTATTTAACGCACTAACGCACATCGATTTAGTCAGCACCATTGCAATACGATCGGGTCTTCTCTTTTGGGTTTTTAAAAAATTACTTTTTGACTTTTTTATAATAACTATATTTTAAGTAAAGTATCTTTTTAAGATGAGATTTATAAATTAATTATAGTATACACTGTAATAACTTTATTTATATCGGTCAAAACTACATACAAGTTTTTTTTATTCCGTACTTTCTCTTATGAATAAACTAAAACTATAAACCATAGTCAAAACCCATAAATGGTAACAAAAAAAAATAGAACAGACCGTTTGGGGCGAATGTATCGCAACTTTTCCTAAGATTAGTGTGCCTCCTCACACACCGTGCAAGCCTCCTCCAAAAACAGGAGAAAAAAAAACACCATGCAAGCAACAATCGTAACAGACGCCACGGCCGCGGCGGCGGCGGCGACGTCAAAGGGGCGCATCATCCTGGTGCACGGCACGGGCCACGGCGGGTGGTGCTGGTACAAGGTCGCCACGCTGCTGCGCGCCGCAGGCCACCGCGTGGACGCGCCGGACCTCGTGGCCTCGGGCGCCGACGCGAGCCGGCCGGGCGACGCGCCCACGTTTGAGGAGTACACGCGGCCGCTGCTAGACGCCCTCCGCGCGCTCCCGGAGGGCGAGAGGGCGGTGCTGGTGGGCCACAGCTTCGGCGGCATGGGCGTCGCGCTTGCCGCGGAGGCGTTCCCGGAGAAGGTCGCGGCCGCCGTGTTCGTCGCCGCGTTCATGCCGGACTGCACCAACCGCCGTTCGTACGTCCTCGAGAAGGTAACCGCACTCCGGCGTTAGTGATCTGCATGCGAGTGATAACACACCACACTTACTGTATCACGTACTCTCTCCAAACCACATCGAATTGGCCAACCATTCCCGATCGACAACAATTGACAAAATTTTTTCCCTATAAGCAACATGTACCAGATTGGATGGACAGCGTGATGGATCCAAACCACGCTCCTCCTACCTTGTTCTTCGGGCCGGAGTTCCTGCGGAAGAAGCTCTACCACCTGAGCTCACCGGAGGCACGTAGTACTAATCAGTAATCGCTAGTAATTGAGATACCAATTTACTTGTCTGCTGATCAAATCAAACCAGCAATTGTCTCATTTCACGCTGTACAATAGGATTACACACTGGCAGTAAGCCTTGTTCGGCAGAGCTCCCTGTACGCTGATGAGCTGCAGAGGCAGCCGCCGTTCAGCCAGGACCGGTACGGCGCGGTGAGCAGGGTGTACGTCGTCGTCAGGCGGGACCTTGCCATCTCCGAAGAGCTCCAGCGGTGGATGGTCGCCAACTTCCCAGTGACGGAGGTGAGGGAGATGGCCGCCGCCGACCACATGGCCATGCTCTCCGCGCCGGAGGAGCTGGCGGGGCACCTCGCCGACGTCGCAAACACCTACCTTTAAGGCACTAAATGACGTATAGGGCCTTGCGGTGTCGCTACATAAGACGTGTTAAAGAAACCGACTCTTTATGTATAAAGAGAGGTTGATGATAATTAATAGAAGGGGCTATACCGTTTCTCACTCGTGTTCATATAACTGTGATTCTTATGTGATTGATCTACTATGACGACTACCAAAATCTCAATACGTTGGCAGATTCGATAGCTCCCAAATCAGGTACGACGTTCTACATATTAGCAAAACAGATCAATTCATTTTGTTGATACTAATCACAAATTTGATCTACACGGCGCGTGTACACGTACAACAAACGCATCGGTCCCTCTCCATCCACCTGGTGATGACGCCGCCACGCATGGCCGGGAGCCCCCTGCTCGCTCGTCGAGAGTACCAAGGCATAATCCAATTCGGTGTTAGTTAATCTAGTTGTTGTAGGGGTGACCCCCAGCTAAACCCAGCTAGCTTGTTGAGAACTATGTAATAAGGAAGGCTTCGGTGTGAAGCTACGGTTGTAAAGACACTCCTTACGAGGGTACATATATATATATGATATCGAGTCTTAGAAAAGACCCAAGAGGTCATTTGCTCACCTAACTCTCCACTACTATACCTCTCTCTCTGTTTGGTCCGTAGCCACAACAGTTGGCGCCGTCCGTGGGGACGACGGAAGCAAACCTCAAGACCGCAAGAAGAAGGATAGCACCGAAAAAAGCTTTATCATCGGCGGCGAGGAAGAAGGAAGCGGCCGCGGCGAGGCCCCGCGTCAGCACCAGAGCCTCGGCATCGGCGGTTAGGGGCGAAAATGGCGATACTCATCGCGCGACCATCGACCCCGCTACCACCGACGCCATCGGCCCCGCTACCACCAACGCCATCGACCCCGCCACCACCGACGCCATCGACCCCAACCCGCGTGTCGCACCCCAACCCACCATTGGTGTGACGACCAACCTTGACTACACCGGCCGGGCGCTAGGGAGTGGTAGCCTCGACGACTGTCGAGGCGCGACCACCGTCTCTGCACCCGGTGTGGAAGTGCCAAGTGGTCCCGCCGGTCACATGGGCCCCACCGTCGGCACTGAACTCCACCGCGCAGACGGGAGGAGTAACCTAAGAGCACAAGCAGCGGTCACGATAACCTCGACCGCGCAACCAGGTGCCCCCGTCGCCCTATCTACGCCCGCCGCGGAGAATGCCCTGCTGGCAGCCTTTAGCACGCTCCAGCGGGAGTTGGCAGATCTCTGGGGGTCCGTGCGGAGCATGCAAGAGACTCGGAGTCAGCCGACCCCACTGGTGGCCGTGCGGAGCATGCCCTATATATGCATGGGAGCAGGCTCGCGACTGCCTCTACAACAACTTCCAGGGGAACTACGTTGAGCGTGTCGACGCGGATCAGCTCTTTGCAATCAAGCAGAAGCCATCGGAAAGGCTCCGCGAGTACTTCAAACGCTTCGCGAAGGTCCGCTGCCAGGTCAAAGATATCAACGAGACAACAATCATCAATGTAGCGATACAGGGTCTCCGCTCGGGGCCGCTGGCCGAGTGCAACGCACGGAAGCCAATCAAGACAGTGACAAAGCTCTTCGATAAGATCGAGGAGTACGCTCGGGCGGAAGAAGACGCGAAGAGCCAATCAAGACAGTGACGACGCCGATGTCAATCCAGTGGGAGGTGCCGCAAAGAGCGTCGACCCGTTGAAGGCAAGTCCCTCGCAGAGCAAGCGTAGGTAGGAGACGTCAAAGGACGTCTCCCAGCGCAAGGACGCGCCGGTCGACAAGTCCCAGCGTGGCCGCCAGACATCCCGGCGACCCTGGTACGTCTTCGACGTAGAGGGCGGCTCCGAAGACAACGCCCACGCCAACCGCGGGGCCAGGGCTCGACGCGGGCGGGGGGCGAGGCCGAGGCCGGGGTCGCGATGGTTGGGCTCGCGCGGAGTACGGCGACCAACAACGTCGACAGTGGTGCGAGGTGCATGGCCAAGGCAATCATGATATCCGTTCCTGCACCACCATCGCAGCACTTCGCCAAAGCGTTGCCAGAGACAAGGATCTCGAGGCGCGCCCACCCGTCGTGGCGCACGTTCAGCAGCCATCGAACGGCCCCTTGAAGATTCGGGATCAGGAGCCGCAGCCTCAGGAGGGTCTCCGGCAGATGCAAGTCCAGGTGCAGCAGCCTCAGGAGAGCCCCCTGTGGATCCATTCCCTTGAGGGCGTCCCACGCAGGATCATCAACGTAATCTCCGGAGGCACCTCCTTGAAATTCGCCTCGGAGCGACAGCGCAAGGCCTACGTGAGGAGGCTACACCATGTGGCGGCGTACCCAGCCCAGGCACCGCCAGATTGAGCGCAGCAGATGATCACCTTCACGCCTGCCGATGCCGAAGGCGTGGAATTCCCCCATTAGGATCCCCTAGTCATCCAGGTCGCGGTTGCCGGGTGCGACGTCCGGCGCATCCTGGTTGATGGGGGCAGCTCCGCGAACATCTTGTTCGCACAGGCCTTCGACCAGATGGTGATCCCTCGCAGTCGCCTTGGCCCCTCAAGAGTTCCGCTGCAGGGCTTCGGAGGTCAGCCACTATTGGCGCTGGGCCAAATATGTTTGCAGATCTCCTTCGGCCCGGAGGGCAACGTGGCGAGCAAGGACGCCACCTTTGTTGTCGTTGATATCCAATACCCCTACAACGCCATTTTGGGGAGACCGATCCTTAATTCCTTTGGAGCGGTACCACACCATGACTTCCTATGTGTGAAGCTTCCGGGCCCGCGAAGTGTTATCACCATTCTCGGTGACCAGCACGTGGCTCGGCTCTTGGAGCATGGAACCCGAAGCCCATGCCTGGGAGCTCAAGGTGGTACCTAGGTCGGGCGCGCCTGTACATGCCCTGCGACAGCCCAAGCACAAGAGGCTTCGCATCTCACCACCACGACGGCGAGTCCAGTGGTTAGTTCTTAACCTTTTGTACTCGCTTACCCGCGCAAACGGGAATTTAATAAAGTTCGCCGTTTGCGAAACTGTTTATTACCCCCCACCAAAGATGTGCGGAGGCGCGCCTCCGCACGCACTCTACCGAGTATAAACAAGACGCGGAGTTCCACGCACGCGTCAGTGTCACTGCCGCGTGTACTCTCCGGAGTATAACGACGTGGTCGATGTTCCCACGCACCCCCCACCAAAAATGTGCGGAGACTCGCCTCCGCACGCACTCCCTGGAGTATAAAAAAGACACGGATGTTTTCCCTGCGCACTCTACTGAGTATAAACAAGACGCGGAGTTCCGCGCACGCGTCGGTGTCACTGCCGCGCGTACTCTCCAGAGTATAAAGACGTGATCGATGTTCCCACGCACCGCACGGAGACTCACCTCCGCACACGCACCGCACGGAGACTCACCTCCGCACACGCACCGCACGGAGACTCACCTCTGCACACGCACCGCACGGAGGTCCGCCTCTGCACGCACTCTACGGAGTATAAATAAGATGTAGCGTCGAGGTCCACCTCTGCACGCACTCTACGGAGTATAAATAAGACGTAGCGATGAGGTCCGCCTCCGCACGCACTCTACGGAGTATAAATAAGACGTAGCGTCGAGGTCCGCCTCCGCACGCACTTTACGGAGTATAAATAAGACGTAGCGTTAAGGTCCGCCTCCGCATGCACTCTACGGAGTATAAATAAGATGTAGCGACGAGGTCCGCCTCCGCACGCACTCTACGGAGTATAAATAGGACGTAGCATCGAGGTCCGCCTCCGCACACACTCTACGGAGTATAAATAAAACGTAGCGACGAGGTCAGCCTCCACACGCACTCTACGGAGTATAAATAAGACGCAGCGGGGGACGCCTCCGCGCGCACTCTACGGAGTATAAATAAGACACGTATGTTTTCCCTACGCACTCTACTGAGTCTAAACAAGACGCGGAAGTTCCACGCGCGCGATGGCGCACCCTCCGGAGCTTAAGTAAGCCGTGGTTGATAGTCCCACGTATTCTCCGGAGTACAAACAAAGACGCGGATGTTTTCCCTGCGCACTCTACTGAGTCTAAACAAGACGCGGAGGTCCCACGCATGCGCTGGTATTGACACCACGCATACTCTCCGGAGTATAAATAAGACGTGGACGGTCTTCCCACGCACTCGTCGGCGTCCGCATCCAACGGCGCACGGGCACCAGAGGCTCCCCGCGCTTCCAGCAAACCGCGGGCACCGCGTTGACGGGTGCCCGCGAAGGCAGGAGCAAGGTGCACGAGCTTAATGGCCTGCGCCTCTGCAGAAGAGCCAAGGAACTGGGTGCGCTCGGCGAAGGCGCCCACGCACGCGCGGGCCTCCAGCGCGAAGAAAGGCTGCAGCGGACGCCCAGGGCCACTGACGTCCGAGCTCGGGGCGCAAGACGAAGAGCGCCCAAGCCAGTCCGTGGCCCACCACGGCGCCAAGCCCTCCTCCTCCTCACCCTGCGCCCAATGGCTATGGGAGGAGACTGGGGGAGAGACCGCGCGCCTGTACGGGACAGCACGGCGGGATGCGGCCTCGCCAGCGGCACATAGAAGCCCACTCCTAAAGCTAGGTGCGGCCTTGATGAAGTATAAGTGAATTGTCCACCACCCCGCACCAGCCACTGAAGGGAAGGCGCACTGCGGCGTCGCATCCTCCCATGGGGGCAGAATGTCTGACACCGCAATCGCCCCGGCGGCATCAGCCGCGCTTCGGAGCCCTCAACGCTAGTCGGCGAAGCTGCGGCACGCTGAGGACGACAACTTCAGCAGAAGATTGTCGGGGCGTGATGTCTGGGAAGGCGAGTGCCATTTCACTTGGCCACTCACCCCCTTTTTAAAGGGCCCCGGGAGCAAGACCGCGGACTTTACGCCACAAGAGTCCCCTCGCTCGATGCACGTGGTGCGATGGTGTTGCCCCACTCCAGCCACAGGGCACCGCCAGCTACCTTCCACACGTCCCCCTATCCCGCGGGACCCGAAGCTCCACGATGGTGCCGGTGGGGCAGGGGCGTCTCCCCGGCGGCGAAGGTCCCGGTCCCGAGCTGCTATCTCTGACCCGTCCGTCGGCTTAGCGGCAGAGGCCGCTGATCCAGACGACATGTCAGGGGGTGGGTCTGAGCATGGCAGCGCGGAGGGTCACGCTGCGGCCAGCGAGGACCTAGGTGGTGAGGCGGGCCTTGGCAGCGACGTCGTTGAAGACGAGGCCTTGTCGCCGATGCCAGTCGGCGAGGACCTGCCTCCCGCGTCGTCGTCGCCCTGATCGCGCCCCAGTTGTCTTGTCAGCGTCTGGAACGCAGCGGAATAGTGGCGTCCGTGAGGCCCCCCATTGATTGCCGTGGACAGGACCTACGGAGCTAGGTCCCTGCCGCTCCCTGACCTAGTATCATCCTCATCCTGCCTAGCAGCGCCAGCTCCGCTGCCACCACTTCGAAGGGTAGGGGACGGAGCGCTCGCGCGTCTACCGGCTGGCGTCGGCTCGCGCCACCACTTCGAAGGTAGGGGCGGGCGCCGCGCGCTCTACTGGTTAGCGCGCCGCTCGCGCCACCACTCGAAGGGTAGGGGACGGAGCGCTCGCGCGTCTACGCCGGCTGGCGCGCCTCCGCCGCCACCACTGGGGTAGGGGCGGGCGCTCGCGCGTCAACCGGCTGGCGCCAGCTCGCGCCACCATTTCGAAGGGTAGGGGCCGGAGCGCTCGCGCGTCTACTTTGGCTAGGCGCCAGCTCCGCTGCCACCACTTCGAAGGGTAGGGGACGGAGCGCTCGCGCGTCTACTTCTGCTAGGCGCTAGCTCCGCTGCCACCGCTTCGTAGGGTAGGGGACGAAGCGCTCGCGCGTCTGCTTCAACTACGCGCCAGCCCCGCACCTACCTCAAGCGTCTACCCCAACTAAACAACAAACTCCGTGAGAAAGTTACAAAGCGGACGCATCCAAAACGGCGATGGAGACGAATGTTCCGTCTTATCTGCCATGCTGCAACAAAAGTCATACAAAACCCGCCTGACCGACACTACTCGTCTGGCTCCGCTTGAACGGCTCCACGCGCCGAGGCCTCGCCCGGTGACGGTCGATTGGCCCAGAAGTCCAGTGAGTCTTCGGCTCGCCACCAGCGCCGCAAGCGACGTCGGGTTACGGCGTCGAAAATCAGTAGCCGGTCTCTATCAGGCGGCTGCTTCGAATACAATAGCGCGGTTGTTCAATGCAAGGGAAATAATCCTTGCTTCATTGGCAGAATGGAGTACATAGATTACAACACACACCGACGCATACGAACTTTGGGGTCACACCTGCCTCGAGCCGTCGGCGCCGTCATCGTCGCGCCGGGCAACTCCATCCAGCCATTCGCCAAGGCTACCCCGCCGTACATGTTCCGCCGCAGCTCCACCTTTGCAGCGGTCTCCCCGAGATACTCCCAGATCCGTTCATGAAAAAATCGAACGGCCGGTCGAATGGCGCGAACGGCACCCGACATCATCCCGGCCCCCGCTGGCATCTCCAACAGCGGGTCACCTAGCTCATCGATATGTCGGCAGCCCTGGTGCTGAAGAAGCGCGCACACTAGGCACATAGCCACGTAGGAGCAATGGTTGCCAAAGGTAGTCGTGGCGGCTTGAGCGAGGTCCGCCGCTTCCCCAATACGTCGAAGTGTGCGTAAAAGCTCTTCGGGCCCGAATGAGTGAGGTGGCACCTCCGCAACGAGGTTTTCAAGGGTCCCCTCCAGGGCCAGCATAGCCTCCCACACCGTCGCCGAAGTGGCACCCAGCGCCTGATCCCACTCCCTTAGAGACGCAGCAAGGCGACTGTTCTCCTCCTCCAGCAAGGCAATTTGCTGGAGTAGGCCGTCCCGCTCCTCCACTGCTGCTTGCCGAGTCGACGCCACAAGCTCCGTGGCATATGAGACGGCCCCCGCGCGTTTCACTTCTAAGAGCCGCACGTGGTCGTCCTTAGCGGAATGCGCCTCCTCCGACGCATGAAGGGCTCCTTCTGCGACCCACATCCGGTTCTCCAAGGCCCCCCGTTCCCGGACATGGGCCGCCTGCAGTGCCCGGCTAAGGGTGAAGGTCTACGCAGCAACGCAATCAATACACCTCCCAGGGGATACGTGGTGATTGGAGTCGACATTTACCTCACTCGAGACCTCTAGCACCCCTCAGCGATCGGGCCCGCAAATCCAGGGGCGGACCCACAGGGTATGCCGGGTGGGCCACGGCATACCCTGGGGCCCAGCCGGCAGCCTCCCATCTGACTCGAAGCTGCGTTCAGGAAGGCCATCAACAAGCATCCGGGGAGTCCTGATATTAGCATTAGTCTCCGAGGAGACATCCTCCGGTCCGGGATCCGAAGATTCGGAGGAGTAGAAGCCCAACCACGCCGTTCCTCTCGCCCCCAAGAATTAGCCTCCGTCGCCGCAGAAGAACGACTCTTTCGAGACCTCCGAGGAGGAGAGTGGAGATGTTGGAGAAGCGCTATTAGTACTACTCCGAGTCCAACAAGCGGCGCCCTTGAAGCTAACTCCGTATCCCGAAGCGGTGGGTCTAACCAGAAGCCATTGCAGCCGAGCGTGGCCAAGAAGCCGGTCGCGTCCTCCCACTGCCCCGGCACCGTATGCTGATGAAGTGAAGAAATGGCCTGAACAGCTGAACTGGAGACCGCGTGGGGCAAACCCTAGAAGCAACGCTAAGATGAGTCGGTGGGGTCAGCACGGTGGAAGCCGAGCGAATCGTGAAGGCGTAAAGGCAGCCGGAGACTAAACGCGTACTCACAGAAAAACCATAGCAAGCATAGAAATGCACAAGAGGTCACTTTCGTTGGTCTTATATGGAAGAAAAACAAGAATGACCGGCGTACCAGCAGTCTCAAGTCAGATGATGTCATCTTTATAAGCAAGAACAGTGTAGGTTCACCCATGAAACCAACCTGCTACCTATGTGTCAAGCCATATTGGCCAGACTTGATGTATACCCGCTGTGAGAGGTGCAGAAGTAAGTCCACTTGTTATTGTTGTAGCAAAAGCTATATATTCTCTGTATTCTTTGTTATCTTCATGCTTTCTTCACATCTTGACATTCTCCTATATCTAGATTGGATTCATGGAGATACCTTCGAACTTGAGGAAGCAAGGATAATTGAATTGATTTCGTACAGATTATGCAGATGTCAAAGGCGGGCATTACCGAAATGTCCTCATTCAGAGGAGAAAATTGCTATTATAGGACACGAAACAATGGGCTTCGCTATTATAGGACTCCAATCGTTGACTTCGCTAAAACGACCTTTGAAGCGTTGGCACTTTGTTATACATGACATTTGGTCCTTTTAATCACTTTTCTCATCTAAAGTACATGTATTTTGCCATGGGATGACCGTATTGCCCTTCTGCCTCATTCACGTTCGTACGTTTCGTTTCCTTCGTGACCTTTTGTTTCCTTCGTCTCTCTCGTTCGTCTCCGCCCCCAAAACCCCGACATGGAGCCCCAGCCCGGCAATCCACCGTATTTTCAACTCCGCTCAGAATCAACTTTTTGAAGGCAAGGTTTCCATATGGTCAGAACCTTGGTGTCCAATATGGCTCAATATCCATGATCACCTACAGCCTCAGGATTCTAATTTTTAAATGCCAGAACGTTGCTGCCCACTGCTGGAAAAGATGAACTACACAGCCGTGCTTCCCCTGCAGCGGCTCTGGCGCGCGTATGTATATCTTGATATACATGTGTATGAGCTAGTTTCCCAGTTTTTAAAGTGAGACGAATCTTGGAAAAGATTGGAATATGGAAGCGTTATAGTTGAATTTGCCAGGAAATTTCCGTATAAGGTTAAACAACTATAGTTCAGGTGGCATTTTGATTTGGTTCCACCCTTCCACTGTAATTTTGCAAAGCAGTGGGACTGATTACGGCTTGGCTGGACTATGTATGACATTTGATGCGTCAGAACTAGACATGAAGTTATGCTTTATTAGTATGACTTTCATCGAGAAAATTGCTATTATAGGACACGAAACAACGAAGGAAACGAAAGGTCACGACGGAGATGAAACGTACGAACGTGAATGAGGCAGAAGGGCAATACGGTCATCCCATGGCAAAATACATGAACTTTAGATGAGAAAAGTGATTAAAAGGACCAAATGTCATGTATAACAAAGTGCCAACGCTTCAAAGGTCGTTTTAGCGAAGTCAACGATTGGAGTCCTATAATAGCGAAGCCCATTGTTTGGTGTCCTATAATAGCAATTTTCTCCATTCAGAGCGTTGTTGTTATAAAGGTCCTGAACCAGAATCCATTAGCCAAGAAAATCCCATCGATACACTCTCAAGTGAGGAAGCCGCTGGCACACTACGCCTCGCCTCCCCGCCCTTGCTGCTGCCACTGCTTCACGGGATTGGAGGAGGGTTTTACCGAATTGCATATGAAAATTTTGGTGCGGCATACCCTTTGGTAAAATCCTAGGTCCGCCACTGCGCAAATCTACAGTGCATCACGGTCTAAGCTCGCGGCCGCATCGTCTGCGGCCCCCCGCCACGCCGCCAACACCTCTGCTCGAGGGATGAAGTCCGCCAAACGACGGGCGGCATCTGCGGCAATAGCCTCGGCGGTGCCAGATGTCCCTTCCAAACGGCCGTCCCCGGCCTCTAAGGGCCACCCGTGTTCGGGGAGCCATGTTGCTACAAAGGGAACATGCCGGTCAACCCCGCGAATACTTTGCAGGCCACATCAAGAAATATTTACCTTCAACTCCGCCCGAAGTCGTAAGGCCCTCCGCATTCCTACCCACCTCGTCAAGCGGGGGAGCTTCGGTGTCGGAACTTAGTTCCACTACGCCTTCGCCCCCGGCAGCCGCAGACCTAATCGGGGCCGTGGGGACACCGACACGCTCGGTGTCTGAGTCGGAGTCCCATAGGGTTCCCCGACGAGCGAAGGGGCGATCGGAGTCGCGGCGAGGCGGGCTCGGGGCTGGAACAACGCGCTCTGGCACCATAATGCCCAGGGCCTCGCACACGCGGTTCAACCGCCCCAGCCCTACCTTTGCGGTCGCAGCCACGCGCAGCGCGTGCTCCCTGGCCGTGTATGGTCCAAGGAAGGCATCCACCACACGCTCCTCGTCCTCCAGGGAAGCACCTGCGAAAGGCGCGGGGGCACATTGTAAAAATAACAGCCCTGACGAATAGCACACGGTAGCAAAACTCCACTGCAACTTACGAGGACCGGAAGGCCTCGGCAGCGAAGACACGGAGGGACGAACGTTGTCACGACGAAGCTTCCCAGGGGTAACGTGCCACTCCGCGGCAAGCGGTGCCGCGCCATACATGATGAACTCCTCAGCGAGGTCGCGCATATTGAAGCGGGCGGTGATCCCCACAAGCCTTCGTGCTACCCACTTATCGTCAGCATCTATAGGGGCGCTGGGCGTGGTGTTAACCGCCACCAGCCACCCCGAGCATTCAAGGCCGCTACCGCTCGCCACGCGGTGGTAGAACCACCGCCTCGTCCAGTTCGGCCGCCACCCCACTCGACTCGACTCCGCGGGAAATATCTTCTCGCATTCCGGGCGCAAGGCGAGATTGACACCGCCGAAGACGGACAACGCCGCGTCCCCCCGACCCTACGCCGCGCACCAGACATCATGGAGAAACACGAACAGTGACGCGGTCGGCCAACACGCCTCCGTGCGCAGCGCCCAGCTCTATACGGCGAGGCGGGCTATCACATTCGGCGTTATCTGCGCTAGCTCAAGCCCAAGGGTCCGCAGGACGTCCCCAACAAGTTCGGCGGTCGGAATGCGCAGCCCAGCCTCGAAGTAGGCGACGAACACGATTGCCTCCGATGCTTCGGGGTGTGGTTCGGTCTCGTCGCTGGCGGGCAATCGCACTTCCCGACGGTCCGACAGCTTCCCTTCGCGCAGAAGGCCCAGAACCGTCTCTTCTGTCACCAGCGTCGAGCCCAGGACGTGGGAACACAGATGACCTACCCCACCCGCAGCCGTCCACCATTCGTCCACATGCGCGGAGCCGCGCCCCTCAAGTGTGTACCTCACCTCGAGCGCGACAAATACGGAGGACGCCGTTGTCGTCGCCGCCAGCGCGTGCGCTCTGTCGCTTGTCATCGTCCTCTAGAGTTCTGCGACGCAGGAGGAAGCAAGGAGGACAGGAGATTGGGGGGGCGTGTGACGAGGAGCTACAAGGCAAGGCGAGGAAGATGCAATGGGCGTAACGCAAGGGGTATTTAACACCCCTGTGTCTCCCACGACGAGCATAACTGCTGGGAGGCGAACCGTCCGCCTTCCCACGATCGCCACCATAGTGGCCCACCTACCCGGCCGAGCCGCGCCCGGTCAACCGACGGTCGCAACAAAGAGCCTGACAGCGTACGGCGCGCCAATAGCGCCCCGCCATGTGTCCACTCCGAATCCAAAAAAAAGCAACTTGGCTCCGCCTTCGGTGGCACCTTCACCTTCGCAAGGCAGTCCCAGGCCTACACTCGACGACGACACACATCCGCGAGCGGAAGAGGCGCGCCAGAAGGTACCCTTTGCCTCGGGAAGCGCTCAGGGAGCAGCCCATTCAGCAGACTTCGCAAAGGTCAGAAGGATCATCGCGCGGTCGGCGCGCTCGTACGCGGCCTCCTCCCCCTGCGAACGTGCGACGGCCGATGGTCGTTGGAGTCTTGCGCTCAAAAAAAGGCCTCCGTCAGTTCATCAACACACCAATATCCTTCTATATGTTCATGAACTGAGGAAGGCATATTTTCGAGATCAAAAACCATCTCAGCCACGCCTGGAAGACGGAGATGCCACGGCCCTCCTGGTATGTATATATACAACTGCCTCCCGCGTGAAGAAGAGCAACCGACGGAAGTTTCCCCCGCGTGAAGAAGCATAATCGACGGAAGCCGAGGCGGCACGGCCGCTCATACGCCCGCGACATCCCCGCCGGAATGCACTTGCGCACATGGCCGTGTCGGTGAGGCCTCAACGCTCGCAGGCCACACACGACCTCGCCAAGGACCCCAGCTCTGCCTTCCGCGAAGCTTTCGCCTCAGCGGGGCGACCCCGGCCCCGCCCTCGACGCGACCTTCGTCCTCGCAGGCCAACCCCGCAACCGCCGTCGGCTCCAGCACTTAAACATGCAGCCAAGCGCCCGCGCGCCGCGCCAGACGGCGCCCCTTACACTTCGGTCGCCTGGGACAACCCGGCGTTCGCTGCACATCATATTTCTCCATCCCTAACACTACCGTTTTTCCCAACCTAATGTGTCCTATGTCCCCCACCATGGATGTCAGGTTGCAGTGGGCATCGGGGCCGCACATCGAGAGGAGGGCGTCCACACCGACCACCGCATGGCCAGCCGCTCGACACGCGCTCAAGGACGCGGGACACGGCCCCGGGCTTCGAGGACGTCACGGATGCCCTCACGCGGTCCAGGCGGCCACGGCCCGGCGGTCCACCCCCTTCGCGCGAAGAGCCGCAAATCTTCTCGCCAGCTCAAGAATATACCTTCTTCCTTCCACAAACATGCACAGAGCCGCTCAACCGACGCCAGCCCTACCGCATGTTCGTGAGAGGAAGAGGCACATTCTTGAGACAAGCCGTCCCCAGCAATGGTTCATCGCACTGCTGCGGTTGTATATATATAGCCGTTTTCGGGAAGCGCAATTGACGGGAGTCCAACCGACGCGGTCGCGTCGACAGGAGTCCAACCGACGCGGTCGCTCACGCGCATGAGACGTCCCAACCTCCAACGCCCGCCTGATCCTCCCGCATTGACGAGGCCCTTGCTTCCGCAGCACAATTGTCGAGCTCTTCGCCTTCGCAGCGCAGATGTGACTCCACCTACAGCCGTTCAGCGCAAGACTCCGACAGTGGCTTCGCTGCGAACCCCCAGCTTCGACTCCGCTTCGCCCACAAACACACAACATCATAGGCATAACACTCTTCCTCTCTCTCTGTTTGGTCCGTAGCCATAACACTAGTCATTTTACATATCAGTTACTACTATTTAGCCTGCATGTCTTCCGCCCACATCATGCATGCATGGGCGTTTTTAGTCTGCATGTCTTCATATTCAGTTACTCATGCATGTAGTGCTTGCTGTTCCTCTCCGCATGCATGCAGTTAATGTAGTGATTTCAGTTTTTTTATAGCCTTATATATACTTGAGAAGTAAATAAAAGTCTGCAACGTGGAGCAGCCCCAAAAACACTTCTGTCTTTGTGTGTTCTCGTATATTGTTAGATATCCGACAACAGTACAAATACACCTACAACAGTACAAACACAGGAGTACAAACACAGGTGCTAGCAGGCGTTCCGCCGTCAATTGGTATCAGAGCTGCGTTCAGTATCCTGGTGGCCATGTCAGCTCCGGCGGGAGGTAGGTCGGTCACTCCTCCGCGGTGGGATCGCCGTCGGTTGCCACCACGTGGTCCTCGCCATCCGCGACAACAAAATGGTCGGGAGCGCGAGGTCGTCATCGAGCGCGTGGTCAAGCAAGCATCGGCGTTGGTACAATATCCGATGCTGACCAAGACCAACTACCTGGAGTGGGCGATGCTCATGCGCATCAACTTGTAGGCGCAAGGCTTGTGGGGAGCCATTGAACCCGGCGGCGCAGAGTACAGCGAGGATCGGCTTGCACTGGCAACGATTGCTCGCGTAGTCCCGCCGAAGATGCTGGGCTCGCTCGCAAACAAGGAAACCGCACAGGAGGCGTGGGAGGCGGTCAAGGTGATGCGCATGGGCGTCGAATGCGTGCGTGAGGCCAACGCGCAGAAGCTGCGGCGAGACTTCAACAACATCTCATTCAAGGACGGCGAGGCGATTGATGACTTCGCCATGCGGATCGGCTCTCTCGGCAATAACCTGCGGATTCTCGGCGACCAGATCTCCGACGCTAAGGTAGTTCGCAAGATGCTTCAAATGGTCCCTGATCGTCTGATGCAGGTAGCCATATCCATCGAGACCTTGCTCGACATTGGTGAGCTCTCCGTCGAAGAGGTCACTGGACGGCTACGAGCCGTCGAGCAGTGTCTCGAGGCACGTACGGTAGCTGCAGAGTTGGGATCACGACTCCTTCTCTCGTCAAAGGAAGAGGAGGTCATACGCTGGATGCGTAAGCGAGAGCAGGAGGCCGCACGAGGAGGTGGCGGCGACTTCGCCAGCACCGGCACAAGCAGCAGCTCGGGCGCGCAGCGTCGTAGCGCGTCCAAGTCAAGTCGTGGTTGTGACTCATCCCGGGACCACGGGAGTTGCAGCAAGGCATCGAGCAAAGACAAATGCAACTACTGCGGCAAACTGGGGCATTGGGAGCGTGACTGCAGGAAGAAGAAGAGGGACAAGGCGCAGGCGCACCTGGTCCAGGAAGGAGGCGACAATGACGAGCCGGCCGTGCTTATGGCACAGGTGGTGGCATTGGCTCTTGGGACGGTGTCTTCCCAGGTTCATGTCGATCCAGAACGCGTGGGCGCTCGCGTTCATCTGAACAAGGAGCGCGCCATGGTGCAGCTCGACGACACCGACACCGGCGAGCAGAAGCGCGGCGTGTGGTACCTTGACACGGGCGCATCGAACCACATGACGGGCGTTGCTGCTGCCTTCTCCGAGTTGGACCGGAGTGTCTCCGGAACAATCAAATTCGGCGATGGCTTGGTCGTGGACATCGTCGGGCGCGGCTCGATTGTGTTTGCGGCGCGTGATGGGCAACACCGTGTTCTCTTCGATGTGTACTACATCCCCAGGCTGCGCAACAACATTGTGAGCCTGGGTCAACTTGACGAGTTCGGCTGCGAGGTCCTGATCAAGCAGGGCATGCTGCGGGTGCGTGATTCACAGCACGAGCTACTCGCCAAGGTACGCAAATTGGCTAATCATTTGTACAAGATCACACTCACCGTCACACGTTCGGTCGCTCTCCTCACAAATTCGGACGACGAGGCTTGGCGCTGGCATGAGCGTTTCAGCCACCTCAGCTTTGACACGCTGAGAAAGATGGAACTTGGCAACATGGCATGCGGGCTTCCTCGACTGGATCACGTCGATCAGCTCTCGATGCATGCCTCGTCGGCAAGCAGCGACGCACGCCGTTCCCTGTCAAGGCCAACTACCGAGCAAAGGGTCATCTGGATCTCGTACATGGAGATCTGTGCGGGCCCATCACGCCAGCGACGCAAGGCGGCAGGCACTACTTCCTCCTCTCGTCGACGATACTAGCCGCTATATGTGGCTGGTGCTGCTGTCAAGCAAGGACGAGGCGGCCGGCGCGATCAAGAAGTTTCAATCCGGCGTCGAGGTTGAGACCGGGTGGAAGTTGCGTGCGCTGCGTACTGATCGCGGTGGCGAGTTCACGTCCGTGACCTTTGGCGAGTACTGCGCGGAGAAGGGCGTGCACCGACAGCTCACGACACCGTATTCCCCACAACAGAACAGCGTCGTGGAGCGCCAGAACCAGACAGTGATGGCTATGGTGCGATGCCTGCTCAAGGCAAAGAAGGTGCCCAGTACGTTCTAGGGGGAGGCGTTGAGCACAACTGTGTTTATTTTGAACAGGTCTCCGACAAAAAGTGTCATCGGCATGACTCCCTACGAGGCTTGGCACGGTGAGAAGCCGGCAGTGAACTTCTTGCGCACGTTCGGGGTGCATTGCGCATGTGAAGGTCACGCGTCCCCACCTCTCCAAGCTCGACGATCGCAGTGTGAAGATGGTGTTTCTGGGCTACGAGCCTGGCTCAAAGGGGTACCGTGTGTACGACCCGGCGAGTGGTCGTCTGCACGTCACCCGTGATGCTGTGTTCGATGAGGGCAGCGGGTGGAATTGGGAGGAGGGCGGCAGCAACGCAGTCCCTGAGACCTTCACCGTGGAATACACGATCAGTGCTCTCATGGGCGGCAATGAGCCGACTTCTCCTGTATCCCCGCCGGCCTCACCTGAACAAGAACAAAGGGAGTAGACGCCACGCACTCCCTCGGACGCCAGGAGCAGCGTGGGCGGTGTGCATGTCACGTACGCCGCGCCACCGTCTAACATCCCGTCCAGCAATGAGCTGGACGACGAAGGAGCACCCCAGCGGTTCCGCACCGTCGAGGACTGCATCAACAACTCCGAGCCAGTTGAGCTGGATTCAGAGGAGCTGCTCTTGGCGGCATCTGAGGAACCCACATCGTTCGCCGAGGCCAACACCGATCCTGCTTGGCGCGCGGCGATGGAGGAGGTGATGGCCGCAATCGTGGACAACGGCACCTGGGAGGCTGTCGATCTCCCAGCAGGACACCAGCCCATTGGTCTCAAATGGGTTTACAAGCTCAATAAGGACGCACAGGGCTTGGTGGTTAGGCACAAAGCACAACTTGTCACGAAGGGCTACGTGCAGCGTGCCAGTGTGGACTATGACGAGGTATTCGCGCCAGTGGCACGGCTCGATTCCGTGCGGGTTTTGGTGGCCATTGCTGCACATGAAGGGTGGATAGTCCATCATCTCGATGTCAAGTCTGCATTCCTCAACGGGGACCTCACAGAAGAAGTTTACGTCGCTCAGCCGCCAGGATTTGTGATTTCCGAGCAAGAGCGGCAAGTTCTCAAGCTACGTAAGGCATTGTACGACCTACGTCAGGCTCCGCGAGCATGAAACATCAAGCTCGACAGCATGTTGGTAGCACTGGGATTCACTTGGTGCATATAGGAGCATGGTGTGTACACTCACGGCACATGGAACGGGCGTCTACTGTTGGGCGTGTACATCGACGACTTGATTCTCACCGGTGTCGACCCAGGTGAGATCGATCAATTCAAGAAGGAGATGAAGCGCTCATTCAAGATGAGCGACCTCGGGCACTTGAGCTACTACCTCGGGATCGAGGTCAAGCCTGGGAAGATCACATTGTGCCAGGTGGCATACGCGACGAAGCTGTTGGACAAAGTGAGCATAGCTGGCTGCAATGTTGTTCAAGTCCCTATGGAATCATGCTTGAAGCTAAGTAAGAAGAGCTCCAACCC
Organism: Melocanna baccifera; assembly: GCA_036346265.1. Taxonomy (NCBI): domain Eukaryota; kingdom Viridiplantae; phylum Streptophyta; class Magnoliopsida; order Poales; family Poaceae; genus Melocanna; species Melocanna baccifera. The sequence continues at coordinate 26,990,767 of CM070678.1, forward strand.
TCCTATTGATTCTACATTTTACCGCAGTATCATTGGGGGCCTTCATTACTTGGTCCACACCCGGCCGGACATTAGCTTCACCGTCGGGTACGTCAGCCGGTTCATAGAGAAACCGACAACAAAGCACCTGGGTGCCGTCAAGCACCTACTGCGTTATGTTGCAGGTACAACTCACTTCGGCCTCAGCTACTCCAGCGGCTCCAGCGATATAAAGCTCCAGGGGTTCAATGACGCAGACATGGCGGGAGATTTAGACGATCGCAAGAGCACTTCCGGCGTGCTGTTCTGCATCGGTCAGGCACCCGTGACATGGCAATCCCAGAAGCAATCGGTGGTCGCGCTATCCAGTTGCGAGGCTGAGTACATCGCGGTGTCATCGGTGGCATGCCAATAGCTTTGGCTTGGTCGCTTGCTCGGCAGCTTCTATGGGCGAGCTCCGGGCATCGTCACCATCCACGTCGACAACCAGTCGGCGATACAACTCTGCAAGAATCCGGTCTTCCATGGCCAGAGCAAGAACATTGAGACGCGTTTTCACTTCATCCGGGAGTGCGTCGAGGGTGGCCAAGTTGCCATCCAAAAGATCCACACCGACGACCAATTGGCGGACATATTGACAAAATCTCTTGACAAGGTGAAATTTCTTCACCTACGCTCGAAGCGTGGCGTCGTCGAGATCATCAACAACTAGATTAGGGGTAGTATTGTTAGTTAATCTAGTCATTTTGCGTATCAGTTACTACTATTTAGCCTGCATGTCTTCCGCCCACATCATGCATGCATGGGCGTTTTTAGTCTGCATGTCTTCATATTCAGTTACTCATGCATGTAGTGCTTGCTGTTCCTCTCCGCATGCATGTAGTTAATGTAGTGATTTCAGTTTCTTGTAGCCTTGCTATATATACTTGAGAAGTAAACAGAAGTCTATCAACTCTTTTGATGACTATCAATTGTGGCAACACCTTCCATCCGATTAATATTTGTTAATAGAGTAAATTACACGATGGGTTGGTTCATCTAGTTTATTGATCTTCTAATTTACACATCTAGATCACTAATCCAGATTAAGTTGGTCATCAACATCACCACTGATGCCACCTTGAAATGAATTGTGACATGGACCAATAACATTGCCAGCATGGCCTCCCTGTGCGTGAGACGCGCACATGCCTATGAGTGCGATGAGAATTTTGCACCAAGCCCCCAGGTGCATTTCTATTCTAATTCCCGAAGTCCTCTATCCTTAACACCTCCTAGCCCCATCTCCATCTCACAAACCATCACCTAATCCCTAGCTCCTCTCAATTTGATCATTCATCCTAAACCATCCTCATCCTCATCTCCTCTCTATTTGACCTTCTAACCCATCCCAATTCCCATCCCCTTCTCTCGATTTTGGCTTTTGTGGTGGATGAAGCGAAGGAAGGGATCATGGGTGTTGCGAGAATTAGGAAACTAGAAAACCAGAAGCTACAGTTACAAATTCACTTTAGGGGCATCCATGCATCAAATCACCATGATATCTACTACTGTCTCCTAGTTGTTGTTGTTATTGCCACTAGTTGCTATGCTACTACATTCATACTCGGTGGTCACTATTACAGAAGATTGCAAAGATATATGGTCGGCGGAGATGGACAAAAACTTCCATGCATGGCCACCAACGAGCTCCTCGCAGACGGCGACGAGTCCTCGAGGTTCTTGTTTAGCATCGGGTTGCAGATGAAGTGCACACCCTCTTGTGCAAGTGCTACCTTTTCATGTGCAAGCGCTATGGAACCATGTTGGCTGCCAATGCCAAGCTCGTGCAGGTACGGTGGGAGTGTGCGTGTAGGGATGGCGAGGAAAGGGAGGGGTGGATTAGAAGGAAGATGAGGCCCGTGGATGTGAGGGCTAGGACTAGTGTGAGGATGATGGTGGGCGCCTCTAAGGGCTTCCTTGCCATTGGCGACTTTGCCATGGCCGACAAGTCGCTTCTCCCTCTCTTTCTTCCCCTGTGGACATCGAGCAAAGGGTGACGCTGGTGGGCAGCAGAGCAGCAAAGCAAAGAGGCAATTCGAGTGGGGCTCCTACTATTTGGGGAAATTCGTATAAATACATTTGAGAACCTATTTGAAAAATGTTTGAGCAGGTTAATTGGTGCCGGTTTGACCTTTGCCACAGTGGCACTGCTACATCATCGTCATAATCATGTTGGCCTTGACTTCTAATGACTCACTTAATCCAAATTAATGACTTAGATGTGTAAATTATGAGATCGATGACCTAAATGAACCATCCAAATAAGTTTAGTGACCCATGATGCAATTTATTCTTATCGGTATATCTACTAATTTCTATACATATAGTTCGGTTTTATAATTTTCCTTTTCGGTTTCTTTCTGTCTAAATGTGTTATTTTGTCCTTTGGAGTAATAAGTCCATGCATCAAAATGAATTATCCAAATTTTGACCCTTTGTTATCTACATAATTCAATCTATTTTTTTGTTAGGAATCAACCTATGCTCTACATTTTTTATTGAACGGGAAGGTAAAGCTATAATTCTTTTTTGGGATTGACTATAGAGCACCTAGATACTATTTAGTCTTATAGAGTACTCACTTTTTTTCTTTTCTTTCATGGAATAATCTTACAAATATTTGGTCTTTTATTCATAACAATTACCACTAAATTATGTTATGTAACTCAAAAAAATTCAAAAATACAACTAAAATATATAAGTTATCATCTGGATTTTTAATAAATTACTAGATGAAAATCACATAAATTATCATCTGTTAAACCATAAGTTACCACCGATAGCTCAACAAATCACCAACAAAAGTTTTAAAATTACCATCAGTTTATGAATTTAAGAAAAGTTTAGGAATTACCATCATTCAAACCCTAAGTTATCATTATAGCTTTAAGAAATTATTACCCTAAGTTCAAAATCACCACCATTTCTATAAGTAAAAAATATTTTAAAACTTACCATCAGCTGCACCTTAACTTATCATATGCATTTTTAATAAATTACCGTCTTAATTTCTAAATTTAACATCATTTTATGATACCATCGCTTTTAATCCAAACCTTCAAAACTTACCATTAGTTTGATCTTAAGTTATCAGTTGCAGTTTTAACAAGCTACCATTATAAGTTCGAAATTATCATTATTTTTAATTGAAAAAGAAATTTCAGAAATTACCATCAATTACACCTTAAGTTACCATCTATATTTTTTTTTAATAATTCAGCAAACCCCTCTACACAGTAGTCTTGCATTATCTTACCCTATGATCGATCTCAGTGTCACTGATCAATGGGCCTCCCACGTGATTGGCCGTACAAATTAGTCGAATCTCAAAAAAAGAAAAATATGCGCACGAGGAATTGTGCATACACAATCAACAATTTTGAACTCACCAATCTCACATGCATTATTTCCCTGTATGTCTGTGAATTGAGCCCACATTATTTAGCCCTTTCTATCGTGACACAGGTATTCATTTTTGTGTGTGCCATGTGCACGAACGGTTCCAAAAAAGACCCCACCTTGACCAAGAAAACGAGTTTGTTGTATCCGTGCTATTTGCGCTCATCTGTCCCCCATGTGACTCATTTGATAGCAAGGAAGTTGGGTGTTCAGTAAGACTAATGCATACCTAGGTGTGTTGTTGAATTTTCACAGAATGAACAGCATATTGTGAATGATGTAATTATTTAGTGGTAAATCATGAATTTTCTCGAGAAAAATACCCCTAAAGGTATAAGCTTCCATCTATACTTTTTTTTTCAAAAAATAATTTCATTTACAACTTCATTTATATTGACCAAAATCACACGCTAGTGTCTCTCTCTACAAACTTCTTTACAATATATTACTATTCATAAACCAAATCCAAAAGCCAAAGATAAAAGCCAATATGAATGGCCCATAATTAGGTGCTTATGCTCCCTAATTCTTCATCCACTTGAATTTGCTAGCTATTGCTCGGCCTCCTTCATGGTAACTATGAATAGGTCATTATAGGGTGTTAGTGAATTGACCTAGTCTACATTTTTGCAGATAGAGTCTGTCGCCATAGATGATAGGGCCTTTTTTTTCCAGTTTATGGCTTGTACTACAGTAGCTAACTTTAAAACAGAATGTCATTTTAAGGTGGAGTCTACAAGTCGATTGAAGTAGACATTGTACTAACTTCAGCTATATTAGTCAAAATAGCATGTAAGTATCTTTCTTTTTGTATTCTTTCTCGTGAAGTATCTTTCTTTCTGTATTCTTTCTCGCAAACAGTTAGAATTAAAACATTTAAGCTATAAACTATAAGCCACAATTTAAAAGAATAACCTCAATGTTTCTTTATTTGTATATCTAGCCAAGTTGTATTAAAGACCCGTTAGGGCCGCATATATAAGCAACTTATACAAAAAAAACTGATTTTCATCTTAAGTTATTCCAACTTATTTTCACTGTGACCAAATAGGATATTCGTACCAGTTGCTCGCTAAAGCATCTTCCTTAGAAAATGGCCAAGGTGCAAGCCAGACGTCAACCATCCGTGTCACAAGTGACTTTGACAGCACTAGCCGCGAATCAGGGGAAGGGTTAACTACCGCAAGGAAAAGGACTAGAAGATGAAGACGTCATCGTGGAGATAAATACGGATTCAATCAAAGTGTGACACACAATCGAGCTAACTATAGTGTTTGCTTATGCTCAAACGGATGGCGCGGCGACTAGGCGCGCTATAAGACTAACCAGCAATGTAAGTGTGGTGTTATGCTGTGTTAGTTATCGTGTGGATCGAAATAAAAGAGATAAAAATTCACAGTAAATGAAGAATGTAGGGGTTTTTCGCAAAAAACAGAGAGCTTTTTCAAAAGAATCAATGGGCTGTACGTAATTACTTGAAACTGTGGGGCGTTATCCAGTAAAAGAAGACCGGATGGATTTTTTGTAAAAAATTAAGGGTTTTTTCGAAAGAATCGAAGATTTATACGTAATTACGGAAATACGAGAGTTTTTTTGGAAATTTACCATGTTATATGGATGGGGAGACGGGAAGTCTCCCATATTTGATATAAGGATGATTATGCGCGCCTAGTCACGCGATAGATTTTGTGCTCTTTTTTAGGTGCAACCGATACTCTGTAGTTTCCAACGTAACGATATATTTGCCTTGCCACGTGCAACTGATCCATTTATCTTTCCTACATGAAGCCTAATACATCAACTAATCCCATATCGTATAATTGTCCCTTCTGCAATGTCTGCAGGGTATCCAGTAAACTCATGCGTGAGCTTCACGTGTGTTGTGGTGGTAGTAATGAAAAAATAGAATTTGAAGTTGGTTAGAAGTAAAATCTTGAAGAGGGTTGGCCGGTTGGGGTTCCAACAAACCCTGAATACATAAACGCTGGCGAACCCTGGGACCTGTCATGAAGATCGGACGGCCACAGACTCTCCTGATCGAAGTGAAGAAATCAGGTACTTGCTGTAGCCATCCATTTTATTAGCCTGTCTTGATCGTTAGCTCAGTGTTTATACATACGCACGTGCCATCCTGTTCACAGTGTAATTTTTCATGTAAAGATATTAATACGTTATGTTTGTTTGCCCTGTTTTTATTTGCTTCTTGCAACGGAATATCAGTGTTCTCTTTCGGATGCTGTTGCGCAAAATATCTTTATATATAGCAAAACTATTTTACAACCTAATATAAAATAGCTATTCTGTACTCCACCCCCGACTTATGGGCTAAACGTCTCCTTTTCACCTTAGCTAACATCTGGTGAAAACAAATCCACCACCTCAGTCTAAGGCCGCTTGATTAGACTAAAATTTAGTGATTTATAGTTAAAATTATACTATAGTTGGCTGAAATTACACTATAGCTGATGATGATTTATTTGGCATAATTAATTTTAAAAAAATTAAAAATAGAAAAAATATATTAGTCTATCACAGACAATACAAACGAATATGGAAAAAAAGAATCGACAAAAAAAAACAAAAAAACTAGAAAAAAATAAAATTTATAAATAGTAAAAAATAAATTAGAAATAAAAAACTCAAATCAAAATGAGAGGCTCAATCCTGCCATTGACTTTCCTCATCTCCCACCTTCCATATCTCCCTCTGCTCACCCCTCCCGTGCTCAGAGCAGTAGCTCCTGCAAATGTGCAGTAAATATGCACTATCTTACAGTAATATGGTGTTTATTAAACCTATTTTTTCAAACGCAAAGGTTAAAATGGATTAAATATCAAATAATTGGTTTACAAGATTCCATCTTCCAAAGTCTGAAATCAACATGTGCCTCCTCTTTCTCAATATGTACGGCTTACTTTGTGCGGGTTCGACACGGAAATTTTCATTAAAAGGAAAAGTCTATCTTACGAGATTCCATCTTTCAAAGTTTGAAATCAACGTGTCGCTCATCTTTTTTAATATGTATGAATATTTTGTACGGGTACTATACATAAGTTTTTGTTAAAAAGAAAAAATCTATCTACAGTCTCTCAACTCTTCCTGTGGTTCAATTTCCGCTCCTAATATTAAATACCATTTTAGAACTCTTTCCTTAATTGGTAAAACCAAAGCAGATCATATCTCAATGCCGGTTTTGTGGATAATTTTGAGTGATGTGACTGCTACTAATAGGGGCGCTCGTTTTAGCGATGGTTTCTGGTTTTTGGTTGAAATTTCACTGTAACTGGCTTTTTTTTACTGTAGTTGATTTGGTTTTTTGGGCATAATTAATTTAAAAAAGGTAAAAATAGAAAAAAATATGTTAATCCATTAGGGACAATACAAAGGAACACAGGAAAAAAAGAAAATACAAAAAAGCCTAAAATATCTAAAAAATTCAGAAAAAGACAAAATACTAAATAGTGAAAAAAAGCAGAAGCTAGAAGGAGAAACCGAAAAAAACCGAAACAAGCGACCATAAATTTATCATGTTGACTCCACACATCAACGAGGAAGAGTGAAGAGATAAGGAAGAAGAGAGGCTGAAATGTGGGGTCAAGTTGATGATGTGATATATGACATAACAAAATTGATGATGCAGCAATCACATCACTCAAAACCACCCAAAAAAAAACCTATCGTAATGTGGTTTGCTTTGGTTTTGCCTAGTTGGAAGATATAGGGTCTGTTCTTTACGGTTTCTAAAAGTCGTTTTTGGTTTTTGCTACAGTAACTAATTTTTAAACGGAGTATTTTTTTTAAGATGGTGTCTACAAGTTAATTGTAGTACACGTTAAAAAATTAATATATGTACCATCAAAAATCGCAAACAAGTATCTCTCTTTCCGCAATCTCTGTCACAAACAGCCAAAAAGCCATCAGCCACAGCTAAAAGCCATTAGCCGCAGCCAAAAAGAATAGACCCATATATTCTAGATGGGTATTAGATATCAGTGACGAAATTTAGGAAGAGTTCAGGGACTACAATGAACTTTTTTCAAAGAAAAAAAAACTAGTACTACTACTGCAACCACAGCAGGCAACATGGATTGAACTCTAGCGTCAGTTTCTCCGTGTTAACATTGTTACCTCTCCAGAGTCCTGATACTTGGGGCAGCCATTCATAGCCAAAACTGTGTGTAGGCAGGTAAGGTTGGAGCTGGACCTCTGGACTGCGAGCGTTATTGACATGGGCAAAAAATTCTTCGAATATGCCTGTAGTGACGGGTCAGGCCAATACAGCAGCAGCCTTGTGTCGATCAGGCTCTGCTCAACGCCTTACAGATCTAGCAGTTGGGGTTTTTGTTGCTATTTTCGGTTTAAAAAAAACTATAAGGTCCGTTTGAAATGTAGAAGTTGAAAAAAAAAAGTAGGAATAGAAAAACAGTAAGAATTGGATTGCATATCTAGTATAATTTCACAGAAAAAACATAGGATTTGTGTTTGTTTGGATGCTTCATAGGAAAAAAAATAAATGAATTTAGAGAGATGTTGCCTTGTTCGAGAGAAGGGAGATTTTCACGAGGTTAGACTTTATGCTTGTTTTGCTCTAAAATTCCTGTAGAATGAGTCGGTACATAATACCATGAATTTTGGATATATTTTGTGAAAAAAAGAAACTCCACTCTTCGTTGTTGACAAAATGAAATCTCTATCCACTCCTTTGGGTATCCTTTTGCAAAGTTTCCATAGGATTGAATTTCTACAAAATTCCTCTAAAAATCCTCTGCTTCAAACATAGTGCGGAAGTAGGACTTGTTTTGGTTGATGGCCTTAGTGACGTGCCTGAGAGGAACCCATACGATCGAAGCCATAGTGCCGAAAGATCCCTTATCCATCCGATCGAAGCCAGAGAAAGGGAACAAAAAAAAAGAAGAAAAAACGGAGCAGGGGATCGATCCCCAATCCTCGCAAACCAGGGGCAGAACTGGGCCTCGGACTGGGTAGGCTATAGCTTGAGGCCCAGTAAAATTACTAATACTACCCTCCCTCTAATATATACTAAAAAATTTTCTATACCACAGCCCAGCCCGAGGTCCGAATGGTAGCCCGCCTCAGTAGCGCACCGCGCACACATCATCAATTCATAACAAACGACAAACCCTAGTAGCCGCAGGCTAGCACAATTGGAACATTACAAGTTTACAACTTACCTGCGAGCTGCGGAAGTGAGGAGAGAGGGCTCACAGTCGCGAGGGAGCCAGATCCGGCCATCCGGGGGGTAGGGGAGCTGGCCGGGGCACGGAGGCCGAGAGGGGAGCCGATCGGGGCACGGGGGGAGGGGAGCCGAAGCAGCACAGGGGGCAACGAGGGGAGCCGGAGCAGCACGAGGGCGGCGAGGGCCGACCGGCCGAGGGCAGCTGGCTGCTGGCGCCTGGCGTCTGGCGAGGAGTCGCGCTGAGAGACAGAGAGAGTGAGAGTCTGAGAGAGGACAAAGGGAGACGGGAGACCGGAGAGACTGAGAGAGGGTGAGACCGAGAGATATCGAACAGAGAGAGACCAGAGAGAGTGAGAGACCGAGAGATATCGAGTGACTAGGCTGTGGCCTGTGGGTCTGATTGAGTGAGATTGATAAGAATTTTTTATCTCTCCTAATTTACTATTTTAGAGTTAAGAGTTTATATTTACAATGTATAATTGTGTATTAGTGTATAGATATGAGATAGTTGATAGTTTAATTCTTAGAAGATGAATATTATCTTAATTCTTAGTTGATAGTTTACCTCTCTTAACACAGCACGTGAGTCGATTTGCTATTTAAGGATACAAATTACAAAATGAAGAGGAGCAAGACATTGTCATCGTATTTTCTAACACAAGAAACACAGTCAAACAGACAATCCAACTCGAACCAATCTCCAGAATCAGAAACATTAGGAACTGGGTAACACTGGGCAAAACATTCAGCTTAATCCAGATGATATTGTTGCCGATCCTGGGCTTCGAAAATCAATAGAGGAGTTGGATGTAAATATTAGAGATGTCGCTAGAAGAGAGTATTTGCAATTGGGACCATGTCAACCGATCGGATATAAATTTTCATGGAGGGAACAGGGAAGTCAAAAGAGGAAATTTCAAGAATCATGGTTCAAGAAGCATGATTGGTTAGAATATAGCATTGCTAAAGATGCAGTTTTTTATTTTTATTGCTTTCTCTTTAAGCAACAAAGAGCTAAAAACTATAGTGTTGATGCTTTCACAAAAATAGGATTTAGTTATTGGAAGAATGAAACTCAATCTTTTAATGAACATGTTGGTAAAGTCAATAGTGCTCATAACAAAGTAAGAAGATATTGCGAGACTTTCAAAAATCAAAGGCAAGATGTGGTTATGTGATGGTTGTTGCCACCAAGAAGGATGAGGAAGAATATAGAGCCCGTCTTACTATTATGTTAGCCATTTCAAAATTTCTTCTATTACAAGCCCTTGCTTTTCGTGGACATGATGAATCATCTAACTCGAACAATAGAGGAAACTTCCTAGAAATACTGCAATGGTATAAAGAGAGGGATGAGAAAGCTGCAAAATTGCTTGACAATTCTCCTGGGAATAATTTAATGACATCACCACAAATACAAAAACAATTGTGTAAAGCATATGCAGAAGAGACCACCAAAGCCATTATTAATGATATTGGGGATGCATTATTCACTGTAGAAAGAGACTTCTCAGCTATGAACATCATTAAAACTGATTTACGAAACAAGATGAACGATGAGTGGATGAATCATAATATGGTATACTATATTGAGCGAGATGTGTTTGCAAGTATTAAAGATGAGAAGATTTTAGAGCATTTTCAAGGGATGAGGTCACGTAAGAAACAACTTTCTTGTGCAAGTGGTAAGTTAGTTTATTTTAAATGTAATATTCATGCTCTTTAAATTTATCTTTATTTTATTTTATTTTTTTATATTATCTTTGTAGGTTCTGATTCTTGTCCTACTATTGATGATGAAATGGTGGGCTAGCTGCTATATTCTTCATTTAGGATTTGAGATACTTGATGTATCTTTATTATGCTATATTTTGTATGATTTCATATGGTTTCTTTATTGTGATTTGTGTTAAAAACTTCAACTCTTTATTATGCTACATTCTGTACTATTACTTGGTTCAAATTTAACTTGAGGCGTACTTCAATTCTGGATCCGCCACTGTCGCAAACGAGCTAGAGAAAGAAAAATCGAGGCTGGGAAGAAACAGCTTGCCCTGTCACTCTTTCGGTTGAGAGAGAACGTATACACACGAAAACCAGCCTGCTCGCTTAGCAGCCGTTTGTGCTCCATAAGGGTGCAAACGGGTCGGGTTTTTCCCGACCGATCCGGTACCGAATCCGGTTGGTAGCGAATTTGATAAACCATTTTGATATTCGGTCGGATTCGGATTCGATTTTTGTATTCGGATTCGGTAGCGAATTCGGTTGAGCTGTTATCCGACCAAATAGCTTCGGTATTCGGTTATTCGGATACTATCTGAATTAAATCCGAATAAGTATCCGAGGTCGTCACCGCGCGCGCTGTATCTGTCCCAGACTCCCAGTCCGCCGAGCCGGCCCAGCCGGCCCATCACCATGCGCCCCCCGCCCGTGAGGCGTGACCTACTGAGTAAGGCCATAACCCCCACTCTCTCCCAGTCTGGCTGTCGGCAGTCGCCCTCCTCTTCCCCGCCGCCACTCCTCGCCCCCCCGGCGCCGCCCCTCCTCGGCCCTCCACCGCCGCCCCTCCTCCCCCCGTCCCCTCCCCACCCCTAACCCCCGCCGCCCCTCCTCTCCCCCGCCGCCGCCCCCTGCCCCCCCTCGCCGCCCCTCCTCCCCTCCGCCACCCCTCCTCCCCCCGTCCCCTTCCTCTCCCCCGCCGCCTCTCCTCGGCCCCCCCGGCGCCGCCCCTCCTCGGCCCTCCACCGTCGCCCCTCCTCCCCCGCCCCTTCCTCTCCCCCGCCACCTCTCCTCGCCCCCCCTCGACGCCGCCCCTCCTCGGCCCTCCACCGCTGCCCCTCCTCGGCCCGGATCTGGCCAGATTCGGGCTCCGCGCCAGGCCACCAGAAGCCGCCGCCGCTCGACCTCTTCCCCCCGGCCGAGGCCACCTCCGCGCCCGGCTTGCTACGACGTTGGCAGCAGCAACCTTTGGTATATCTTTTAAAACCTTCCTGCTTGCTTTGTGGCCACCTTCTATGCCTGCTTGAAAGCTACTACCAATGTGGCCAGCACTTCAGGGCATCTTCAGATGGCTCTAGTATATGGTCAACAGAAGTGTTGTTGTTGTTGTTATCATTATGATTTAATGGTGGGTTCCCATCATCTAGGGTCCATATCCTGATCCTTGCAAATCCATGTCGCTCCAATGTCCTGCAATTTCCAAACTGCAGGGAGTCTTGCGGTTATCAGAAACACTAAGTGGTGTAGCAGCTCCATGCTCAGTTGACACCTAATATTTGTAATCTCTATAGCATCTGTGTGCAATCTAATAGAAATCTTCAGTAGAATAGAATAATGTGATACATGTGGAAAGCATATCAGAATTCCACCACACATCGCTTTTGGTGACTTGAACATTGCCTGCATGTCAAAAACAATGCTGATAGAAGTACTTAATGAAACCATTGGAGCAAATAGTAGAGGATTACAGGCCCACATGCCTTATGAGTTAAGATGAATAAAGGATTCAACAAAAATAGGGGGAAAACCTCAAGTCTGGGTAGAGCATAAGAACTGTTGATACGGGGTCGCCCGATCTTCTCGACGTAGGATGGATACTCACGGGAGTCTTGATGAATTGTAGCTATCCTCCAATGCCAGTGCACGGGACGAACACTCTTTAATCCGCCAAAACACACTCGTGTCGATTTCGCCAACCACCAAGCGAAGATCTATCGTGCACCCAATTCCCAACGGAAAGGTTGAACGATCTTGATTGAAGAACACTTCTAATTCCCTCACGGAATTTCAGCAGCAATGATAAACTCGAACAAAGTTTAATATATTGATTATTCTCAAAGGTGGTCTGAGCCCTTAGGCTGCCAATACATGGCTTATATAGGACCTTGGGATGTCCATAGAGTCCACAAACCTAGTACAACTCAACCCTATATGGTTTTAGATACGAACTCTCACAAAAAGGAAACTAGATTTTACAGCTATCATATTATTTCGGCCATAACTTTTGATCCGTGATGAATTTGATGGTGAAACTAGATCCATTGCGTAGCCCTTGAAAATATCTTTCCAAGGAGTACAAGAACACCCAAATCGGACTCCGTTTGTGAAAGTTATGACATTTTTAGTAAGTGCCTGTCAGGCTGTCCCGAACCGAATCCGAATTGAATTCTGAGTTGAATCCGAGTTTGAATCCAATTGACCTTGTGGGTGGTACGAATTGGGCTTGAAAATCTTATCCAAAACTTGTAGTTTAAGTCCTTGGACTTCTCCCTTTTGCTCTTCTGCTGAATGGGCTTTCTTCCTTCATGCCTTTGACACCTAATGTGTTTATCCTCTTTCTTTTGCGTCTCCATTGCTTTGCCATCGACAAACCTAAGAATGCACCATTTAATGACATGAGGTAGTATTATATTCTTATGAATAACAACATTATATTTAGTTTGGAATGAGTTCACCTGGCAATGTTTGATGCGGCTCAATAACTCTTTCCAGTTGAATAATATATTTAACTGAAAAATACAAGACACGTGCGTATCCGCATCATCCTCCCCTTCTTCAAGAAAAGCCGTCCTCGGCTTTTGATAGCCTGAAATTGTACTAAACAAAGAATACAACGTGTATGCATGGTATATAATTATCATCAACACTTCTTCTGGTTAGCACATCATGAACATCTGAAGGTGTAATAAATGAAAAGAACAACACGTACGCATGGTATATGTAAGAGTCAATTGTTGTGCTATTTTCATTATTTTGCATAAACCGATGAATATAGTAGCAACCAAAATATGCATGCATTGCAATATTGTTTTTCACATCATTCTCGCTCCCATAAAAGAAAGTCGTCCTCGACTTTTCTATAGACAAATCATTAATGGGGAAAATCAGATTTATTTGTTCATACATAGGAAAGAAAATTTTGAGCAGCCTCCATGCTTCAACTGCGCTACTCTGATTATTTTTACATGGTTGTACATTAAAAATCGAACAAGTAGACTTATGAAATCTTTGTAAACAGTACATGCAATTGTTGAAATTAATCTCATTGTGATCATAACATGGCATAAAAGATTGTTTATCCATAATATGCGATTTCAGTTATGTAAGCTTATCACATGTAATGTAAATTCTGTGAACATAAAATTTGTCATCTACACCATAATCTCTAATCAAATTGAACTTATATGTGTAGGCATAGGTACTAACTAATGATTTTGAACTTGAAATTTCAGCAACATTATAAATCACACTAGATAGCTCTCTAGGATCATCAAACATAATATAGCACAAAGAATCGTTAGGAGATATTCTAGTAAGAACTTCCTTATGAGTAATCAATTCCACGTTATGTAAATTGAGCAAAAAAATTTCAGAACATGAAATTGTTGGTTGATCATATGAGTACTCACAATTACTCACCTTTGCACAATTAAATTCAGCACTAATAGTGTTACCTTTGTCGTCCTCCTCAAATAATGTAGGTGCTGGGTGTTTAAAATTATTAGGATGCACCCACGAGGCAGCAAGCACTTTATCCCTTCTCGTGGTTATCTCCTCCTCATTTGGCTTCAAAGGTGCCGGTTGTTGAATGTTCAATTCTTCATCTTTAATGTCAACCTGCACAATGTGAGAAACAACACTAGAAGTAGATATTAATATGTTAGTTTCAGATGCATCCTCACTTTGTCTATCTTCTACTTCTCTCTTTTCTTTTGATGTCTCTCTCACGCTCTCAATTTGGATGCTCTCAACCTCACATTATGGTGGAATCACACAGCTCAGTCTTTTTATCACTCTCACTCAATTTGGCTATGTGACTCTCATCCTCACATAGGTTGTGGTGTATCTTAGGAGCTATATGTAGTTTTGGAATACTATATATCTCCTTGACCGAAGGGAAAGTCCCATGGTCGGTCATCTTCTCATGTGTCACACTGGTAGAGGCAGTGAGATTGAAGTATGGATGGGAGAAAAGCGTGGTGTACGTCTCTCCATAAGTCTCTTCTCCTCTTGAATAGCACAATTCACAAGATCTTGCACACTACCAAAATATTTATGTTGAAGTGTAGCGGCAATCTTAGAATTCAATCCTCTTTTGAAGTATATCTTTTTCTGTAGTTCACTAATGACACCGGCTCGACGTAATGCATCTTGTAGCTCAAAATAATATTCTTGCATCAGTATTACTCCCTTGTGTGATACTCTCCAAATAGCGAAGCAATCCCTGTGCATAATAGGGTGGCACAAATTCTCTCCTCATGAGTGCCTTTAAATCTGACCAAGATTTAATGAATTCGTTTCCAGATTGTTGATGCCACCAACTATAAGTATAATCTTCAAATTCTCTAGTGGCACACATCACCTCTTGGTCTTTGGGAAGCTTTTGAAATCTAAATACTTTCTCCATTCGCCATTCCCACTCAAGATACTCCTCTGGATCTTCACTGCCATAGAAAGAATTAAAGCTATCTTCGACTTGTTGTGGATGAAGTGCCCGCATAACATCATTCACGATGTTCGAGCGTAACACTTTCATTTGATGATTGAATTCAATGCGCATATCTTGTGCGAAATTGTTCATCTTGGTCTTGAGTTACGCTTTCAAAGTGGAAGAAGTGGTGGTGAACTCATTGCGCAAAGTTCCCCTCAAAGTGTGGAATTGAAAACGATCCACCGGGGTATGCTTCTCTTCCATATTATCGTCTCCACCTGTCATGATTAGTGGCACAAAGAACGCACAAATACCACAACATATATTCGATATATGGAGTTCACTCTATCTCACTTTTTCCTCACCAAGTAAAGTTCTTACTTTTCTAAAGTGAATTGAGGCGAAAAGAAACTTACACTTGGTGGGGCTACAATAGTAAGTGATGATCAAGCGGATTTAAAAGTGACCCACAATTGCACGGCAAAGGATATTTAGTGGGGCTCGGTATGGAAGTGTTTATCCTACACAATCTGAATTTCACGATGTTGTTGAATTAAGTAATAATCCAAGCTAGAAAACTCTTGTCTATGTGCTGATCCACAAGATATAAGTGAAGGATATGAACGCACACGCAATGATCAATGCGACTCAATGCAAACAAAGGAATGAGCTAAAAGAAATAATCGAAAAATATTAGCTCGTTTTGCACCAAGTTTGATACGGGGTCGCCCGATCTTCTCGACGTAGGATTGGATACTCACGTGTAGCCTCTCGAATCGTAGTGATCCTCCGTTACCAATGCAAGAACGAACGCCCTTTAATTCGCAAGATCACACGCGCCGGACTTCCACAACCACCAAGTGAAGCCCTATTGCGTTCCCAATTCCCAACAGAAAAGGTTGAACAATCTTAATTTTAGTGAACTCCCAATTCTCTCAAGTTGGATTGGCCAACGAAAGAACAAGAGTTTTTCTATTATCAAAAGTGGTTCCTTTTACAATGGGGGTCTACCCCTCAATATATAGTCTCAGTCTAAGACAACTCAACACTAAATTTTTCAGGTGGTACTATTCATGCGCAAACACTGTTCACGGTATTGTTCACGGGACGGTTACTGTAGCACGGTACTGTTCATGGGGCCGGTTACTGTAGCACGGTTTACTGTTCACGTGGCCCGTTACTGTAGCAGTCACTATTCACGCGGCTTGTTACTGTAGCAGGTACTGTTCACGCGGGACACTATTCGTGGGCCGATCATTATTCATGCCGTGGACTTGCGCTTCCTTGGATGACGGCCACATATACTTGATCTCCATCCATCGCTGACTCTTCAAACCTTAGCACAAGTAAAACATTATTTTTAGGCAGTATACAATTCTCATTAAAATTAATGACATGTTCATTAAGGAGCAGGTTCACCTGAGATTGTAGTTTCTTGGCTCGTGCTCTTGTTATTGGTCCTGTTATTGAAGTCTCATTACTAGCTTTGGCATTACTAGCGATGTCCTCATCATCCTCCCCTTCTTGAAAAGGAGTCGACCTCGACTCTGTACAATCTTATCCAAAGAAGGGTGATAGATCACCAACATTAAATGTAGAACTTACCCCATAGTCATCACCGGGAAGCTCAATCTTGTATGCATTGTCATTGATCTTGGTAAGAACTTTAAAAGATCCATCACCACGGGGCATCAATTTGGATCTACGCTTCTTCTTTTCAATGAGTGTTTGCACTTGTCGTTGAATTTCTTTTGTCTCTTCCGGGTTGGTGCGGTACGGCGGCCGGTTGGGAAGTGGAGCTCCCGGTACCTAGTCAATTTGATGTTCGATGCCGCGTATGGGTGGTAGACCAGCGGGTACCTCCTCCGGAAAGACGTCTTCATAATCCTGTAACACTTGAGAAACCACACTAGGAAAAGAGGTTAAGTCATTAGTAGAAAGCAAAACATCTTTATAGAGTAACACCAAATGTTCCATGGTGGGCTCATCTCTCATCTCCCTCAAATCAGATTTAGTGGCTATCATGACTAACTTTTTCTCTCCTGCATCCTTTCTTTTTTCACTCAATGTTAGCTTGTGGCTCTCACTCACCTTCTGTGGAATCACACTCTGTTGCTCCTTCTCTTTCTCATTCTCCACTTTTACTTCAACCTTTTGCATGTTATCATATATAATTTGAGAAGGAGTTAATGGTCGTAGCACTATTTCTTTATTATTCCACATGAATTTGTGTTGATTAGTTCTTCCATCATGAATTACAGAACGATCATATTGCCATGGTCTACCTAATAACAAATGACATACTTCCATGGACACAACATCACATTCTACAGTATCACGATACGAACCAATCTGAAAGCTAACATCAACTGTATACCCAACATTCATTGAACCATTATTGTTTAACCATTGAATTTGATAAGGATGTGGGTGTTTCTTATATTTCAAACCAAGTTTAGAACAAAGCTCTTTGCTAGCTAAATTGTGGCAACTCCCACCATCAATAATAACTTTGCAACACTTACCATCCTTACTCACCTGAGCCCGTGTTTGGAAAAGATTGCAGCGTTGTTCATGATTTGATTTTGCTTGCACACTCAACACTGTCGGTGTACACACAAGTATAGGGCCAGCCTCAGGGTCACAAACACCATCTTCATTCACCTCCTCCCCTTGTCCTTCCTCATGTGTGTAATCAAATCTTCTAAAATCAGCAAGGGTATCACCTTCCTCCTCGCTAGTAGAGTCATATTCACCATTTTCCAATAGCAACATAACCTTATTATTTGGACAATCCTTTTGCATATGATCTCGTCCAAGACATTTAAAGCATTGGATGCTACTACTCCTTCCTGTAGAACCCACTGAAGATGAAGGCGAGGGTGCTGAACTCTTCTTAGCAGTTGGTGTTGTAGCATTCTTCCCACTTGGTGCAACACGTGTACTAGGAGTAAAACTTCCACTAGATTGATTAGCTTTAAAAGAATTGAAATGGGATGTGGGTTTACCTCATGTAGGTGCTGAACGGGGTATGTAGGATGATGTTCTTGTTGCTCTCATATCAAGTTGCACTTGTCTCTCAGCTTTGGTCGCTTGATGCACTAATTCCACCATATTGTTGTAAGGCTGAAATTCAGTGATGCGCTTGATGGAAGGGTGCAAACCAGCAAGAAATCGCGCCATTGTTTGCTCTTCTTGCTCATATACATTAGCTCTAATCATGGCCATTTCCATCTCTTTATAGTACTCCTCCACCGTGAGAGTTCCTTGCTTCATTTGCTGCAATTTATCAAATAAATCACGTTTATAATGTTTGGGAACAAACCTTGCTCTCATGTGGTACTTCATCTCTTCCCATGTAGTGATGGGAGGCTCGTCGTACTCTCTCCTTTGATTTTGAACTTGTTCCCACCATATGAGTGCATAATCGGTGAATTCAAGTCCCGCCATATGAATTTTCTTCTCTTCGGAGTAATTGTGTAGGCGAAACACTTTGTCCACCTTAAGCTCCCAAGTGAGGTAATCCTCAGGATCATGGGTACCTGAAAATGTTAGCATAGTAAATTTGAGCTTACCAAACTTCTCCTCATTTGGTCGACCATCACCGTAGTGGTTACGGCGGCGGTAATCATCGTCGTGGTGAAGAAATTCGTCGTCGTCGCGAGGTGCTCCACCACCACGGCCTCCATGTCCATGGCCCCTCCCCGGACCATGGAAGCCGCCCCCTTCACCTCTCCTAGGTGGGGATGGACGAACGGCATTGGCCACCACGCGGTCTCGCCTTTCTTGATCTTCTTGACCACCTCGGGCAGCGGCCGCTCCCTCACCACGTGGAGGAAGGGCAGCCCCAAGATGACCATTTCCTTCTTCTAGTTGTGCCCGAATTGCTCGCATAACGTCGTTCACAATGTTCCCACGCAACACGTTCATCTGTTGATTGAGCTCAATGCATAGATCCTGCATATCCGCTTTGAGTTCAGTGCGGAGCCCCTGCATATCTGTCTTGAATTGTTCTCCCATTGCAGTAGTGCCAGCTACAAATTCTTGTTGCAATGTACTTTTCAATGCCTGATGTTGAAAGCGAGTCACCGGGGCATTAAGATCAACTTCATGCTCCTCGCCATAGTTATCTTCTCCACCTGACATGGTTAGATTGTGCAAAGAAAACACGGAGCAATAACAAAATATATGGGGGATTAGTGTAAATCACTCAATCTCACTCTCTTTCTGGCAAAAGTAAAGTTCTCACCTTTCCGAAGTGAATTAGGGCCAATAAAAACTTACACTTGGTAGAAACTTCAATGGCAGCGTGATGATCAAGCGAATATAAGAGTGTTCACAATTGCACAACAACGGTTATTTAGTGGAGTTTGGTATGGAAGTGTATAGTCTAGCAATCTGAAATTCTTGATGTTGTAAAGTTAAGTAATAATCCAAACTAGAATATTTTGCCTAAGTGCTGATCCAAAGGTTTAAGTGAAGTGTATGAACGCACACGCAAAGATCAATGTGACTTAATGCAAACAAAGGAATGAGCTAAAAAAAGATGATCTGAAATTGAGGATTAAATAGCTCGTTTTGCACCAAGTACTAGGAGAGACGCTAGCTAATTGCAATAATATGAATATAAGGGCACAAGATTGCTCGAGAAAATAAATTACACAATCTGAATTTATAGATTAAGAACTCACCCAAATTCGGCCTATGTTTTTTTTTTTGCTTTTCTTTTCTTTTCTTTCTTTCTTTCTTTTTTTTTGCTCAAGCCGTAGCTTCTTCTCTCTCTTTTTTTTAAAGACCGAATCAGGTTTAATTGTTCTTTTGATTTTTGCACAGGTCACAGATATTCAGCAAGGTGTAAAATACTCAAAAGCAGCCCTTAATACAATATTCAACAGCTAGTCTCAATTGATGAAAAAAATGGCAACAAGATTTTTTTTGGCGCACTGTAGCTCGACGCGAACGGTATGAAATCCTGAAATTACTGTAGCAGATCGCGCACTGTAGCAAATCCTGAAATTATTGTAGCAGATCGCGCACTGTAGCAATCCGAGGTATCAGAATAGATCAAGCGCCTTTGCAGAGCAGCGATCGCGCGGCAAGTCAGAGCAATGCGGCGCGTGTACTGTAGCAATCAACAAATCGGTTTTTTTTTTGTGCTAGATTTGAGGAGTTCAAACCTAACAAATTTTTTTAGGGTTTAAAAGTAACACAATGATTAAGTTACGCGAAGGATCACGAACGATCAGCACCTAAACAAAAATTCTAATGGATTAAAATCTAACAAAACTCACAAAATTAACAGATGCAAAAACTAGGGTTTGGATTTTTTTTTTGGTTTATGGACTATAGGATGAAAATAAATCAATCTAAAACAAGGGTAAAGAATCCTACCGAGGAAACGAAGCTCTGATACCAAGATGATACGGGGTCGCCCGATCTTCTCGACGTAGGATTGGATACTCACGTGTAGCCTCTCGAATCGTAGCGATCCTCCGTTGCCAATGCAAGAACGAACGCCCTTTAATTCGCAAGATCACACGCGCCGGACTTCCACAACCACCAAGTGAAGCCCTATCGTGCTCCCAATTCCCAACGGAAAAGGTTGAACAATCTTAATTTTAGTGAACTCCCAATTCTCTCAAGTTGGATTGGCCAACGAAAGAACAAGAGTTTTTCTATTATCAAAAGTGGTTCCTTTTACAATAGGGGTCTACCCCTCAATATATAGTCTCAGTCTAAGACAACTCAACACTAAATTTTTTAGGTGGTACTATTCATACGCAAACACTGTTCATGGGCGATTCTCGTAGCATGGTTTCTCGTTCACACGGCCCGTTCTTCGTGCGATCACTATTCACGCGGCCCGTTACTGTAGCAGGTACTGTTCACGCGGGACACTATTCGTGGGCCGATCATTATTCATACCGTGGACTTGCGCTTCCTTGGATGACGGCCACATATCATTGATCTCCATCCAGCGGAAAGGCTGAACGATCTTGATTGAAGAACACTCCTAATTCCCTCACGGAATTTCAGCAGCAATGATAAACTCGAACAAACTTTAGTAGATTGATTATTCTCAAAGGTGGTCTGAGCCCTTAGGCTGCCAATACATGGCTTATATAGGACCTTGGGACGTCCATAGAGTCCACAAACCTAGTACAACTCAACCCTATATGGTTTTAGATACGAACTCTCACAAAAAAGAAACTAGATTTTACAGTCGTCATATTGTTTCGGCCATAACTTTTGATCCGTGATGAATTTGATGGTAGGATTAGATCCATTGCGTAGCCCTTGAAAATATCTTTCCAAGGAGTACAAGAACACCCAAATCGGACTCCGTTTGTGAAAGTTATGACCTTTTTAGTAAATGCCTGTCAAGCTGTCCCGAACCGAATCCGAATTGAATTCTGAGTTGAATCCGAGTTTGAATCCAATTGGCCTTATGGGAGGTACGAATTGAGCTTGAAAATCTTATCCTAAACTTGTAGTTTAAGTCCTTGGGCTTCTCCCTTTTGCTCTCTCACTGAATGGGCTTTCTTCCTTCATGCTTTTACACCTAATGTGGTTTTCCTCTTTCTTTTGCGTCCCCATTGCTTTGCCATCGACAAACCTAAGAATGCACCATTTAATGACATGAGGTAGTATTCTATTATTATGAATAACAACATTATATTTAGTTTGGAATGAGTTCACCTGGCAATGTTTGATGCGGCTCAATAACTCTTTCTAGTTGAATAATATATTTAACAGAAAAGTACAAGACACGTGCGTATCCGCATCATCTGTGAAGGAAGCCATTATGATTTATGAACTTTGAGGACCACACATTAGTCCAAGCACAATGGGGCCATCTAAAAGCTCTACGCATAAATATTCTTAGTAGCCTATATCACTTGGTCAACTTAAAGTCTCTATTTTTCATGTCACTTCATATTGTCTTATTGCCTAGGCACCTTCAGAGTATTCTGACTTCATTGATAGAATTTATACATTATCAAGCTGAGGCGAGCGATGGAGGGAGCTACGACGTTGGCAGCAGCAACTGATAGATGTATCTTTGTGATTCACATACATCTTTGTATATTAAGAAAAGCAGCATATCTGTAGCTTTGTGACAGAGTAGGAATTCTTTGTGAATCAGTAAATCAGCATGATGTAATTCTTTGTGAATCAGTAATTCATTGCATGATGTAATTCAGTGCAAGTGTAAGTGATAGTGTGGGTGTAGTTGCATGTCGTGAAGCGCCAACTGTATACTATTGTTATTTTGTGTTTCTATTATGGCAAGATAAACTTATGCTATGTATGGTACTCCGTACTCGTAATCTCGTATGAATATTTATGTTCCTATTGTGGCTTGTATGAATTTACTAGAGTATAAGCTTCAGTCGTTATTATTTCTATCACGCCATCTTCTATATATGTTGTTGAATTGTTTTTATTCATGTTTTATGTAGTGTACTTTTAGAACGGTACTTGCTTCCGCTTTGCCAATCATCCGTATTATTATCCGTCTATATTATCCATTTTCGAACCGAATCCGTTATATATCCGTCCCGACGGTACCGTATTTGAAACTCCGAATATTTCGAATTCGTATTCGTATCCGATCATACCGTATCCGACTCCGAATCTGGGAAAAAAATGTGTGTTAGGATACGGTTTATGCAATATCCGACCGAATCCGATCCGTTTGCACCCTTAGTGCTCCACTTGTTTGTTTACCTGGTCGTCACCTTCCCCAGGCGTATTCGATGGATCACGAGTGCCTTCTTCGCAGCCTGCCAACGCCACAACAAAAAAGTCTTCAAGCAACAGTGCTTGACTTTGACCAGGCCTATCTGCCATTTGTTCTTTTTTATTTAATGTTTTTATATGGTTTTCGAGATACACCTTTGATCGTTATTTTTTTATAACTTTATATTAAAATATATTAATAAAAATATAATATTCTAAAAGTATGTTTTAACGATATATTTAATGATATAATTTTTGTATAGTCAATCTAGATAATTTTGAATCTATTAGTAGTTAAACTTTAAAAAATTTGATGATATGGATTATAGAAAGTTAAGCAAAAAAGAATGAAGAGAGTATATTTTTTCGGAAGTGCTAAAGATCTGTTGACTATTTTTTGGGTTGAAATCAGTCAGCTTTTTCTCATATATGCAATATTTTTTGTCTATATTTATAATATTTTTCATCAATATATGCAATATTTTTCTATGCATTTAATATTTTTTTTACATCTATGTAATTTTTTTGTTGAGAAATATTATATACATAGGAAGTCAAGTACGACGGACAGCGCGACGCGGCCACTTATCTTGAAGGTACGACGGACTGATTTCTCACACGCACCAAAAGTGACGTAAGCTGCAAAAGTCAAGAACGCACCAAAATAGCCGGCTACTTACAGCACGCGGCCACTTATCTTGAAGGTACGACGGACTGATTTCTCACACGCACCAAAAGTCAAGAACGAAGCAGCCAAGCACCGAGCGCCGGCCATGTCGTCCGTCCCGGCCGCGTCGTCTCCGTCGTCGAAGCGCGTCATCCTGGTGCACGGCACGGGCCACGGCGGGTGGTGCTGGTACAGGGTCGCCACGCTGCTGCGCGCCGCGGGCCACCGCGTGGACGCGCCGGACCTCGTGGCCTCGGGCCCCGACGCGCGCCGGCTGCGGGACGCGCCCACGTTCGAGGACTACACGCGTCCGCTGCTCGACGCGCTCCGCGCGCTCCCGGAGGGCGAGAGGGCGGTGCTGGTGGGCCACAGCTTCGGCGGCATGAGCGTCGCGCTCGCCGCTGAGGAGTTCCCGGAGAAGATCGCGGCCGCCGTGTTCGTCACCGCGTTCATGCCGGACTGCACCAACCCGCGCCCCTACGTCATCGAGACGGTATGTGCAATCGGTTGTTTATATTAGTGGCCATTAGTTTTGGGAGTATACACAATATTTCTTTATCTGGCGATTTTAAGACAGAAATTTTATGGCCATCTCTTTACCATGCATCTCTTTGAGGAACCGGCATATGTGCTAAGGTGCAGAATGTACTGCGGCAAATTGTCATGTTGGTAAAATGATAAATGTATGTCAACGTGTAAACTCTAAAAACTGGCTAACACTAGAAGATACTAGGTCAATGATTGCAAAATAACATTAGTGTCTTAGTAATTACTATTTATTATACTAATAAGTTATAGCTAAAAATTATAAATCACCAAAAAAAGACCATTTCTTTCTCGAGCAAACATTGAAACAGCTTGCCTCTCAAATCAAACCAAAATTGCAATGAACAACAACTGGCCAGCAGCTTACGTCACTTTCTTCTCTCTCTGTAAAAGCTTCCCCCGTTGGACTGGATGGACAGCGCGACGGACGCGGAGCACGTCCCTCCTTCCGTGTTCCTCGGGCCGGAGTTCCTGCGGCAGAAGCTCTACCAGCTGAGCCCGGATGAGGACTACACGCTGTCCCAGAGCCTGGCCCGGGTGAGCTCCTACTACGTGGCCGACCAGCACCGCCGCCCGCCGTTCAGCGATGGCCGGTACGGCACGGTGAGCAAGGTGTACGTGGTCTGCAAGCAGGACCTGGTCATGGTGGAGCCCCACCAGCGGCGGATGATCGCCGGCTGCCCCGTGGCGGAGGTGAGGGAAATCGTCGCCGCCGACCACATGGCCATGTTCTCCGCGCCGGAGGAGCTCGCGGGGCACCTCGCCGACGTCGCCAACACCTACGCTTGATCTGATCCGTTGATTGACCCTCGCGGAGTGATTTCCCCGGGCAGCCTACGATTTGTTTTCCAATGGTTAAGCATGTTCGTCCATTGAATTCATGTGTAAGCATGCAAAACCAATCAGCTGTAATGATAGTCATGTGTAGTTAATAAATAATTAAATATGGAATTGATACGTGTCCGACCCTAAGGGGTGCTCGTTTTAGCGATGACTTTTGGTTTTTAGCTAAAATTTTACTGTAGCTGGGTTTTTTTTACTGTAGCTAATTTGGCTTTTTGGACATAATTAATTTTAAAAAAATGTAAAAATAGAAAAAACATGTTAACTCATTAGGGACAATACAAAGGAACACGAGAAAAAAAGAAAATACAAAAAATCCTAAAATATCTAAAAAAATTCAGAAAAAAACGAAATACTAAATAGTAAAAAAAATAGAAGTTAGAAGCAGAAATTGAAAAAAAAGTCGAAACGAACGGGTCGTACACTTTGATCCGTCATCCACATGTCATTGATCAATCCAACGATTGGCTCACTTGGATGCATACAAAAAGATGGGTGGTGGGTGGGAGTTGTGTCCGGTGCATGGTCAACGTCGACCGTAGGGGAGCAACAGTACTCTGTCGTTCTCGGCGGCCCGAGAGGTGACGTAGTACTTGGCTTCACTTGTCCATCCGCAGCGTGCGTTCGTGTTGGGTTTTATCCAAACTCTAGATCAATTTTGTGGAGACTATCTGATCTATCTTTTATTTCTTTGCTTTTTCTATGATATTGTTCATAATTGTATTATAAAACTAGAAGGTAATGATCTATTTATATACTCCACTTCAGATGTTACAAAGTGATTTACCCATTTTCAGTACATCGTGAGACTCCTGAACCATATTACTAACCATGATCAGACATGCCAATTTTATGAATCTAAAATATATTACTCCCTAGCATATATGTGTGAGTCATGCGTCATGATCAGATTGTTTGTAAGATCAATTTCAATTTGATTATGTGGGTCAATATCCTGCAGAGCCGATCCTGCAAAATAAACCCAGCTATTCCACCCTGTGTTGTATTCGAGTTAAACATATACATGCATAATAAATTTTAGTAAACTCAATCTCAATAATATATCTACCATATTTCAGCACATCGAGTATTAATTCATCGAGTTAAATTTTACATCAAATTATTCTTGAGGCACATTGGGAAGGAAGAACCACACTTGAGGCACTCTATATCCCAGGCAGGTTATGACCGGATCATCGTCAAAGCATGACATGGATATCGAAGACCATTCAGATAAGCACGCCACGAGGATGAAGAAGCTGGACAGCGAAAAGGAAGCAAAGGGGAAGGAGTGCATGCTGGCACCGATCACACTGCCCAAGCAAAGCTGTACGCGGGGTGATGGAAAATGGAGAAACTGCTTGACGAAGGTAGCCCCGCTTGGTTTCTATTTCTCCTTGCGTGCTCCTTAGTTTGCAAAGTTTAGTGTATTAGTTGTTGGAAATGTAGGCAATATTTTAATTTTAAGTTTTAATAGGAGATAAATACAATATACTAGTGATGCAAAGTTAACTACTAATAGTAGGCTACTCATTATACTTCGGAATATACGCAAGAAAAATATAGTATCAAAGTCGTACGAACACATGAACGACTTATTGTTGGATTTGATGAAGAACAGGAAGCAGCGCAGGCGTGATGTAGTGTAGGCTCGATGCAGTGCAGGATGTAGATGAAGTAGAGTAGGAGCGGTCGTACAAATGTGCTGCCCAGAAACCTTGTTGCCGCCCCGTGCAGGTTCTCTCTGTGACAATGGTTCGGAGATCCCGTCCTCCTCTCTTACCGGTGCACTCCGAGAAGAAAGGTCGACAAGATTCGGTTGCTCAACACTTAGTACAACTTCACCAGAGTGGAAGAAAACAATGGGAGAAAGGAATGGAGGAGTTCAGTCCCAAAATTGGACGTCTGCAGGCCTTTTATAGATGTGCTAATTACTGTTTAGTAACTGATGCCATTAGACTGAAATAATATTCAAGTAACTGACTCCATTATTCATTGGTAACTGCTGATATTCAAACCAAATACTTAAGTAGTCTCATTACTAGTCGAAAGAAGTAACCGACTCTATTATTCACTAGTAACTGCTGATATTCAAATCAAATAACCAAGATTAAGCAGTCTCATTACCTGTCAAAAAGAAGAGAGATGATATATGGTTAAGCAAAAATAAGATGGACTTGGACTGCCGGGTGGAACATCACGCCACGGCGTGGTCACGCGTCGCAAGTTACAAGTTACACGATTTTTACGCAAAAATATGCGAATATGTGCGCGCACGTGCGTGCACGTATGTGTGATTAGCCAAAGCCCTCCTCATGCCATCCTCATCCATAATTCAAGGAGTGGCATGGACTCCACTTTATAAATTGATCTCTCCCACCTTGTCTTAGCAATATAGTACTAAACCATGCATGCTTTGGAATTAAAGAAATGTGCCTCATTTATGGGCTTATTTTCAACGCCGAGCTTTTTCCTTGCTGCTACTTTTGTAACTGGGCATACAACGCTTTTGCCTACCTGGACGCCACTGACTGGGAGTTCCATCTACTCTGATATGTACTAGCTGCATCTGCATGTCTTGTGTTGCATCTTTACCCTACAAAGCACCCCCTCTTTTGTTGGAACATACACATGACCACACACACGACTACGAGTACCTAGTACTCGTTTACAACTATGGTACAAACGACTACAAGTACCTAATACTCGTTTATGATCACGACATACTTGACTACTCTCACGACTACAGTGGTTTTACGACTGCTACAGTGATTTACGACTGCTATAGTACCACTACGACTGCTATAGTGATTTTATGACTGATACAGTAATCTTACGACTGCTACAGTGCTACTGTTACAGTGATTTTATGACTGCTATAGTACCCCTACTACAGTGATCTTACGACTGCTACAGTATCACTACGACTTCGATTAGTCGACTATGACCACAAGCACTCGTGGATTCCTGTACTAGGTTATGACTATGAGAGAATGAAGTTTTTTTGTGCTGTGCTAAAACTGTGCAGCTTTTCTCAGCTTTCTTTTTTGATTTATATTATCTGAATACAAAGCAAAACTAAAACTTTTTGCCTATTCTTATGCCATGATCCACTTTAGTCATGCTATCTCACGTCCAACGTAACCACCGCTCCACTAGCTAACAGTCTAAACGAGAATTATAGCCACGACGTGAACGTGAGCACGTCTCAGGCCACTAGCTATGACAGAATAAAATGCAATATGCAGTGCAACGGGCTTATGTCCAACAAATCACCCCCTAAGCCTGTTGCGCAGACTTCACCTCAACGACGCCGAGCTTCTATCTCATCTCGATGTACTTAACTCGCCCAAGCACCTTGGTGAGTATATCGCCGAGTTGTCCATCCATGCCGACATGCTCGATGTCTATCTTACCATCTTCAATGCATTCACGAATAAAATGAAAACGGGTGTCGATATGCTTACTCAGTTCGTGATGCACTGGGTTCTTGCTTAGCGCGATGGCTGACTTGTTATCCACTAGAAGCTTTATCATCTTCGGTGCTTGCCTGATTAGCTCACCATACAGTCGGCTCAGTCAAATACCTTGACATGCCGTCGTTGTCGTTGCGATGTATTCTACCTCACAAGACGAACGTGACAACCTTCTGCTTCTGGGATGTCCAAGTGATTACACTCGTGCCGAGGAAAAACACAACCCCAGTAGTGCTTCTGCTATCGTCGATGTCACCGGCGAGGTCACTGTCACTAAACCCCACCAGTGTAGCCTTTTGCATTCCTGCCTTCTTGTAGCAACACTCGTACCTCGTAGTGCTACTAAAGTAGTGCTGGATCTGCTTCACCACCACCCAATATGATGCAGTTGGTGCCTTCATGAACCTGTTCACGATCCCTACCATGTAAGTGATGTCGGGCCTTGTATTGCAGAGTTATCGCGGACTCCCAAGAATACTTCGATATCGTGTTGCATCCATAACGGCATCAGTGTCCTTCTTACTCAGCTTCAACCGATTCTCCATTGATGTGTAGCATGAATTGCATCTTGCCATGCCAAATGACTCCAAGATCTTTCCGACATAGGCACTCTGGCAAAGTGTGATCTCACTAGCATCTTGCTTGACCTCAATTCCCATGTAGTAACTCAGGAGACTGAGATCGCTCATCTCAAACAGGTTGCGTATCTGGTCTTTGAACGTGCTAATGTCATTCATGCTGGTGCCGGTGATGATCAAGTCGTCGACATATTTGTCTACCAGCAGCGATGACATGCCATTGGTCCTCCGGTACACAGCATGTTCCAGAGGGCTACGCTCAAACTTAAGGGAGGCAAGCTACGCGTTCAACTTTGCATTTCACGCTTGTAGCGCCTAACGAAGACCGTACAGAGCCTTGTGCAGCTTGAACACCCTGTGCTTATTGTTGGGGTCAACTAAGCCTGGCTGTTGGTGCACATAGACTTCCTCGGCTAGATCACCATTCGAGAACGCTGACTTGACGTCCATGTGGTGCACCTCTTAGCCTCTGTTCGCAGCAAGTACCAGCAAGAGCCGCACCATCTCCATTCGCGCCACCGGGGTGAAGACTACATCCAAGTCCACCCCCTATCACTGAGCGTATCCTTT
The DNA here is from genome assembly GCA_036346265.1 of Melocanna baccifera. NCBI lineage: Eukaryota > Viridiplantae > Streptophyta > Magnoliopsida > Poales > Poaceae > Melocanna > Melocanna baccifera. Next base: position 27,020,237 of record CM070678.1, read on the forward strand.
AGCGACTAGATACACCTTGTGCCTCACCATCTTACATGCAGGGTCCTTCTTAATCTTGAATACCCATTTGAGCCCGATTTACCATTGTTCGACGAGCTCCCATTTACCATTGTTGTGGATGGCAGTCAGTTCTTCTTCCATCGCCTGCTTCCAGTATGCTTCTTTGAGCGCTTGGTTGACGTTGGCTGGCTCCTCAGCAGCCAAAAGACAAAACCTGCTCTACTCGACATTGACTTCCTCTGTAGTGTCGTAGATGTTCGACAACTCCCGGTAGCAACGTGGCATAGTGTTAGTGTCGAGCACGTCATCATGGGTTGGTGGTGTCGCCCACTCGACGCCAGTAGATGCCGGTGAAGGTGTCATTTGTGGCTTCGCCACCTGCGGTACCACCGGATCTACTTCGGGTGTTGATGCTGTTGCTTCTCTAGTATCAACGTCCGCGACGTCTTGCTCTGTGGTGTATGTCACGGTGAATGTGGCAGCTAGGCATGGTCCAGCACTACATTCACCTAACTCTTAGTCCCATAGCTTATGTTCCTCGAACATAACATCGCGAGTCACATGAAGCTTCTTTGTCACCGGATTGTACACCCTGTACACCTTTATTACTTCCTCATAGCCGATGAACACCATCGGCGTCGAGCAGTTCGCCAGCTTATTCACACTTTGCCCAATGTTCTTTACGTGCGCAATGCACCTAAAAACTTGGAGATGGTGCACCTTCGGCTTCCTCTTGTGCCACGTCTCATATGGTGTCTTGTTGTTGAGACTCTGTGTCAGCGCCTTGTTGAGGATGTAGACTGCAGTTTTCACTGCCTCGCCCCAGAACGTTGTCGGCACACCCATGGTCTTCAGTAGACAGCGTGCCATCTCCACTACAGTCTGGTTGTGGCGCTTGATGACCCTGTTACACTGCGGCGAATATGGTGCAGTGGTACAGTGCTTGATGTCGAGCTCATCGCAGTATTCATGGAACTCGGTGGAGTTGAATTCCCCACCACGGTCCAAGCGGAATGCCCCGAGCTTGCCACCGTGCTCAATTTCCGCTAGGGTCTTGATCTTCTTGAAAAATTTGAACGCCTCATATTTGGACCTGAGCACCTCGAGCCACATATATCTGCTATGATCGTCTACGATCAACAGGAAAAACTTATTATCTCCACTTGTCACCGGTGTGATCGGTCTACACAAGTCACTATGCACCAACTTTAGTGGGTACTCGACGCGGTAAGTCATGGCTTGCGGGAACACGGCTCGGTGCTGCTTGCCGAGAGCGCACCCATCATAGAACTGCTTGACGTGATCGAACAACAGAACCCCAGCCACCATTCCCTTCAGTGCCAGGTTCTGCAGGGCTCGAAAATTAAGGTGGTCGTAGCGTCCATGCCACAACCATGCCACATCATCCATGCACTCGAGCAAGCACACAGAACCAGGAAGATTCAGCTTCAAAGTGAAAAGCCGGTTCCTGGTTCGATTCACCCATGCGAGCAATTTTCGCTCGCGGTCGAACATGAGCAGTTTTTCGTCTTCAATCGTCACCTTGCACCCACTCTCATCCAATTGCCCAATTGAAATGATGTTGCTACAGAGATGCGGGATGAAGTATACCTTTGTGAGAAGCCCACGCCCCCATTTCGGCACTGGAACATGACAGTTCCCTTGCCGCGGATGTCCACGAATGAACCGTCACCAAATTTAACCGTCCCTTTCACCGATTCGTTGAGTGTTCTGAACATCACTCGAGATTCGGTCATGTGGCTGCTTGCTCTCGTGTTGAGGTACCAGACGCTGTCGCCTGCGTCCATTAGGATCATCTTCTCATTGAGGAGCACCGACTGCTGTTGGACCTTGCTGTCAGCTTGTGACAGCTCGCAGTGCTCGACTATGAGCAGTGCGGGTTCTTCATCTTGCGTACATGTCAGATGCACCTCCTCCTTGCGCTCATGGCGGGGCTTGCGGCAGTTCCTGGAGGAGAGCCCCATATGATCACAGTTGTAGCACTTTACTTGCGACATATCACGGTGCGCAATTATGGTTGTCGCTATGGTGCCAAGAAGGATGGAGAGTAGCCACTCCTGTTGGGTTGCAACGACAGTGATTTGGTCGGGGACATCGACAACCGTAAGAGTACTACGGGGGTGCTCTTCTTCCTTGGCCAGAGTCCCATTAGCTGGCAGTCGCAGAAGCAAATGGTGGTGGCGCTATCATCTTGCGAGACGGAGCATATTGCCGCCACAACCGCAGGTGCCAGGGAATCTGGTTGGCGCGTCTGCTGGGTGACCTCACTGGCGAGAAGCATGGAGCTGCCATCCTAAAGTTAGACAACAAGTCCGCCATTTCCCTTTGCAAGAACCCAGTGTTCCACAATCGGAGTAAACATATCGATATGTGTTATCATTTTATCCGGAAATGCATCGAGGGAGGCAAGATCCTTGTAGAGTTTTCCAGCATGGAGGAACAGCTCCCCGACATTCTCATGGAGTCGTTTGGACGGGTTAAGTTCCATGAGCTGCGTGCTAAAATCGGCATCGCAGAAATCAGGAGGCGCATCATGAATTAGGGGGTGATTGTTGAATAATTCTATGCGCTGATTTAGTTTTCAGAGATGTTTGTAATGTTTATTTTCGGTTTTGACCCAGACTTTGCTTGTGCCGTGAGTTCCGGAGTTGTAGGATCATGGCGCAAGAAGTGGTCACGTTGTGGGATCATGGCGCAAGAAGTGGTCACGTTCTGTTAGTTTTCTGTTAAGCATATTCAGAATAAATAGCAGGAGAGTAGCCTGAAAACGCTGCGGAAGTTGAGCAGCACAAAGACTCGCGTTCTCTGAATTGTTCAGTTAGCATTTTCTCTGAATTCTTCAGTTTACTGTTTGCGGTCCGGCAAACTTCAGACTTGAGTTTCTGTTCAGCATTCGAGCGAGTCCTCTGTGAGTCTGTGTGTGTGTTTCCTTTCCGTCAAATTTTTGGGTTTCCAAGAGAAGGCGGCATCGCTCGCCGCGCAGAACACAGCAAATTGTTGGAAGATTTCAAAGCTCCAAGTCGATGCTCGTCAAGTTGAGGAACCATTCGAGTCTGCTGAACGCGATTTGAACAGCACTGCTGCTGCACTGTGGTAAACATGCTGACAATTGTACTGCTTTTGGCTAGGTCCGTCTTACTACTGCAACTATGTCTATATGATTCACTGATGTAGTTCAATGCATGAGGAGGGGAGTGAGGCAGCGAGCCCTGTTCCCCTACACTTGAATTCATGCTGTACTTTATTAACTTTGTATATACATGCTTGCCACATGAATCTGGGAGATGATCTCACTCTGCCCCATCTAGCATTCTGTTGATCAGTTATATATGTGGGTTGCATTTGTTGCCCATGGAAGTTATATGTAGTCTTAGAGTCAATGTTGCAATGTCAGAAACCAGAATCAACTAATCTTTTTTTTTTGGGGGGGGGGGGGGGGGGGCGGGGGAACTAATCTGGTTGTTGAAAAGATCCTTTTGTGGAATATTTGCAACAATGAAAAGGGTTCTTATTAATTTCAGCCATTTCTTATTTTCAATGATAAACAGGAGTGAACAACTTTAACATATTGAATTACATGGAAGCTGCACGCCCACACCCAATCTATAAAAGCCTGTAAATTAATATGCACGTCAAGTGTATAACGATAGCAAATAACGATCGATGCAAGTCTGGCTAGCATTTCTCGTCGGCGGCCATTGCGGGGTGCAGCTGCTCCGCCTTGCTGCTGGCGGCCCGCGTCGACCACATGGCGCATACGAGGTAGGCGGCGAGGTTGAGGACGCTGAGCGCGGCGAGCAGCCAGTAGAAGTTGTCGAGGCGGCTGCGGTTGATGGTGTCGCCGAGCCAGTGCGTGCAGCTCTTGACGAGCGAGACGAGCGCGCTGCTGAGGAAGAATCCGAGGGAGAGCGTGGTGAGGAAGAGGCCGGTGCTCATGGTCTTCATGCCCTTGGGCGACCGCGTGATGAAGAAGTCGAGCTGCCCCGTGTAGATGAACGCCTCGCCGGCGCCCACCAGCAGGAACTGTGGGATCAGCATGAACACGCTGATCGGCAGCGCTGGGTTCCTGATTCCGTTCGTGGCGGTCTCCGTGGCTGTGGCGGCGACGGCGAGGCGCTTCTTCTCGCAGACGGCGGCGGCGGCCATGCCGACGATGGAGAAGGCCAGGCCGATGCCGATCTTCTCCAGGTTTGTGAACCCCTGACGGCCAGTGAGGTTTCGGCAGAGCGGGATGAAGACGCGGTCGTAGATGGCGAGGGTGAGCATGATGGCGCCAACGAAGAAGACGGTGAGCGAGGCTGCCGGGATCTCGAAGCCGCCCATGCGCCGGTCCATAGTGGTCGCCTGCTCCACGGAGAAGGTGATCATCTGCGCGTAGATGGTCCAGAACAGGATCGTCGTCGTCCACACCGGCATCAGCCGCGCCACCATCTTCACCTCCTCCACCCGCGACACCGAGCACAGCTTCCACGGGTTCGGGGCCGGCCTCCCGTCGGGCCCCATCTCGTTGTCTTCGTCACCGGCCATCACTGCCGCCCTGTCCAGGCAAGGGAACTGGGTGGTGTGTGGGATGCGGGAGTGGTCGGGGCGGTCCTCGTAGAGCGCGGCGGCACACAGCGGCTGCTTGAGACCCCGCTTCCGGGCGGCGGCGACGAGCACCTGGAGGATGTGCACAATGGGGCTCCCGGAGCCCCGCTTGTAGCGGTACCTCTTGGTACCGGAGAGGACGACAGCGATGGCGACGAGCATGGCGCCCGAGCAGATGCCGTAGGCCCAGCTCCGGCCGACGTGGTCCTGGACGTAGACGAGGATGGTGACGGCGAGGAGCGTGCCGAAACTGATGAAGAAAAAGAAGCGGTTGAAGAAGAAGCCCATGGCGGTGCGCTCGCGGTCGTCGCGCTCGTCGAACTGGTCGGTGCCGAAGCCTGAGACGCTGGACTTGAGTCCCCCGGTGCCGAGCGCGATGAGGTAGAGGCACACGTACAGCACGCCCATCTGCAGCCCTGTGGCTGCCTCGCACGGCGCTGCGCCCCCACACGGCGGCGGCCGCAGCTGGCGCAGCCTCGTCGACACCGCAAGGAGCCCCGTGCCCTGCACGTACGAACGAACGTTGGTTAGGAGAACGCTTGCGCATATATGCATATGTGACGTGAAGCCATGATAGGTGCATGAGCGCGTACGAGAGCTTGGACGAGGGCGAAGATGGCGATGGTGAGGTAGCGTCCGAGGAAGGAGTCGGCGAGGAAGCCGCCGAGGAGGCAGAGGAGGAAGGAGGTGCCCATGAAGTCGGTGACGATGTTGGCGGACTCGGCGCTGGGCAGGTGCATGGTGCCCGTCAGGTACGTCACCAGGTTCACCGCGATGCCCATCGTCGACAGCCTCTCGCACAGCTCGATCCCGAGCACGAGCGCCGCCGCCACCCACCCGCCCGTGCTCGCCTTGTTCGCCGGGCAACCCCGGTAGTCCACCGCGTCCTGCACCTGCAGGTTCCCGCCGCTCCACGACCTCCCCATCTTCCCATCCTGTACACCACCACACGTAAACCCATGCACTATTAGCACTGCATGCAAGTCTAGGTATTACTATCACCATTAGTTATGGCACTAATTCCTAAGCTACATATATATGAACAACATGCGCGCATATGTATGTACAAAACTTTGACGAACCATTTATGCTAGTTTGTGGACGAACAACGTTGTGCAAGCCCGGTAGCTGAACACTCGATCAAAGGCAAATTATCTAGCTAGCTAGCTAGGCAGCAAGATCCTTGCAGGTATATGCTGCTGCAAGGAAGAATATTGCTCGGTTTGCTTGCTCGACGACCTCGCAGTCTCCCCTTTTTATAGGCGGGAAAGATGTGCACATACACGATCGAACTGACCGAGGCGACGGATCGAAAGGGGTACAATTTTTGCTTTTTAGCCTAGAATTTAAAAGTTTTTTACAAATAGATCACTGGGAAAAAGATTTTCAAAAATGGACCCCCGATACGGCGCCAAAACGTATGGCGCCGTGGATACATAGCACGACGCCATGAGCTTTGGCGCCGTGCTATGCCACGTAGGAGCCACGGTGTGATTGTATTTAAAACATGTACCTCGGCGTCATGTGCTTTGGCGTCGTGCTATATATCCACGGCGCCATGTATTTTGGCGCCATGTCGGGGGTCCATTTTTGGAAATCTTTTTCTCAGAGATCTATTTGTAAAAAACTTTCAAATTTTAGGCTAAAAAGCAAAAAATTTACTCGAAAGGGACCTCATTTGGTGGCTACATGCCCGGATGGTTCTCCTGCTCGTTTGTGGGGGCAGCTAATGGTACAATAATGTATATCTACGCGTATAATATTCCAATGTGCGAGTCATAAGGCACAAGAAAGTGCTCATCAGCATTGTACTAGCCAGTGTGTTGGATGGTCAGAGGAGGAGAACTGCTCCTGAGATGTGGAAAAGAGGGAAGTGAGCAGAGGTGAGAGATATCAGGTGATGATGATAAGGGGGTTAGAGCTCAGGGTTTCGTTCTCAAGGGGAATGTTCTAGGAGCTTCAACACAGCATCTGCAATGGGGTCCTCCATGCCCACTAGTGATCACAATAATGCAGATATACTACATACTATTGCCCTGCGTGTGAGGAGGAGAGAGAGAGCAAGGATCACGGGCTGATCTCCATGTCCACCTGTTTCAATTTTTCACAAGCACTGTATGTAGATCATTAGCAGATAAAAAATTTGATTATAAGGTCCTCAATTGTGGTTCTCAAAAAAGGAAGGAAATTAAGTAATGGTCCTTGAATATTATAACTTGTAGGTCCTTCATTATAAGTTGCATATCCATTGTGGAGAAAAAGTTAACGTGCAAAAGCATTGAATTTCGAAAAGAAAAATAATTAAAAGGCCAAATGCTTTGACACTACTCCAGGTTGCTCAATATGACAGCCCTACACACATGGAACCTATAACTTCCTGTTTCAAATAAGAAAAAAAAAACAGAACACGAAAGCTATGGAAATGTATGGGACTGTGGCTTTTTCTAGTTGTATACGGATGTCCATATACTACCACCATCATCAAATGTGCCTCAAGATTCATGCAAACTCTCAAAATTCAAGCCACTATCCTATCTTCTTTTCTTTTGCACGAATCTTAAGGAACTTTGGAATGATAAGATAATATATGGATGTCCGTATACATATAGAGTTGCTTTTTCTTGAATGTCCACTATTTATTTGCTTAAAAGTCCGTCAACTTTATTTAGGTGGAGCACACAACCACTTCCTAATTTATTAATATTATTTGTAAGAAAATATGTTTCTCCATCTAACATACATACTGCATCCCCATAATTATATCATATGTAATTTTATGACAAAATTCAGGGACGAGCTAACCATATTTTACTAGATAAAATACTAATTCTTCATCGGAATTTATTGTTGTAAATCTGAGGGCGTTTCGGTAATTTTTCAAATTGAAGGAATGAGAGGGCCCACCTATCAGTGAGCCGAGTGAAGAGATAAGGAGGAGACTTCGTCTCCTACCTGAGCTATGATTCTCTCGGTTGATCCGAAATGAGGGGAGGAGATGGGTGATGACGACGCGTTCGAATCCGGCCGTTGGCAGGGATCGCTCAGGTCTTCGATTTCACCTCTTCCTCTCGGCTATATAAGGAGGTCTCCTCCTTGAGGGAAAGACACACAGAGAAATCGTGAGCCTAATCCGTTCACTCCTCTCTTCTGATTTAGCTTTGGGTTTTGCCCTTGGATTCGGTCTTTGAGGTCGGTTCTTCACTAGTGACCACCGGTCTCGGTGGTGAGTTGTGACCTCTGGTGCTCGGCGAGGTGCACTGGGCCGGTGCTTCTCGTGTGCTTGTGCGGCGTTCCCTTCACCTTAACTTTGCTGGCTTGGAGAGTTTCGATCGGCGAAGGTGGGCTTTGTATCTCCGACTACCACACTCCTCTCTCGCGGTGGCACAGAGGAGCGCTAGGTTTTCTGGGAAAACACCTTGAGGCGTGCCTAGCTCTGAGTTCTTCTCGGTCAGTTTGAGCATCACCGACTTTGTGAGTATTTTGATTGTCGACTCTTTACAGCTCATGATTTGTTTCATATATCAGTGATTTAATTGATCAAATATTGTAAAGAAGCTTTGTAGATTAACTAGCCCTGTGATGAAAATGGTCTTGAACTGGAATGGAATCACAATTGTCTAAGCAGTCGATTACAGAGATTCTCAAGTGTTAAAGTAGATTCCCGACTGTTCGAGTACTTGTAGTTGTAGTCGGGGCCGAGCACTCGAACTCGTAGTCAGGTCCGAGCACTCGTACTTGAAGTCGGACCCAAGTACTGGGTACTCAAAGTCGGATTCGAGAACTAGGTACTCCAAGTCGGACCCAAGTACTGGGTACTCGAAGTCGTAGCCGACTACTCGCAGTTGTAGAATCACTGTAGCAATGGTGTTGTAGCAGTCGTAGAATCACTGTAGCAGTCGTAGAATTACTGTAGCAGTCATAGAATCACTATAGCAGTGGTACTGTAGTAGTCATGAAATCACTATAGCAGTGGTACTGTAGCAGTTGCAGAATCACTGTAGCAGTCGTAAAATCACTGTAGAAATCGTAAACCATTGTGGTCGTAGTTGGTTCCGAGCACTCGTGGTTGAAATCGTATCCGAGCACTCGTGATCGTAGTCGACATAATAGTTATCGTAATCGTCTGGATCAAATCTTGTGTAACCTTACATCTGAGAGCATTAAATATTAATCAATTAAAAACTTGTGCTTTTTGCTAGTTTTAATTAATTCGATGCTCTTTACGTTGGCATACATGTTCAAACCAAGAGTATTCTTGCTCCTTTTCTTGAATATGTGCTTTATTACAAATGATATGTTTGAATTACATGATTACGTGCAATTTATATCATTTGTATATCTCGTAATACTTTCTTTGAGATTATTTATTTATACTGGAATTATATCTATTTATATGTTTATATCGCATATATTACAACAATCCAGAAAACCTAGTATTCAAGAAATGGCTTCCTCTTCTGATATTGTTAAGCCGGAAGTGTTTGACGGTGCCAATTTTAAGCACTGGTAGGCTAAGACAAAACTCTGGCTGACTGATCTCAAACTGTTTTGGGTTATTTTAAATCCTTTGGTGTTCCCGTTGGAAATCGCTAAAATAATGCGGTGGGAGGATGCGAATAATTCAGTCTTAGCCCGTTTGTTAGCCATCTTGTCCAACCAGCTATTCGACGTCTACGTTAACTTCACAAATGCCAAGCAACTCTGGGACGAACTTGAAGAGAAGTATTCCAAAGGGGATAACGGAAATGAGTCATTTGTAATTGCCAACTACTTGAACTACAAGATGGTTGAAGGATGGTCGGTGATAGAGCAGCTCCATGAGCTACAACTTCATGTACGTGACTTAAGTCAGTACGACTGTTCTCTACCAGAGAAATTCCAAGTGAACGTCATCCTGGCTAAATTACCGCTCTCGTGGTGTCACTTTGTGACCGCTCGTGGACATATGAAGGAGCGCCTAACTCTCAATGAGTTGTCAGTAGTTATTAATGTCAAAGGGCGTGCTAGAGCCAATGACGGTGCAGGAAAGGCTCAAGTTCAAGTTCATCAGGTTCAGGTCAAGAATTCTGGAAGCTCTGGGAAACCCAAATTCAAGAATCAGCCCGAAATCAAGCTCCAATCAAAGAAAATGAAGAAGATAAAGGAGGACATCATCTGCTTTGTTTATGGGGGAGGCTAGGCACAAGGCCAACCATTGCCGCAATCGCAAAGGCAGAGGTCCCTCTCCTGGTTAGCACAAGAGCCACAAGGCTAAAGTAAATATCGTACTAGCTAGTTCCAGTTTGGAAGAGTGTGTACCTCAGGCCATTATGGCAGACCATTATCGCACTAGACATATATGTGCTGATCGATCATGTTTCTCTTCATTTCAGGGTAAAGGTGGTGGATCCGTCCTAATGGGGAACAGAACCATTGCGACAGTATGTGGGATTGGACAGGTTTACTTGAAACTTACCTCAGACAAAACACTCATCCTTAAAGACGTACTGTATGTACCTGCAATGACTCACAACCTTCTCAGCGGGTCAATGCTGTGTAGGCAAGGAATAAAGTTTGTGTTTGAGTCCAATAAGGTCGTGTTGACTAAGTTTGAAAATTTTATGTGCAAAGGCTATGATAACGGAGGCATGTTCCGCCTATCTATTCCTGATTTCAATAATGTAACCATTTACAATATTTCTCATTGTAATAAAATCCATGATATTTGGTATTCACATTTGCGTCATGTTAACTTTGAAGCCATTGTGCGGTTAAGCGAAATGAGTCTAATTCCAAGCTATAATTATGAAAAGAGTTCAAAGTGTGAAGTGTATGTGCAAGCAAAGCAACCCCGAAAACATTTTCATAGCGTTGAAGGGCGAAGCACTTCTCCACTTAAACTAATCCATTCTGATCTTTGCGAGATGAATGGAACATTAACTAAAGGTAGCAAACATTATTTTTATCTCTCATAGATGATGTGACTAAGTATTGTTATATTTATTTACTTAAGTCGAAAGATGAAACACTCGAATACTTTAAAGTCTATAAAGTTGAAGTTGAAAATCAGCTAGAAAAGAAAATCAAACGGTTAAGGTTGGATCAAGGCGGCGAATACGTCTCAAATGAACTCTCTCAATTCTGTGAAGAAAGTAGAATAATATATGAGATCACTCCACCATATTCACTCCAATCAAATGGAATAGCCGAAAGAAAGAACCGAACTCTTTGTGACTTGGTTAACACTATGCTCCAGAGTTCAGATATGATGGACTATTGGTGGGGTGAAGCAGTTCTCACAGCTAACTATATTCTGAATAGAGTTTTGCCTTGCAATCAAGAGAAGACACCCTATAAAGGGTGCAAGGGGAGAAAATCTAACTTGTCTTTTCTTCGGACATAGGGATGCCATGCAAAGGTACATGTGCCATTACCTAAGAAAAGAAAGTTTGGTTCGAAAACCATTGATTGTGTCTTTTTAAGATATGCTACAAGTAGCACGGCTTATAGATTCTTAGTAGTCAAATCCGAGGTGAGTGACATCACTACAAACATAGCGATAGAGTCTCGTGATGCGACCTTCTTTGAACATATGTTCCCTATAAGACCAACTGAGGTCGTTGACCATACTGGATCAGATGACTGCTCTATTCTTCCTAGTGTAGACAACACTGCTCTAGAGTTAGAGTTGAGGAGAAGTAAGAGGCAGAGAACTGAAAAGTCACTAGGCGATGACTATGTCACCTATATCGTGGATGATGAACCACGAATCCTTCCAAAGGTATACGCATCCCCGGATGTGGATTACTAGAAGGAGGCTGTCCGTAGCGAGATGGATTCCATCATAGCTAACGAAACCTGGAAGATTACTGATCTTCCACCTGGATGCAAGCTAGTGGGCTGCAAATGGATCTTTAAGAGATAGCGTAGACTTGATGGTACTATTGAAAAGTACAAGGCCCAATTAGTGGCTAAAGGTTTCACACAAAAAGAAGGAAAAGACTATTTTGATACATACTCTCCTGTGGCTCATTTACCCACAATACAAGTGCTCTTGGCACTAGCTGCGGTATATAAACTCCAAGTACATCAAATAGATGTAAAGACTGCTATCCTAAACGGAGAGTTGGATGAGGAGATTTATATGCAACAACCTGATGGTTTTGTGGTTGAAGGGCAAGAGAAGAAAGTATGTCGATTGATAAAATCCTTGTATGGCCTAAAGTAAGCTCCCAAACAATGGCATGAGAAGTTCGATAGTACAATGACATCAGTCAGTTTTTTGTGTGAATAAGGCCGATAAATGTGTCTAATATCAGTTTAATGGGAGTGAGAGTGTCATTCTATGTCTATACGTAGATGACATATTGCTCTTTAGGGCTAACATGGATGAAATCAATAAAATAAAATCTTTTCTCTCTCAGAACTTTGATATGAAAGATCTTGGTGAAGCAGATGTTATTTTAAACATAAAGCTTATAAAGGGTGAGAATAGAATTACTCTATCACAATCCCATTATGTGGATAAGGTCCTAACTAGATTTGGATTCATGGACTCTAAGCCAGCTGCCACACCCTATGATCCAAATGCTAAGCTTCATAAAAACACTGGATACAGAAAAAATCAGCTTAAGTATTCACAAATTATTGGATCCTTGATGTATCTAACTAATGCAACTAGGCCAAACAACTCGTATGTAGTAAGCAGATTGAGTCGTTATACATTCAATTCAGGAGATGATCATTGGATAGCACTAGAGAGAATACTTAGATATCTGAAAGAAACCTCTAATTTGGGAATATGCTATTGTGGTCATCCAGAGGTCTTAGAGGGATTCAATTATTCTAACTGGATCAGTGACTCGGATGACATGAAGGCTACGAGAGGCTACGTGCTCACTCTAGTAGGTGGGGCCGTTTCTTAGAAGTCTTCTAAATAGACTATCCTAACACGATCCACCATGGAGGCTGAATTAGTAGCACTTGATTCAGTAGCTGTAGAGGCAGAATGGATCAAAGAACTCCTTTTCTGACCTACTTGTCCTAGAAAATCCAATTCCAGCTATATTGACCTACTGCGATAACTAAACCGTTCTGGTTAAGACGAAGAGTAAGAAGGACAATATGAAGTCCTCGAAACATATAAAGCAATGACTTAAGTCGGTTAGGCATGCCAGAGAGACGGGTATTATTTCTATAGAATACATCCAGTCTGAAAAGAACTTGTTAGATCCTTTTACTAAAGGATTGGAGCGGAAGGCCATCTTTGCAGCATCTAAGGGAATAGGGCATATACCCTTGTGGAGCCTCACATTGGTGGTAACCTATCTTAGAAGATCGGAGATCCCATAAATTAGGCTCTAGAATAACAATCTATGTGGGATTAGAGAGCACATCAAAAGGGTCTCATTAGTTGCAGTGCTCTGTCTGTATGGAAGGTTGAGCAATAGCTCTTACAGGATTTCAATGGAGAATTCACCTACGTGAGTACGATCATGAGGTTGCATTCAAAGAAAGTTAGAGGTATACTTCCTTAAAGTACTCATGAGCAAGATATGGGGACATGACCGTAACATCTCAACCCGAGAGGGAAAAGGGCAAGACGCCCTATACAGAGTGTGACTTGAATGAAAATTCTCACACCAAGGCATTGGATCAAGGCGAAATCCTTCTTTATCTATGCAGAGTCGTAGTCCTTGTTACTAGACTTTAGGTTCAAACCCGCAAGGTACGTATCATTGAACAACTGTATATTAAACAAGACTTTGAGCACCTCTTATCAATTTGAGAAATTGGTGGGGACTATTGTAAATCCGAGGGCATTTCAATAATTTCCCAAATTGAAGGAATGAGGGGCCCACCTATTGGTGAGACGAGCGAAGGGATGAGGAGAGACTTCGTCTCCTATAAGAGCTATGATTCTCTCGGTTGATCCGAAATGAGGGGAGGAGATGGATGATGACGATGCGTTCAGATCCGACCGTTGGCAGGGATCGCTTAGGTCTTCGATTTCACCTCTTCCTCTCGGCTATATAAGGAGGTCTCCTCCTTCGAGTGAAAGACACACAGAGAAATCGTGAGCCCAATCCGTTCACTCCTCTCTTCTGATTTAGCTTTGGGTTTTGCCCTTGGATTCGGTCTTTGAGGTCGGTTCTTCACTGGTGACCACCGGTCTCGGTGGTGAGTTGTGACCTCTGGTGCTCGGCGAGGTGCACTGGGACGGTACTTCTCGTGTGCTTGTGCGGCGTTCCCTTCACCTTAACTTTGCTGTCTTGGAGAGTTTCGATCGGCGAAGGTGAGCTTTCTATCTCCGACTACCACACTCCTCTCTCGCGGTGGCACAGAGGAGCGCTAGGTTTTCTGGGAAAACACCTTGAGGCATGCCTAGCTCTGAGTTCTTCTCGGTCATTTTGAGCATCACCGACTTTGTGAATATTTTGATTGTCGACTCTTTACAGTTCATGATTTGTTTCATATATCAGTGATTTAATTGATCAAATATTGTAAAGAAGCTTTGTAGATTAACTAGCTCTGTGATGAAAATGGTCTTGAACTTGAATGGAATCACAATTGTCTAAGCAGTCGATTACAGAGATTCTCAAGTGTGAAATTAGATTCCCGACTGTTCGAGTACTTGTAGTTGTAGTCGGGGCCGAGCACTCGAACTCGTAGTTAGGTCCGAGCACTCGTACTCAAAGTCGGACCCGAGTACTGGGTACTCGAAGTCGGATCCGAGAACTAGGTACTCCAAGTCGGACCCAAGTACTGGGTACTCAAAGTCGTAGCCGACTGCTCGCAGTTGTAGAACCACTGTAGCAATCGTACTGTAGCAGTCGTAGAATTACTATAGCAGTGGTACTGTAGCAGTGGTACTGTAGCAGTCATAGAATCACTATAGCAGTGGTACTGTAGTAGTCGTGAAATCACTATAGATGTCGTAAACCACTATGGTCGTAGTCGGTTCCAAGCACTCCTGGTTGAAGTCGTATCCGAGCACTCGTGATCGTAGTCGACTGAACATGGTCGTAGTCAACAGAATAGTGATCATAATCGACTGGATCTTCTTTTGACATATTCAGTTGTGGGATGGCCTAGATCAAAATTTGTGTAACTCTACATCTGAGAGCATTAAGTATTAATCAATTGCAAACTTGTGTTTTTTGCTAGTTTTAATTGATTCCATGCTCTTTACATTGGCATACATATTCAAACTAAGAGTATTCTTGCTGCTTTTCTTGAATATGTGCTTTATTACAAATGATATGTTTGAATTACATGATTACATGCAATTTATATCATTTGTATATCTCGTGATACTTTCTTTGAGATTATTTATTTATGTTGGAATTATATCTATTTATATATTTATACCGCATATATTAGAATATTTATCACATGAGAAATAGCCTTAAAACAAGGAATGAAAAATAATAATCTTAGCCATTGGATTTTTTAGGACTCTTAATTAGCCATTGGATTGTATCTAGATGGCTCATATCAAACACTAAGAGCTACCAACACTTTCAAAAACTCCCCAAGAATGATTCCACTTACAACTTACGTCCAGCCAGTTTCTAGTGGTACATGAATCCACTTCGATTTACACCAGCCAAATTTGAACTGGTGGTTGATATTTAAGTTCGACCTTGTTATTTTATTTTAATGCTAGTTTCTACCTCATACACTGCATTAATTCTTCCAAATACTAACTAATGTCACACTTCATATAGTAGACAGTCCAACAGAATAAGAATATTTATAACTAACCTATGGTCGTTGAAATACTCATGCGATTATGGGCTTGTTCATATACACTTTCACTTTGGGTTTCTGCTACCAGAAGCCGAAGCGTTTTTGGAAGCCATGCCCAACACTGGCTTCTACAAGCGAGGCCATGTGACCCCCTTCGGCTTTTTCCCCATTTAGTCAAGCCTCAGCCCCCTCTCCCATTGGCCCACCACCATCAGACCCCCTCCAGCACCCCACGCCTCACTAGATCCGACCTCCCTACACCCCGATCTGGTGCCCCCTCTCCTGCGCCACCCCCCTCCAATTTCATCGGCCTACCACCATTGGACCCCCTCCGGAGCCCCACCCTCTCCACATCCGGCCTCCCTACACCCCGATCCGACGCCCCCCTCTCCAGATGCCACCCGCCCCCTCTGATCCCATCAGGCCACCATTGTCCGACCCCCTCCAGCGCCCCACCCCCGCTAGATCCGGCCTCCCTACACCCCGATCCAATGCTCCCCTTTGATAGTCCCCTTACATCCTTCTTGATGTGCACCACCCCCGTCCGACCTCCATTGCGATGTGCACCGCCCTTGTCTAGCCTTCGTCCCAACGTGCGTAGCACCCATTCGGCCTCCCACCCGATGTGCACCCCATCTCGCCCATATGACCATATATTTGCGATTGCTATGTCATCTGTAGTAGCACTCCACGGTGATGGTCATCTCGTGCCATTTCTTTGTGAGTGATTCTTGTATAGTCCACTATGCTAATTGCTGGCACCTGAGTTTTAGAGATGGCCCCCAAGCGCACAACCTCTACTGTTTGGGATGACGAAACGTCCGACATCTTCGTTGATATCTGCCTGGAGGAAATGGACACTGGGAATCAACTACAACACTACCTCTCTAATAAGGGGTACATCAATCTTCTTTGGAAGTTTGAAGAGCGGACTCACTGGTAGTACACCTGCAAATAAATGAAAAACAAGTGGGATGCATTGAAGAGGGATTTGTCCAATTGGAAGACTCTTAAGCTGTGCATAATCGGACTCGGCTTCAACCCAGCCACTGGGACTATTGCGGCCGACCTTGTGTGGTGGCAGGAGCAAGCCAAGGTTAGGCTCCGCATGTTGTTGCTATCATGCTCTATGGTTCGTGCCCCCAACCGATGAATGTCGTGTGTTTCCTCTTTTGTTTGTAGACTACTGACGAATGTCGTGTGTTTTCTCTTTTGTTTGTAGACTATGGAAGACATCAAGAAGTTCTGGAAGGCACCCCTCGTCTATGATGACCTCTTGGAGAGGCTTTTCAATGAGACTGTCTGCACAAATGCGGATGCATACATTCCCGGTGCTAAGCCAAGCCACAACTATGAGGATGATGAGGGTAGCGACCTGCCGATTTTACCCTCGGCCATCGGTAAGGGAAAACGGCCTTACGTGCCACATTTTCCAAAGGAAAAGAAAGCCAAGAAGAGTTACCGCAATGTGCAGCTTGAGAGATTTGTAGACCTGTATGAGCAATCCAAAGGCCATAACAGCTCCACCGTGTTGGAGACCTCACGTCCCTTTTGTGCAGAGAAGGATGAAATAGCCGAGCTGATGGAGCTGGTGATTACTAGTGGAGCCCCGGAGGATAATGATGAGTACTACTACTCGAGTCAGCTTTTCATGCACATGCCGATACAGTCAAATGTTCGCCAACTTCAAGACCCTGGCGGGCCGACTAGCCTGGATCAGGCTGAGCTAGGCTGATAGCAAGAGCACGAAGTTATCAGTAGTCCCTCCTACCCATTTATCTTCTTGCTATCATACTGAATTTCCATTTACTGTCTTGTTAGTCTTGCTTACTCCATATGCTTATGATTCTACTCCGGTTACAAACTGAAGTGTGCAACAATTGTGAAAATAATTTGAGTTTGCTTGTGGATTTCATTATCGGTATTGCATTTGTAACGTTCAGGCATTTCAAGATATTGTTGTGATATCTGGCACAATATGCTAGTACTACTAGTGCTTATGCTTTTGCATGTGCATGTGCTTTTGGAATTTGAGATATTGCATGTTGAATCTGTTAGCAATGTGACATCTTGCAGGGATTTATAGTACTTGTATTGCTTTTGCATTTACACAACGATGATGCTATATTGCATGTGCTTTTGGGGTCTGAGATAGTGCATGAATCTGGTAGCAATGTGTCATCCTATAAGGATTTGGTATTGCCCAGTACTGGTATTGCTTTTGCATTTGCACAACGATACTGCTATGTTGCATGTGCTTTTGAAATTTGAGATATTGCATGAATCTGTTAGCAATGTGTCATCCTGCAAGGATTTGGTATTGCTGAGTACTAGTATTGCTTTTGCATTTGCACTACTATGTTGGTATGTTCATGTGCTTTTGGAATCTAAGATATTGCATGGATCTGGTAACAATGTGTTATCCTGCAAGGATTTGGTATTGTCCAATACTAGTATTGCTTTTGCATTTGCACTACTATGGCCCTGTTCTTTTCAGCTTTTGGCTTTTGGCTTCTGCTACAGTACTTAACTTTCAAATGGAGTATTTTTTTAAGACGGGGTCTACAAGTTAATTGTAGTACACGTTAAAAATCTAATATCTGTACCATAAAAAATTGTAAGAGAATATCTCTCTTTCCGCAATCTCTGTCACAAACAGCCAAAAAGCCATCAGCCATCAGCCGCAGCCAAAAGCCATCAGCCGCAGCCAAAAAGAACAGGCCCTATTTCTGTTATGTTATCTACTTGGATGTGTCCTGGTGTAGTTGAAGGTCTTGAATCTGATGACCAACTACATTGCTTGCAGATGTTATCGTCAAGCAAGGCACGTTTTGCAATGGAGACCGATATCGGTTCCCTCTCTGTTGATCACTGCAAGCTCCTTAGTTGGGTTGTCCGAGCAGGACATATTTTTCTTGTGGAGGATGACGAGGGGGAGTCATCGTCCTGTGAGCTGTGACTGGTTCATGATAAAATCAGTCTAGAGTGGGTTGAGGAGCAGCTCGATGACCCACAGTCATGCCGAGACATGTTCCTGATGAGGATATCGGTCTTTAACGAGTTGCACAAAACACTCGTGCGGAACTACGATATGCAATCCACTCGTCAAATGACATCTAAAGAGGCTCTCGGACTATTCCTATGGACGTGTAGCTCCCCTCAATCAAATAGGTAGGTACAGAATAGATTCAAGCATTCCGTGGCTCATGTTAGTGAGACGTTCAATAGGGTCTTGGACGTCGTTTGCAACATGGCAAGTGATATTGTGCATCCCGTGGATCCTCAGTTTCGCACCATCCATAGGAGGTTGAAGGAGGCATGTTTTCACCCGCATTTCAACAACTGCATCAGGACGATTGATGGTACACATGTGCCAGTATCAGTCTCATGAGGTATATCACTAAGACACTACAATCGACATGGTTAGACAAGTCAGACTGTACTTGCAGTATGTAACTTGACGAGTGGTTCATGTACATGTGTTCTGGATAGGGTGGAGCTGCGCATGATACAAAGATCCTCCATGATTTCATGGTAACCTACGTGTTGAACCCTGGAGCAATAACTACGGATCCTCTATATAAATTGCACTAGTACATGATCAGCTAGTGCACACAACGGTAACAGGGATAAATATCAAACATAAATGATGATCTTTATTAAATAAAAGAGTATGATCTTATGACCCAAAGTTTACATCTAAGCTCATTGGCAAAAATAGCAAAAGGAAACAACTGCGGAAGCAACTGAAGAATGCGAAGCCCAAGACTGCCCACAGGTAGATGATAGTAAGACACGGCCTAATCGACCTGGTCCTCACCATAGTCGAAGTCATCCTCCTCTGAGATGATGAAGCAAGGGTGAGTATAAACTCGTACTCTGCTAGTCCTTCCAAAAAATGCAATATGATGATAAAGGCAACAAAGATAGGCTTATATGGTTATTTGAGCATAAACAGCATTTAAAGAAATACAATAAGTAGATTGAAATTACTAACTTTGATACAGAAAGTAAAGACTGTAATTCAAAATACTAACGTTAGTGCAGACACCGACCTAGCACCAACCTAACCACGAGTATCTCACCCGAATCATTCTTCTCCAAAAAGATACCACATTTTCAGTTAAAACCTTTTTATGAAAAACCAAGTCTAATCTACAAAAAACCTTACTCAGCATGCCCTTGACAGTAGGCATGGCTATCCCGGATAGTTTGTAAACTCTGCAAAGGTGGTACAACTTTACCCACAAGATATGATTTGCTCATTGTGTCGGCCATTACACGCTTTCTTAGGCATGCGACAGAGTAACCATAATAAGACCTTTACAAAGCTAAGCCTTTAATCTGGCCATACCTCCACTAAGGTTTCACCCTAATAAGGAATCCACTAGATCGGAGCCCCCTCTTGTGCCATGTGAGACTTCCCAAAGCCTATGTCACGCTCACATTTAGCCTATAGCGAAACTCAGGTTGGAACCCACTAATTAGTCAGTCATGACTATCCCATACCAGTTTTGTGGTAGTATGATTAAACTTTGTAGTAGTAGCTCACAGATCTGTCCTTAACTTGACTTAGGCTCAAATCACATATCCCTTGTGCCTTATAATCAACATTGTATCACCAAACAACAATACATGTCAGCACCCACCACCTATCCATTAGCCTAAGTCTAAACCAAGGTTTATATTTTGTTTTAAAACATTCACTAGACATTTTTGACTCACCAAAGTCAAGAACACATTTTAAAAATTTATCATTTCATATGAAAAAAAGTTATCCCAACCTAAAATTATATCTATGTAGGTCTAAGCATTTACTACCAAAAATTCTCTAGTCATACGAGTGTACTAACTAGAGTTTTAATCTAAAATGACAAGGTATAAGAATTTGCAAAGCAAAGGAGTCATAACAAATGGGTAATAACTAAAGTAAAACTGAATTTAAAATACAGGGATATAAATTAAGTATACAATATAGTTTAAAAACAATATAAATTTATTTTGTAGTGTGTGACTTGCCTTGCTCTGCAGTTTGATGCGAATCATCGTCGTAAAATTTTCTAAAATCGTCGTAGTCTACACGTGAAAATAAATCTCCAAATTCAAATTAATATCAAAATTTGAAAAAATTGCATATTTGGATAGCTCTTGATTTTAGATAAATTTAGAAATCTGAACGGGCTCAATCAGAGTTAAGATGAAGGAGAAACGAGCCTCTGGAAGTTTGAATTCTAAAGAAAAAGAAAAAATCAGGATTTTGGAATTATTTTTAACTGAAAAAGGGATTTATGATGTCAACATAGATTTTAGGAATTATTTTTCTAAAGATAAATTAGAATTATGACATCATGCTAACATCAGCCCTAGGTTGATCGAGACTGACTAGTGGGCCCGATCTACCGTGGACCAGGTCCATGGATCATGGACCAGCTAAGATGGCAGGGATGGTGATATGGCGCATACGTGGTGGCTGGCAGGGATGAAAATGCTAATGTGGCTACCACGTGGCTGACACATGGCACTGACGTGGCAGATGGGTGGTTCGGTGCTGACGTAGCATGCCACATGGCTGACACGTGGTGCCACGTGGACTTGTGCCATTAGGTGGCATGCCACGTGGTTGCCACATGGGCCTGCGATCCGACACTGTGGGTGGAGCGCGACGTGGCGCTGACGTTGCAGCCATGCACTGAGGTGGCATGCTATGTGGTGCCATATGGCTGCCACATGGGCTGTGTCGTTTGACATGGTGTCGCCGACGTGGGCGGCACACTGGGACTGAGGGTCGCCGACGTTGTGGTCCATGGCAGCGGCCGGTGATGGCTGCAATCAAAAGAGGAGAGCAAGGGGAGTGCGTGGGTGCACGGTAGTGTTACCGAAAATGGCCAAAGATGGGTCGGCGGTGAGGATTGGCGGCGACGGTGCTCGGGCTTCGGTGAATTGCCCTCTCCGGCGGTGATCATGGGCGGTGGAGGGGTCGTCAAGCTCCGCCGAGGCGCAGGAAAGCTGATGGAGGCGGTGGCGCTCCTTGAGGGTGGCTGAGACGGTGGACATCACTCGCCGAAGTTCTGTGGGGCTAGGCAGAGGCGGGAGCAAAGCGCAAGGTCAACTCAAAGCTCGAAAGAGATGTTTGGAGGTGGGGAGGGTTGGTGTGGTGGGTGAGGGTTTATATAGGGCCAAGGAGGGGACACGGAGGAGGAATTGCTCACCAATGATCACGGTGGCGGAAATCCGATCAGAGGGGAAAAAGGAAAGGTGGGAGGAGGAAAGGAAAAGAAGAGAGGGGAGTTGGTGATTTTATCATGGTGGTGCATGAGGTTTCCAAAACTAGGAGTGGACAGGGAAGGAAGGCCGAGGATTCGGCGGGCTTCGGTCGCTGGTATAAAGAAGGAAAGGGGAGAAGAAGGAAGGCGGTGGCATGGCGGGGACGATGGGTCCGACAGGTAGGGCCCACCTATCGGCAAGGGGAAGAGATGGAAAGGGAGGGATAGTGGGGATGGGCTGGCATGAGTCTGGCTTGATCCAAGCCATCCACACGTCAGTCGGAGAGCGAGGTGGATTGGGGAGCAGTGGGGATGGCGTGGGCGGCGACGTGGATGCATCCAGGTCGTCCACGCGTCGATCAGAGGAGAGGGTGAGGCGGGAAGGGGTGGATTGCTCGGGCAATGACGTCGGCCAATCTGGGCCACCCACACATCGCCCGGGGAGAGAAAAGCCTAGAAATTCAAATAAAGGCTAGAAAATAGGATGAAATCCAAATAAATCCTGAAAAACTCCTATAAATTCAAGAAAAAGCAAGGAACACAAATAAAATAATTTTAAATTATTTTGACTATAATTGTACAATTGATTTTAATAACTCACTCTCTTGGCTTGATTTAAAATTTTAGAAAAAGGGATTTTTAAATCCAAGAAAATCCAAATAAAGAAATTAAATAAAAGCAAAATTCTAGGATGTCACACTACGCGAACTGCTTCTCACACCCACCTACAAGTACATACAAAGCGTGTTCTTACTTAAACATATGCATGCGCACTCGGGTGTAGTCACTAACTGGGCCTCCCATTGTATTTCATGATAGAAAAGTACTACTTGGTGGATTTTGGTTACGAGAACAGGGAGGATTTCCTAGCTCAATATAGGAATCAATGGTAATACATACTTGAGTTCGCACGAGGTGGGTGACTCATTGGTATGAAAGAAGTATTCAACTACCACCACTCCTCCCTTCACAATGTGATCGAGCGCGCGTTCGGCATTTGGAAGACAAGTAGCGCATCCTATTGAGCATGTCGAGCTATGATGTAGCCACATAGAAGATCATAGTGGCCACTATAGCTTTGCACAATTTTATCATCAACTCAGCAATGCCTGATGAACACATCGTAGACACCAACAATGACAAAGGGCTACGTCATAGACGAGGGTGGGGACACAGAGTCTTCAATGGGCAGTGTTGGGAGATCCGATAGACCTATGGAAGCACTCTGTGATAGCATCGCGCATGGATTGGTAGGATGAGTTCCGATATCAAATATTGTACGTGCATATATTGTATCTTGTACTTGGTGTTTTTGTATATTGTTACACACTACGTATTTTGTTATGTCCCAAATCCATTAGTCGTCATCTCTCTTTCTTATATAAAGCCCTCAACTTCTATCCATCATTATCTACCACTATTATTCATCAGTTAGTATACTATTCATCAACCATAAGCCTATACGAACACCCCCAGCTTTATAAACCGCTTCTATCAGCCATCACTATTGATCAATCACTACTATTGATAAACCAAAACCAAAAGCCACCAGCAAAACCTATATGAACAGGCCCTATAGCCACTTCTTTTCACTGTTTTCTTCATCTCATGACTTATTGTTTAAGATTTCATTAGCTTAAGACTTCGTTTTTATAGTTTTCTGGTTCACAATGTTTTATCTGATGAAAATAAATAATTTTAGTTTTGAAACCCATAATGATTTTTATCACGAATACTGATATAAACCCAATTGATTGCACCTACCGATCATTTGAGAGTATGTATCTTGAATCTTTAGAAGTCGGATTTGGGACATACATAATCACTTTCCGTCCCAATACGCATTTGCACGGTTCACGAATACATAATCGCTAACAGTGTGCTAAGCTAGTCTTGTTGGGTTCTTTTTGGATGTAACTTATAACTACGGCTTATAGTTTTTTTGTCCTAACGCAAGCGCTTATGTGAATAAAATCGAATAAGTCGATAAACCACTTTTAAAAAGTTATCCCGATAAGCCATTGTGAAACGGAAATGGAGAAATTATCTTATTTGTTTGTTTAAAGAAAGTCATAAACTATAAGTCTAAAGCATGGTGTATGATCTAGATAAGTACCTCCTTATCCAATGGCTACATCTAGGAAAACGACTTAGCTTGCAACCAGAAGCGTTGATATCTTGTTATGCACACCATGAGATCAATGCCTAGTGAGGGACTATGTGAGAAGGTCTAAAATAATATTGTGATGAACCATTGCCAAGTTTGTAGAGCTAAAATTTGAATTTTGTAAAATTTACATTTTGTCAGGTTTATTATCAGACAAACTAGTTTGAGCGTTGGCTAACCATTGGTCTGACTGTTGGCTTGTTACTGGTTAGACCGCTGGCATGACTATGAATTTTTGAAGTTGGAATAGATTTCTGAGACTCTAAGTAAGGTGTGTACAAATTTTCATCTTATTTGGCTATGAATTTTTGGAGTTACACAAAAAGTGATTTCGATTTGGACTAATTTTCTGTTTTGGGAAAGAGTAGCGATCATATCGCTCCTTGGCTCAGTCGTACCGCTCGCCAGTCACACCGCAATCTTGCCATCGGTCAGACCATTAGGGCACCGCCGTCAAATTGGCGTGTAGCCACCAATCAAAGTGGCTAGTCATATCGCTCTGGTGCAGAACCTTGCCTTCCGGTTTTTGAGTTGTTTAATTTGCTTTGTTCTTAGCTTTCAATTCTAATATCTACAGCTTTGTAGCTGGAGTGAGGAGTTTGAGAATGCTTCGAAAAAAAATTTGTAAGACGCTATCCATCCCCTATTGCCATTACCGTCCTACACCAAACTACATGCATGTCTGTATGTACGCATGTTTTAGTTAACATGCTCCAGGATGCATGGTCGATCGTCCTGTTCCTCTAGCTGCCTACCTGCCGTCCCATCTTTTGGAGGGAGCTCCCCCACCATGCATTCACGAGGAAAAAGCAGCCTCCCCTTGCATCTCCTCCTCTAGTTCCATCCCCCCACTCTTTGCACAGGCCTCTTCTTTTCCTCTCCTTACACCTGGTAATCCATTTTGTTGATTTTCCTGTATACACACCCATGCAAATATATGGGCAGGCTGTTCCAACCTTTCTGTTCCTCAAGCAGCAGATCCAAAGGATCGGCCGGCCGGTATATTTTTTGTGAAAATTCAGTAAAAAGAAAGTAGCTAGCTATGGTATCTACCCCATGCTCTTGTGCTGACAAGTTGTCCAATGCAAGCCTTCCGATCTAGCCATGCATCACTCGCATAGTATCATAGTAGTCATAGTTGGTCATAACATTTCCAGTTCTCTGAAGTCATCGAGTGTGATAATAATACGTGCGTGGAAGATTCATTTTGTATGGCTAATAATGTCTCTTTGCTAGTAGCCATGTGTGCGTGCGTATACCTAGCTTGTGAAATCTATAGCTAGCTAGCCAGCTGGTTAATTAACTCACAAAATTAGGCGAATCATCAATTAGACTTGTTAGCTCCATATATGGCTACCTTTAATAAGTGATCCGTGTTGTACTCCTACTTCTGATATGAGCACTACTACAAAAGAAACTATACTAGATAGCTACATCATAGATGTTTTATACGAAACCGTCTGTGCTGTAATTATCACAAACGATTCATACGAATAACTATCTGTGATACTTTCACAGACGGTTATTTATATAAACCGTCTGTGATAATAGCAGATATCACAGATGATTTATATAAATAACCGTCTGTGCTAATTTATAGATGGTTATTTGTACAAATCGTCTGTGATAATGGCAGACATCACATACGATTTATATAAATAACCATATGTGCTAGTTCACAGACGATTATTAATATAAACTGTCTGTGATAGTTTCATATCAAAGGCGGTTTGTAGTTAGAACCGTCTGAGATACATCACGTTATTATATATCCAGTGTGATATCAATAGATCTATTTTCATTGTGCTGTATTGAAGGAGGCAACCAGCTTTGAGGAGTTTGGTAAAAACATACCGCTTGTAGATCGATTTATTCTTGGTGATTAGATGTTAGTATTTGCTTCTAATAACTTATATGCCTTGTGATAGAGAGAGATGATAGTTATGTTTTTAGATCTAGCTACGTACCTAGCTTTAGAGAGAGATGGTAGTTTACTCCAATTTAAAAATGGGTTAGTACTCCTAATTTACTTTAATATATTCTTGATATATATATTGCTTCATGAATACATGGCTAGCTATTTAATTTAGATATAAATAATTTATTATAAGGTGAATGAAAATTATGTGTATAAGTAGCTAGGTTTGTTAACTATAGTAGCATTAATTATACAATTTGATACTAACTAATTTGTTACATATGTAGCGTAGATGGACTAAAACTAGATGTACGTTGAGAACTGTGTGAGTAAGGAGTACATTAACTGTGTGTCTGCTTTTAGAAGAGCAGATGAGCATGATATGTTGAAGAAGGGGGATGAAATATATGTATTGTTCATGCACTGATTGTGATAATCTGAAGATATTTACCAACTCAATATAGATCGAAACTCACTTGATTCAAATGGGTTTCAAAAAAGGGTATACATGTTGGACCAATCACGGTGAAGAGAACACTATACAGGAAGGTCCGACAAGCAATGGTTGGTCCAATAAGAATTTTACGATATTGTTAGGTCTCCTAGCGAACATTCTTTCAGAGGAAAATGTGTTACCGAGAACCACCTACCATGCTAAGCAGATTCTTTGTCCATTAGGAATGAAAGTAGAAAGAATACATGCATGTCCAAATAATTGTATCCTCTACTGTAAACAATATGCAAGTTTACATGTTTGTCCGGCGTGTAAAACATCCTGATACAAGCGTAAAAATGACTCCAATAACGGGGAGGGTATCGAAGTGAAGTAAGGACCTCCGGCTAAGATGTTGTGGTATCTGCCTTTAATTCCCCATTTAAAGCATTTATTTGCAAGCCGAAAGGATGCAAGATTGCTGCGTTGGCACTTAGAGCAGCGTAAGAAAGATAGAATGATAAGACACGCTGCTGATTCTGTCTATTGGAGGAATATCGATAGGATGTTTGTAGTCTTCAGTGCAGAACTGAAGAATATAATGTTTAAGTTGAGTACAGATGGAATAAATCATTTTGATAACATAAGTAGCAGATATAGCACCTAGCTCATGACTATATGCATGTACAACCTTCCTCCTTGGCTGTGTATGAAATAGAAGTATATTATAATGTCACTACTTATCTGTGAGCCGAAGTAACCTAGAAATGATATTGATATGCACCTAACACCATTGGTGGAAGATCTTGTGATACTGTGGAAAGAATGGGTACAGGTATGGGATACAGACAAATATGAGAACTTCACTCTGTGTGCCATAATATTCTGCACCATCAATGATTTTTTGCCCTTGGTAACCTATCGGGGTTGTGTACAAAAGGAGTCAAAACTTATCCGCACTGCTTAGATTATACTGAGAGTGTATAGTTGAACAACTCACGCAAAATTGTATACATGCATCACCGCATGTTCCTTCCAAAGTATCACCGATACCGCAAGATGAAGAAACAATTTGACAGAAAAAAGAATGACTCAGCACCAAAGCCTTTTAGCAGGAAAGAGGTCTACAATATGGTGAAGGATATCAATGTTGTTTTTGGAAAGGGATGTAAGTTGAGGACCCGTTTGAAGAACATGTGAAAGAAGAGGACAATATTTTAGGACTTGACTTATTGGGAGCATTTAGAAATTCGCAATTGCATCGATGTTATGCACGTAGAGAAGAATGCATGCGAAAGCTTGATTGGTCTCTTACTGAATATTCATAACAAAACAAAGGATGATGTCAACGCACGTCGTGCTTTGGTCGCTATGAACATCAGCACTGAGTTAGCACCGATAGAGACCGATAAAGGCTGGACATACTTTCTCCTAACTTGCTACACTCTATCTAAGTCTGAGAGAATTGAACTGTGCTAATGCTTGTGTGGTGTAAAAGTTCTGTCCAGTCACTCCGCCAGCATGACAAAACTTTTTTCCATGGAAGATTTAAAATTAATTGGCATGAAATCTCATGACTGTCATATACTAATGACATAAATGCTTCATGTTGCAATTAGATGTATTTTGCCGAACAAGCTTCGAATGACAATCATAAGTCTATGTTATTTCTTTAACGTAATTACTTAGAAGGTAATCGATCTCGATAGACTAGATGCTCTGTAGATAGAGGTGGTGACGACTCTATGTAATCTTAAGATGTATTTTCCTTTGTCATTTTTTGATATCATGGTCCATATCATTGTCTACCTTGTGAAAGAGATAAAAATATGCGGCCTTGTGTTTATACGTCATATGTACCCGTTCGAGAGGTATATAGAAATTCTCAAGTCTTATGTATGCAATCGATCTCGGTCGGAGGGTAGTATCATCGAAGGTTATGCAACCAAAGAGATCATTGAGTTCTGCATTGAGGTTTGGATCACAAGGCAACACAACCGTCGGTTCAATGAATGGTTAAAGGTGTAATTCACTAGGAGGTCGTCAAGTGAAAGGTTGCAATAGTTGGCAAAAGGGCCAAAATTTACAATTGTGATATGGCAAAGACACGATATTAATGGGTACACATTTTATACAACAGATCATGATAGAAGAACATAGTGAAGAACTCAGGTGTCCGCATAGATATATTTCACGTGCACTTCAGCACTACTGGTCCAAGCTCGTACTATAGACTTGTAAAGTATATTTGGGAGCTTGACTACGCAATTTTCAAGAATCATCTATTTCGGTGACGTTGGGTCCAACTCCCACGGGGTGTAAAGGTCGACAAATACGGCGTTACTACTGTGGACCTCGAACGTGTAGTACACAAAGATGAACCATTCGTACTCACAAGGCAAGTTATTAGTTTTATATAACTTACCTAGTAAATAAGAAGCACCACGTAGTTCTTCATGGAAAAAGAAAGATTGTCGGAATTGAGAATCTCGTGAATGAGGAAATGTACAATCAATTTGACGAGTTGCCTCTATTCAAAGACAGCATCAGGCTTGAGGAAAAACAAAGTGATGAAGTAAACTATATGTGTGTCGATCATCGTAAAGGACTTTATTTAAAAGGAAATAGCCAAGTGTAATCAATGATCCCACACGGTGTACACCTACTTGAAAATTATTGCAATGTAATCATAATTAAGAAACTCGGCATGTAATTATGAAACTATTCCATTATAATTATTAAGTAATTAAGAAACAATTATATTTATGATTATACTTGCTTTTTTTCATAAGATATGGCTAGCATTTCCTAAGGCGAGTAGGAAAATAGGACTATCATAGACGTTTTAGCAGAACAAACCATCTGTGATAATGCCATCACAGACAACTCTAGAATGGATCCGTCTATGATATGTGGCATATCACAGATGGTTCCATTCATATCACAGATGGTTCTAGAATGGAATCATCTGTGATATGTAGATATTACAGACAGTTCTATAATGAAACCGTCTCTTATATTATTATCACAGACGGTTCCATTATAGAACCGTCTATAATAATACCTCTATAAATAGGCCCTGCTAGGTTTTCCCCCTCACTCCGTATTCATGCACTCCATCTCTGCCACCCTGCTAGGTTTGCTAAATCTAGTGTGCTCACATGTGACGTTGCCTCTCCCTCCCGATGCCGCCTCTCCTCTCGATGCCGCCTCTCCCTCCAACGCTCTCCTCCCAACATCGCTTCTCCCTCCGACGTCGCCTCCCTCTCTAAGGTATGAATCCCAAATCTCACTTCTTTTGAAGGTAGATCATGGTGAGTTCGGTAGATGAGAGATGTGGTGGCTCTGCACGTGAAGAGGGATATTTGTGGTTTGTCGCTGATTGAAAATTGCAAAGAGATATGTGTGGGTTTAGATATTAGCTCAATGATGATACTAGTTTAATACTGAAATTGGATATTCAAGCTTGAGCTCTACATTGTTACTATTACTGTTATTTGTTAATCTTGTGGTCTGTCACTTTCAGAATAGTTAGCTAATTTATTTTATGATCTTTAGTGCTTCATGATATATGATTCACTTGTTAGTTAATTCGGTTTGCTATGAAACTTGTTGAATCTGTGATTGTATTGTTGGGAGTGTATTAAGTTGAAGTATTGTCCTACGATCATTAGCTTTGCATTATCGCTGGCCGAAAGTTTAATCGATGATTTTAAGCTTGGTAGATAAGTAATTTATTATTTAAAGAGCTCAACGTTTGAATCTCATTTGTTATATCTAATTAGTGAAGAGTATAGACCATAATAGCAGAAAGGCCAAGATTAATTCTTGTGTAACCCTACATCTGAGGGCACTAAACTCAAATTTGAACTTTATGCTAATTTTAGTTGATTCTCTGTTCTTGAGAATGCTCTTTATACTCATTCAACGTTTCTCAGGGAGGGAGACATAAGGAATCTAGTACCACACTACGACACAACACACGATTTTTGGTACCCGCTATAACACAACAATCCTATATTACACTTCATTATAATGCCTCTAGAACTGACAATACCGATGTATGTAATTCTATTTTTGCAGTGCCACTGGTAGCTACAGGGCAACATATGTGGATTCTATGTATACCGCCATATTGAGGAAATCATGGACGCTAAGACGAATGATCCAGAGTTTGTCAATCTATCAATAATTATTTTGTGATTATCAATTTATATATATACACACACACACACACACACTAATGACTTAACACTACTAGCGGCAGCGTGTGGAATTTGACGAAATGCGATCAATCTTGACAAACTCGCCGAAATTCGAGAGTTCCACCCTGGCGATGATAATTAAATGTTAAAATATTGAATATAATTGTAATAACTCAATTGTGTAGCGTGTGGAATTTGACGAAAGTGCAATCAATTTTGACAAACTTGCTGAAATTCGAGAGTTCCACCCTGACGATGATAATTAAATGTTGAAATATTGAATATAATTGTAATCACTTAATTGTGTTTAATCAAACAATTCATTCAATTGTACTTCATTCAGTTGTTTAATTCATTTATAATATATGTGTAACGATTGTCTTATACTATATATGTGATCTATTTGCGTTGTTTACTTTATTTGTGAGATTTATATGATGATTGTCATGTGCTATATATTTGTGAGATCTTCTGTTTACTTTAGATAGCATGGCTAGCATTTCATGATGCTAACCGAAAAATAGAAAATAATGTAATTTTACAAATAGCTATCATAGATGGTTTGAAACACCAAACTGTCTGTGATAACTACATATCACAGATGATTTTGGAAAACAACTGTCTGTGATGTTTATATATCACAGACGGTTTTTAAAATAAATTGTCTATGATATTTCTGCTATCACATACGTTTTTTAAAAAAATCGTCTGTGATATGTCCGCTATTATAGACAGTTAATATAATAAACCGTCTGTAATACCAACATATCACAGATAGTTGTGTTGAAAAACCGTGTGTGTTTTAATCTATCACAGACGGTTTGTGAGCTGTCTGTGATAATCATCTATTATCACTGATACATAAATTCAGATAATTCAGAAACCGTCTATGATGATAGTTTTAAACCGTTTGTGATGATCTTTTCTGTAGTAGTAAAAAATTAAGCTCCTGAATCGCAAAAAAAAAAAGATCAGTATAGCATACAGGGTATACGCACAAAGTGGAAGCAGGCGCCACTAGGTGGCCGTGAGATACTTGTCGGTAGCTAGCTGTAGGCTGCATTACATGCGTAGACCCATGAACAGTTGCACCGACCTGTTTTGCATACCTTCCAATTGCCAAAAAGGTTACGATGGTTATTGGGTATGGACCTAACTAATATAAAAAAAGGAGCCAAAGAGAATGAAATATACATACACACACACAAGAGAATGATTAGTGGTTCCACTATGGATTTTTATCTTAAACCCCAAGCTTTTCCTCTCTGATTGGGTACTCTGGAAGCATGGAACCTGACCTCTCTCTGACTGCCACCTGTTAGGAGTTAGGACGATCCATGAGATCCATCCCTAAACATTAATCACCCGGCCCTCTCGTGGAAAGAGAAAAAGTGCCAAGAACCACCGATCACTAACCGCTAGTTAGCATTTAATTTCCCCCTGAAGAGGTGGGACAATTTAGCTCACATGAGTGAAAGATCCCGTTATCTGCCAAGCCATGCATACACACATAGGTGCCTTATGTAATTTTTCTATATATATATATATATATATATATATATATATATATATATATATATATATATATATATATATATATATATATATATATATATATATATATATATATATATATATATATATATATATGCACACACACATATATACACACACACATATGTGTACAGACGATTCTAGCCAATCTAAAAGTTACTAGCTACTTGCAACAACATATTATTTCATCATTGTATATAAAAAATAAAATTGGAGACTTGAAGGCTCAAACAACTTGTATCACATTTTTTTTTAGAAAAAAACAACTCCAGGAATACAATCCGAGTAGAGAAAGCAGGGGTTACATCAAACTAACACAAGGAACATCAGTATTAAGAGCCTCTTTAGTTTGCGCATCTGTGAGCTGCTTGATCCGAAACTTTTACCAAATTAATATTAATAGTGTACCATTTTCTGGCTAAGCCCACGTTAATTTAGGGCCATCGAAAAATATTTTTATATGCGTATAACTAACAAGAACATCACACTTCCCGAAATGTATACCCATATTTCCGAGAACATGTGGTTTTTTTTAAACCCTGGACGATATAGCTCTCTAGAAAATGCGTCGGATGAGTTTAGAAATTATTATATATATATATATATATATATATATATATATATAAAATACATATATATACACATATACACACAGCATTTCATATGTGGTCATCCCCATTGCTCGCCCTCCCGAGTACCAACGTACCGGAATCACTACTAGGATCACTCGCCAGCACCGGAGAACTAGTTGTGAGAGAACGCCCTTTTTTTTTTGCCAAAAGTTGCTCTGCATTGCAAATTAACTACGCTATATTCCTTCCATCTTTGACAGCAACTCTGAACTTTTTAACAGATCAATGGCACCTTTTGATTGCCATCTGCAAGGAGTAGCCACAATTGCCTGGTGTTCTAGTTAACTTGCTCCAGGAGTAGGCTACTCACTGAGTGGGAAGAAAAGGTGCATGTGGATGGATGGCACCACCTTGTCATGATCAGTGTAAGGGACGGGCTAGCAAATCACCAAAAGCTAGGGTGGTAGAGACTTATTGGATTAGAGCCAATCAAAGGTGGCCTACTGAAAGATACATGCATATATGTATATGTGTATATATATTTGACATGCATATTAGTGACGGAGCTGACGAAGGTGCATGGGGGTATAGCCGTACCCCCAAAATTTTGTCAAAATACTAAGTATATATATCTCTAATACACAAGGTATAAATTAATCTGCTATCAGGAAGCTTTGCCAGATATATCTTACGAAATCTGCTATCTCTTATCAATTTTTTTCACTAAAACTGTTGATATATTGTTGAAGGGATGCAATAGAGAAGGACTTGACAATAGTTGTTAGGTCTATCATTTCATCCGAAGGCACTATACCCTTTCTAGTAAGAACACTGGGACTGACAATGACTTTTTCAGTACGTAACATCATAGGCTATGGATGATGCACTAGTTCCTCCACAAAATTATCAATTTTTGTCATATCAATTACATGCTCTTTTTGTTTCATTGTAACCATCTCAGGAGCAACTGCCATGTAAGTTCTTATGTTAACTTTCATATACTCAAACTTGCAATGTAGTAAAATGATACTTCTACAAATTATTTAGCTTCAAGTAATTTACCTGTCATCGATGAATCTAACTTCTGCTCCTCTCTTGAACTATAAACCTCATTTTGAAGGTACTACAAAACAATATTCAAGTGTCAAAAATTAAGGCATAAAAGGCAACTGCTATGCCAGTGTTTGTTAAGATTTCCTATATACAAACTTGCAAGGCAGTAAATCATAACCTTGAGCTATTTCTTCATTTGTCATCTCTTTAGCTCTATACTAATTTTTATGGCTAATTTAAGTTCCCTTGAGCTTCTTTCTATAGAGAGTATATGTTTACATATAACAAGAGTATTTATCTCAAATGATAATTTTTAGAGGGATTTTCAATAGTAGTTTGGCACAATTTGAATATGAAACTTGAAAATTTGCTTCTAAGGAAAACCAACATGTAATAACAACGTCTTTGTGGTGTTAGAGTACATCTTAAGTTTGCACCCTCATCGAAAAATTGCTGACTCCGCCACTGATGGTATGCTTGTATTTTGACATATGTGTATGTATACATATGTTTGACTCTTTCTGATTATTCCACTGGGCCCAGCAAGCAAGCTCTCTTCTTCCTCCTCATCACCATCGATCTGGTGTACATGTGTGTGTGTTGGCCAATTGGTGGGGTAAGAATTATCAGTTATCTACAGACTAAACTTAATGATTATGTTATGTGTGGCCCAGCTGAGCATTAAGTTGGTAGCTAGAGAGAAAAGGGGATAAAGCAGCAGCAGGATGGTGCTGCTGCATGCATGCTGCTCCCTCCCTTTTTTTCAGCTGGAAATGCTCTCCTCCCAGATGCCATACCATGTGAGAAGGTGAGGCGCCAGGACAGACTGAGATCTAGTAGTGTCAACGGATTGAATAGTAGTCTTTTCATATTTATATTTGTATTTTTAAATAAATATGAATTTAAATATTCTCATATACAAGTATGAATCAAATATTATAACAAATACGAATACGAATTGAATACATACTCAATTTGGTCGGATGCGAATATCCTATGGCACAATAAAGTTTAGCAAATTGACACCAGTTTTTAGTAATATTTATGCTCATTTTTCTCTAGTTTATCACATCATTATTGATTATTGGTGACATTTTGCCATTAATTCTAACTAATTCTAGATATATTGCAAATAAATCGGTTATAAATATATTGAATTTGGCTAAAAAGGACATGTAAAAAGTTTTATTGGGGAATGTGCCAAAAATAAAAACATAAAATACCAAATTAGAGTTCACCATGACAATGGGCTCATCAAGATGATCGAAATGCATATATAATATGTCCAATTTGGAGATCAAATATAAAAGATATGTCAAGTATTCCGCGTATTACATTTGAATCCGAATAATGTACGTATCCGTTAAGCACTGTATTTCACATACCACATTCGAATTCGAATTCAGAAAAAAATTTGGATACTATCCAAATCCATATTCTTTTTACAATACAAATGCATTTGTGTTTTTCACATTCGTTACCAACCGAATTTGAATGCTAGATCAAACAAATAATTCGGATTCGGTTGACACCCCAGTGAGATCCATTCGATGTACCTGAGGTTGACAATATTATTGGGATCAGGTGTGTAACTTGGTGTCGTTCCTCCTCTTGTGGTTATCCGATCAAAATTGTTGATGCTACTTGGAAAACAAAATTTCACAGAAATTTTGCAAGAGTTTTATAGGAAAAAGAACATGCAAAAAAGTTTTATTGGAGGATGTGCCAAAAATAAAAACATAAAATGTCAAATTAGAGTTTACCATGACGACAGATTCGTCGAGATAATCGAAATGTATATATAATATGCCTAATTTAGAAATCAAATACAAAAGATACATCAAGTATTCTGCATATTACATTCGAATCTGGATCATATCCGTATCCATATTCGTTTTGCACTATATTCCACATACCACATTCAAATTCATATTCAGAAAAAATTTAGATACTATTCGGATCTGTATTCTTTTTATAATATGAATGCATTTATGTTTTCTATGTTCGTTACCAATCCAATTCGAATGCTAGATAAAACGAATAATTCAGATTCAATTGGCACCCCAGTGAGATCCATTGGATGTGAGTGAGGCTGACAATATTATTGGGGTCGGGTGTGTAACTTGGTGCCCTTCCTCCTCTCGTGGTTGTCTGATTAAAATTGTTGATGCTATTTGGAAAACAAATTTCACTGAAAATTTTGCAAGAGTTTATAGGAAATAGTATAAATCCTATGGGAATCAACTAAATCGCCGCAATCCAAATGGGGGTTGTATTGATTTAGAATCAAATTGTTCTGACCTCTCCAAAATCGAAACTAGAAATGCAATAGCATGTCTACTCATATTTTCAAAAGAGGAAAGGAACTTGCCTGATCAGGGTTCAACAACCTGCTTAATTACTTGTTACAAAATGGTTATGAAAATTGCACAAAACCCACACATATTATTCCAAAGTCTACGATTCCCACTTATACATCTGCCCTTTTGACAATTTAACACCTCTACTTTTGAGCTTGTGCAAATACCACCATATATTGTAGGTTTTGGCAAGTTGCCGCCTGTACTTTTAACCATATTGCAACTTGTCCCAAGGGCTTTAAAACACTTTGCAATTTCTCACGTTTTTCAATTAAATTGTTCACCACAGCATCACAAGATATATTGTACATGGGATATTCGTTGGTGACCAAGGATTCCCGCATCCCCATTTGCAAAAACACATTCATTTTATATTTGTAACTGGTATAAATGCAAAAGAACCATTTTGTCTCAATAGTACTAGCCAGATCAAATACAACATTAGGGATATATAGCGGTGGTAGGTTAAGTTAAATCCATGGGCACGAGACGCAATAATTGAGCTGAGCACCAGCAAATAACTGCTTGCCGGTCTCCATTTCCATGAACAACACGTCTCCATCATCTTCATGGTCAAGGCAGCTCGGCGGTGGCAAGCTTAATCAGCTTTAGCCTGAGCCACTTGATCCATGTGCCAAGTCAAACCAGACGGTGATCAGATCTCTCGCTTTTGTTGGTTGCGGTCCAGTCCAGTCCCGTTCGGGCCACCTGGCGCTGGGATTATTGGCCGTCTTTTGGCTTATCGTCTTCTAACTTTTCTCACCGAGCATATCCTCCATTATGTCCTGTCTCGTCACTTTTCTGTGCTCTAAAGCCTAAAGCGGTCAGTTATAATGCTATAGTCTGTAGATACCTATTATGTATAATACTTTTCATATCATTTATAATCGGTACTAAAGACAGTTCTTATAATAAATTATTTTTTATATATATCCCTGTAGACAACTTCTTCATGTATAACATAACTCTATTCTTTTGTATTACGGTTAATGGTTTTAGCTATAACTGATAGCTTTTAGCTATGCTTTTCAAGATGACAGCGTACAATAAAGATGCCAACGTATACGGTGTATACGATTTTAGACTCGAGAAGCTGTTTGGAGAAATGGTTTTAAATCGTCCTGTTTGTTTCGGCTCTAAACGCCACAAAAAAGCCAAAAAAGAACATGGCATATATCTTGCTTGTCATATCATAGTTGATACTGCATGAAACATGACCCAATTCTATTTACTCTCTTTTCTTCACATCATTTCGTGTTCTGCGTGATAAGATTTACAAACATCTAATATCATATCTTTATACATGTTCTTAGTACGCCTCTAAATATCTTACCAAAGCTGATCGCGTGGTCAACGGGCGTGTCCAGATCAATCGCTCGCTCGATTATTGGCACTGGAGTCTACTCGTGGTGACAAGAGTAAAAACATGTCAATTTCTTCCGGTCCTCCAATTGCCATCTTGAGTATGGGCTGACAGTGGCGGATCAAGGAGTACTTGCATAGTCAACCACAGTTTTGTAGAATTCCTCTTGCCAACCGGTGGCTAGTCCGAATGATACAGCAGATGTGTCTTGTGTGTAATGGCACGTTTTGAATCCGCACTGACTAGGGATGGCAATTGCCCCGTGGAGGCGGGGCTCCGCGAAGAATATCCCTATAGAGGGCCGGGGCGGAGAATGATCTCTCCCCGCGGGGGGAACGGGGTGGAGCCCCGCTATGCTAGCGGGGTGGGAACGAGGATTATCCTCGCCCCGCGGGCCTTATTAGGATCTCAAAAAATAAAAATAAATATTTTGATAATAGGTTATAGTTTTTTTAATATAAGAATTTGTTTTCTTTTTTTATATTTAAACTAAAATTTGAATTTATATGTTAGAATATGTATTTTAAAGCTATATTTTTTAAAAATATACTTAAGTAATTATAAATTAATAAATAAAGTCATAATATTATTTTTTAAAAAATAAATTTAGTCTTTTTTATCCCCGCGGAGACCCCGTAGGGGTCGGGTCCCCACGGGGATCGGGAACGGGAGACCATCTCCCCCCAGAAGGCTTAGCGGGGTAGGACAGGGAGGGGGAGAGGCTAGCGGGGGTGGGGCCATGGAGACTTTCTCTGCGACACCCCGTTTCGTTACCATCCCTAGCACTGACTGCATGTTTGGTTGGCTTGTGGATTTTCTAGGGTTCCATCCCATGCCCTATCGGTTGCTGATCCTTAAAAGATAATTGTGATAATCAATGGCACCATTCACAAATAAATAAGTAAATGCAGCATTGCCCATCGCAAGTTTTCTAGGCGCAACACCGTTCTCTTTCTTTACGCATTATCGCCACCATTCTTTATGTAAGATAACAGAAAAGGTATACGTGGTGATTCTGAAAGGACAAAAAAGGGCAGAGATGGGGATCGATCTCGAGCATTTCTGTTTCTGTCCCATGATGAGCTGCGTCATGTCAAGCAACTTTCAGAACTTGGTCAGCTCACGCAATTCTTTACCTATTGCCTTGCCGCCTTTCTTTAATTTGTTTTGCATGGAAAATGTTGGAAGGGATTGATCACTGGTGTGCTTGTGGAAGGTAGGAAAGGAGAGATTCTATTCTAGACATGCGCAGAAGCAATTAACTGCACATTTACTGTTCGTCGCAGGATCTCCTGTGGAGGTTGCATTCCTGGATAAATCAAAAGGAGCGCACTGTGGTACCCTCCAATTAGCAACTCAATCTTGCAATGGCTACTGCTACCCAGTAGTACTTGCCCAGAGCGGTGAAAGAAACAGAAGTGATTCTCTCTAGGGAGGGATCGAGAACTGGTTGATGCAGGTGTTGTTTAGTTTGAATAGATCCTTCACTTAAAAGTTCGGATCTTTTAACATGTAATTTTGATCGTATCATGGAGCCTAACTTCGTTGTATCCATGTAAGATTGAGCTCGCTAGACACATTATCTTTCGATGTGATATACTAACGAAAAAGATCCAAACCACAATGCAAGACCAACCACCAGCAGTGAGCTCGATGCAGGAATCAGCCTATCAGGCTAAAAGTATACTTATATGCACATCATAAACACGCACACCACGAACAAAACAAATGATAACAAGAGAAAAGGTTACAACAAAGCCACCAGATGAAAGGTGGCTCAGCATAGAAAAAACAAGGGAGGATCTCCTTCCATCTACAAACGCATGGTGCGCAATGGTATACATGGTTTCCAAAAGAAATACAAACCATTTTTTAGTATGCTCAGTGTACTTCACTTGCACCATGTATGGACATCTCAGCGACTGAACAATTATAAAAATGCAGACCCATTTTTGTTTTAGTTGCACTGTAAATTGTTGTCTGTTAATTCAAGTATTCTCCAAGAATAGAATAAAAAATGAGATAGATATGTTTCATATACATACACATGTCTGCATGTGATCAGCCCCTATGAAACTTGACGAATTGCATATCCCTTTTAAGTAGCTACGGTTGCGCACACCTCAACACTACTAAGATCGCATCAAGTCATCAAAGGCACTTATTCCACAAAATTTACTACTAGTCCGACTAACTTGTCCCCTCCGATTTGAAGCTGGTAATCAACGGAGCAAGTATTGGAAACCTTTACACCATGGCCGAATTTCTTGTTTCCCAGCCAACCTACAATGGAGTATCAAAAGGACTGTCATAACTAACAAAATCATTAAAAAGGGCAAGTAATGCTGCTCAGTAGTTAAAAAGGCATACTAGTATATCATAAAGTATCCCCCCCCCCCCCCCATCCATTAGATATTCAAGAGCAAACAATCCAAAGTTATAGTCGGGTCTGTCAATTTCCTTTTCAATTGTGAGCATCAGCGAGTTGTTATTGATCAAATACATCCAACGGTGATAGTCTCTGTATGGGTCAGCCACCAAGTATTGGTAAATACCACGTTATTCCCTTTAAATTGTCATTTACCACCTCTCACTAGCACGGCATGCAATGCACGTGTAAACTTACTAGTCCAATTGAGTAACAAGTGAGTGTAAATGTACATTACACATCAAATTAATGAGACATCCTGGTAAGTAGCGATTTAGTAAAGAGCACGAGGTAATGGGCAGGTCCATGTGAGATGGTAACCATTGGATGTATCATATCCAAGGCTATAAACTGCCGGTCCCACAGCAGACAAATGAAACACGATAAATCCAACGGAGTTTGGCACATTTGATCTTCTATATCCAACGGATAAGAAAGTGGATAAAAAATGGATGGAACAAAATTAAGTATTGTATTTTCATATATTATTATGGATGATGCATCACCCATTTGCCATTACCTGCCCTCACTACTATATACCAATACGATGCCTATGTAAATTGTGTACATTGTAGCTGATGTTTCATGATCAAACGTCAAATATTCAATCGCACACCTTATATATTTATTAAAATAAAGAAAAACAAAATTACAAATAGCTATGGAGCGCACTAGGAAAGAACTGAGCGCATGGGAATCAAAAAGACCTACAGAACAGTGAGGACAGACACTGACGAGCTGTATTGGTCGTGGTGCTCTCAAACTAATTTAAGCTCGAAAGCCATTAGGTTTCTGTACCATCATCTTAGTTAAGAATTCAATGCTCGCCTACACATTAATCTCATGTAGTTCATTGAACTATGTTCACTAATTTCGTTCTGCGTTGCTCTATGACTCTTTTATTGTGCAAATTGATGGGGAACAAGATAGACAAGCTGCCTGGCAGCATCCACAGGATCAACTCGTAGTCTAAATCTAGGAGTGCCAAAGAACCATATGGATTTCAAAATGCAGAGAGTTGGGCACGCTTGCAAAGCTCAAGCTCCTACTAGAAAACCCATGAGCCAGCTTTTTGAACAAGTTACAAAGCTGTTTGGTTAAACATAGGTTTTGCACCCTTCTATTTGTGTCAGACATCAGATTCTACTCATAAAATCTACATGGACTGAAGTTGAACAGACCTTAATAAATCTATATTTTGTGTCCTGATAAAAGCACATTACCCAGAACACATGTTGATCCAAAATTTGCACAATTCTTCTTCGCAATTACATATTTACACGAGCGTTCTTTAAGCCAGCAAGTCAACGACAACCAAGTGCACAATAATATCACACTTCACCCATGTAGTTATAGTCAACAGATGGACCATTTGCCTTTCCCAGCAATAGCATGTAACAACAATTTTTCATATCTCAAATTACTGTAAACTTTCATCAGTTTGGATAGGAACATGAAGATGGTTGGGGGCGGGCACAGGGTCAAGTCTCAAGAAGTTAGAAGGTGCTATATAATCATTGCTAGATGTTAAGTGTTCTGCAGAGCATACCATTATGTTTTGTTTCCAAGAAAGTACAAATGATATGTCATTTATTATTTCTGACATGGCTAATTAAGAAGTCAATTTTTTAAAATAAAATATAATTCCTTACTTCACTAGCTAAGACTCGACATTGATAAGAGTTCAGGTATGTACTCTGACCCTGGAGCTTGGTGTAAATGCTTGTTTAAGCAGGCAGAGAATTGGGTGATCATT
Source organism: Melocanna baccifera (assembly GCA_036346265.1). Classification (NCBI taxonomy): domain Eukaryota; kingdom Viridiplantae; phylum Streptophyta; class Magnoliopsida; order Poales; family Poaceae; genus Melocanna; species Melocanna baccifera. The sequence continues at coordinate 27,061,648 of CM070678.1, forward strand.
GAGAGGTTTGATCAAGAATTCAAGATAGAAAAATGCCCCTTCCGCAAATTGAGATTGATAGATTTTGTAAGACAATGACATTGACACCGACAGCAACCACTGATGCATCACAAAACACACACATTGTTACACTATTTATTACAAAGTTCAAGTTAACATTATGGCTCCATAAAACTTCCAAGTTTTATAGTGCTATGCTGACTTAGAACGTTTAGCTTTACATGCTAAAGGCATTAGTCTTTGAAAGTTGAAATTTTATTCAATCTATAAATTATCTTTCCATATAACCACAGGCTAGTTTATAGACCAAATACATAAGGCTGTCACTTGTCAGTACTGTGCCATTGCAGTATTAGTTATTGTTTGAAATTGGAAAAGCATGGCTAAACTAACACTTTCCTCATGGCTCCAACATGCCTAGGACATCCTACAATGCTTGGACACATGCCAATTGTTCGGGGTGTGTTAGCATGGTAAGAGTCAGAAACATGGAGACTCAAACATGACATATCGCAGAGGTGAGAAAATCATAAAATACAACCAGAACAAGAGGTTGAACCAACCTCCAGTGTGAAAATCCAATTAAGATGAAATGCTAACACAACTCTATCCACTATGAGTGTGCTATTGATTACACAAACCAAGCAAAGGACCTAAAAATGGTCAATGGATCTAGCAAGGAAGAAATGGAAGGAAATCATAGAATATGCAGAACTGCAGTGATTCTTCAAAATGAGCAAAATCAACATCTAGAAATTGGGAATGGGGCAGCTGCCATAGCCTAGCATGGCTACAGAAAGTAACACCTCAAAAAGCCTGGTGAACAAAAATGTGAAAGATTTAAAAACTTTGCTTATATTCCTTTGCCATTTGGTTATTCTTGGCTTTTTGGCCTGAATTCTTATTGGATATAAAACATGAATATAAAATGGTGAAGAGAAAATAGGATTGACATGGTTAAATTAAGTCAAAAATTGAAGGAATGATTTGTTAAAAAGAGTCATGAGCTAAAATGAGAAGAGAATGGAATTAAAACCCGTGCCAACATGCGCCTGTGCGCCACCTGCCCTACGCTGACCTCTTGTCGTGCACGCCCGAGCCAGTGTGGCTCTTTCTATGCACTGCATCATGTGAGTGCCCGTGTCGGCTGTATACGTCAAAGGCCGCCGCAACTCTTGATCGGAGCTTGCCCTTTTTTTCATTTGTGTCATAGTTATTAAGGCGGTAAGGCGAGGTGAGGCGACCCACCCCCCTCACAACTTTTAAGCGGTAAGGCGTGAGGCAATGCGACGCCTTACACGCATCCTAAGGCGAAGAAAACGGAACTCTGGAAGTCTAAATCAAAGTCTAAATCCGAAGATTTCTAAAAAAGGACCTAATTATAATTTTATAAAACTCTGAGGACTAAATTGTAAACTATCAAATCCTTTATATCCTACTCCCAAACTGACCGACCGAGGAAGATCGATCGAGTCTCACCCGGGCGATCTCCCGCGCCGCGCCCGCCCTCCTCCCCCCGCGCGCCTTCTCTCACCTCCCGGCTCGGCGCGCTTCTCGCCGGATCGCCGCCGCCTCCACCTGACGCCGCGCCTCCGCCGGGCGACGCCGGATCCGGCCTCCGCGCGGATTCGGTCTCGCGCCGCCGCCGCGCCTCCACTCGAACGACGCTGATCCGCCTCGCGCGGGATCCGGTCTCGCACCGCCGCCTTCCACCGGACGACGCGGATCCGGCCTCCGCGCGGATCCGGTCTGCGCGCGCGCGCGCCCCTGAGCCGCTTTGGTACGGACGGCAAGGCGGGGTGACGCTTGCCCCGGCCACCTTACCGCTTAGGCGACACCTAAGCGTCGCATAAGCGACGCCTTAATAACCATGATTTGCGTTCAGACCACCGTACCTGAGTCATCACATGCATTGATTAGCACCACGACACTGGCAGCCATGCTGGCCTCCCACTTGACTCGCCGTCACATCAACGCACATCACCCTGGCAACCAGTCGTGCGAGCCAACCCGGCAAACGCGCTCCCAAGCCTCGTCCGACCGTCTCGTTGCACGCACGCTGTCTCCTCCGTGCTCCTGTGGCCATGCTCGAGCTGACAACCACCATTAAAGCCGATCGTGTCCTTCCCAGCCACCGCCATGAGCCACCCACGTCGCCCGGTTGCCTGGCCATTTATAAATACCCCGGAGAGGTCCTTCAGCATCGCCACACCTCACCCCCCCCCCCCCCTCAAGAAATTGCTTTCCCGTCGCTCGTAGCTCATCGGAGCCGCCCTTCCTCTCCAACTCCAGCCATCACTGCCCTCGGAGCTTCGGTGAGCCTCAGTGCAATTCCATTCACCTCGAGCATCACCGTGACCCCCTCTAACCTTTCCCATGGTCCAATAGGTTTGTCGGCCACCATAGATCGCCGTTGTCATGGTCCAACCTTCCACCGCCTCGGGCTCTCGCCGTTGTACCACCTCGATCATCCTCGGGCCTCACTGACCCCTCAGGTAGCTCTCCCTTGGCTTGTAGATGCTTCCAGTGCTTGGAATTAGGTTGTCTCGCCATCATTCGCTGGTGTCGTGCAGCCGAGCCACCGCCACCACTAGGACCACCGCCAACGACCACTGAGCTCGAATTGAACCGTGTTGCCTCGCACGTAGGCGTGGTTGATCCCCAGCAACCCATTTCCAAGTTTGTCGATGACCGTCATAGAGCTCTTCGCCGACAACGAGCTAGGCCAAATGTTTCCATGGCGCGCGCACTGTAGATCCTTCATTAAGTTTAAACTTGAGATTAATGAAGTACTGCCATTAGTTTTAGCTAAACATTATATGACAAGTGGACCCCCATTATTAATCCTATAATTACTTTATGACATGTGGGCCTTGCTTAACTAAAGAATTCTTTTAAAATCCAGCTGAAACTATAAGTCACTGACATGTGGGTCCCGCTTCACTATTTACACAGTACCCAACCCCACCTGTCAGCCTCTTACTAAAGTTTTCCTTTAGGAATTAATTCAAAAACAAAATAAAAATCACATGGACCCCACCTGTCATACACTGTAGCATTTTCAATAGAAAAATAAATAGAAAACAAAATTAAAATATCTGGCCCCTACCAGTCAGTGAGAGAAATTCTCTCCTTTATTATTTGCTGAATTAATTCAAAACTAAAACTTTGAAAAGCTCATCCTCATTCATCTTAAATCCAAATTAAGTCAAATTTGTTTCTAAATTCATCTAAAATTAGGATCTTTCCAATGGAACTAAAATTATGAGTTTTGGAATTAATTTGAATTTATCTTTATTGCTGGCATTTATTCGAATTCTTGCGTGCTCGAATTTATTAGACTACGAAGCACAAGAAGAGCAGCGGAACGAGCAAGACCAAGATCTTCAAGACTAGACAATTTGTGAGCAAGGCGAGTCATCATTTTGATCATTTTGCTCTTACATTTTAAATACAAGTATTTTGATTTAAATTATTAAATTGCATACTTTAATTTTACTATGCAATTTATATTCGCGTTAGCTCATAATTAATTCCTTGTGTATGATTGTTTAATTATTCTCACTCCTTGTCTCTGAACCTAACACCTTGTCTCCCTAGGGATTATTGGTTAATTTACTAATAATAAGTCCATATTTAAAATGGCATGCTTAGTCTTGTGTAGAAACTTGGGGGCATTAATTTGCCCTAGCATCATTTCAAATATGAAAACTTGGTTTGGGCAGTCACTAGTGAAAAGTGGCTGGTTTGTTGTAACATGATTATTTTATACTCCCAAAGCCCCCCCCCCCCCCCCATAACATGCTTAAGTATCTAGACGGATGGTAAGGGGCCAGTGCTATTAAAAGTACGAAAATGGGTGGATTGTGGTAGAACCGCTCAAATAATACTATGGACTTCATCTGGTACACTTTTTCCGATGTAAAACAGTGCAACCAAAAGTCTATAATGGGTACGTCCTGGCTAACTAATTTACATCGACGTAGTGTGGGTTGTGCCATCAGTGTAAACACATGTAAAGGGAAGGAACTTTGGTATGACAGCGCAAGAGGGAGCTTCTGGAGGGGTGGTCATACCCCACAGCGGTGGAAACCTGACTTGAGTTGCCTTGGGTGGTCGAACCCAGTGATAATAATGGGCAGATATAATGCTGAGAAACTAGCATTGGATGCAAGAAGCCATGTAACGGTTGATGGAACCTGCATTATTACTAATATTCCAATCTTTCATGCACTTTAGAAAATTGATTTCAGTTAAAATTGCTAAGTTACAAAATTTTCTATTACTAATAATTGTCAACTAAGGCATTTAGCAAAAGAACCCTAGCCAACCTTGTTCAGTCCAGCATTTATAATAATGCATTCTATGTGTTGGCTAGCAGAGCACAGTTGGTTGTGCTCACACTCGCTTACTAAATTAACTCAGAAGTGGTGGAGCAAGACCCCTACGCTCATCACGAAGCTCCAGGCCCTGGTGGACATGAAGACAGAGGAAACTAGGGTGAACGCTAGTATTATAGTTTTAACCCTAGTCACCTGCCTGTAGAAGGTTATGGCCTAACCTTTTGCTTCTTGAACCCATTTCTGCTTTTGCATTGTAAATATTTAGCCTAAGCGCTCCTTTATGTAAAACCTACCCGATTTGGTATATGTAAAGTTTGATGTGTAATAATAATGAATGGTATGGTCTATGCGATGTATGAAATGATGCGACAATATATCTGTGAGCACTATATATTGATCTAAGAAATAGTGCGGTGGAATCACAGAGAATTCTGGATTGGCAGAATCCAGGTCCGACACAGAATTTCATCCTTGAAATCCATACAATGCAGCACAAAAGGATGGTGGCATAGCAAAACAATTAAGTTAAGACCATATGATATTCGATCAGTAGAAGATTGTAGGGCGATTTTCGGTTCTCTTTATGCTACACAAGCTGCTAGCTGTCAGAGCAAGTTTTCGTCCTGTAGGTAACTGGTACCTCCGAGTCTATTTATGTATTGCACCTGCACATGCCTAGTAAATAGTAATAAGGACGTACTAAATATAATTAATGTCTTGGACAAGCATTTCCATTAACTAGCAAACACTTCAGAAAATTGGCATACTGGCTACCACTACCGATGATATTCAAATGATACCCAGTCCACAAAGGAAAATATGAAAAAGATGACCAAGGGTTATGTCGTGAATGATGCATCAGTGAATTCAAACCTCACTACAGAATTCAAATCTGCAGAAAAAAATAAAATGGTGTCTTCTACTTCCTTTCACAATCAAAATCGAATGGACCTATATTCAGGTGGAAAGCATAACTCGCTTGCCATGCATATACACCCTTAGGACATAACAAGGACTAAATAGAAGAATTAGGGCTTTAAGTGCATAAGGTTACATTAGAAAGGAAAGGGACTCATGATACAAGGCAGATAAGGTTGCAAAGCACTAAAAAAATATTCATGGCATAGAAATATATAAAAAATATTCATGGCATAGAAATATATAAAAAAATATTCATGGCATAGAAATATCTCGCTACTGCAAAATTATGTGCACAGAAAGTTGAACCACACCTTGCACCATCGGACGAATTATTGTGCTGTCGCCTCAAATTTCTTTAGCATATCACAGTACGGTGTCTGGTACGACAGCCCCCAGTGGCGACGCTGTATCTCAGCCCTGCAATTCTGCGTGAGTATTGAGAAGTAATCCCTCTCAACTTGCCGCTCCAGCGTCGCACGCTCAGTGCTCTGGTGTGGATACTGCTCCTCGAAATTAGGCAACTTGACATGGTATGAGACTCCACGTGGGGTTTGGAACTTATGCTCATAAGGATAGGAGCGGTTGAGGGAGTACACAGGCTCAGAGGACGGCAGGAAGTTGAGCAACAGCAGCAGTAGGACAGGCAACAGCTGAACAAGCATTCTGACATTAGAGCCACCAGAGTTCTGCATCCCATGGGCGTGCATCCCGTTAGTCCTGAAGTGGAACGTCCCGAACTGCCCAAACTGCCTGGTGGTGGCAGGTGCCATCCCGCCAAAGAAGTTCCTGAATATCTCATCCGGGTCAAAGTCATCCTCGTAGAACCCATTGAACGCACGAGCAGTCGATGCCGCCCTCCTGTTGTACGTCGGCGGCTCATCAGAACCAACAAGATCGTAGCGCTTGCGGTTCTCTGCATCACTGAGGCACTGGAAGGCCTTGGAGACGGCCTTGAACGCGTCCTCAGCGCCGGGTGCCTTGTTCTTGTCAGGGTGCACCTTGAGGGAGAGCTTGCGGTAGGCCTTGCGCACGTCCTCCACGGTGCAGTCCTTTTCGAGGCCGAGGATCTGGTAGTAATCCCTGGTGTGCTTCTTGATCTGGCGCACCACCTCCAGCTGCTCCTCCGTGTACGTCCTCACACCAGCAGCATCACCACTGCTCTCCTCCTCCTTCTTGCCCATCTGCTTCCTCTCTCTCAAGCCATCATCAGCATGGGACGCTTCTTCGGCAGTTGCTGCTGCAGGTCTAGGCGGCGGCCGCGGGGGTTGTGGGGATGACGACGATGATGATGAGGCAGAGGAGGGGGACGGGTTGTCTTGGTTGAGGAGGGGGTCGAGGAGGGGGTCGATGGGGAGGGAGGGGTCGAGGCGCTTGGCCTTGGAGAGGAACTTGACGGCGCGGGCGGTGTCCCCGGCGTCAAGGGCGCCCCTGCCGATGCGCAGGCACTTGGCCGCGTCATCCTTGTTGCCCTCCATGGCGGGCGGGCGGGCGCGCGCAGCCGCAGGAAGGCAGATCTGGCCGTGCGACGGCGAGCTAGCCCCTCCTCAAGCTTGCTCGAACTCCAGCACAAGACGCTCAGATCAGATCGGTCCACTCCAACCCAATCCAATCTGAGAGAAGCGGTTCCGAAGAGAAAGCGTAAGGAGGGGGGATCAGATTCCGAACAAACCGTAGACTATCTGGAACGGAAGACCGATTCTGCACCGGGTGCTTACCTCGCCGGGGTTTGACTGGAGGCCGGATCGGCGACGGCGGAGTAGCCCGGGTGGGAGAGGAGAGAGGATGAGATATGGCGACCGCCGGCGCGACGACCTCCGCGAACCCCTATCGCTTTGCTTCCCCTTCCTCAGTTTTGCTCTAGCTTTGTACCCTTTTTCCACGCGTCAAGAAAAAAAGGTAAGAGAGTGCACCGCTTTGCTGGCCCAGTCCAAGCCTGGTTATGGGCCAGATTTTGGAAACAATATCAAGCCCAACACCTCTATTTGCTTTTTCTTTTTTTAAAAAAAAACTTCTATTTGTTTTCCTTAATTACAATGTGCTATTACTACTATGCATGCATGCACACCACGTGCGAGTGCCTCGCCAGCACAATCCTAGAACCGGAGAGGCGAGGAAATGCGCTCCTTCGTACCTACACGCGGAGCCGAACTTTCATGTCTTTGGTCTACCCACTGACAAGCGATCGTCACGCCTATCGTCACGCCCAATAGCTCTGTTAGGCCAACCTTTGTACTAATTGGGCTCGCGCATCCCTTTTAACTTAGAATGGGAGAGAAGTATCGTAATATTACGTACGTGGATACTTACCTGAACACTAAGTTCTAGTCTATTTTCTTGTATCTTACTTTCATAGCCTAGGGACAATAGCAATAAAGCTGTGGGCTGTTGGGAGTACATAGTGTGCTTCTCTAGTTTCATCGTGTTCTTATGTTATCGTTCATCAGCAACGGGTCCTCAATTCTATATCACATTATCAGCGCGATAAAGCTCTCACTGAGGCCATCAGGATATTGCCGTTTGCCGATCTATTTTAATTCACATATTTTGCGATTTGGCCATCAGGTTTTTGCATATTTATAGAGTAGTCCTTGGTTTATGAAATATAGGTCGTTAGGGCCAAAAAGTTTTGTCGATTAGACCTTCGGATCCTTTGGATTTTTTTATTTAAGTGTATCCACTCATGGGGCTCCTTCAAAATAAACCCTATAAAAGTTATGGTTTTATTATTTAGTCTGAGCCAATTCTTGACTGTTGCATTACATTATGTAGGCAACATGACTGACCTTGCTAAGGAAGACTTCGAGGAGCTAGCTGTGGATAGAGCATACTATCGCACATGGGATCTCGATGTCATCTTGAATCCAAGAAACTAAGTCACACAATAGCTATGTGTGAAAAAGATACATATGGGAAAGTAGTAAAGATGCCCCCAGCTGATGACTTAGCCAGAGCATTGGTGTTTCTCTGACGCCACCTGAACATAGATCTCAAGAATGAATTCATGATTGAGGAAGACCCTTTAGTTCTCTGGATGGCGCTCCAGAAATGTTATGATCGACAAAGGGGTGATGGTGCTCCCACAAGCAGAACATGACTGGTCAAGCTTATGTTTCCAAGATTTCAAATATATGACTGTGTACAACTTTGCCCTTCATAGAATAATCACTCGACTTAAGCTTTGTGGTAAGGAGATCATAGAAGCACAATTGATTGAAAAGACCCTTTCAATTTTCCATGCCTCAATCCTGGTGCTAGCTCAACAGTACAAGGAAATGAGGTTCGTTTCTCATATTGATCTAATCTCCGTACTTCTAGTAGTGGAGAAGAATAATGAACTTGTTATGAAGAATCATAAGGCATATACCACTGGGACATTGAATGCTCCTAAGGCATATGAGAAAGGGAGGATCCTAGAAATGGAAAATGAAGAGCCCCAAATGGAAGGAATTCAAGACGAACAAAAAGAACAGGTCTCGAGAAAAAGGAAAATCCCAAGAAAGGGCTCTGTGGAATGGCAAGGCTTGCTTTAAGTGTGGAAGCAGAGGCCATTGGGCAAAGGGTTGTAAGACACCCAAACATCTGATAAAAATCTATCAAGAGTCCATCTAAAAGCTTGAATCTTACTTTCTGTTAGCATGAGAGAAAAGTGAGCACTTAGATGAAGTAGCTCAAACTACACCTATTGAGAAGGATGCATGTGACTCAGACATACACTATGATGATTATATTGCTATCATAGATGATGAGTTAATGGACATTCGTCCAGATGAGGGTTATAAAAACCCAAAAAACTAAGCCTCAATATTAAGAGTCAAATCATGTAAAAAATTTAGGATGATGTTATAATGTAAAACATTAAGTCTTATCCTAATAGTCAGAAATTGAATTAAATATTGTAATCTTTATTTCAATAAAGTTTTCGAGTTTGTGTGTATGAATTGTCTTGCATTTGTTTTATGCAATATTTTAATTCAAGCCAAATTTGTTTCTTGCTTATAGAATAAGTACAATCGATGGAACGGGAACATGAAATATGTCTCGCTAACAGTTGCATCACAAATACTATCCTCGAGGATATGAAGTACTTTCCATACTTTGAGCAAGAATCATCGAGGATGTATTACTATTCCCAGAATCAACACAAAATCTCATAAGTTTTAGAGATACCTGCTATAATGGTTTCCACTTGAAAATAGAGGAAGAAAATAGTTCAGAATACCTTCTCATTAAGAGAGTGGATTTTAACAAGGAAACTATAGAGAAGCTTCCCAATTATTTATCCAGATTGTACTACACGTTTATCAAACATGACAAACAGTATATTGCAATGAACACACTTCTAAAGGATGCAGACTTGTTCAGATTGGGCCATGGATGTTTGGGTCATCCTGGAAAGAATATGATGTGTTGAATCATTAAGAATTCTATCGGTCATCACTTGAAAGCAAGTGACATCCTTAAACAACACCAGTTTGTGTGTGATGCTTGTGCTTAGGGCAAATTGATTACGAGATCATCATATCATAAAGTTAAAAATGAACTACCTGATTTCTTATGGAGGATTCAAGGGGGACATTTGTGGACTGATTGAGCCCATGTTGGGGCCTTTTAGGTATTTCATGGTACTAATACATGCATCCACTTGGTGGACACATACGTACCTAATATCCACTAAGAATCATGCTTGTGCTAAGCTGATCTCACAAATTATTGTGCTAAGGGCTAAGTTTTTCGATTATAGGATCCAATCCATACAAATGGATAATGCTAGTGAGTACCTCCAAAGCATTTAATAACTATTTTACAGCCTTACGCATTATAGTGGAACACTTTATCCCTCATGTTCATATATAGAATAGACTAGTAGAATCGCTCATCAAAGGGATTAAACTAATTGCTAGACCTTTGTTGATGAGATGCAATCTCCTCACTACATGTTGGGGATATGCTATATTACATGCCTCAGTATTAATACAGCTTCGGCCATCTGCATACCATGAGTATTAACCTTTCTAGTTAGTGCATGGGAAGGAACCTAGTATTTCCCATGTGCCTAAATTCGGCTATGCCATGTACATACCGATCTCACCAACTCAGCGTATGCAATATTTACGTGGGATTTGACTCTCCATCTATAATCAAATGTTTAGAGCCCATGATGGGAAACGTTTTAAAAGCAAGATATGTTGATTGTGTATTTAATGAAGAACTATTCCTAGCATTAGGGGGAGGAAAGGACCCTAAATTTGAATTCCAAGAACTATCATGGCATGATAGTAGTATTCATAATGTGGATCCATGCACTGAACAATCTAAACAAGAGGTTCAAAGGATAATTGATTTGCAAAATATTGCAAACAAGCTGTCAGAATCATTCACAAATTAAAAAAGAGTGGCAATGTCACATATATTAGCGGTAAATGTGCTAGTAAGAGTTGAACCACCTAGGGCTTTGGTTCTACTCAAGAAATTCATCCATTGTGCAAGACGGGAAGACCTCCTAGTTCAAAAGATTTCAAACAGTGAACATGTCCACAAAAGAGGCATACTAAATAGGGACATAAACTCCAAAATCTGAGAATGAATGAAGTCAAACCTCGTACAGGAGAATAGAGGAGGCACCCTGGGCACAAGAATATGGGGGAGGTGCCCCATGATGATTATGGGGTGGCGCCTAGTGCACGGGAGAGTGCACCCGCTAACACTAGGGCAATAGAACATTCAAACTTTGCCATATTAGATAATCATAAAGAGCTGATTGATTTGAATAAAGTGCCATTCAAATTGGATAAATAATTTGCCACAAACTATATGGAGATGAAAGAAGTATACTTGAGACAAGTATGTGCTAATAGCAATTGTTTTGGTTCTAAGGTTGCTTTCCATATTGAGAATTCGGATCCGGAACTAAAGACTATTGCTGAATACAAAAGTCGCCTCCATTGGGATAAATAGAAAGACATAATTGAAACTGAACTAAACTCGCTAAACAAGAGGAGAGAGTCTTTGGACCTATGGTCAAGACACCTCATGATATCATTCTTGTTGAACACAAGCGGGTGTTCATAAGAAAGAGGAATGAGAACAATGAAGTGGTGAGATAAAAAGTGAGATTAGTAGCACAATAGCTTACGCAAAAAAAAACCCAGCAACAATTATGATGAAACTTACTCTCTTGTGATGGATGACATAACATTCCATTATTTGATAGCTATGGCAGCAAGTATGAAACTTTTGGATGTTGTGACTCTATATTTATATGGATCACTTGATTATGAAATTTTCATGAAGATTTTAGAGGATTAAAACTCCCATGTATGAGCACAAATGAGAATCATAACATGTATAGTGTGAAATTGTAAAGATCACTATATGGATTAAAATACTCATGTCGTATGTGGTACAACCGACTAAGTAAGTTCCTTCTTTAGAAGGGATACACAAACAACAAGCTATGCCCGTGTGTGTTCATAAAGAAGTTTCACTCATGGATTCTGCATTATATTTATGTATATTGATGATTTGAACATCATTGAAACCATAGAAGATATCCTCGAAGCGAGCTCATACTCAAAGACGGAATTTAGATGAAATATTTGGGTAAAACCAAATATTGTCTCAGATTGCAGATCAAGCATATGCTTTGTGGCATATTTTTGCACCAAACTATCTACACCAAAAAACTGTTGGAGAGATTCTATCTTGATATATCACATCCATTGAGTATACCTATGATTGTTAGGTTGCTAGATGTAGAGAAAGATCTACATGGGCCTAAATGTGAAAATGAGGATGTATTGGTACCTGAAACCCCATACTTGAGTGCTATCAGTGCTCTACTTTACCTTGCCAATTTTGCTAGACCTGAAATTGCTTTCGCAGTGAATTGTTTGGTAAGACATAGTTCCCAGCCTACTAAGAGGCATTGGAACGGAATAAAAGGCATCGTCAGGAATCTATAGGGTACTAGTGATGTTGGATTCTTTTATCCCAATGGTCAAGATACTAGAATTATTGGTTACATAGATACTGGCTATCTTTGTGATCCCCATAATGCCAGATCACATATTGGATATGTCTTTTTGAGCAGGAATACAACCATCTCTTGGAAATATGTGAAACAGATATTGGTTACTACGTCACTTAACCATTTAGAGATAATTGCACTACACGAGGCCACTTGAGAGTGCATATGTCTTAGAAGACTAATTCATCACATCCCAAAATCATGTAGTGTAGATATGGATTTGATTTCCACAATCCTTTATGAGGATAATGTTGCTTGTATTGCACAGATGAAGAATAGCTATGTCAAGATACAGATGACAAAGCATATTATCCCCAGATATTTCTATCCCCATGAACAACAAGAAAATGGGAGTATAGAAATAAAGAAATTCCAAACTAGTGAAAAATCTTGCAGATTTATTTACTAAATTCTTTCCAACTACTACATTTGAGAAGCATGTACATGGTATTGGCATGAGGAGACTCAGATCATTATGGTCTCCAGGGGGAGGTATATAATCTTCATAAACATTTATCTTTGGGACAAAGCGTTGAACTATTTTTCCCTTAATTGAGTTTTGTCTCCAAGGGTTTTCTTAATTGAAGTTTTTAATGAGGCAACACATGCATTTGCATGTACACGAGCTATATACTTTTTTCTTTGTACCGATTTTTCCTATAACATTATAGTATGTAGACACTTACCTAAACACCAGAGTTCTAGTAGATTCCTTTAGACTGAGAGTTATAGTCTATTTCTTTGTCCTTGTCGTATAAGAAAGGCACCCTCCCCGCCTATATAAAAGGAGGAGGGGGCTGCATATTGTATACACACCCATAGCCTATGGACAATAGCAATAAAGTTGAGAGACCATCGGGACTATATTGTGTGCTCCTCTAGTTTTTCCTTGTCCTTATGTGATCGTTTGTTGGTAACACGACCTCTGTCCAACAACAAGATGTGTATTATCTTTTTTGGGAGATAACTGAGGATTTGCCTTAAACAAATGATATAATTGAGTATTTATCTCATGATGTTTCACTGACATGTGAGTCATGGAGCCACATGTCAATAAGATATTGATGAAAAATCATCAATTGTGTCTCTACAGACATGGTAAATAATCAAAAGTTCTTTTTTTGGACCAGTTTCCCATCAGGTTTTCCCACCATGTAAGCATGTAACCCAAGTACACATGCCCATCGGGTTTACCCACCATGTAAGCATGCATGTAACCCAAGTACACATATACTTCTATGGAATTTTTGGCACATATCGCACTATTTGAACCTGTATTTAAAAAATATCAATATATGCACGAGAATGGCAAAAATGACACTTCTGCCGCACGGTGACCGGGCAACAGCGGCGTGGAGTTGACACGTGGTGCCTAGAGTCCTGCCACCGTGTGGCAGGTGGTCGTGCGCCTGCCGCATGGCCACTGTGCGCCTCCCAGCATGCCGCCTGGCTACCATGCTGGAGGTAATTAGCTAGCTTAATTACCTGCCATAATTATTATTTTATATTAATACTTCTTTGATTTTTAAACATAGAAAATGAGCTAGAAATTTATGAAATTTTACATGCAGTCTCCTCACATAATGTACTTCATTGTGTAATTTTTCTATAATTTTATCTAGTGTGAATGTTGCTTAAAAATTTATATGATTATGTTATTTGTAGGAGTTGTTACATATAGCAAATGAGCTCCAAAAAATACAGAATTTTATGTGCAACTTTCTGACACAATCATCCTAATTGTTTTCTTTTTCAAGAATTTTATGCATCATGAATTTCGCTTTATTGATGCTGGCGCCCGGGTCACACATAGGTGGAGCACTGTAATGCCATTTTTTGCGAAATAATCTTATTTTGTTCAAAATTACAGTAATATACATTCGTTGAACAAGTGAGCAACACGTCAACAAGTCATGCAGGTTTTGTTTACAACCTTTTTTGGAAATAAAAGGTTAGACATGGTAGGTTGGCCATTTTATGATTTTTGTAGATTTTCGAGCGTACAAAATCTGTTAGACTCACAATAACATTTTGTGATCGTTATATGTTATTGTAGTGCAATAAATTTTGGAAGAATTTTGTGTGCACGATTGAGGTGGCAATGATTAGTAAGTACAAAGGTAAGTGATATTACGATGAACAGGGAATTCATATATGGAGGAGAACTTTGGATAAATGGCATAATGATAACAAAACAATAGTTGATCTGAAAAGGGGGTGACATGGCATGCAGGCTAAAGAACCAAGGATGGTACTCATATGGGCGAAGAGGATTGAACTACTACGTTGACTGTGGTCATTTGCCCTTCCTCGCGAGGACGTAGTTATGCAGGTCTTGGAGAGGGGCAACAAGGAGATTATCAACATAGGTAGGGGTGAAAACGGATCGGATAGTTTCCGACCGATCCGGACGAATACGGATACGGATTGTGTCGGATCGGATTTTTTTCGGATAATTGTCGGATCGGATACGGATACGGATTTTTTTGATCGGATACGGATGCGAATACAGTAAGCCTGATATCCGTCGGATACGAATATGAATACGGATTATCTGGATATTACGAAAACGGATATCTGGAAGTTTAGCCCAATAGCCATCCAGCCCAATACATACAGCCCATAATCCGGCCCGGCTCCCACGATCGCTACCATCCAATCCCGCTCCAGCGATATCTGCCGTCGCTCCATTTCATACATCCGAATCTTTCGAGCCCAAAGATACCGTCGCGATTGCACTCGTCGCGCGTGGCTAGGGTTTCCATCTCCCGACTCCGCCGACGATTCTTTCCTGCCTCCGCCGGCGCCTTCTCTGGCTCCCCCTTGCATCCACCGCCTCCGCCGGCGGCCCGCCTCCGCCCTCCGGCTCGCCTCCACCTCCCCCTCGCATCCACCGCCTCCGCCTCCCCCTCGCATAGTCGCATCCACTGCCTCTGCCCTCCGGCCCGCCTCCGCCTCCCCATCGCATCCACCGCCTTCTCTGGCTTCCCCTTGCATCCACCGCCTCCGCCTCCCCCCTTGCATCCACCGCCTCCGCCCTCCGGCCCGCCTTCGCCTCCCCCTCGCATCCACCGCCTCGCATCCCCCTACCAAATCTCGCCTGCTTCTGCTGGCGGCCATCTCGCCTGCCTCCGCCAGTGGCCCTACTCCTTCGCCGGCTCCCCCTCACCTACTCCTTCGGTGGCACATATTGCTCAGTAGTTCAGAAATATATTCTTTTAGGCTTTTTGTAGCTAATATTTCTCATAGCGAGTTGTTGTATCCTTCGGTGGCTTCAGTGGCACATATTTCTTCGGTCGCATCCACTGAGTGTTGTTGTATCTTATAGCGAGTTCTTTGTCATGTTGGATCTTGATAATTCTTACCGTGTCATCTTCAATCCATTAATGTTTACTAGTTGCTACTAGCTGGTTTATCTTAAGCATACTCTACTTTTAGTATCAGGTTATGATCCTGATTAGAATCTCCATGTTGGTGCTGACAATGCCCAACTGATGTTGTTTTGGAAGCAAATAGAACAAAAATAGAAACAGAAACATTGGATGGGTTGTTGATTCATTTCGTAGTCGTCTAGATCCTAATATCGTGCAAGCTTTGATTTGTACCAAAGATTGGACTGCGGCATCTAGGAAAGGTAATGTTAAGTTTTGCTCTTGTGCTTTATTGGTTTCTGTGTAGTATGTGATGAAAATTTTGATCATAATTTAATTTTTTTGATAAAACATGCAGGTGGTGGACAATTGGTGGATATATCATAACTGAGATTGACATAGAGGGCATTGAGCGTCATTTTGCATACATGATGACAACGGTTTGCTAGTCTTTTCATCGTACTACATAGTTGTTTGGTTTTATTTTATACTGTTTTGAGTATTTATTGAAATAAAACTTGTAGGCACAAGAAGTCTTAGGAGATGCTGAGATAGAGGACTTGGTGGATGAAATGGAGGAATGAAATGTTCTTATGCTTGTTCAAATTGCTATCATGTCATCATGTGTATTTCATGAATTGCATGTTGTTGCTACTTATGTAATTATGTTATGATCGACTATCGGGTATATTTTCATTGTGGATGAAAAGACTATGCTTGTTTAGATTTCATGAATGTTTTGACAAGATGAACTATTTACGTATTTTCGTTAATTTTGGATGTATAGTTTAAGGGGTTTTTATGTTCTGATAAATATTCGTAACCGTATTCGTTTCGATTCGTATTCGATCCGTATCTGTATTCGATATTATTCGTATTTGTATTCGTATTCGAGTTATCCGTATTCGTATCCGTATCCAAAAAAAATATGGTAGGGGCATTATCCGTCTGTATCCGATCCATTTTCACCCCTACCACCAACATTGGCTTTGCCGCCAAGTCTGGCGACCCTATAGATCTTAGGTGGTGCTCATTTCGGCTTATTTTTCACTATTTGGTAGTGTAGTTGGCTTATTTTGCACTGTAGATGTTGGTGACTTTTTTTTTGGCATAATTAAATTTAAAAAAACAAAAATGGAAAAAGAATAGCACATCACAGACAATGCAAAGAAATACGAAAAAAAGAAAAGGCATAAAAGTCCAAAAAAGACAAAAAGCTAGAAACAAACGAAATTAAAAAAACTAGAATCTAGAAGCTAAAAGCCCAAAGTTGAAGCCCACCTTAGGCCCTGCTTGTTTCAGTTTCAATTTCTAGTTTACTATTCCTAAATTTTGTTTTTTCTGTTTTTTTGAGTTTTTTTCATTTCCTTTTTCCTATATTCATTTGCATTGTCAGTGATGAGCTACCTGTTTTTTATTTTTATTTTTTTTAAAATTTAATTATGCCAAATAAAACCACTATCAATACAGTAAAAAATTAGCCAACTACAATATAAAATACATCATAAACCAGCTTATTTAAACCGAATTAAGTGGGCCCTTAATCAATTGAATTCCTCATAAAGCCATAATCACTATCATCGATTGTCGGAGAGCACAAAATCTCAGTGCAAATTCACAGCAATAAAGTGGTTGATTTCAAAAAGTATTCAGTTCCCATGATCCCTGTGCTGCTGCGTAAACCCTAGCTGCACATGTTGTGCCACTACAACGACGGCCAGCCAAGTCCAAGGTGTCCCCCTCTTCAACACTCCATGTGGGTAGCGCCAGGCACGTTCTCCCAGTAGGCACGCCCGAAGATGTTTGTACCACGGTTCTCTCCTATTGTACGCGGTTATTTTCAATCTCCTACCATGTAAGTAAATGGTTGATGTGTCGTTGTGGTTGGCATAAATATTCACATGAAATAATAGATTACAGAGTTAATTATTTAAGTAATAAATTGATTAATTGTCAATTACCACCACATAAAATAGTACATCTTGAATTACTACAAATATGAATTAATTCGATAAACAAAAAGATACATGAAATCATAACATCGAATGGTGACCAGGCGAGCTCGGTCTGTTGGGACAATCATTTGTTGAGTGCTCGGGGGTCTTGCATATCCTGCACTTTACTGTGCAGTTAATGCTAGTACGTTGGCTGACATCTATGTCATTCTGGAAGTGCTGCGACTGGCGACGTCCCTTCGCAGTTATCTTCAATTTCTTGTTAGGGGCCTATTGCATAATGTTAGGCCAAAGACCCTTGTAGTTTATGTCCAAGCCGTATGAGTGAAACTCTGCACGGACACACTAACAAATATGCGAAGGAGGCGGGGGAAAATAGCAACGGACTGACATATGTGCTAAGGAAAGAGGTCACACACTACAAAAGATAGCCTTCACACGATGGCCGTGTAGTCTAGGATTTTAATCGCTAATTAAATAAACATTACATATCGCTAATTATAATTAAATAAACATGAATTAACATATTAAATTCAAGCATATAAAATTTCTAAAAGTTATACAATTAGGTCAACAATGTCGGGAGATTGCATATAAAATTTTATAATTTTTAGAGCTTATTTGCTATATGTAACGGCTCCTACAAAGAACATAATCGTATAAATTTTTAAGCAAATTTCACACTGGATAAAATTATAGAAAAATTACACAATAAATTACGTTGTGTCGTAAGGCTACACATAAAATTTCAAAAATTTTGAGCTCATTTGCTATTTAAAAAATTAAAACAATTAGTAATATTAAAAATAATTAAGATAGGTAATTAAATTGGCCAATTAGTCGGCTTAATTACCTGTTGCATGGTGGCCAGGCGGCATGCTGGGAGGCGCATGGTAGCCGTGCAGCAGGCGCGCGGCCGCCTGGTGGTCGAGCAGCAGGTCGCCTGTCGTACGGTGGCGGGGCTCCAGGCGCCACGTGTCGGATCCACGCCGCTGCCGCCTGGTCATCGTGTGGCAGAAGTGCTATTTTTTTCGTTCTCGTATGTATACTGATATTTTTTTGTAATACAGATTCAAATAGTGCCATATATGCCAAAAATTCTACTTCTGTGTGAAGTTTTGGTGCAATATCCATAAATTTGTAGTTGGCTCTAATTACATAATTTATGGAGTATCTTTTTGTCTACGTGTATTTGTGTTCATTTGATATGAAATAAGAAGAGAAAATATCGTGATGTGGCGCTGTTTTCGCGTCATATTCTGCACTCAAATTTAACATACTAGTAAACATTAAGATATTTGCTTCGAGGAATAGTAGAGATTAAGAATTTAACAATAGTGTATACCATATAAAAAGAACTTAGACCCTATTTACTTACTAGTAAGGTGCCCATGCGTTACAACGAAAAACTAAATAAAATTGATGTATACTATGAAGCATCTTTTCAACAAATTTGCTTTCTTGGTATAGAGCGTGATTACTCTCATTCTTCACAATAGCGTGTAGTGACCACTGCTGGGAGAGCCGAACCCTTCGTAACTCAATGGTGCGGCGACCTCCTCGCTGATCATGCTCGAGCTATCAGCGTCGCTGCTCGCTTCCTCTGGTAGTGTGGCATGGCCAAATTGCCTTTAGCAACGTTACATAGTCAGGTCATGAAGTGTACCAATTATTATTAAATATGATCAACGGCATCAATATATGTTTGATCTTGATAACATTGCAACTTTGCATTCCTCTAGAAAAATATATTCATTGCAAGGACAGTTTAATAAGCAAGTGTTGGTATGAGCAGTCAATACACTCGATATGGTAGTTTGGCAATCTGCGCTGCACGCCACCTAATGCATATAACCAAAATGAAGCTTCTAGAGAATAGCACATGTAAGATGGTAAGTTAGGTTATTTAAATTAACTTTGTATGAATTTGCTTGTAGCTTTTTACATCTCCATACTGATATACATGAACTGGATATTTTATGTATATGTGAATATGTAGACTACTATATACTGACTAAGGAATCAATAAATGTGGAACAATTATAATGCATAGATGATCACAGTTGAGGCTGATGTGCCTAAGGCTTGTTCCTAGAGGGGGAAAATACTTTTTGTAAGCAAATTGGAGTTCCATGGAAGACACCCTCTAATTTGTTCCCAGCTTCTGAAAACTTCAATTGATGGTCTGCAAGTACATGTGAATCAATATGTAACAAATGAATTATAGCTACATATAGTTGTATAAAGATCATTGAGACCAGATTAATTAGTGCTTAACACACACATTTGGTATGGTATTGAGTGGCTGCAGCAGAGTATGGTGTAAGCTTTCTTGTCTGAAGCTACCTTTTTCCATCCTATGACGCGTAATCGCAGTGATCTTCACGATTTATAAACACACGTTTGTTAATGTTGCTGCCAGTAGTTGCCATCAATTTCTGAAGGCTAGCCGGATGGTTACTATTGTTGCTAGAGCTTGATCTGTACATCTGATCATTTTTAAGGAAAAATTGTGAAGCCAAAAAATATGAAGATCACAATGATATTACAATAAATCGAATTAGACCATCACAAAAAAGTTAACACAAAAATACAACCAGAGAAAAAGAGGCTACTCGACTCTCGAACCATGACCTCACAGACCTCCCCGCTCCCCTCTCCCCACCCCGCGCGCCGCCTCTTCCCCTCCCTCCCACTCCGCTCCTTTCTGATTAGGAAGATAGCAATTTCTAGTTGGTACTTTCGGCAGCATGTATTAGATTTTCTTATGTGCTGAAAACTAAAACTGAAAAATATAATGAGCATTTGGATGTGCAGATATAGATTATAAATTAAAAAGATTGATTTGGAGTAAACATCTTACAATGCTTAAACTTTTCAATTTCAAAGGTTAATCCCTTCATGTACATAGTCATTAATCATCATTTTCATCATTTCCACTTTCCAGTATATGTTCATTAGAAGCATGGAGAAAATCTTGCATTCTCATGTAGCAATATTATACACAAGCAACAATCAACATTAATGTCTGTAATCTTCAACAATCAACATTATACACAAGCAAAAGCAATAGCTATTTGTGAAGCATACCTTAATGTGGCGGGGAGGCGGGAGCGGTGGGGGAGCGGCGACGGGAGCGGCGAAGCGGCGGGGACGGCGGCGGATCTCGAGCTACTACGGTCGTGGCGTCTTCGATTTCATCAACCGTGTGGACCAGCTCGGCGACGCCATCTAGGAGGTGGTGGCACGAGGGGAGGAGGCCGTCCGAAGGGTGGAGGAGGTAGTGGGGTTCCTAGGACGGACCAAGGCAGCCGGCTGCATGCGGAGGCTGACTGAGGCGGCAGAGGGGATCCGGCCTCCCCGTCATCGGATCCGCCGCCGTTCACCGCTCCGCCTCCAGATCCGGCGGCCTCGAGCGAATCCGGCGCTGCCGCCTTACCCGCCGGATCCCGAGCACCTCCACGCTGGATCGGCCGAGCTTCGCTCGCGTCGGACCGTCTCCGCCTCGATATGCTAGATGATATGGCGGCGGGAGGGCAAGGGGTGGGGCGAGGAGAGCGAGGGGAGGCGGATCGGGCGGCGGGAAAGCGAGGGGAGGCGGATTAGGCGCGGGGAGAGCGGCGGGGAGGCGGGCGGTGCGGGGTGGGGAGGCGGGGCGGCGGGGAGAGTGAGGCGGGAGAGCGGGGCGAGGCGGCGCGCGGGGAGCGCGAGGCGGGGAGCGAGAGGCGAGCAAGGTGGGGAGAGAGTGAAGGAAGTGGGGAGAGGAGGAGGACGACGGGGCGGGCGGGAGGAGGAGGAGGCGGCGGGGCGGAGGAGGAGGAGGCGGCGGGGCGGAGGGGGGGTAGCGGCGGGGGGGGAGGAGGAGGCGGGAGAGGAAGGGGCGGCGGCGGGTGGAGGAGGCGGCGGCGGGTGGAGAGGGAGGAGGAGGGGGTGCGGCGGGGGCGAGGGGGGAGGGAGGCCGGGAGGGGAGGCGGCGGGGAGGAGGCGGCGGGGAGAGCGAGGGGAGGAGGCGCGCCGGGAGAAGGGAGGCCGAGAGGAGGAGGGGAGGAGGGGGCGGCTGTTGGAGGGTTTTAGAGTTGGCCGGGAGGGGGATGGGAGGGAAGATTTGATGGGCTAGATTGGATGGA
This sequence comes from Melocanna baccifera, assembly GCA_036346265.1. Taxonomy (NCBI): domain Eukaryota; kingdom Viridiplantae; phylum Streptophyta; class Magnoliopsida; order Poales; family Poaceae; genus Melocanna; species Melocanna baccifera. The sequence continues at coordinate 27,083,392 of CM070678.1, forward strand.
GGTTTCGGCAACCACCAACTCCTTCTTTTTAAGTAGTAAAGATTTCGAGTGTGGAAGTTTTGAACGAATCCTACAGGTATTATATTATTGATTCCTCGGAATTTCGGTAAAATTCATGGATTCCAAACTGAGCCCTCGCTCGGTCGAAGTGTCGAACGTCAGGTTTCTGAAAGGCAGCGTTAATGGAGTCAGGTTTCTCACCGGTTAGCGGGCCGCTGGTCCATCCCGAAGTCGACTGGCATTCGGCCCAGCCACTCTCCAGCCCGGACCAACTACCACGTCAGCTAACCAGACATCCAATCCACTCCTTCGAGCTGCAGACGACATGAGCAAGATGGAGGCGCTCCTCCGGTCGCTCTCCACAACCGCCGCGGCGGCGCTCCTCCTCGTCCCCACCGCGCCCATTCCTACCACCTTTGCTACTAGTAGAGCCGTGAGCGGCAGGCGGTGGAGCAGCGTGAGGACCAGCGCAGGAGGCGGGGGCTGGCTGTCGGGGCTGCTTGGAGGGAAGGGCGGCGGCGGCGCGCCCACGGCGATGACGGTGACGCCGGGGACCGTGAAGGCCGGCGACCCCGTGCTGCACGAGCCGGCTCAGGAGGTGGCCCCGGGGGACGTCCCCTCCGAGAAGGTCCAGGGCGTCATCGACCGGATGATCGCCGTCATTCGCAAGGCATCCGGCGTCGGCCTCGCGGCCCCGCAGATCGGCGTCCCCTTGAAGGTCTGCGTAGTCAAGAACACGATTCGTACGGCCGCGCTCGCATTGCATTGCTCTCCGGTTCCTTGCCTTAGCACTTACCACTCCACTCGCTTATGTTCAATCTTGAAATACCATGGCCACATTGCTCAACCTGTTGGCTTCATCAATGGCTTAAGGAGGCAGGTAAAAGAACGACACTTTTTTTCGAGGGATGTCTGAGGTACGTTCCTTTATGCAATATTATTACTAGAGGTTCATGTATCAAGACATTGAGGGTATGAAAACTGCATTGCATTGTACTGAATTGTATCCTGATGTTCGCACACTTGTATTCTGGCGATGGCAGTGTTGATGGATATAGGGCGGCCGTCGAGTGACATCTAGATGTTGAGGTTTCGAGTTTGGACCAAAATGGACGTCCCATCAAGGTCGAGGCTTCGGGATGGCAGGCACGCATCCTGCAGCACGAATGTGATCATCTTGAAGGCGCACTCTATGTTGACAAGATGGTCCCGAGGACATTTAGGATTGTTGATAACTTGGATCTGCCACTTCCCATTGGATGTCCTCCACAAGGTGCACGATAATGTGGACAGCATTCCAAATTTTCTTTTCAAGCAGAGGTACTTGGCCTTCATAATATTTCCAAACATTTATTCAATTGTCATGAATTGATTTTTCTATACATTCTGTGGTCATAATGCTGAGATGCATGCGAAGAATTGTGGCCTTGTATGTCGACTTTTCAACCCATGGTAACATTTCTTATTAAATGTAAGATGATAACTACATCAAGGTTATCACAGCGATAAGGCGAGGCGAGGCGCCAGACTACCTTCACATCTTTTAGGCGAGGATGGCGTGCGACGAGGCGACGCCATACTCACATCCTAACCTTTTATGACAACAATTTTGTTGAACATTGACAGCAATTTTAACTATGTATCAAAGCAAATAAACATGAATAATAGTGCAGCTTGAAAACATGAATGTTGAATGGCATACCTTGACGACATTGTCCATTGTTTGCCGACTTTGCTCTTCTCCCAAGTAGCATGCAGCTCCCATGAGTCCATTACTGCCATGGTGCAAAACTTAGTACGTTAGTATACTATTAACACCTTCCAATAAATTGAAGTGACAAATTGTACATACAAATTATGAAAACAAGACAACAATATCAATAAAAATTAAAAATGATTACATGACAAATGAAATCATAATGGCATAGTCCATACAAATGAAACCATAGTGGCATGATTACAAGATAACAGTAGCTTAAAAGTCACACAAGTCTACACAACCAAAAAGACCAAAACACCGACAATCTAGCACTCATCTCTCAATAATAATCCATCTCGAATGCATCCAAATCATTGCCATCCATATTGCCGCCATCACTCTCCATATCATCAGGTGGAGCTTTACCATAATCATCAACCTCCTCGTCATCAAAAACAAAATCTTCATCCTCATCTTCAGTGTCTGAATTTGAGTGTGGCTCACCTTCTTCAACCACCCTCTTGTAGAACTAGAAGTGTGACGCCGAGAATAGCTTATGACATCACCCCTTTTTAATGTTCTAGGAAGATTGCGACCTTGAAGTGTGCGTGATGCACCAACAGCTTCATCAACATGTTCCCATGTAAGGTCATCACACCCACGGTGACCTTGAACTGGTTCGGCCAGTGGGTTAACCCATTCATTGTCCCAATCAAATTCATCTATGACCAAAGGGTCATAGTTGTCGCCTTTCTGACGCCGCTTTTCAAACCTACTTTTCATCTTTTGGTTATATTGAACGTAGACCAAATCGTTCAATCTTTGGTGCTCCAACCGGTTTTCTTGGTATGGATCTACAAATAGTTTATAGAAATCAAAGCAAACAAAGTAAATAAATTATTGCTTTACCACATATGTAGCTACAAATTGAGAGTTGAAAAAGAATGGTTTGGCACATTCACTTACAAACTCAAAGGTACTCCAATTGCGCTCACAACCGGAGGATGAACAGCAAAGACTAACGATACGCTTCGCAAATCTTTGTAGCTCTATGGCTCGGCCACCGTATGCATGCCACCAATCAACTAAAATGACAATAAGAGACTCTAGTTAATTAATATTGAATACACATAATTGAAAAAGTCTATGCAACACTATAGAACTTACGAGGATTCCTTGATTCTTGGTTTTGGATTGCTAATTGATTTGAAAATGCTTCTCCTCGCTGGTCCTCGTAGAAAATGGCTAGCGTATCAATCTTGTTTCGAAGATCGACATCAGGCACCATTTGCAAGCACATCATTGAATGCTCCTCTTAGCTCACCAACATATGCATCATCACCTCTTTTCACGATGGAAAAGAATTTCCCTGGATTCAAGAAGAGTGCAGCCCCATACAATTTGTGGTCCATTTGCTTCACCCAACGTGTGTCAATAATGTTCATGATTTTCTTGAGCAATCTTGACTTGTTTTGGGTAGGGAAACCTGATTTGATTTTCTCCTTTGCTTGAGCCATACATGCGGCAACCTCCGGCAAGGCGGGCTTCTCATCTCCATCAACCACCCTCAGCACAACAAGTAGTGGTTGTGAAGCTCTTAAGCAATCTTCAATTGAATTCCAGAATTCCTTAGAAAGGATAATTTCATACACACTTTTACCTGCCTCTGTGGTTGCCAATTTAGCCCTAGTCCAATCTTCACTAACAAATAGATATCTCAAAGCATCTTTGTGCTTGTGCAAACTTCGCAAAGTAAGGAAAGATGTGGCAAAACGAGTAGCAACAGGTCTCACAAGATTCCTCCCACCTGTCTTCTCCCTCATTGCATTAAGAAGCTTACCATGTCTATAAATAAATGTGGTGACACGTTTGGCACGTGCAATAGGCTTCTTAAATTCCTTTAACTTCCCGATATCTTCCAACATAAGGTCCAAGCAATGTGCAGCACAAGGGGTCCAAAACAGTGTAGGAATCCTCTCCATTAGAAGTTTGCCCGCTGCCTTGTAGTTAGCGCCATTATCGGTGACAACTTGAACCACCTTCTCTTTGCCAACGTTCTCAATTATCTTCTCTAGCAAATCTGCTAGCATCCTTGCATCATGTGTTTGATTTGATGCATCAATAGACTCTAAGAAGAAAGTCCCCTCCGGACTATTGACAAGGAAGTTAATCAAATGACGTCCTCTTCTATTCGTCCATCCATCCGACATGAGTGTGCAGCCATATTGCTTCCAAGCCTCCTCATGCTTCTCCCTCAACTTATTTGTCTCTTTAACGTTCTCCTCAAGCAATGGCACCCTCAGCTCATGGTAACTAGGAGGCTTATAACCAGGACCGTATTGCCCAATGGACTCACACATAACCTCGAAGCTCCTTGCGTTTGCAGCATTAAATGGTATGCCACACTCATAGAAGAACTTGGATATATGCATGGTCACAACATGTCTTTCTTCTTTGGTCCTCATCTTTGCCTCCAAGGAACATTGAGAAGTGCCCTTGGTATGTCTTTGCTCAACCACATCTTCAGGTTTTGGTCGAAGCATAGCAGCAATGGACTTGTTTTGCTTTGCTTTTGGTACTGGAACATTGCAATTAAGGGTGGATTGCTTTCTTTTTTGCTGCTGTCCCAGAACTTGGTAGTGGCACAATGGCAGAGGCAACGGTAGAGGCTACGGAGCCACCACCGCTGGCTACCTCAACTACATTATCTCCTTCATCATCATCTAAGTTAAGTGGTCTGTTTCTTCTATTCTGCTTCAGATATTCTTGCATCTCTTTGATGATTGGTGTCGTCGTCTTGGCACATTTTTGCACATCTCCATATCCACCTATGAGATTGTCATGAACCGGGGTAAACACCACTAAGAAGATGGCCGGATGGCGTCGGCGTAGAGGGAGGGAGAGAGATTAGATGAGAAAGACTATAATATTTCTCTTCATTGGTTGCTTCCTCAATAGCATGCGGTGGCCCTCTTTATATAGATGAGCCCCCCTAACAGATAGAGTCTAATTCCAATCCTATCTCTAACAAATATAGAAACTCATATCATATCTCTAATTATATCTCTAACAAAAGGAATCTAATCTTTAACTCAAATAGAAACCAATATCTAATTCCTAATAATAACTCGACTGGGCCTTGGACCCAAGGCTCATATCCCTGACACTACACCCCTCTCGGACATGCAGCTCGTCCTCGAGCTGCTAGGCGGCGGTCATGATGCCAATGGACGACCTCTGACGCCGGTGTAGAATACGAACGATGGCGGAGTTCTGCAGCGGGTGGAGACGGCCGACTCGATCCAAGCGGAACAGGGTTAACGATGCCTGCAAAATTTTGTTTATTTTTTTAATTTCTTTTTTTTACCTTTTTTTCTTTTTTTCTTTTTTTTAATTTCTTTTTTCCCTTTTTTTTGTTTTTTCCCTTTAGCTTCTGAAGGAAGCTACTTGGTGGTAACCAAAAGGCGACCACCGTAGAAACCACAGGACCGGATGGTGCGGGCTTGCGGTGGGTCCGGAACAGCGGTCGGGCGGCAGGCAGGGCGGCGAACGACGAAGCGTATGGTAGGAGCTGGCGGCCGGCGGCGTCGGCCAGCGGCGAGAGCCATGGCCGAACCAGCCGTGAGTAAGCGGCGGGGCGAGTGGCGCGGTGAGCCTCGGCGAGGGCAACGGCGGGTGGCGGTAGTCCAGCGACCAGCGGCGGAGGAAGCCGGCGGGAAAGCGGCGAAAAGCCGGCCGGTGGGCTGCGGCGGTGGTGCAGCGGATCTGGAGCGGCGGCTGAGGCGTCGGCCGTCGCGGTGAACCCGCGGCGGCCGAGCAGTGAGTAGCGAGCGGAGGCGGCGCGGCGGGCGAGTGGCCGGCGGGCGGCGATGCGACGAGCGGCCCGAGCGGCGGCGGCGGGGAGTCGGCCACGGCGGGCGGCCCAGCGGGGATGTGGTGACTACGCGGCGGAGTGGCGGCCGGGGCGATCTCGAGCGCGGCGGTGGCGTCTCCAGCCGACGGAACCGTGGCGGCCGAGCGGGCGAGACCGCCAGCGTGAGTCGACCACGCGCGGGCGCGGCGTGGGTAGAGTGGCGGCGGGATCACCGGCTCCGGCCAATGACGTTCATTTGGACCCGAGCGAGCAGGGAGGCGATGAGGTGCCGGCGTTGATGGACATGTAGAACCAGTTGAAGAAGGGGCCCTTGCTCTCCTTCTCGCGCGGGTCGTCCTCATCGAACTGGTCGGCGCCGACGGAGGAGACGCAGGGCTTGATCCCGCCGGTGCCGATGGTGATGAGGTAGAGTGCGGCGAAGAAGGCGGCGTTACGGCGTCTTTGGGGTGGCGGAGCGCCGTTGGTGGCGCAGTTGGGGGGCCTCACGCCGGACGACGGCGGGTGTGCCGCTGGGCGGAGGCGCCGGAGAAGATGCGTTGGCGATCGGGTCGGCATTATCCTCCTCATCTTTCGCAGCCAGCAAGTTGATATCTACCGTCTTCTCTGCTCTGCCAGCCTCTTGTTGCGCCTTCTCTCGCTCCTTTAAGATTTTTTTCAAAGATGCCATGTATGTTGCGGAAGCAGTCCGCTATCTCCTTGCTATGTTTCTCCATCTTGTCGGCGCTAGCCTTTATTATGGCCAACGACTCAGCAGCAGGATGAGTCGTAGGAACCATGGCAGCCGAAGTCGTGGGAAGGGATCGACTGCTCTGATACCAAGTTGTCATGAACCGGGGTAAACACCACTAAGAAGATGGCCGGATGGCGTCGGCGTAGAGGGAGAGGGAGAGGGAGAGACTAGATGAGAAAGACTATAATATTTCTCTTCATTGATTGCTTCCTCAATAACATGCGGTGGCCCTCTTTATATAGATGAGCCCCCCCTAACAGGTAGAGTCTAATTCTAATCCTATCTCTAACAAATATAGAAACTCATATCATATCTCTAATTATATCTCTAACAAAAGGAATCTAATATTTAACTCAAATAGAAACCAATATCTAATTCCTAATAATAACTCGACTGGGCCTTGGCCCCAAGGCCCACACCCCTGACAGAGATGCTGCTTCAATCTTTTGATTCCACCACATACTCTCCTGTCACAAAGTGAACATTGCAGCAAATCTCTATTGCCAATCTCTGGCCAAAAGGCATACTTCCATCCTGGGTCTTTAGACTTCGCCTTCCTTGTAGGATCTTTCTTTGGATCATACTGTCCATCTCCTTCAGCGGCAGCCATAGTAGTTGCTATTACGGGTTCACTTTCATTTGCCATTGTGCTATACTGCATAGTAATGAACATAGAAAGTTGGAAACATGAATAAAAGCATGTCTATGCAATAAAAACATCTAGCAACATCTAACAATCTAGCAACAATACTAAAGGATAACATCTAACAATCTGGTTGAGCTTGTAGCATATGGGTAGCAAGTAGCAACAATACTATAAATACTCAGAACAGCCGGCGGAGAACCTAAGGGCTGCGGCCTACGGGAATAGGGAGGTGGCGGCGTGGAGGCCCGGAGGGAGGCGGCGGTGTGGAGCCCGGAGGGAGGCGGCGACGTGGAGGCCCAGAGGGAGGCGGCGTGGAGCCCAGAGGGAGGCGGCGGCGTGGAGGCCCGGCGGGAGGCGGCGGCAGGGAGGGCTGAAAGCCCAGAGGGAGGCGGCGGCGTGGAGGCCTGGAGATCGCCCGAGTGCGCCGAACTCCCTTCGCTTCGCATGTAACGCCTACGCCCGTATTTTCTCCCCCCATTTCTCCCGCGCTCCCTCCCGCGCTCCCTCCATTTTCCCGCTGTTTCCCGCCTGTGCACAGAGGTATGGCGCCCGCCTTGCTCTTGCGACGCGGCGACGTGGCCATGGTGACGACTAGGCGACGCCAGCCCGTCCGAGGCGGACGCCATACGCACCTGAGGCAAGGCGATGGCCGTGGCGACAGCTCCAGGCCGCTCCGATGCCTAAGCGACGATTAGGCGACGCCTTAATAACCTTGAACTACATGATTTGTACGGTGCCCTTTTAGAACAAGAATTTGGCAGTCTGGTAGAACTGGAATTTCGGTGTTTCCACATAGTCTCATCAGCAGCATTTGCAATACTGTGCACATGGAACTAATGCTCAAGTTTTTATTATATTACTGATATCCTTCAGGCTTCAACTTCTATGTATTTCTTACGACATGAATTTTGATCTGTTTAGGGGGTTGAAAATGACAGAGATTCATGAAATTACTGTAAACTATTGTGGTTAGTTCAATTGTTCAAATCACTTTTGGTGGTTTATATTAGATATGTGTATAACCTAGGGGCTTATTTGCACTTTGTATGGATGTATATATTGGCCTGTTGGCCCTCTTGCAATACAACAACCAAAACCATTTACATGGTATCAGAGCAAGGTTAGGGTTAGGGTTTCTGGCTGGCCGCAGTCGCCGCCGCCGCCGGAACACTCTCCCTTTCCTTCTTTCTACTTTTCCTCCCGCGCAGTGTCGCTGCTCCACTTCCTCGGGTCCGACCGCCGGCACTTTAGATCCGGCCGAGCCACCTGATCCGGCCACCCAGAAGTCGCAGCCGCCCACGGCCTTCTAGATTGGGCTCGAACAGCCAGATCCGGTCGTCATCCGGCCGGTCGCCGCTCATCTGGCCAGCGGCGCGCCGGCGGTCGGCGCCATCAAAGCCGCCGCCACGATCGCGCCGCTGGAGCCATTGTCATCACCCGGGGCCGTCGCCGCCTTATCTATCGCCACCACCGCCGCGCGTCGTCGCCGCTGAGGGTTCTTACTGTCGCCATTGCTCGTGGGGCCTTGCCGCCGTTTGCCGCTTTGTGGTTTGGCCGCCCGCTGTTTTGGCCTTTTGGATCTGAGGTAGTCTTTAACCGTTGTTTAAAGTAGTGTAGCTCAAAAAAAAAGAGAAAAAAAGGTAAAAAAGCAAAAAAAAGGAAAAAAAGAAAAAGGGAAGCAAAAAAAATGACTTCCACTGGTGGTTCTTTTGTCATCCCACTCGCTATTCGTTTTGATGGTACGAATTTCCGGGAGTGGGCGGTGCACCTGCGGATCCTCCTCAACAGTCAGCGTCTGTGGGGTTATCTCACTGGTGAGGATCCCTGCCTGTCTCGTCCTACACCGCCCATCCAGCCTGCTCTCCCTGCTGATGCAGATCAGGCGGCTCGGGACAAGGCCAATGCCGCGTTGGAGGAGGCCTTGGAGCTCTATTAGTCTGCCCTGCACGCCTATGAGCTATGGCAGGCGGCTGAGGCTCGTGCTACTGCCATCCTGGTATAGCATGACCGTGGCTATCTCTATGGACGTGGTGGAGCTGCCGACGACACAACTTATGTGGGAGCGTCTTCGAGCTCACTATCAGCCGACGAGTGATGCTATGTATCTCTCAGTCGTGCACTGGGCGCACTCCCTTCAGCAGCTCGATGCCACCGTCGACGACTTCTACCAGCAGATGCCAGAGGTGTGGCGTCAGCTTGACTCTCTTAGGCTGGATGTTTGCTGGACCTGTCCCTACTATGTGCGGCTCTGTGCTCATCAGGAGACTCACCGTCTCTATGATTTCCTGACACGTCTTCGGCCTGAGACTGTGCGGGCTCAGCTCCTGACTCGCCACCCGCGCCCGAGCCTAGTGGAGACTCTCACAGCTGTGCGTGCTGAGAAGACTTGTCTTCATGGTACGATTCGATCTGCGGCGGTCTTATGCGCCTCTGCGCTGCTTCTTGACCGCCGAGCTCTCTCCCGGCTCCTAGCGCCCCTATAGCTGCTGCTTCTACTACAAGTCTTCATTGCACCTACTGCCAGCATGATGGTCACAGGTACCAGGACTGCTACAAGAGGAGGAAGGACTAGAGTCGTCGGGGTGGACGTCCCCCGAAGGGCTCTGGCAGTTCCTCCTCTCACCAGGGCTCCACCAGTAATGCCGCACAACAGTTACTCTCGCTTCTCCAGCGCCTTGGTGTCGGCTCATCCTCAGACTCCTCAGGTTCAACTCGTCTAGCTCTTGCTTCTCAGCAGTCTTCCACGCCTCCGCCTCCTCCCTCATCAGGTACTTTATCTCCGTGGATCTTAGACTCAGGTGCTTCTTTTCACATGACACCAGATTCTACACATCTCACTTCCATACAACCCACGATTTCTTCTTCTACTGTTCAGACTGCAAATGGTACCCCTCTGCCTGTTGTAGGTCGAGGCACGTTGTCTACCTCCTTTCATGTTCTTGCAGTTTCTCATGTTTCTCAGCTTACTTTGCAGCTTATGTCGACTGGTCAGATCACTGATCACGACTGTCGTGTTATTCTTGAGTCTGACTCTTGTTCTGTTCAAGATCGTCGCACGGGGACTCTGCTTGGTACTGGCCCTCACCGCCGTGATTTGCAGCGTCTCTGGGAGCTTGACTGGCTTCATCTGCCCTCCGCTCTCTCCACTAGCTAGTCAGCTACCACCACTCCCTCTGGGCTTGCTGCGTCCACTACCTCTTTCGCTCAGTGGCACATCGTCTCGGTCATCTTTGCGGTTCACGTTTTTCGTCACTTGTTGGTCGTGGTGTTCTTGGGTCTGTTTCTGGGGATACCTCTTTACATTGTATGGGTTGCAAGCTTGGCAAACAGCTGCAGCTCCCCTATCCCTCTAGTGACTCTATTTCTACTCATCCTTTTGATCTTGTACACTCTGATATTTGGGGTCCGACCCCCTTCGTTTCGAAAGGGGGTCATCATTACTATGTGATTTTCATTGATGATTATTCTCGTTACACTTGGCTCTATTTTATGTCCTCTCGCAGTCAGCTTCTCTATTTATCAGCGCTTCGCCACTATGATTCGCACTCAGTTTGATTTGGCTATTCGTGTGCTTCGTGCTGACTCTGCTGGCGAGTATCTCTCTACAACCTTTCTCTCTTTTCTCGCTGAACAGGGTACTCTTCCCCAGTATTCTTGTCCTGGTGCTCATGCTCAGAATGGTGTCTCTGAGCGTAAGCATTGTCACTTATTTGAGACTGCTAGAGCCCTCATGCTTGCCTCCTCTATTCTCTCTTATTTTTGGGCTGAGGCTATCTCCAGTGCTATTTTCCTTATTAACATGCAGCCTTCCACCGCCCTTCAGGGATCTACTCCTGTCGAGCGTCTTTTTTGGTCGAGCTCCGGAGTATAGTCACCTTCGCAGTTTTGGTTGTGTCTGCTTTGTTCTCCTCCTACCTCGTGAGCGCACTAAGCTGACTGCTCAGTCAGTTGAGTGTGTTTTTCTTGGAGTCTTGAGCATAAGGGTTATCGCTGTTATGACCCTGTTGCACACCGGATAAGGATTTCCCGGGATTTCACCTTCGACAAGTCTCAACTTTACTACCCTCGTTCTCCTCCAGACAGATCTGATTCTCTTGCTGAGTCGGTCTCCTTTTTGACTTTCCCTCATTCTTCACCTACTTTCACTAATGCTTCACCTCGTCCACCTCCTTCAGCCTCATCTTCGTCTGATCCTCCTCCACCTTCGGACTCTTCTCACTCTTTTGTTGAGGTTTCACCTTTTCCCTTACACTACTCATCGTCCTCGACCTCCTCCTTCTCCAGTTGGCTCTCCCCCCTTGCTGGGCTCTGTTCCTAGTTCCTCTTCTCCGTCATTGTTAGATCCTGCTCCCAGATACGACATTCGTGATCGCCACACTGTTAGGCAGCCTGAGCGCTATGGCTTTGCAACCACAGCCTCTTCTGAGCCTGACTTATCGTGAGGCTGTTGCTCATCCTGAGTGGTAACTTGCAATGTCTGAGGAACTTGCTGCTTTGGAGCGTACTGGTACTTGGGATCTTGTACCCTTACCTGCCCATGTCACTCCCATCACATACAAGTGGGTATACAAGATCAAGCTTGGATGGTTCTCTTGAGCGCTACAAGGCTCGTCTTGTGCCGCGTGGCTTTCAACAGAAGCATAGTCGTGACTATGATGAGACCTTTGCTCCTGTCGCCCATATGACCACCGTTCGCACTCTCCTTGCTATCGCCTCCGTTCAACAGTGGTCCATCCTCAGTTAGATGTCAAGAATGCCTTTCTCAATGGCGAGCTACGCGAGGAGGTCTACATGCGACCGCCCCCTGGGTATTCTGTCCCTGATGGTATGGTCTGTCGCCTTCGTCGCTCTCTCTATGGGTTAAAGCAAGCTCCTTGTGCTTGGTTTGCCCGGTTCTCATCTGTTGTCACTGCCGTTGGTTTCTTTGCCAGTAATCATGACCCTGCTCTTTTTGTTCACACCTCTTTTCGGGGTCGGACGCTTCTCCTTCTCTATGTTGATGATATGATCATTACTGGTGATGACTCTCACTACATTGCTTTTGTGAAGGAGCGTCTCCGTGAGCAGTTCTTAATGTCTGATCTGAGTCCTCTTCATTACTTTCTTGGCATTGAGGTTACTGCTACCTCCGAGGGCTACTATCTCTCCCAGGAGCGTTACATTCAGGATATCCTTACTTGCGCTTGTCTTACTGATCAGCGTACAGTGGATACTCCATGGAGCTTGGTGCTCATTTTCGACCTACCGATGGCGAGCCTCTTGAGGATCCTACTTGCTACCGCCATCTTGTTGGGAGTCTAGTATATCTTGGCATCACTTTTCCTGACATCTCTCATGCAGTTCACATCTTAAGTCAGTTCGTATCTGCTCCTACTCAACTCTATTACAGTCACCTTCTTTGTGTTCTGCAATATCTTCGTGGGACCATCACTTGTCGTCTTTTCTTTCCTCGCTCTAGCTCATTGCATCTTTAGGCATACTCTGATGCAACCTGGGCTAGTGATCCTTCTGATCGCCGATCTCTTTCTGCCTATTGCGTTTTCCTTGGATCCTCCTTGATTGCCTAAAAGACCAAGAAACAGACTGCTGTTTTCCGTTCAAGCGCTGAGGCTGAGTTGAGAGCCATGGCGTCGTTGACAGCTGAGATCACATGGTTTCGGTGGCTACTTGAGGATTTTTGTGTTTCTACTCCTGCACCGACTCTTCTCTTATCAGATAGTACTGGCGCGATCAGCATTGCTCGAGATCCTGTGAAGCATGAGCTCACTAAGCACATTGGAGTAGCTGCTTCATACATGCGCTCACAAGTGCAAGATAAAGTTATTGCTCTTCAGTATGTACCCTCAGAGCTTCAGTTAGCAGATTTCTTCAGCAAGGCGCAGACGGTTGCTCAGCATCGGTTCTACCTTTCCAAACTCAGTGTTGTTGACCCACTATGAGTTTGAGGGGGGTATTAGATATGTGTATAACCTAGGGGTTTATTTGCACTTTGTATGGATGTATATATTAGCCTGTTGACCCTCTTGCAATACAACAACCAAAACCATTTACAGTTTAGTTGTGTTTTTCCCCTCATGGACCAGGATGTGTGGTCTAGTAGTTTGGCTTACTATGGTATGTCCCCTTTTGTTAGAATGGAGGTTTAATATACCTAAACTAACTAGCAAAAGAAATCACATGCACGCTGGATGTAACATCATTATGTTGTGCTGTTCATGGCTCCAGAACCAATTTGAGTATGCAATATTTTTATGATATAATATTCTCTCCAATATATTAAATTCAGTACCTTTCTATATCAATTCAAGATAGGTTGATGGGTGGTCAAATGTGATCCATTTGAAATTTTTTACTTTTGGAAATGTGAGGTACGGAGAGGGCCTTCAAGAAAAGAAAAATGGAAGTTTTGATATGAAGATAGAATACGGAAAATGAGCACTAATAGAAGTTTACAATAAAAAAAATTGTTTGAACACTTATGTTGTCATGATAACTTGTAGTACTAAATATATAATATTTCTCTTAGTGTCTTTTACATGCATTTTAGAAAACTCCCTTACAATCGGGACAATGGAGTGCTTATGTTCCCTCCTACTGTTGGAAAGAAGTATGAGATGGAAGGCTATGGAATGGTGAAGTGCGAGGAATAGGAACTTGAACCTGAAGGAAGAAAAATCACTTGTGATGACAGAGTAATGGGACTTGTTCACAACTTCACGACCCTTAGGAATTGTGAGTTAGCAACCATGACAAGTGCAAAGTAAGTTGCAACGTGGATGGGGACCAAAACATTTCAGTAAAAAGACCACACATTAAAAATTACCTTCACCCTTCCAAGCCAAAATGTTTGTCCATCTTCCAGGTTTCAAGCATATTGCTGTCTACTTAAGGACCCAAGCTCCCAAGAAAAATGTGACTTTAAAGGCATGCACACATTTGGGACAGTACTTTGAAGGCACAATTTGTAGGTATTTCTGATTATTGACAGTTGAAAGTTCCCTTGTTTTGGAAGCAGAATACATGAAACACAAGTAATGCAAACTATAAGCTAGTGTATCCTTACCTTAAGATGTACCACATATGGGATAATGGGATAGAAAGATCGTTGAAGCTGTTTACAGTAATTCAGGAGTTGAGATCGCTTTGCTATGATTATCTTAAAACAATAAAGACTACCAAATGTGAGAACAAGAGATAAGTATGAATTAAAACTTTTAGCATATTAAGTGCCCTATCTACAGTAGAGTTATGATTCAAGTTTGAGTTATGATTCAAGTTTGCCTACCATGGGCAACAAACCACAAGAAAGAGACATCTTATTTCATTCTTTAACATTTGCCTCTTCAATTGGTTTTGTCCTGTGATATAGGAGGCTACTTGTCCAATAGTTTGTTTTGATTGGTCTCTGTTCTATAGTCCCATCATTGAACTAGAATTTCAAAAATAGGTTGGACTGCATGAAATTGAGTGCTATAGATATTAAGTTGGTGTCTAACAAAATCTCCAGTCTTCTTGATAACAGAAAGGCTCAAGGGTGAGATAACCATTCATCAAATCAAGCATTTTCCAAATTTGAGACAGTTTCCGATCCATTACCTGGAGGAAAGAAGCTTGCCATGGAAAATGAAACACCTGTCAGAAACCTCACATGAGCAGGTTCTACTGAGTACTGACACCCACAATATACTAACTGAGCGGCATAGTGAGGTGGTTGAAGACTTGATGTTCCTTTTTGTCATAAAGATTAGTCATTGGGATCCTTCAAATCTTGCCTTAATGCAGCAACTAACCTATGCCTAGCTTTTTTCCATCACACAGGGCACCATACCGCAGAACAAGGCAACCTGCACATGGTCTGCGCATTTCTATATGTTTGTTCTCCTTTTCAAAGTAGAGGAAAAATTGTCCCTTGCCCCCAACCACTCATTGCAGAGAATCCAAACTCATAATCTATTAATTAATTAGTACCTGCACTATAGGATTCCGCCTGTCTGTGCCATTCTCCACAGTCCACACTGCTATATAGATGCCTTTAGGAAGACCCATACAGATTCAGAGCTAATCACCAGTAGAGAAGGAGAGAGATTAGCTAGCTAGCAATGGCAGCCCGCCAAGGTAGCAGGAGGACAAAGACAGAGCAGTGGCTGTTTGGTGGGAAATGGAGGGGAATTGTCAAAGAGACAAGACATCCTGTTACCTCTGAGGTTAAGCCCCCAAACCCCACCACCATTCAGAAGGATGAGGATATCTGCCTTGAGAAGTCTAGAGTGCATCTGCCTGATCTGGGACAGAGGGAGATCATTGATGTTGCGCCCGGGAGGAAGTCGATGCCAGAGATGGAGATCAACATGAAAGAAGTTGTTGCGGTGCTCGGGGTGCGGGTGATGGCCGCAGACATGCCGCCATTCATGCAGTTGCATGCATTCCGATGTGCTAAGCGATCCCATAATAGCTCGGATAAGTTCAGCTCAAGGCAGCTGGCCCATGATGTGAAGAAGGTGAGCTGCGTGCAAATCGTGATCTTTGGCTTGTATTAGCATCCATCTGTTCATTTTCTTTCTTTTCTTTAACGTTCAAATGAGTTCTTCGTGAAATCAAATTTTAGAAACTGTCAAATTAAGCAGCCTGTAACCAGCTGGTTGTGTTGAAATCAGTATTGTCATCATGTGCTATATTGGCACTTGGGTCTGGGCAGGATGAACCTAAATATCCTTTCTTCTTTTTCAGTGATTTCAATTATTGCTATTCCATTTTCCTACATTGTGTTTCAAAGGACAATGCGTGGCTTAGCTTCTAATGGATTCTTGATATCCAACAGGAGTTTGATAAAGTTTATGGGCCTACATGGCATTGCATTGTTGGTACAAGCTACGGTTCTTTCGTGACGCATTCCAGAGGTTGTTTCCTGTACTTTTCCATGGACAAAATCATTGTGATGCTGTTCAAGACCAAGATCAGAAAAGTGTTAGCATCTTAAGCATTGTAATAAGATGACTTGTATTTGTCTCATACACTTCCATCATGAATGGTTAGTCTAGTTTTGTGAGGCTGGAACTTGGAACAGAAGAGCCAACCTCAATGATTGTTGCTTGTGAGTTGCAAGTTTTCAACTGAAAAATGCTACAATAGTTCCACTGTGGCGGTGCTCATGATTAGGACCAACAGAAAGCGGGGCGAACAACTGAACATGGGACCGTACTGCTCTGCTCTTGCTGTATTAATTGACAGTTGAAAACGATGATGAACTGTTGTTTCGGTGTACTGTTCTGTTCCGAGGGACAGCTCTGACAAGCTACAATAATCACTGTCAAGATCACATTGTAAGATTCCTAATTAGCAGATGCATTTGTCTTAGTGAGGGCCATTCTAAAATCATGCCGTGTAATCAAAATGTTTGCCTTCCTGCGTTCAACACTGGACAGGAAGAAGAAATTTGGTACCGGTTCCATGTAGTTGTCACACATATTCGTTCTTTTTCATACGAAGTTTCGTCATAACTAATTGATGAGTTCTTCGTATTCCACCTAGTTCTTCTTAGAGTCTGTTAGACCCGGAAAATTAATTTCAAATCCTATGTTTACCGTGTTAGTTCTATTATCAGTGGTATGTACACATATGCACAATATCCTTTGTATCACATTCACACACGAATGAATAAAACAGAGTAGCATGTAGCGATAAACTTGTGAACATAGATTTATACAACCGAGCTGTCAACAAAAGGGGTTGGCCGGCCAAATAGTTCATGCAACAAAGAAATAGTAGCAGAATAAATCTATCACGTAAAAGTAACCGATCGGGAGATCTTCTTCTTGCCCTGATGGTATTTGTGAGTATAAAATTTTACTCCACAAGACTTTATATAGCAAAGTTAATTGGTATTGAAGCCGAGGCAAAGGTAGTTGTCTATTCTAGTTTAATTTGCACAAAGTCAACCTTCATTTGCAATGGAGAGTAATAGATTCTAGTCGGAGGTTGTAAAGTGTGGGGACCCGGATTTGATAATCCGAATCTCCTGTGTATACCGAGTTAGTTCCTATATTAGTAGCTAGGTCACACAACAACATCAGCAGATATCACATCCATATATACGAGTAAATAAACAGGTATTTCATATTACATAGACAATCACAAATAGGTTGTATGACCAAGTTTTTATAAAACGGGTCGATCGGACAAATAGCATTGTTCAGAGTAAAGCAGCGAATAATACGTAAACCAAAAGGGACTTTCATATCTTGCAACAGGTAATCAACTAGGGCTAAACCTAGTCCTAGTCTTCATCTTCCATATCATAGCCGGAGGCATGGGTGAATCCATACAATAGATCATCACTTTCGTCATCTAAAATCACATATTAAGCAACAATGAATATGAAGGATCATAGCCGGAGGCATGGGTGAATCCATACAATAGATCATCACTTTCGTCATCTAAAATCACATATTAAGCAACAATGAATATGAAGGTACTCAGCAAGTCGCTATAGCAGAATGCAAATATATTTAACTATATGCATGGCTTATTCAAGGGAAGGTCTTATGTCTCTTTTAGTATAAAGTAAATTTGTCAAATATACTAGTTTAGTTAGATTCTAAATCTATGACTTAGCCATTTTTATATTAAAATTAATATCCATTTTTGAGTCAAATTTTTATCATGAGAGTGAAATCACTCCACTTTTATATCCATTAATGTGAGAGCTAAATCCCTCCGCTTTGTTTTTTACTTCTAGTAAGGTGATAGTGAAATCCCATTGCTTTCACTTCCAATAAGGTAAGATCGAAATCCTTTACTTTCACTTCCAATAAGGTGAGAGCGAAATCACTCCGCTTTCACTTGTAATTTAAGCTAGTTATCACAACCATTACCAATTTTTTATTTATTTATAAAATTACACAAGTGTAATGTTTCTACACTTTTGCCCATGTCCGAGGGTAAGGCTATTCGAATAGATTTTTAATATTCTGTAGATAATATACAGTTTTACCCACAAGATATGATTTACTCGTAATATTAGCCACTACATGCTTCCATAGGCATGCAACTACGAAAATCATAACAAGACTTTTACAACGCTTACTCCCACTTCAAGGTAGAGTCCTCAATGCTGGTAACATTGATCGCTCGCATCCCTGGTTACGTGTCACCCTCAGAATGTTCCCATTTGTAGGCTACATTTTCAATGAGGGATCTTGTTGTCAGGAAGTCTATGACCCTTCTCGACAAATCCACAAGGGCAATGCCCATCTCGGGCCACTCCCACCAATCACAGAAATCCACTGTCCAATATTTACGCAGGATTCACACTGAAGTTAAGCAAATTAATAAGCCATGTCTATCTCATAACCAGACTTGTAGTTGCATGATTTATGTGTAGAAATTATGAGCACAAGAATTTATTCCTTAAACGACTCATACAAGAATAACCACAAACGCAAGCCCATGCAATTCCTACATAGCTATTGAAGAGAGGAAATGTGCAATCCCTGCATGGCTCATCCAAAAATGACATGTGCAATCCTTGCATGGGCAATCCATAAATGACACATGCATCTCTGCACGGCCAATCCAATATGTGCAATCCTTGCATGGTCTCCAACAAACCACTCGCTCGAGTCTCCACTGTTTTAGAAAATAATTTTCTATTTCCAGTGGTTACCCATGTTACCATTATCTTGTTTTCAAATTCAGTTGACAATATTTGTGTCGTATTTTATTTTACCACTATGGTATTTTTGAGCACAACCATAGCACTAAAGTTAATCAATAGTGGAGTTATTATTATTTGTAAATATCCTAAGATGACATGGCAAGAAAATATCAATAATTAGGAGGGGAATACTAGTATCAAATGCATGGTGTAACTAGGCATTCAACTTTTAACATAGCATTGTAGCAATTACTATAATAAGCATGAAAGTGGTCCATAGGGTTGGTCCATGAGACATGTTAAGGGACATGGGGCCTGCATGTCAGTGGGTCATGTGTTAAATATTGGGTTAATTAGAGATTCTATTTTTCTAGGGCCCACATGTCATGCTAACATTAATTGTGTCATTAAAGGCTAACTAACCAACTAGTACACCAATCTCTATGTCACTAGGTGCCGATGGTGAAGGCTGTGGCGGGCTGGCGTGAGGGGCCAAATAGGTTGCAAAGGCTGCTATGGCTCTACTGATGGCAATGATAAGGTTGGAGACAGAGCGGGGCGACGACGCGATGGTGAGGGCGACTGTAACAACTCAATAAAACAAAAGTCCAAGATGTCACCTACAACTACTATCACTACAAATTTCAATCAATAATCAAGTAATACCAATAACTAGACTTCAAGAACAAACCTTCAACAAGATACTAGATATAAATTTCAGCAACATGATATACCATAAATTGAACTTTTGACGAACCAAATAAGTGTCAAGATAAGTCATAAATAAGTCTAAACTAGGAATGCATCAAGTAGTAATATTACAAACCAAGGAACTAAGGGAACCATAAATTATCCAATTATTACAATGGGAGTTACTAAATTGTTCATATTCACAAGTGATGAATTGCTAGGTGGAGTAAAGAGCTGCAAAAGTGCAATTGTTCCATGTTCTACTTCCACCCAATGTATGTCACCTTTAACAATCACCTAAAACAACAAATAAGAAAGGGTGAGTCCACGAATCAACAAGTATAAAATAGAAAAATAAACGAGGTATCATCTTGTTAACAATTTATACCTATTTATCATTAACTCAATTTCTCATATTCATTCTCATCAGTTTCCATTCACATGTCTCATTATCTTAAATCACTTTTCATTTTTCATGAATGCAATGTAATACTCATGTCTCAACTCATCTTTTGCTTATACTAGTATAGCGGAGTGTATGATCCGTTGGTGTTCACTTATGCACACACTCTTTCATGCGGGGACCAATTACCTATCCTTTTTTATACGGAGACCTTATTATCCATATTTTGCATATAGAGACCTTATCCCACTCTCGTGGGTTATCTTTCCATCATGAATGCTTAACATGCAATGCAATGATTATTATCTTTCTCCATTAAGCAATTGATATAATCATCATTCTTCCATAGTCATCATAGTCATCATAATCATCATCATCAATTTATCATAAGTATGTGAGTAATATAAAATAGGCATAATATTTTGAATAATCATGGCAAGTATTCATTTAACCAAATAACAATTCTAAGCCCTAGAATACCATTCTACCATATACTTGTCTTTCTATTTGCGATGATCGGATTGATTAGAAGATGACACCAACTCCGAAGTTACTCCTCCTACAATAAACATCCAAACTCAATACAAACTAAATTGACAACACCCCAACATGCTCCCCATAATCCACTATTCTCCCTCATTACCGAATAGTCAATCTTGTTGTCCCGACAAAAAAAATAACATAATTTTGAACTCCCACATTATATTATAGAAAACCATACCAATTCTGGAAACTATACAAAATTTCCAAGAACTTCCTAGTTGATCAAATATCCAGATTAAATCATCTAAAGTCCTGTTTGAACCTAGAAGACAGATCTGTTATCTTTTGGATAGTAGACTTAATAATTTCATATATTTTAATCTACATATTTAAATATATTGAACTATGATATTTTTAGAAGCTAAAGAAAATTATCTACCACTTCCTAGGTGATGAGGACATCACTGACACACATTCACCTCCAGTGGCACACACACCTGTAGTTGAGTCTACTAAAATTCAAGAGTCGACTAGTATACAAGGTCCAATAACATGAGCGCGTGCACGTCGCCTTGGGCAACAGGTGAATTTGTTTCTTGGGCAAATTAATTATTTAATTATAGAACAAATGATATTATCTAATAAATATTGTTTACTTGTTACTACATGTGAAGGAATTTTTGGAGAAGTTGTTGATCAAGATTTGGCCAAGGCCTAGTTCATTGATTGCTGATAAATACCTTCAATTCTCAGCATTATGAAGGCAAACCTGTACCATTTTAGCATGCATAATACATATGGATGGAAATATAATTAAGTCTACTATCACCTCCAACAAACGGCTCGTCATTTGGACTTCCCAACAAAGAGTTATGACTGTTTTAGTAAGGGCTGCACAGAAGACAAAAGGACGCGCGAACAGATCAATTCTCAACATTATGAAGGCCAACATGTAATGTTTTAGCATACATAATACATATGGATGGAAAGATAATTAAGTCTACTATCACCTCCAACAAACAGCTTGTCATTTGGACTTCCCAATAAAGATTTATGACTGTTTTAGTAAGGGTTGTACAGAAGACAAAAGGACGCGCGAACAGGCTGTTGGATGACCTTTGGGCTGGCTTATCTTCAAGTGTTTTTTCAAGAACTTTCACACCTAACTAGGAGGGTTGTTCCTAGTATAAATACCCCTGATGTTTCTACTAAAGGGGACTTGATTCTTGTTTCCATGTTTGCTACTAGCTACTGTAGAACAATTGGATCTCATCAATATTTCATCTTTGAGTGAAACTCTTCCACTGTTGCTCTTGCGTCTTTTCTTGGATTTGCTAGAGCCGTTCTTCGTGAACAGGTCAATTGTGTTTGACACGGTTGGTAACCAATCGAGAAGCGGTGTAGCGATTGCGAGGTTGCTGGTCACGATCGGATCGTGGTTAGCCTTCCCTTCGTCAACGTTGCAACTCAAGTTATCGGATTTCTCCTACGATGGAAGATCGGGCCATCTCACATACACGCATCTTAAATCTAGGCGTGTGCATATCACTAGGTATGCCCAAAATTCAATTTTGCCATTAAATCCGTCAATTAATGTTTTCCCGCAACGGCGTCTAACAGCAACCCCTTTTCTGGACAATAATCTCCCAAAATTCATAACTTCTGTTCAACTCATCCAAAAATTGTGTTCTTGGACTCTCTAGAATCCTTAATAAATTATCTACATTGTGCATACAGACCAAATACACAACTTACTTCATTTACCATTTTAATCTATTGGTTACCATAGTACTACCAATTAACAACAACCATCCAGATAGCAGACTTACAAATTCATAACTCGAACTCTAATCATCGGATCAACATGATTCACCAAAATTCTCTACAATTTATCTAGTAGATGACATTATCAAATTATGGCCATATGGTACCTAAAATTATGATCGAACAATATAGCAGATTAACAGATCTACTAAACAATCCCCTCACGAACACGTGTTACACCTCTCTCTAGAGCCGACTCTAATCTTTAATTAAAACAATATCAAATTAGAAAGGAAACATCTAGATCGTTACCCCAGTGAAGAAAACCCAAATCATGAACTCTTCTCCGCTTTTCCCTTCTCTTCTTCCTCCTAATCTTTGCCTAGTGTAGGATCAAAGATAACCGAATAGAAGATTCTAAAAATTTTTGCTCTCTAAGATATTAATTTTAGCAATATGGAACTAAATAAAAATTCTAGCACAATTCAAAACCTAACAATTCTAGTTCACTAAGTCACCACAAGCAAAGTCTCTACAAATATATTTCTAGCTCAACAAGATATAGCAAATTTGATAGCTCGAAATATAAATGCAAAATAGTAGAGACAAGAAATAATCAAAATGGAGACTCATGATGTTTTTGCTGTGGTATTAAAGATTTGCTAGTCTTCACTAGTCCATGTTGAGAAAAGTCCAACGGATTGGACCGGCTCCACGAATTAAGCCTGAATGCCTCAAATCCACTAGTACTACCACCATGTACCGGCCAGTACTACCATACCAGAATCCAACAGCTAAAATGTGCGCAATAAATACTTCTGAACTAGTCGCTACTGTGTGGTGCAATATTACCACCCTCTCAGGGTCTGGTGCTACCGACATGCGGTAGTACTATTTCCAAGGATTGGTATTACATTTTTCTAAGAGCAAGAAAATGCTTCAAGAGGTGTCTCTCTTGAAATAACATGCATAGTTAGCTTTGGAATTTCAATTCAAATGCATGCATGATCCTTAGTTGATCCAAATGGCACAAAAAATAGCTTTCAAGCTACTAGCTATAATCTCTCTTAATAGTACAACATCTAGCCTAAAATCTGGTCTTCCACCCATTCTCCAAAGACCGATAAAATTAAAAGAAATCCTAGGCTACTTATATATTTAATTCAGCCCATTGTGATGTTCTCCTCAAACCTTATCATGCATCTCCAAGTCGTCAAGCAAATTCTAGGACTAAACCTTTCAAACACTTGATAAACATGTTAGTCCTATATGCACATATCATCATTAATTATCAAAATATTTTGAGGGGCCTAGATGCTTTCAATCTTCCCCTTTTTAGTAATTGATGACAACCGAAATGATATAAGTGAATTAAAGTAGTTTGAATATACCATTTATTGCAAACAAGTTGTATATTCTTGTTGTGACTTTGAAAGATAGAGATTCTTGAAATGAGCTCAAAGAATTTTTAAGAATTTGTTGCTTCAAAGTCAATTAAAGAAAGCTCCCCCTAAATATGTGCATATGGATTCAAGAGATGATTTTCAAGCACATGTATGGATTTTAAAATTTTTGGCGGAGTTTCTTCTATTTGATGAACTTGTGGGAACTTTGAAACATGAATAAGAGCATGAATATATGAAATCATGAAAACTCATGCAATATAATCAACATAACCAAGTTCATTACACATTCAACCAAAAGTAAATAGCATGGGTCACATAACAAGTTCATACACATAGATTCGGGCATTAAGTCCAAAATAGAACACAAGTCCAAATGAGATATATCTTAGATAAGATAAACTATATAATACGAGCTTCTTCTTTCACGCTTCTCCTATTTGGCAGTTTTCATCTTCACTTCTCCCCCCTTTGGCATCAAAATACTAAAAAGGGCTACTCCTGCGGGGAAGGGTCATGACGGCGATGACGGCTGTAGTGAATGGGAGGAGGAGTCACCATGATATGCTCAATGGAAGTGACTCTCTCATCAATAAAGGTCACTCTAGTAGAGAGAGAAGTAAGTGCTGCATTCACCTCCGACTGACTGTCACAAATCTAGAGGATGGCAGAATAG
This sequence comes from Melocanna baccifera, assembly GCA_036346265.1. Classification (NCBI taxonomy): domain Eukaryota; kingdom Viridiplantae; phylum Streptophyta; class Magnoliopsida; order Poales; family Poaceae; genus Melocanna; species Melocanna baccifera. The sequence goes on from CM070678.1 coordinate 27,107,413, forward strand.
ATCTAGGAGAGAGAGACTGTGTCCTCAGCTAGAGCTTCTTGTTCTATTTGGTCTGAAATAAGTCCAAAATAGAACATAAGTCCAATCATTCGGACCAAACATAGATATTCTTCTTGTTGTTGTTGTTGTGCGTGGGGAGGAGCTGTTGAGGGGATAGGAGGATCTTCTCAAGGCTTGTATGGCTTATGGGTGGCTCCCCTACCCCTACTATATCCAGTCTTTCTGATGATTAGGGATGTTGTAGAGATGGCCTTCACCTTAGGCCTATTCGACCTGAGTTCTTTAATAGCATTGTAATGCCTAGATGGATCAGGCCCAAAAGGCCCATATGAGTATGTAAAAGACAATAACGTCCTAAGGCGGTACATATAATCAGGGGTAGTATTGTAACAAGGATATGACAGTAATATAAACAGTCCCCTCTTGGCGATCCCAGGGGGAGACCATCTTTCGATCAACTTTTTCACCAGTTTCACTATTCTCTACTATTTGATCCGAAACCACAACAAGGGGCATAATGTATGGTGTAAAATAAATCCGCTTGACCCTGTCATTCTTGGAGGCATCTATTTTTGTAATGATTAAGTCAACCACATCAAATCTCCTCCCATTCATAATGATATCTACGATGTTCCAAGCATACCCTCTGATAGCATCAAAATTTCTGCTTTTAGAAAAAAGGTGTAATTGATGATCCTGTTAATGAGGTTGGGAAGAGGAAGTAATTCTGCAAGCTTCCCTGGCACATACCTCATATTAGCATCATAATAATGTGTCCATGCTTGCATCTTGAGTGTAGGCCTATCATGAATCTTCTCATACCTTCCTAACTCGGTCCTAAGGGCCAGCTCAAACTCCCTCTTATTTGACTCCATCCTCTCCTATCCTGTCATCTGGAGAGGCATACACTATAGTGTAGAACTATCAGACGACATCCTTATTATAGTAACACTACAGTGAGACTAAGTGATGAAGACCAGATGAATAGAAGTGTCGATATGCCACTAAGTATCTGTCTAGTGACTCAAGATGTGCCCAGTCCATATACTTATGATCGATGAACTATCGGTGGTGGCCATACATCTGAAAGAAAACCTCTTGTTGAAACCTTGTGTGTAATCTGGGATCAATGATGTCCTAGGCTGCAGAAACTAATTTGGTTGGTGAAGATTTGCATAACCATCATTGGTGATGGATCTTAAGTTTATCTCCTACTCCTCTGGCTCACCCATCTCCTCATCTAATTCCTTACTTGCTTCATGTGAGGAACTCTCATAATTCTCACTGCAACACAAGTTCGTTATTACCATCTTGCGATAGTACTGCAACTTTAATGCCAGTAGTACCACACAGTGGTAGTATCGCTGGAGATGTGCACCTCGCTACCCTAGCAAAATACTCTACTCAATTTTATGGAAGAAATTTTAATCTTAAATCATGAAATTCTAAATTATCACATGCCACATTAACTCATTTATCTTAACTTAGCCACGTCCAAGATATGCGTAATTCTAAAACAACATCCACACCAATCTACAAGGCTCTACAAATCTACAAAATGCACTAGTCAACCATTCTACCAAAGAAATATTTTTACAGATAACTCCAAGTGAACTTAGATATAAGTTTTACATTGAATCCTATCACCTCAATTCTTTAAGGAGAATCACCTTGAAGATTCTGGCATGCTCATATTTACCACAACCAAATTTATTCGATCAATGATCATTTCAATTCTTGGAGTCAATTTTATTCTCCTACTTTCACACATAATCATGGTTAATTACAGTTCTAGAATAAGCACAAAGGCCGATGTCGTCGCCTCTTACTCATAGATCGAGTCAATATTCTATTAATATTGTAACCATAGGTAATCCAGAATGTTATAGCCTCGTAAACCATGAAAACATTCCCTCAATACTCTTAGTAACCTCAACCTTAATAATTCCTACAATAAAGTTTTAGTACAATGGGTAAAGAAATCCTCCAATCGTTGACTAAAAAAATTCTAGCAATCCAAATAGACTAAATCATTATAACACCAATAGCTAAATACAATCCCCACCAACTAAACTTTAGAAAGATTCTAACTCCAAAAGAGATTCATTGAAGATTAAATCCTACCCTATAATATCTCAACAACCCTCATCATTCAAGTAGGTGCCACATCATTCAAATTATTTCACCAATATTAGATTCGCATTAAACCACACCATCTAATTTCATCTACAACATCTAGCAATTTTTATAATCATACCATTGTACTTAATTGATCAAAATTTTGAACTTTTGATATCTCTAAATAATCCACAATATATGCAACTATATCCTTATTCACTATCCACTATGGGTTCTACTAGTAGCTACAATATGATCGGTTTGCTCCAAAGATAATCATTGCATAAAGTCAATTTCACTATAGAAATTATGATATAACATCAAATCATCCTCCTATGCATTCCAAATAACTTGGCACTCAATTCTTTATAAGATTGTGTACTTCGTTATTACTTGTCAGTTGCTACTATAAACCCTAAAGGACTTCTTAACATGCATTTGCTATTTTCTTCACAAGAAAAATAGATAAGCGACAACAAAAAAACAAATTTAGTAGACCAGAAAACATTAGCAACTTGTAGCAAGAAAAACCCAAAGGACATATTTAAATAGAAAGACACTTTTTTAAAGACAAAAATTCGTAAACCTTTTATAATCCATGAGAATTCTCCAACACTTCATTGAAGTTATTCTTGATGTGAAATAAAATACAACTTCCTCCTACATCGTAGACTCTGAGAGCTCAAAAACATAGAAATTCCAAAATATTTCATTTAAATAACACCATGAGAGATTATCAAGTTCCCTTCTTTCTAAAAAGAATCAGCACTATCCTCAATATATATGCCTTTCTAACAAGTTTGATCTCGTCAATTTAGTAAAACTCTTAAAAAAGATCATTATAATCCACTACTCCACCATAAAACTCTCCAGAACATACTAAATGGCTTCACACTACTTTATTATCTCTTCCTCAAATTGAGAATTCACCCTAATTTCACACCCTTACTACAATAACTACTTTAGAAGATATCTAGCGTATAAATCAAAATGTTCTACCAAACTTGTTTTTATCAATCTTCTACTATCGTCCAATAATTTCACAAATACAAATGTATGAGACATATTAAAATCTAGCAACTCGACTCTTTAGTGATTCTCAACACCAAATCCTAGCACAGATTATTTGCACTCCAATGATTTCTACTAACAATTGGCTTTATTATGAAATCTAATTACTACCCTACTTCTATTTGCAATCGCATGGGCACAAACAAATATAGATTCAACTATTCTACCTTGCATAATCTCACTAAAACTTCAATAATCATACTCTTATATCAATCAAAGTCTCTCATGACACTACAACCTATTTCATACAATAACACTATCTAGAATAATTATCCAATCTCCTCCCATATAAGTTCTAGATCCACTGATATTTAGATTTTCTAACCCTTTTGTAAACAATTTCAACAATTAATCCTATTAAGAAATGAATATAGCAATTCAATATGATCACTAAGTGTCCATAGAAGGGATACTTCTAAGAGTAATATGCACCAAGATAATAATCCAACATCTTCTAACCCTATCCATCCCAAACAATTAGATTAATCCATTGAGATCCAAATAATCCAATGTATCCAACAAAATTTGGCAGATAAGCAATATTAATGATCATCCAACAATACTTCATACTTCGTTATTGTAACATCCTGATTTTCAGAGATTTTAAAAACCTTGAATTTAAAAATAAATTTCTAGAATTTTCTTGAATTTAAAACAAGCTTAAATGAATTTTTAGAATTTAATATGATTAAATTCAACATCAAAATTTGCTGGAAATATTTTATTTGGGTTCCCTGTCTCTCAAGGAATTTTCTGGTATTTTTGGTGAATTTTCCGGATTTATTTGCTATTTTCTAGAGCTCCTAGAAGTTTATTTGAATTTCTGGAAAAAGGAATTCTTGGAAAATCTCCCCGCCGCCCGATCTTTCTCTCTCCTCCATGCGTCGCTCATCCCGCGCCCGCGCACATACACCCTTCCCCCAGCGCGCCGCGCCTCCTCACCCGCCGATCCGCGCCGCCACGCGTGCCGCAAGATCCATGGCCGACACGCGGCGGCACTGCCTTCGCCTCGCGCGCTGCGCGCGCGCGCGCGCGCGCGCCGCGCGCGCGCGCGCCCGCGCGTCGGCAATCGTCGCCTTCCCGCCTCCGCGCCGTCGCATCTTCGCCGTTCATCCGGATCTGAGACGAAGGCTCAGATCTTGCCGCGTGGACGACCGCGAGCCGTCCGATCTCGCCGCTACCGCCCGCGCCCGAGTCACCCACGTCAGCCCTAGCCAGTACCAGCGCGTGCCACGTCAACCCTAGTCCACGTCAGCAGCCACGTGGCATGCCACGTCAGCTGCCACGTCAGCCAAAAACCGCCCCCAGGTGCCACGTGGCAGCCACGTCAGCAGTTGACACATGGCGGCATCAGCGCACACCACGTCAGCCCTAGTTTTCGCGTCGGTAGCTGCCGCGATGTCTTGTTCGTGGACTCGGTCCACCGTGGACCGGCCCCACCTGTCAGCCTCTGCGGCTTTATTTAAATCCCGTGCTGACGTCATTATTCTGATTTTCCTTTAGAAAAATAATTCTTGCTGACGTCATAAATGATTTTCGGTTTAAATTTTAATCCAGAAAATAGCCTTTTTCTTTTATTTTGTATTTAAACTTTGGAAGGTTATAACTTTTGCATTTTAACTCCAAATTGACCCATTCAAATTTCTAAATTCATCTAAAATTCCAAACTTTCATTTGGTATATTTATTTTTAATTTTTGAGTTTTTATTTTATTTATTTATTTAGTTTTTCGCGTTTCTCGTGTAGAATTCGATCCGTCCGACGATTTTCAAGAGCAACTTCGGGAAGATTCCAACATAATTCCAGAAGGCAAGTCTCGTTGACCATTTTGCTCCTATGTTTTATAAATAGTTTTTGCAATTATTTTAAATTATTTGCATGGCTATGTTTAATAAATTGATAATTTTAATCCTAGAATTTAGATAAACACCCAATTTGTTATACCCTCCTTTGGAAATTGTTTACCATGTGCCCTTGTCGACATAGGATATTCTTGGACTCATAAATGAGTTAGTATTATTTACTGTAGAATTTAGAGCATTAGCAAATGCTTAGTTTAGCTGTTAAATGTAAAAATGCTCATATGAGAAAAATGGTTAAGGAATGATTTGGGGTTCAATGTTTTGTTTGAAAAGTGGTAATAGATGTTACCACTGTAAGTTTTAAAATAAAAATGAAGTTCAAAGTAAAGTTTGACGAGGGTGGATGGAATGTCTGGCTGGTGCGGGTTAGCACGGATAATGGGTTTGTGAATGATCCACCCTAGTCGTCTAAGGACCGATTCTTGTGTTTGTCCAATCTGAGTAAAACTGTACAACCACAAGTTAAAATGGGTACAACCTAGCTAATTAACCTATAATAGTTTAGATTTTGTGTCACTATCGAAAAATGGGTATCAGGGATTTACTGATTACTCGAAGTGAGGGGCAGGGATTTACTGCACTCACATGGCGCGAGAGGGGGCTTCTGACTGTGGTGGATTTAACCCTTCAGCGGTAAACCTCAGCGAGTGATATAAAACTATACTAGAGTAGGTGAAAAGCTTTGTGATGTTTTATCTGGGTCTCATGCCAAAGGAAGCGTGTTGACTGTAAGGATAATATATCTCTTGTGGGTAAAGTTGTACAAACTCTGCAGAGTAATAAAACTATTCGAATAGCCGTGCCCACGGTCAAGGGCGGACAAGGAATGCATTCACATAGTAGAGATTTGACTTTGAATTTAAAAAGAAAAGGTTTTGGAAAAACTAGAGAGTGGATAGAACTCTCGTGATTTTGGTCTGGTGGATGTAACCAGTTCAGGTGGTTTTAACCTCTATTTTGAATCTTGGCGGATATAGCCTATTTAACAGTGATGGTGGTTGTAACCTTCACTAAAGTACTTATTAAACTTCAGATTATAAAAATTAAGTGTTTAATAAAATTGCTTTTAGAAGGAGTATATAAATTTAAAATAAAATGCTGATTTGTGCAAAGAGCCATATAGCCTTCCCTTGTTCAACCCTCGCATCTAATGCATTTTCCCAAGACTTGCGGAGTACATTCTCGTACTCACATACTACACTTCAAAATAATTCTCGAGGAGGTTGAAGCTCGGGAAGGAGATTACGACTCTTTGTTCCGCTTATGGCTGTGATGGATTCTTTCCGGAGGACTAGGTCTCATTGCTCAAGTCAATTGCTGTGGCGATTGATGGGCCGTTTATCTGAATATTTTGCTTCCATTGTTTTATTTTGTGTAAGAGGTTCGATGAACTGCAGTTGTAAGGCCTCGGGCAGGACTTATGTATTTCGTTATTATTGTAATAAAGCGGTGTTGGCAATGTATCATTTTATCGATTATCTGTGTGTACTAGCGTTGATGCGGGACTAGTCTTGCAATACGAGAGTGCAGGAGTTTCTACTTCCGGGTCTCACAGTTATAATCCATCAATTCCTATTAGAAAAGAGCATACTCTTAGTCACTATTCACTATGTAACTACTCCAAGGCACTATCAAATTTAATATATCTCTCCAAGGGATGTCAATTGAAAATAACTATACACCATGTCATCTACCACCTAGGATACCCCGATATGCGATACAGGTACAGTGATACGATATTTCCAAAAATAGGGATACGTCGATACGATAAGTGTGTATATATATAAATATAAATAGGCTACGAGAGAGGAAGAAATTGAGATTACCTTAATAAATTGAATGCTATATATTCCAATGTTTCAAATTTCCAGTTGGTACTTCAGTAGCATACATCAAATTTCCTTATACAATTGCAATGCATTAGTTTTCTTGTATCTCATATTTCCAATGGTACAACCAATTAATCACCAATGCTTGGCCAGTAAAGAAAAAAAATGAAAATTGAAAAGTTTAAATGACATACCACTTGGCACATACCCTTTTGGTTGCAACCGCACAACTCAATCTGATTCTTGTATGCAAAGAAAATCATGAATCTAAATATGTAAAGAGGAATTTTTGTACAATGGCAAATTTGTCAGCAATTAACTGATTTGAGCAATTAATGAAACAAATGCAGTTCACAAGACAAACATTAAACATCAGTACATAGGGTAAACATTAACAATAGTACAACAGAACCAGCAGCCAGCAAGACTAAATGAAGAGCATGACATTTGTTTATTTTTATGTTAATTTAATTTAGGATGTTATGGAATTTAATAATTAAAACATGAATTCAAATAAATAAAAAATAAAAAAATTGGCTTGCCCAATCGTCTGGCCCAGCCTAGCCGGCCATCCTTTAACCTAACCCTACCCCTCCCTCTCCTTTTCCATTTCTCCCCCCTTCACAGCCGCTACTCTCTCTATCTCTCTCTTGCCTCTCTGCTCTTCCTCTCTCCCTTCTCTAGCCGACGTTACTACCAAACCGGTAGCCTCCTTGCTTCCGGTGGCCTTCCCAAGTGCCGCCCCTTGCTCCTCCTCCTAGCCGACGTCGCCGCTTGAATCTTCCAGATCTAGCAGCCTCATGTGTCCTCTGCTGTCGCTTCCCCCCTTGCTTCTCCTCTCGGCCAATGTCGTCGGGTTTGCCGTCGTCGATGGTCGCCCCTGCTGCCGACGGCCCCTTTGGCTTCCCCTCGGTTACCTCTCTCCTTCCACAGAGGTAGCGATAGCCGGCAGGAGCAGGGAAGGCAGCAGGGGAGCAGATGGAGCATGTTAGGGTTGGGGGCAAGGCAAGGCATGGCATCCTAACTTTATCGACAAGGCGCTTGGTGTTGGCCGTAGTTAGGCCGACGTATCGGCGCCATATCTCTCCATATTGATGACATATTGGCGTGATTTTTATTTTTTGTTTGGAATTTACCGATACTCCACTAATACTGTATTGCACCATATCAAATACGTATCACATATTAGATATGTAGCACATACGGATACGACAGTGCAATGACGTATCGGTGCTTCATAGTCTACCACACTTGGCTTCCCTCATACCTTGTCACTTAATTTATGTGATTACAACACCTCATCCAAGCATTGAAAATACATCACTAAAGAGTTAAAATACTCTCTTCATAAAAAGGGGGCATTTAACTTCAACCGCTCAAAATATTCGAATAGAAACACATAGATTTAAATCTTCCTCATAAGAATGAACTTGCAAAAGATATTTTCCAATACCCACTGCATCAAGTAAATAAACATATCACATTCCTCAATAAAATGGTAAAACTCCCATAAAAGGATGACCTTTTAAATTAACAACTTCCATGCGCAGCAAAAATATTTCAATCAGTTGGAGAAACTGCAATTTCTTCATGGAATCAAAATGGCCAAGGAAAACGCATTACTCGCATTGAAACCAACCAACCACCGAAAACTCATGAAGAACCAATAACTCACTCATAGAACAAAAATAACCAGCAAAAACTCATCTCCAACATCTATATCTATGGTTATTGAAGAAAATCTCATCACAACTCTTGTACCATGCGTTGTGGCATAGCATGGCCACAACTACAACCACAATCATGACATTTACCCCTCAACATCACAATCCATCCCAGTTACATAACCATCCAATACAAAATATAGGCAACATTTCAACACATCATTAACAACTGTACAAGCTAACGGAAGCGTAAATACAGTGCATGATCCAGTCCCATCCTACTATGCACCAGTATGTCAAAGTTTCTATTTTAAGTAAATTAATTATCCCAAGTCAAATTTTAGCAATAAAAAAATCCAAAGTTATCTTATTGTTATTATTTCCGTTAAGTTACCAATCCTATATCAAAATTTTAGTTGATTAACAAGTAAGTTATTAGTTTATTCACCATGGACCTAACGCTCACTTTAATACTACAAATTTTAACCAACAATAAAGTAATACCAACAACTAGACTTAAAGAATAAACTTTCAATAAGATACTCAACATGTCTTTCCTTTATTCACCATTGTCTGTCCTTTTTCATACAGAGACCTCATTGCCCATATTTTACATATGGGGAGATCATCCTACTTCCGTGGATCACATCTTTCCATCATGAATACTCAACATGTAATGCAATGATTATTATGTTTCTCCATTAAGCAGTTGATATAATCATCATTCTTCCATAGTCATCATCATCAATTTATCATAAGCATGTGAGAAATATAAAACAGGCACAATCTTATGAATAATCATGGCAAGTATTCATTTAACCAAATAACAATTCTAAACACTCGAATACCATTTTACCATACACTTGCCATTCTAGTTGCAATGTCTGTGTTGATTAAAAGATGATACCAACCCCGAAGTTACTCCTTCTACAGTAAACATCCAAACTCAATTCAAACTAAAGCAATACAAACAACACTATATCGACAATGCTCCACGCTCTCCAAAATCTATTATTCTCCCCTGTTATCGGACAGTCAATCTTGCTGTCCCATCAGTAAAAAATAACATAACTTTCAACTCCCACATCATATTATAGCAAGCCATACCAGTGATAGAATCTATACAAAATCTTCTAAAACTTTCTTGTTGATCAAATGTCTAGATCAAATCATCTAATTTTCCGTATTTTACCTGGAAGACAAATCTATCATTTTCTAGACAGCATACTTAATAATTTCATATCTTTTAATTTACAAGTGCAAATATATTGAAGTATGATATTTTCAGAAGCTAAAGGAAATTATATACCACTTCCTAGTCATGCTCGAAATTCAATTCTACCATTAAATTAGTCAAATTAATGTTTTCCCACGACAGCGTCTAGCAGCAGCCCATTTGTGGACAACAGTTTCCCAAAATTCATAACTTCTGTTCTACTCATGCAAAAATTGTGTTCTTAGATTCTCTAGAATCCTTAATAAATTATCTACACTTTTCATGTATATCAAATACGCAAATTAGTTCATTTACCATTTTAATATATCGGTTAACATAGTGCTGCCAATTAATAACAACTATATGCACAATAGACTTACAAAATTCATAACTTGAAATCTAATCATCAGATCAACATGATTAAATATTATACAAAAAGCTACCAAGATTCTTTATGATTTATCTAGTAGATGAAATTATCAAATTATAGCCATATGGTACCCAAAAGTACGATAGAACAATATAGCAGATTAATAGATCTACTAAACAATCCCCTGCCGAACACTTGCTACACCTCTCTAGACCCGACTCTAATCTTTAATTAAAATAATAGCAAATTAGAAAAGAAAACATCTAGATCATTACCCCGGTAAAAAAAACCTAAATCATGAACTCTTCCCCGCTTTTCCCTTCTCTTCTCCCTTCTAATCTTTGCCTGGTCGTTACACTATTTTTTCCCTTGCCTTGAAGCCAGATTTCCCAACCACTGCCTGATAAGTGCTGAAGACATGTGCAGCAATAGGACTCAAACATAACACCTGCTTCTTACTGCATGCACGTGAAAAGTGACCTGGCTTGCTGCTCTCTTTCCCTCGGTTTGATGCACAACAGCCATGCGGCATCTGAGGTGACACAGATGGTTGAGCCACTCTGTGCGCTGCGGAAGGTGTGCAGCTGGCGTCAAGCGGGAATCATGTGGAGTGCACTAGCATGGGCAAGCCAACGTGGGCAGCACACTAAGTGGCGTGCTGGCGCGTGGCGTTGACCAGCGGCTGATGCAGCTAGAGTGACTGCGTGCGCGATGACTGCGTTCGATGACTGTAGGCGCATGGCGACGGCAGCCCAACTGAGCGGGAAAAGTGCAGGCGCGGCGTGAGCGTGGCAAGCGATGGCTTGAGGATGGCAGATGCATGGTAAGCGCTGTAACACCCTCATCTTTGGAAACAAAAATATTGTACATCCTACAACAGTTTAGGAGTTATATTACGGACAGAAGAAATATCATACCTGATCACGAACAGTTCAAAAGTGTTAATTTAATCAAAATAAGATCTAGCGATCAATTTTAATAACTTTAGAGGTGTCCAAGCCCAAAACTTGAACTTACAATCAGAAGAACAAAAAAAAAACTCCCACAGGAACGCTTGAGTGCGGTCGTAACCCTAACATGTAACTTGTAACAATCTTTCTTCTAGTATCTGTTGGGGGGAAAAATATAGCAAGTCTGAGTACAACCAACCGTACTCAACAAGTCACATGTGGAAACACTAAATAATTACATACAAGGAATTTCAATGAATTGGATATAGTGGTTCTTATTATTTTATGTGGATGCAGTTTTATTTTGTGAACATTTGAATTTAAAACAAGAAATTCATATACTTCTTAATAAAAAAGGGGGGGGGGGTTCATACTTGATTTTCCATAACTTACTATTACCAAAACTATCAAAATCTTTTCAACCCTACTTATGCATCATTCATGGGATCACCCACTGAATATAGCTTCATTTATCGGAAGCACGGTGTATTCAAGATACGATTGTGATTACTCCGAGGAGTCTGTCTAGGTTTACCCACAAGATTTCATAACTCCCGCGATAAAGTTAAAAAAACAAGGTTGTTTCACTGCTCATTTCTTTATTTAACCTCCGCACGGTAGACCTCCACTCCAAACCCGGGCATCCACTAGCTAGGTTGAATGTTTTCCTTCCGTTCTGAGTGGAATTTACCGTATTTGGTATGCTTTTACCCCCTCCTACACCGAATTCTTCCTTCTGTACATCCCTGGAGATTAAATCGATTTGAGTAAATACTAGATCAGGATTGACGAGTCAAACTTGTGGTTGAGCGATCACTACATATTCTTACTGAGCATAAGATTCTTCGATCTTATGGGCCCATTCTACTCCAAACTATTTTTCTTTTCTTTAAACTCATGTCCCACTGCCCGACGACAGTGTTAACCATCACATAAATTATCTTTTTCTTTACTTTTACTTTTCTAAATTCACTTTTACAAAAAATTACTAGCAAAATGCCCTTGTTTAACAATATGAAATAATTGAGTTACCTACATTACTATGATTAATTAAATAGTACTACTAATATTGCTAAGTCTTGTCAAGGTGAATGTGGCCATCAAAGTAAACTGGGCTTTTGTCAGGTGATAGGATATAGCTAGTATCATGTTATTCAAAACATTTATTTGTACATAAAATAACGATGCATAAAGTACTTAATGAAAATACTGGTAAATAAATAAATAGCAGAAAGTAGGCTCAATATGATAAAAAATATGCAACTTGCCTTGCGAATCCACGATTTCAATTATCTCATAATCTCGGAAATCCTAATCTCGAGCTGAACCTTCTCCCTCCTGAACTGGTCGATACGCAGCGGCGAAAGCTTGAAGCGAAAATAAATGATTAGGTCCACTTTCCAAGATTGAAATTGGACCAAAAGAAAATAAAATAAAATCGAACAAAAATCCAAATAAAAGGGTTTAGGGTTTTTAAAGGCTGGGTATGGGGGATTGGACCTTAGAAATGGGTTTATGGGCTCAAACTAATCAAAATGGACATTTTATGCCTTAACGGGTCTGCTATGAACAGTAACGGGTTTCAGGGCATTGTTCACCGCGGATTTGCCACTGTTCCCTTGTGCGCCCACCAGCCACAGTGGCTTCTTCTTCCTTGGTCACGAGCGAGCGTAAGAGCAGGGGAGAGAGGTGGTGGTGATCGGCGGTGCTAGGGGTTTTTGCGATGCAATTAGAGGACAGGAATGGGTTGCTGGCAGGTTAGGGGTTCCGTTTTAGTGGTCAGCAGCGGCCAGAGGTCCAGCAATCGCTGGCGGCGGCTCTTACCTGTTTTTCGGATTTTGAACAGCACTGCTATGATTAGAGGGGTATCGGGGTGAGTGCATTTGACCTAAAGCAACACTGGGAGTAGGGGAACCTCGGGGAGGTAAAAAATGAGTCTGGGGAAGCTGGGGGTGGGCTGCCCATGGCGGCCTCCATGGCCGGGTGGTGGTAAACAGTGGGTAGGGCAGTAGGGTTGATGGGAGGTCGGGGAAAGGCCCGGGATGAGTTTAAGGGATCCTAGAGATGCTTCATGCAAAAGGAATTTGATTATAATTGAGGGAATCGCTGGATTGGAAATCGGAGCTCACCTCAGGTGGTCTTGGCAGTTCTTGGTGGTGGAAGGCTCTCGGGGCAATTGGGAGGGGATGGGAACAGCTGTGCACATGAGCTTTGCGGTAGAGGGGTGATAGGGTTTATATAGGGGCAGAGGTGTGGTATCGGGGTGCCCTGGAACGGGCGGCGGGAATAAAACCAGCGGCTTCAGAAGGAATTGAGGGCGTGCGGTCCTAGCTGGCAGGGGCGAGGCTATGTCGGTTCTGTGGATCACTTTGCGGCGATCAAGGTTGTTAGGGGTTGTCAGGTCGATTGGAGAGGGTGAGGTGGTCGGCCGGGCGAGAAAACAGATGGCGGCGATTGGATTTGGCCGAGCGACGTGACGAGTGGACGGGGAATGATCGCGGTCTGTCAGGAGTGTGTCAGGGGCTCGCCAGTCGTGACGCGAAGGCGCTGGCACAGCGAAGCAACGGCAGGGAGAAAGCCAGGTGCGGGCGACGGCAATGCAACAGTGTTGATGATATTTTCGGCTGTGTTACAGTGACCGCGCGAAAATAGAGAATTGGGGGGCGGTTCGGCGAATGATTTGGGTTGGGCTAGGCTGGAGCATAGGCGGAAATGGGCCAGGGATGGGCTGGGATGAAGATCCAAGAAGAAATCAAGAAGTTTTCAAATTTTGCAATTTCGGTTTTGTTTCAACCGTAGTGATGGGCTGCTCTGATGGTGGCTCTGCTTGCTGGTGGTGACAGGTGAAGGAAGTGATGAAAGATGGCCAAACGACACCAAAAATAGAAAGAAAAGATTACGACTTGGTTCCTTCTCTTCTCCATGATGCCCTCATATCACAGTACAAAATAAAATCCAATACCAACTCCTCTGTAGACTCGCTCCAGGAAACCAATTCCTTCTCTAAAAATCAAAGCATCATATTTTCATGTATCTTCTTTTTGGTAATTATGCACATGTGTCCTCAAAAGGGATATTTCTGGAATATTGCAACGGCAACATTTGCGATGACGAGGATGGCAATGGCGCGGCCAAGCATGAAACTCCAATTAAAGGCTACATTTAGCTTTGGGGTGAAAGTGTGGTACTATGGAACACATTGGAGCTACAGGGGCGGTGGCGAGTAATGCTCTCCACAGAGGCCGAGCATGGCACCATAAGGGCGGCAGTGAGGGAGAGCTATGGTGAGCTAGGCACTTGCTAAGCTATCTTAACATGTTGGCTTTGCTTAGAATAGCAAGGGAACGTGAAGGCTTATTGTGGAACAGCGCGGAGAGGGAGATCGATGGCAGCAGCGTCGACGATATGGATGGCAAACAACGAGCTCTTTGGGATGCAATGCTCCTATGGGCAATTGGGGGACAAGAGAGTGAGCACAGAGTAGGCAAATATGAGGCAAGCTCATAAAGCACGATGGTGAGGTTGAAGACTCACCGGTGAAAAGGAATTCAATGATGGAAACTGATGGCCAGACTTGAAGAACTTGGCATGATTAGCTTCAACCGGAGGCAGAGAGAGTGGGAGAAAGTGGGGAAGAAAAGTGGAGTGAGGTGCGTCTAGTGACATAGGAGGCTTTGGCTTTTATAGCGAGGAAGGGAGAGATTGGCTTATGCACCATTAGGGACTTAGGGCCCAAGCTTGAGAGAGGGCAAGAGAGAAGGAGAGAGAGGCTTCAATAGCTGATGGGACGATCTCACAACGATGAGACTAAGCCGCATTTCTCTTGGCTCAAGGCAGGAGGCTTTCATTGCTCTCTTGCATGTGGAAGCAGGCAAATGGATAGGGTCAGACATGTGCACTAGGAAGAAGAGAAGAATGAAGAAGATAAACAGTGCTGACAGCTAGATCCAGGCCCACATGGTAGTGTCGTGCAAGAGAGGGGAGGCACGGGTTGGCTAGCGTGTGTGGGCCAGCTAGCGTGGGCTACGATGCGGTGGAAGAATGGGCACGTGGACTAGGTCGACAGGCGAAATTCAGGCCATGGCCTTGGAGGGAATTAAATTAGGATTTGAATTTATTTACGATTTGATTTGAGTTTGAATTTTTAATTTGAGTTCCGAAGGAATTTGCACATGATTTTTTTACAAAAAATTACTTAGCACACAATTTAATTTTTAAAAAAAATTTGCACATTTTTGTGAGACAGATTTTATTTTAAAAATCCCAACCTCATCCAATCTTTGGAATTTTTTTAAAAAAATGCACAAAAATTATGAAATTCATGTAAGTTTGTTTGGAAGTCAAAATTGGACTATTACGTAAGGCAATTGACATGTGATAAAAAAGTAACAAGTAGATTGTCATAAACATATATCGCATATGGCTCTCCATAGCCATAAACAATGACATCACATACTCATGACCAAGATTCCCTGAGTGGATAACCTCTATTCCCAACCAAGTTTTTAAAACACAAGACTAGCCTTAGCGATATTACTAAGCTTTACCTATAACTGGGGGCACAACTATTCGAATAGATTATACACTTTGCAGAGGTTGTATAATTTTACCCATAAGACATTTACACACTTCCTTGGTGTGCGGCTAAGCGAGCATGATAAGGTTTTTTACATTGCTTGACCCCAAACTTGCCCTACCCAATGGATTTTCGCCCTTAGAAGTTAGCACACATTGAACCCTGAGGAATCCACCATTGTGTCTGAGGTTTCGGCCTCATACATATCTATGAAGGGAACCCCCTCAAGCAACCATCCTTGCGCCCGCATAGTTCTTATCTACCATGGGTACAAGACTATACTCAAACAATTTATTAACTAGAGCCTTCCCATAAATGCACTTGTGGTTGTACGAAAGGCTTAGATCATAATACATAAGTTCATGGTCCTTTAACCAACTCGGATGAGAGTTTCCATCAACCTACATCTACATGTGAGCTATCCTTCGCAACACAAGATATACAAATATAAATATCTCACCCAGGTCAAAAACATAAATTTTCAGTTTCATTTTCTAAGTAAAATATCAAAGGTGACCCACTGGTCCAGCAACATGACCATTTTCAATATTTGTGGTTGAGCCCAATCTATCTTCTAGTATACCGACAATTCCCCAGCATGGCTAAGCATCTATATCACATATAGGGTCTAAAAATCCACAATTAAACATATGAGTTGTGGATATCATTTCTATGACTACAACAGTGAGGATAACAAGTTTCAAGGTGATTGTCATGTAGCAATTGGGTAATTGCTACCAACCTAGCAACATAGCAATTTTTACTGAAATGACGCACATGCATAATATTAACTGTTAGAGCACACACCTGAGTTTACTCACATTTCAGCAAGTACCCTTCATGGACAGGAAACTGTTAGAGCAGGCATGTTTTCTGGATGTGCAGGGTTTTAGGCTTCACTCCCCAGTACTAACTCAGGTGGCAAAACCTGGAAGAAGGCGAGTTGAGGTTTTCTAGTGACATTATGGAAAGTTGTGCTTATATTCTGATAAAATCAGGAAGAATTGTTTGTGACTTGATGAGATCCCAGTCTGCTTTACCTTAATCCCAGCCTTCACTTGTATTTTTGAACCAGTGGTAGTCTTTCACTAGTTTGTTGCAGCCCTGGGCATAATATCATAATATGTACTTCATTAATACAGTAGTCATACGCCACTCAATTTTATAATCTGGAACTATGGCTACTTCAATATTAAGCCTTGTATGCGCATGCAACTGTGTGATTTTAGTACATATGTCCGCATGATTACAATACATAATTGTGCTAGATTGCAATTACATTTTGTGAAACCCTTCGTGATATGGAGTCGCCCGATCTTCTCGACGTAGGATTGGATACTCATATACCCTCTCTTGAATCGTAGCGATCCTCCGTTGCCAATGCAAGAACGAACACTGTTTAATTCGTAAGATCACACGCGTCGGACTTTCACGACCACCAAGCGAAGCCCTATCGCGCTCCCAATTTCCAACAGAAAAGTTGAACGATCTTGAATTGCAAGAACTCTCAAATCTTTGTATTGAATTTGATTGCTATCAAATGATCAAAAAAATAAGCACAAAAGCTCTCCAAAATCCTCTCTCCGTCACGTAGTGTTTTTTGCCAAACAACTAGTCCTCACGTAATGTGTTTTGCTCCCCAAAAATCTCCCCCCGTCCGTCCGTGCACGTGCACATATATAGGGCGGCGGCATGCAGTGTTGATCCGGGTTAAACAAGCAAAGGGTTTGGGCTTCCAGTTACATGACCGAAGCCACTTTCTTGGCACGCAGGCCGTGAATTCTTTTGGGCTTAATGCAGTTGTTGGGCCGCATAGATCTTTCTCCTGGATGTTTGGCTGAAGCATTATTGTGTTCGTGTTTCGGTCACTCAGAAGGCATGTAGACCATTGATTTGGACTGGCGTCTCGGAGGTCTCCCACTCCTCTCACTTAGTTCCAAAATCTTCAAACCTAAGTACACACAAAAACTAGCATAAGATAGTATATCGTTCTCATTAATAGAAAGAGATGCTTTAAGAAACAAATTAACCTATTTATTTAAAAACTTGGCTCTTGCTCGAGTAATTGGGCCGTTTGGTGCTTCATGAATACTCGGAGAACGTAGAGAGGTAGACGACGTAGTAGTAGTAGGGATGTCCTCATCACTTTGACTAAAATTTAATCATAGATAAATGTGCTAGATTGTTTTTCTTTCTTTCCCTGGTAGTGTGCTTATACTAAATGTTGTTGTCATTCCTAACTGGTTGCTGTGGTTCAGTTTTGAATTGAACGTTTGTAGAGGGAATCCTCTCCTGTCTTTTCATATATATCATGATCCCACCAAGTGTTAAATGATTCAGTTTTACACTTTCTCCATAACTGTACTCTGCCTAGTGCCTTTCTCTTGAGCCCCCTCTTTCTCCTGAGCATGGATGCTAGGTAACTGTGTGCTAGTTTGCTTCCATAATCATACTCTCTTATTTTGCCCATTTACACTTTAGGTTGTCATGATCTATAAGGGCTGATGTGGGTGTTAGACATGTATTATATAACTGTGTATTTAGCTATGTATTTACTCTGTTGTGTTAGAGGTTTCCTGCATATATGTTATATCTGTACGTGTATATATATATATTACTCCGTTGGCCTTATGATGAATACAAGTACTATTCATAACATGGTATCAGAGCCAACTAGGGTTTTTGTCGCCGCCGTTGGTTCTTCCAGCCACCGTCGCCTACCTTTTTCCTTCCATTGCGCTCGTCATTGTTGTCAAGCCGACGCCACTAGATTCTCTTTAGCCGTCGCCGTTGGCTTTCCTCCACTATCGCTGGCTTTTCCTTGACTCCTGAGAGGCCGCCACTCATCCAGATCGTTATTTCCTCACTGTCTTCGCTATCGTCGTTGGAATCCCTGCCTCGCCAGGGAAGAGACAGGGATTGTCTCTCATGGATCCAGGCTTACCAAGCCGCCACCCGCTCAGCCTCCTCGCCCCGCCCCGCACATAGGATCCATCGCCTGCTTGGTCGCTTGGCCTGTTGAAGCTGATCGGGAGGTCTTCCGCCGCCGTTGCCATCGATCGGGAGGTCAACTTTCTGCCGATCTGCCCGTCCGCCGATTTGTGCCTACGAGTCGGTTAGCCACCACTTGTCTGCCAATCTGCATCGGTGAGATGTCATCGCTGGTGAGCTGCCACCCATGGATTTGCGCCGACGAGCTACCGTGCGCTTTTCCTTTAGGTGTGAGGTGTGCGAGCATGAAGATAGTCTGATTCCATCGGTATCGGCTGGTTGGTTCGGCCGTATTAAGTAATTTCCGTAAAAAAAAGAAAGAAAAAGAAAAAGAGAAAAAAGACAGAGGAAAAAAGAAAAAAGAAATGTCATCTTCTTTAGGCAATGTTTTTGTTTCTCGCTGCCCGGTGATCTTCAATTGTCTCAATTATCGAGACCGGTTTCAACACATGCGCCTCCACATGTGTGGTAAGCGCTTTTAGGAGTTTCTTACTAACGAGTTGCCTTATCTACCTGCCCTGCTCCACCTGCTGAGCCTGTACTTCTGAAGGATGTTTCCGAAGACGCTCGTACAAAGACATCTGAGGCTTTTGAGGATGCCATGAAGACTTTTTGGACTCAGTGTGCTACTTACAAGACATGGATTGATGAGAATGCCCGTGTTTCTGCTATTCTAGTTGCTAGCATGGAGGTGCATTTTATTGGTGATGTGGTTGACTTGGCTTCCGCACAGGCAATGTGGGTGCATCTGCGTAATCGATACGAGCCATCTGGTGATTCCTTGTATATTACTGTTGTGCATTGGAGCAGTCGCTACAGCAGGGAGATGCCATTGTCGATGAGTTCTATGTTCAGCTATCCATAGTATGGCATCAGATTGGCTCTTTGGGGACAGATGTTTGCTATACCTGTCAGTGCTGTCAGTGTCGCAGTCTCATCTAGAGCTTCACCGCATCTACAACTTCTTGACACGTCTCCGGGTTGAATTTGAGCAGACATGTGCTCAATTGCTGGCTCACCACTCTCCTATGACTCTCCCTTGCAGCTGTTTATACTGAGGAAATTTGTCTACGTGGTGCGGGTCTACTGTTGTCACCATCATTTTCTTCGATTTTGGTAGCTCCTCCAGCTTCTACACTTGCTGCGCCTCCGGCTGCTTCATCAATTGCGCCTCCTCCAGTGACAGCTGCTGTTGTTAGGAGACTCCATTACACCTATTACCATAAGGATGGATATGCGGAGCAGTTCTACTATAGGAAGAAAGATTTTCGTCATGGTGGCCATTCTCCAAGGGACACTGGAGGTTCCTCCTCTTTGAGGAGCCTTGGTGCCTCTGATACTCAGGAGCTTCTCAAACTACTACATCACATGGCTGCTTCTACACTGTCCGGTTCTGCTGGTCCGCATCTGCTGCATCCTCCACCGTGTCTTTTGCTCAGTGGCATCATCGTTTAGAACATCTTTGTGGGTTGCGTCTGTCTTTATTACTTCGTCGTGGTCTTTTAGTGTCTGTATCTGGTGATACTTCTCTAAACTGTTAGGGTTGTTTGCTTGGCAAATAGCTTCAACTCCTCTATCCCTCTAGTGAGTTAGTATCTCAGCATCATTTTGATCTTGTTCATTCTGATGTATAGGGCCCAGCTTCTTTTGTTTCAAAAAGAGGTCATCGATATTATATAATTTTTTATTGATGATTTTTCTTGATATACATGGATATACTTTGTGTCATCTCGTAGTGAGATTTTATTCATCTACAATACTTTTTCCACCATAGTCCGTACTCAGTTTGACTCTCTTATTCGTGTTTTTTGTGTTGATTCTGCTAGAGAGTACTTGTCAGGAGTTCTTTGTAGTTTTCTTGCTGAGCAGGGCACTCTCTCTCAGTTTTCTTATTCTGGTGCTCACACTCAAAATGATGTGGCTGAATGTAAGTATCGTCATTTTCTTGAGACAGCTCGTGCCCTCATGCTTGCATTTGTTGTTCCACCACACATTTGAGCTGAGACTGTTTCTACTGCCACTTTTCTGATCATTATTTAGCCCTCTTCTGCTCTTTAGATTGGGATCCCAGTTGAGCGTCTCTGTGGTAAGACTCTTGATTATTCCAATCTTCGTCTCTTTGGATGTGTGTGTGCTATGTTATTCTTGCATCCCGTGAGCGCACCAACCTGACCGCTCAATCTGTTGAGTGCGTTTTCTAGGCTATAGTGCTAGCATAAGGGATACCGTTGTTGGGATCCTATTGGCCGACAGATGCGGATTTCTTAGTATCCTACTTTTAATGAGTCTCTTCCTTTCTATCCTTGCCCTTCTTCCTACACTTCAGCATCTCTTGTCAAACTACTTTCTTTCCTGACTTTTCCTTCCACCTCTATAGTCACCACTCTTCCACTGCAATTTTTGGTCTCTCCGGTGCCTCCTTCCTAGTTAGCACCTTCTTCACCATCGGCATCCTCTCCAAAGGTTACTCCTGACCTTGTTCCTTCTTATCCTCTCTATTATACTCATCGTTCGTGAGTTGAGAATTGTTCTGATGTGCCCTCTCCTTCTAATGGGTTATCCTCTTCGGTCTCTTCTCGGTATGCTCTTCGTGATCGTCAGTCTATTCGGCCTCCTGAGCGTTTTGATTTTACTACCACTGCTCTTGTCAAACCGACTTCTTATCGTGATGCTGCTGTTCATCAAAAGTGGTAGCATGCAATGGTAGAGATCACTGCCCTTGAGCATATTGGCACATAGTATCTTGTTCCTCTTCCTGCGCATGTTACTCCTATCATGTGTAAGTGGGTCTATAAGGTTAAGACCCGCTCTGATGGTCCTCTTGTAGCGTATGGTTTTCAGCAGGGGTTTGGTGACTACAATGAAACCTTTGCTCCTGTCGCTCACATAACCATCGTTTGCATTTTTTTTGTTGTGGCCTCTGTTTGACAGTGACTTATCTCTTAGTTGGACGTCAAGGATGTCTTTCTCAATGGTGAGTTGCATGAGGAGGTCTACATGCAATTGCCCCTGGATATTTTGTTCCTGAGAGTATGATTTGTCATCTTTGCCGATCTCTCTATGGCCCCAAGCAAGCTCCTTGTGCCTGGTTTGATCGTTTCTTTTCTATTGTCACTGCAACTAGTTTCTTTGCCAGTGCTCAATACATTAATTTTATCAAGGAGTATCTTAATAAGCAATTTCTCATGTTTGATCTGAGTCCTCTTCACTACTTTTTTAGGGTTGAGGTTATTTCTACCCCTAAGGGCTTCTATCTGTCCCAAGAAAAGTATATCTAGGATCTTTTTGATCGCGCCCTCTCTTACTGATCAGTGCACAGTTGAGACTCTCATGAAGCTTAATGTTCATCTTTGTTCCATCGATGGTGAGCCTCTTACTCATCTTACTCACCATCGTCATCTTGTTGGGAGTCTTTTATTTTGGTGTCACTCATCCTGACATTTTATACCCTGTGCATATCTTGAGAAGTTTGTTTCTGCTCCTACCCAGCTCCACTAGAGTCATGTTCTTCATGTTCTGCGATACCTTCGTAGAACTATCTCTTATTGTTCCTTTTTTCCTCACTTCAGCTCTTTACAGTTCCAGATATATTCTGATGCTATCTGGGCTAGTGATCCCTTTGATCGCTAGTCTCTCTCTGTTTATTGTGTTTTTTTTGTTGGTTCTCTCATCACTTGGAAGACTAGGAACAGACAACGGTTTCTTATTCGAGTGTTGAGGCTGAGTTGCGAGCTATGGCTTTATTGACTGTGGAGGTTACTTGGCTATGGTGGTTACTTGATGGTTTTAGTGTTTCTGTTTCTGCACTGTCTCGTCTTTTATCTGACAGTACAGGTGTTATTAGCATTGCTAAATATTTGGTGAAGCATGAGTTTACAAAGTATATTGGTATTGATGCTTACTACATGCGGACACAGGTGCAAGACTAGATTGTTGCTCTTCAGTATGTGTCTTTAGAGTTTCAGTTGGCAGACTTCTTTACAAAAACACAGACCAGAGCTCAGTATAGTTTCTACCTCTTCAAACTTCATGTTGTTGATCTACCATAAGTTTGAGAGGGGGTGTTAGATATGTATTATATACCTGTGTATTTACCCTATTGTGTAAGAAGTATCCTGCATATATGCCATATCTGTATATGTATATTGCCCATTGGCTTCATGATGAATATAAGTGCTGTTTATAACAGTGGGGAACTAGAAGAAGTAATTTTGTGAGCAGGAAATGCCAGGTAGATTTTGCTTACCATCTTCCATTTCAGGGTCCCTTGTAGAGCAGGCACATGCACAACACCGATTCAAGTTACATCTTCGCAGTTGGTTTCAAATGAGATATTTCCACCATCTGTTGTAAAGGCCATGCTCTACCCTGGAGCTATAGTGAGCAGCCTAATTAAAAGCATGACGTTTCCAAGGTGGAGTGACCTGTTCGATATGTACAATTTGACAGAAGCCAAGAATGCTTCAGCGGTAATTGATCTCCAGCGTCTAGAGGTGCTTTTCGATAACTGACCCACAAGTCTTTCTGATTCATATGCTTCTGACAATTCTTTTCATTATACTGTCTCTCTCTGCAATCAGATACTTGCTGGAAGCTACTTCTGTGTTGCTGGAGCACTTGTTGGCATCATAAATCCTGGGAGGATGACCTTGTTTGGCACCCTTTTGGTTATCTGGGGTCTAGTGAAAGAAGCGCTCCTTGCGAAGCCCGTGAACAGCGATCCAACAAAATCAGTTTATGTCTATCCGATCATTACGATTGCACTGATTTGTGCATTCATGTCAATAACTTATAATGTAAAAAGGACTGAGAGAAGTAGTCAGTCTGTTTCTATCTCTAAGCCACTTCAAAGTTCTGCCAAGTCAAAACTGAACACTACTACAGAAATCATTATCACAGATGGTTCAAAAACGTCATCACAGACGGTTTTATGAACCGTCTGACTTTATGGATCAGTGATAATCGAAGGTTATCACAGACGGTTTTCAAACCATCTGTGGAGTATATATCATAGACGGTTGGTAACTACAAACCGTCTGTGATAGCTAGCATCACAGACGGTTTGTAAGAAACAACCGTCTGTGATAAAGGCATATTACAGACGGTTTTTAACAAAAAATCGTCTGTGATATATCAATAGCACAAACGGTTTTTACTAAAAAACCGTCTGTGATACTTGACTATCACAGACGGGTTTTAGTTAAAAACCGCTCGTGATATTCCGATTATCACGCAGCGGTTCTTACCAATGAACCGTCTGTAATCTGAAAATATCACGAGCGGTTCATTGGTAAGAACGATCTGTGATACTCCTTTTCTCCGACACCATCAACACAGACGGTGTCCAAATGAAAACCGTCTGTGTTACTATCGGTCACAGACGGTTTTGTTAAACCGTCTGTGATTTGGCGTCTAGTATTAGGCTTTCTGTAGTAGTGGAAGTAGACACTTTATTGCCAGTTTGTCAAAACCTTTTATCCTTGTAGGTCATTTCCATCATTTGATTGTTGAAGACAACTTGAAGTATAACCCAATTGTGGTTCTTGTGTGTCACTTTCAACATTGTAACCTTTACTTTTGTCCTTTGTACTGAAGACTTACACTGTCTATAATTTTGATCGCAAGCAGCTTCATGTTTTATTTCCCAATAGTTATGTTATTGAGGTGTCTTTTACATTGTTAAGACTGTATGCATTGTGCCTCCCTTCTTTTGACAGGATGTTCTTTAATCCTGTTGCAAGTTCGGACGAGGCATTTCTCCAATCTATTTTGCTTGCTTATTTCTGAAGTACTTGGACTTGTGGCATGGCATCCATGCAAAATAACTTGTTGATTTTCATTGTCTATATAAGCCTGGTTAAATTATCTGATTATTCTCTTAAAGAAATCTAGCACCTGAACTTTCTTGTTTTTTTCTTTTCTTTTCTTTTCTTTTTGCGAGGGCAACAGAATGAATAAGAACTTCCTTAGTTTAGCCCTTTAAGTTGTCCAATAACTTTGTTTCACTTATGTTCCCGCAATGATCTTAAGTTGATTCATCTTAATAGATGTTGTGTTTTTCTATTTTTATTCTGCATTTGGAATTTTATGCAAGAAATTTATGTGGATATCATGCCTGTAATCGCTGATTTGATATACATGTTCTATGGCTGTTGCTGTGCTAAATATCATGTGCAAAATAAAGGGATTGTTATGACAGATGATAAATACATATACAATTTATATATGTTTTTCTTTTTGTTCAGTATACTTTTAGGTCATCAAAACCTGAGGATGGCTTCTCTTAAAGAAATAGAGGATGATGCGAACATCCCCAATGATTCAATTCCATATATTGTATTCAATCCATCAAGTATCTCAGAATAATATGAGCTCACTTAAAAGAGTTGAAGAGCAAGAGAAGCTTGAACTGTGGGGAATCTAGGAGCATGGTGATGATATTTCTTTGATGAACAAGTGTTTGATGGTGTGTACACCCATGGAGGAGTGGGAGGCAGGGCGTATGGAGGAGAGATAATGTGTAGTTATGTACCCAAAGTTCATGAAGATATCTACAACAAATTGAAAGGGTCTAGTATGTACGATACATATATCTGGAAATCTTATCAAGTTTATTTTCCAATGGATCAAATCTCATGTAATTTGGAGTCTTCTACAAAATGTTGTGGCACTTGAAAGGCATGCTGCACAAGCTGTCCCGAGCGGCGCGTGAGAATTAACATGAATCCGTGTTTTGTATGACATGTTTAGGTTAATATCCAACTATTGTACATCTTTCCAAAGGTTTAGAAGACTTTCTTTTGAAGTTAATCATGGATTCAAATCGTGCCAAATAAGTACTTTAAGGATATGAAGGTTTAAAGTCAATTTGGATTGATCATGTCATAGCCAGCACAGTCCGTTTTGAAAACGCTATAACTTTTGTCGATGGAGGCCGATTTGGATGTTCTTATACTCATTAGAAAGCTAACTTCAAGACTCACACAATGGATCAGATTCTAGCCTTATATACCTTCTGGTCGCACCGCAATATCTAAAACAAACCGATGGTGGAAATTTTAGGGTGTCCTTTTTCGAGTCCAAATTATCTCTAAGAGTTTGTTTCTTGTTTTTGGTGTCTTAGGGGCTATATGAGCATGTGCCATGTCCTATGTAATTCTCAGATCATGAATAGTATTTTTAGATTGCAAATTGCTTCTATTAGCGTTACATGCTTGTTCTTAGATTGATTGCCGCTGGCACAACTAGAGGGGAACCGGGCGTTGCTTCTTCCAAAGATCGTTATGTCTTTTCATTGGGAATTGAGAGATCGATATCGTTATTCAGTAGTCGGTGGAGAATATCACACGTGTGATTAGGCGAATTAAAGAATTGCAAACCTATTGCACTTGTAACACCCCGATCCTCCACAGGGCCCAGGATGCTGCCACCACACTCTTACCATCTCAAATTAGTGTTGCTAAAAAGGCTTTTAGCAGGACCTCCTCTATTCTTAAGGGACAACAGTTCTAGAGCAATCCCATGCTCCGGATTATTTAAGTACTTTCTCAACATAGAAACATGAAACACATTATGCACTCCTTGCATAGACTCATGAAGATCCAGACAATACGCCGACTTTCCAATTCGTGCCAGAATTGAAAATGGCCCAATGTACCATGGACTAAGCTTCCCTTTGGTACCAAATCGCACAATTCCTTTAGTGGGTGATACTCTCAAAAGCACATGATCCGCCACTTCAAATTCTAGGTCTCGCCTCCTAATATCCGCATAGCTCTTCTGCCTACTTTGGGCAGCTAGCAGATTCTATCTAATCTTCGCTACCCATTTCACTGTCTACTGGACCCAATCTGGACCCAAAACTGCCTTTTTCACCTATAGTATCCCAATAGAGTGGCGATCTACACTTTCGCCCATGTAGAACCTCAAATAGCGCTACCGAACACTAGAGTGGTAGCTGTTATTGTAGACGAACTCCGCGAGTGCAAACTGATCCTCCCAGCTACCTTTTCACGACT
The DNA here is from genome assembly GCA_036346265.1 of Melocanna baccifera. NCBI lineage: Eukaryota > Viridiplantae > Streptophyta > Magnoliopsida > Poales > Poaceae > Melocanna > Melocanna baccifera. The sequence continues at coordinate 27,134,078 of CM070678.1, forward strand.
AAACACATGACCTCAGCATGTCCTCTAGTGTTTGTATGGTGCGTTTGGACTGCCCATTTGTCTGTGGGTGGAAGGTGGTACCAAATTGAAGTTTCGTGCCTAAAGCGCTTTGCAAACTCTCTGAAAACTTGGAGACAAATTTAGCATCTCTGTCCAAAACTATTGTCTTGAGCACACCATGCAATCTTACTACCTCATGCACATAAATGGGTGCCATATCACTTACTGAATTTGTCACACGAATAGGGATGAAGTGCGCAGACTTATTGAATCGGTCTACCACTATTCAAATCGCATCCTTACCTCACTGAGTACGAGGTAAGCCGACTACAAAATCCATGGTAATATCATCCCATGCCCACTGAGGAACATCTAAAGGCTACAATAGTCAAACGGGACGCTTATGCTCAGCCTTCACTTGCTGGCAAATCCCGCAAGACGCTACATAGCGAGCAACACCCACTTTTATTCTTTTCCATCAAAAGTTCTTTTTTAAATCCCGATACATCTTGGTCTCACCCGGATGTACCATGTACAAGGTACAATGAGCTTCACTAAGTATTTCATCTGTGACTTGAGCTTTTGTGGCACACAAAGACGACCCTTAAACCGTATTGTGCCCAACATATCAAGGTGAAATCCCCCATTTTTCCTTCATCGATGCGCTTCCTTACTTGCTGGAGTAACCGATCGTGTTGCTGCGCTTCTCTCACTCATTCTGGAATTGAGGATTCCAACAACAACTGCATCTCAACCTATGTTGTACCAGCATAACAATAGAAAATTCCTATCTATTCAAAGTCAGCAACGAGATAGCCTAGAGTGGAGAATGTTGTTTTGCGACTAAGGGCATCAGCAACAATATTTGCTTTGCCTGGATGGTACTGGAAACTGAAATCATAGTCCTTGATCAGTTTCAACCATCTTCTTTGCCTCAAATTCAATTCCTTCTAAGTGAAGATGTACTTGAACCTCTTGTGGTTAGTAAAAATATCACAAGACTCCATACAAATAATGTCTCTAAATCTTTAGAGCGAAAATTATGGGTAGCTCTAAATCGTGAGTGGGATAATTCTGCTCATGTTTCTTCAATTGTCGTGAGACATACACGACTACTTTACTATCTTGCATGAGCACGCAACCCAAACCCACTCGCGATGCATCTGAGTAGACCGTGAAACACTTTCCTGATTTTGGAAGAGTGAGAACAGGGGTAGTTACTAACTTTCCTTTCAAAGTGTTGAAACTGCGCTCACATTCATTAGTTCACTGAAATTTCACACCCTTCCGCGTGAGTTGAGATATTGGCTTGGCAATAATGGAGAAGTCTTTTATGAAACGCTGGTAATAACTAGCTAAGCCAAGAAAACTTCTCACCTCTGTAACATTAGATGGTCTCTTTCAGTCTACTACTATAGAAATCTTAGTTGGATTTATTGAAATACCCTCCTGGTTAATCACATGACCCAAGAAGCCCACTTCAGATATCCAAAACTCGCACTTTTTTAACTTGGCAAAGAATTGATTCTCCCTCAGAGTCTCAAGCATGAGTCTCAAAAGTCACTCATGCTCTTCCTCCGTCTTGGAATAAATTAAGATATCATCGATGAACACAACTACAAAGTCATCCAAATACTTGTGTAGCATGTTTTTCATCGTCTCCATAAAGATAGCAGGGGCATTCGTTAGTCCAAAAGACATAACTTTATACTCATAAAGCCCATACATCGTGGAGAAAGCTGTTTTTTCAATATCTTGCTCCTGTACTCGAATCTGATTATACCCAGATTGTAGATCAATTTTGGAAAACACCTTGCCTCCCTTCAATTGATCAAACAAGTTCTCTATATGAGGCAAAGGTATTTATTTTTGATGGTCACCCGATTAAGAGCATGATAGTCTATGCACATGCGCCAATTCCCATCCTTCTTCTCAGTGAATAGAACAGGGGCTCCCTAAGGCGACACGCTCCGGCGAATCAACCCCTTGGACAGCAACCCGTCCAATTGCTTCTTCAATTTTTCTTGGAGTGGTCATGCTAAACGGTATAGGATATAGAAATACATCGAGTACTAGGAACAAGATCACTTCTAAATTCTACATCTCTCTCGGATGGCATTCCCAGGAGCTCTTCGGGGAATACATCGGGATACTCTCGCACCACTAGGATTTCCTCAATGCACAAAGGCACGCTCAACTTCTCTGCAAGTGCTAGGAATAACCCCGACTTCATCATTCGTTGGCCAAGGAACAGGTTGGCCAACATAAAGAAAGAACACGGGGATGCATTCCCTTGAAATATTATCTCCTCTCCTGAAGGGGCTTGCAAGGTGACTGTTCTCCAAAAATAGGAAATCATAGCCCGGTAACGATGCAACCAATCTATACCGAGGATGGCATCAAAATACTCTATCAGAACAAGCATTAGGTTGACCACAAAATCCTCACTATCTATTGAAACCATGCATTCAAGACAAACCATCGAGCTAGCACTAATACCTCATGGAGAACTGACTATAACCGACTGTGAAATCTGTTGCATACTCAACTTTGCCTTTTTAGCGAACTCATGAGAAACAAAGGAATAAATAGCACCGGAGTCGAAAAGTACAAGAGTATTGTGTGAATCCACTAACAGGGTACCTATCACCATGTCCGGTCGACTTGCAGACTTAGCGGTAGGCAACGTGTAGACTCCAGGTGGCACCGGGGCGGCAAGAGCCCCAATGCTCTACTGTGGTGGCATCAGAATTGGAGGCAATGCAACATACTGAAATGGAGTAATCGGTGGAGAACAGTAGTATCCAGCAAGTGGTGCCCAGGAAGGAGGCTACAACGTAGGGGCAGCCACTAGCATCTGGACTGACCCCCCGAGTAGAAGCAAACAATGACAACATAGGTACTTGCTCCCACTTGATGATACTAGTGGGATTCTGCCAACACACCAATGCCTTGTGCCCACCCTAGCCACATTAGCGGTAGTTTCCTACCCAAGAGCACTCAGCAGCCCGATGACCATCGCCACACTTAAAGCACATCAAGCCTTGACCTGAAATCGGACGATAGGCTTGGATAGCCAAAGAAGGATGAGGAGCCAAGGAAGGCAACCTCGAAGACTTTGACTTAGATGACTACGAGAAACACTGGCTCCACTTGAACTTCTTAGGAGTGGGCCGCTGAGATGACCTAACCGCTTCACTAGAACCCCTCTTTTGGTCACCACCAGAAGTGCTTAGACCACCAGAGGGTTGTAACCTTCTAGTGAGCTGTATCTCCATCTCCATCCCTCTAGCATGTTCAACCACGGACCTGAAATCACGTGGCGCAGTAGCTTCCATAACATGCCAAAACTCGGAGTTGATCCCTCGACAAAACCTTTTGGCCTTTTCAAAGTCACTACTTGCGATCGATGGTACGAAGTGGATCAAGTCATTGAACCGTGCCTATACCCAGCCACGGTCATCTTTCCTTGCACGAGGGTCAATAGGGCAATCTCCATACTCTCCACAAAAGATTCTGGGTAATACTTCACCTTGAACTACTCGACGAGGATTTCCCAGAAGGTAGACCCTGGGTAGGGGTCTTGGCTGAAAGGACTCCTTCCCACCAGATGTCTGCCTATCCCTTTAACTAGAAGGCCACGAAGCGAGCTCTAAGCTACGAAGTCATTTCTAAAGCTTCAAACTGCCTTCCCATATAACACAACCAATCCATAGCTTGGACTAGCGTACCTAACCCATTAAAGGTGTCCAACTGCAATGCCATCCATTCGCGAAGGCCCATTCTTGCCTCCGATGTGACTAGAACAATAGTCAGGATAGCGACGGGTACGATCGCAGTAGCAGTTGCAGGTACTTGTTGGCGAAGGGCACGAACCACCTCTATGAATTCCCGCAGCAAGGCAGAAGACCTTGCCTGATTCCCAACTACAGACTATTCAGCAAACCCAACTTCCGCATCAGGTACCTCCTGCTGAACATCCTACGATGGCTCCGCTTGGGGCACGGCCATGACCACGACCTCCACAGCCTCGGCCAATACCACGACCATGACCTCTACCTCTCGGCATCTCTACTCACAATAGAGAAGCAATCTCACAATCAACTCACAAGCATTGACTTTAGCAGTATAAGTCAATAATACAATTAGGGAAAATGCATATGCAATGCAAATCCCAAACCCCATCCTATTGTGTAGCACAGTGTGTCAAATTGAATTGAATAATTAGGCCTAAATTATGTTTTAGTGAAATAATTCAGCCACGTTGTCAATTTATCTTCACCACAAACCTAACGCCCGCACTGATACCAACTGTAACACTCCGACCTTCCACAGGGCCGAGGATGCTACCACCGCACTCTTACCATCTCAAATTAGTGCTGCTAAAAAGGCTTTTAGCAGCACATCCTCTATTCTTAAGATTGCCAATAAGAAGCAGTCAACATAGGAACAAAGGATAATTGCGATAAAACCAACTACTTCACATTGCAAATAACCATAACATAAATAGACTGTGGAATCCATAACCATGGAAACCCACCACCACGGGCTCGCAAGTAAACTACACCAACGGCGAGCCACGAAGGACTTATCAAGAGATTAAACACAAACGCTCAGTGTATGACTAAGCAGTTATTTCATCTGTGCAGTGCAAAAGAAACTACTCCCATTCCATGCATGTCGTCACTCCAGATCGCCCTAAAAAACAACAAAGCAAATATGAGTCCGAAGACTCAGCAAGTACAAAGTGAAATAGTAACAACAGATGCGCATAATATTCTGTATCCAACACAGATGCTTCCATTCATGTTCATACAATCTTTTTCATTTTTCATCACTCTTATTTACGCATTTGTTACTTTTCTCTGTCACCATGCAAATATGTTTGCACATGCATATGTCTTTCCTTTTTTTAGCTTATACCGGTATAGCGAAGTGAGCACCTGTCGATGCTCACCCAAGCCCGCCCTCTTTCCCTTTTCTTCCCAGTCGGCGGCTCCTCCTTTCTCTTCCTCTTCTTTTCCCTTTCTTCTTTCTCTCCTTTTTCCTCCACGCCGTCGGCCCCTCCTCTTCTTCTCTCTTCTCGCCATCCTCCCCTTTCCTTCCCAGCCGGCGGCTCCTTCCTTCTTCCTCACTTGCCTGGACAACCGCCTCCCAACCAACCGGTCCTTCCTCTTCCCTCAGCTGGCCGGCGCTCCTCCACTTCCGTGGAGCGGCGACAGCAGCAGAGGCAGGGAAGGCGAGGCACGGCGGGGGAGCAGCGGCGCTAGGCGACGCAGCGCACGAGCTGGGGTGGCGCTCGGGAACTGTGGGTGATGTGCGGCAGCAGGGCAGCTCTTGCCACGGTGGCGCACGCTAGCGAATAGACGGCGGCGCGGCAGTAGCAGCAGAGGGCGAGGACGGGACGAGCGGTCGGGGGAATGGCGGCACCAGCGGCTAGTCGACAGCGGCGTGCACGCAGGTAAGAGGGCGGCACTGGCGACGGTGGGGCTCACAGGCATCAGCAGCAGCAACCGAGAGAGCACATGGGAGGGAAGCAAATCGGCTTTTGCTTCCTCCCCCACCTGGCGCTCTCTCTCTTATAGGACTTCGGCATGGGCCGGACTGGGCCTCATCTGGCCCAAGTGCTACAGCACTTGCTGCGAAGGATCAGCTACGATTTGTTAAGTTTACGCGCAAGTTATCATCAATACTACGTCGAGAAGATCGGACACCTCATTTCAGAAATAGTTCTGAATAGATTATAAATCATACAAAAACAAAGTGAGGGAAACAAGGCACATGTAGTGGTTAAAGTTTGTCCTATAGAGAACTGGTCCATTATTCGCTGCAGTAGTGCAGTCCTAGCATTTGTATGTTTGTATTGTGTAACAACGGCAAGAAGCAAGGCTGCATATGCAAGTGGCTCTTCCCCTGTCTCTTGCTATCTGTTGATGTCTGGTTGATGATGAGAGCAGAGGAAAGGAGATGAGCTGAGCCCCACCGAGACCCCATGTGAGTTTTGTCCCTTAGTACCGTTTGTATTTTTATACTCTTGCTTTCCTTTTCTTCTGGTGAAAACGAGAGCTGTAATTATTTTATCTACCCTCTTTAACAGATGAAGTCTGAAGCTGATTAATAAGTCTGAAGAAGCTAACAATGCCAGGGAGATGATGGATATGATGTATGCAAGGGGCTGAAGAGAATCTCATTTGGTCGAAATGTGAGGCAGTTTCCCAAGTCATCAGTCATAATCTTCCACAGTGCTTCTCTCTTGGTTCGATTTACCTAGTCACAAAAGATAAAACAAGGCATCATCTTCATTCCACTTCAATAATTGAGATCCCTCTGTCTATGTTCCTTCTCCCTGCTGTTATAATGATTGTTATTGTTAGCCTGTCCAGGTTATACATGTGCCTATGATTTGGCTCTTGTTTACTAGTAAGTGATTGCTTAAGATCTAAGACCACCCTTCCACCAACAAAATACCTGTAGCTTCTTCTAGCCTAATCTATCTACCGGGAAGAAGAGGTATAAGTCTCCTAATTTTAGCTCTTCATTTCCAGTTCATATTCTTTCCCAGCTTTCCTACGCACTGTGGTGTTCAAACTTCACAGACTTCGACTGCCATGGTGATTTCTTTACAGAGGTCAGTTACTACCTGCTTCTGCTACTTCTTGAAATTTAGCTTAACATTTACTAGTATTTAGTGTATATATCCAGACTGCCACAGTTGTGAATCAATAAATGACTTAAACCTGTTTCTACAGGACTGTAACCATGTCACCTCGATGCTCCTTATCTTATCCATTGCATCGTGTGAGTGGTGCAAGTAGAAGATGGATGTCGTGTACATCCCAGTATTCATGCTTTGCAGATAGCGCAAGACCATCTCCGATCGTTCTCAAGACTGACAGTGTCGTCGATCCATCCGCCCCAAAGAATTTGGATGCGAGTTCATCTGCTTCAAGAACTGGACCATATAGTGCAACTTGTCATTTATCAAGTACAATTGGAGTAATGGGAACATCTTCCGCTTCCTCTCTCAGATTTTTACAGAAGCTTGTGTGTTGGAGTACCCGAGATGGAGAAGAGACACCCCCCTTTGTCATCTCCAACGATCCACTCATCAGGAAAGAGTTATTGTCATCTGAAAATTTCCACCTCACTTCTGACTGTAACACTGCTCTTGGGAAGTTAAGGCAGAAGAGGCTCTTTTTGGAGCAATCCGGAGCATGCTGCATTGTTATGCCATGCCAGTTCTTACATGCCTGGCATGATGAAGTCTCACAGGGTTGCTCAATTCCTTTCCTCCATGTTGGTGATTGCATTGCAAAGGAACTAAAAGCTGCAAGCTTCAAACCTGTTGAGTGCGGAAGTAATGTTAGTGTAGGAATTTTAGCTACAGACAATAACTTGGCCACTAACTGTTATTTAAATAAGCTGGAGAGGCAGGTAAGCCAACTGTTTTTTCATTAATCATTGTTTGTTTAATGAGATAGTTATCTTTTTTTCCTCTTTAAATAAATAATTGAATATATATGTTCCATAAGTACATATAATTCTTGAAAAATTAAAGACAAGGACACAGCAAGAATGTATGTTTACCTTGCTGTTCTGCTTAGGCATTTTCGTGCAATCAAGGCCTTTCTTCGAAAACACTTGTATGTCAACAACCACAGCACTGCATAATGTTTTCCATAAGTTAGACAACTCAGCTCCTATATCAGTAATGGATGGTCAGATTTTTTTCAGTCGCTTTGCATTGTGATACATTCCTTATCTGAAAGCTCAGGTTACAAAAAGATTGACAACTGCAGGTCTTATGCCCTATTGTAGCTTGTCCATTCCCAATTTGTCAGTCCCATGATAACCTGAGATAGTTATCTTTTTTTCCTCTTTAAATAAATAATTGAATATATATGTTCCATAAGTACATATAATTCTTGAAAAATTAAAGACAAGGACACAGCAAGAATGTATGTTTACCTTGCTGTTCTGCTTAGGCATTTTCGTGCAATCAAGGCCTTTCTTCGAAAACACTTGTATGTCAACAACCACAGCACTGCATAATGTTTTCCATAAGTTAGACAACTCAGCTCCTATATCAGTAATGGATGGTCAGATTTTTTTCAGTCGCTTTGCATTGTGATACATTCCTTATCTGAAAGCTCAGGTTACAAAAAGATTGACAACTGCAGGTCTTATGCCCTATTGTAGCTTGTCCATTCCCAATTTGTCAGTCCCATGATAACCTGTCAATTGCCAATTTGTCATGCTAGTGAGATGCCTTGAAACATTGTAGTTGACATTTTCCTTGGTACTATTCTTGACTCGTCCAATTGCCAGCATATGGTTAAACTGTTTTTTGTTTAAATTTCCTCATCAGGGTTTTGAGGTACTTTTTCCAGATAATGCTTCCATGGAGCACACGGCGTTACCAGCTGTCAGTGCATTTAGGAGGGGGGACTTGGAAGGCGCGAGAAATCTATTGCGGATAGCACTCCAGGTTCTGCTAGTGAGGGCTATCAATGTAATAATCCTTGCATCTGATGACTTTGTTGGTATCTTGCCTGATGATGACCCACTGCTCAAGAAATGTATCGACCCAATGGATGCTTTGGTCAGAGAGACCATTGTGTGTGCAAGAACACTGAGACCATGATATGCCTCAGGCTATTCTGGTCCCTCGTATAGTTTGCCAGTAGTAGTTGTTTGCACTTTGAGTGCCGATGAGCACATATGTAAATTTTAAGATTGAGAGAAGAATTCTTCATGTCAATATCATCAATAGTTCAATGCAGTATGCATTGTGATCTAGGTATGCTTATGCTTTGCTGCTGAGTCAACAAAGATTCTGGCTCCATTTGTGAGTTCAGATTTTGTCAGTTTTTTTTTTCTGTGGCATGGCTACTCCAGAGTAATTTGCAAACAATAATCTAGAAATAAAATGGCTGATGTGATGTTTCGCTGGATCAGATTGCAGATAGAACAAATGAAGCAATCACGAATGTAAACTGCGAAGAAACAGCACACCTTTTTTCAGATAAGTAGCAATTACCCTGACATATGAAATCAGAGCTAGTAATAATGTTAATAATGTCCTGCTTTGTCATATTGTCATCCTAATTAGAAAGAATGTAGCCTCATATTCTGGTGAATACTCTGCAACTGCTACAGCCATTGCAAACTCCTGCAGAACAATCATTCAGACAGAACACCTGCAAACCATCTTTCATTACTATTGCATCCCAGAGCATGTAACACAATTTATCAGTGTGTTCAGGAGTTGCAACAGTGATGATGTTCCCATTTGACTTGGGAAAGCTGTGTGGGGCCTTCTCTGCTCACTGATATTCCAGAGAATCTGCTCATTGGTGTGGAGGGGGGAGGGCATGACATGAATGTTCTGTGCAGAGGTGGGATTGCAAAAGTTGTGCATGATGAGTGAACAAATGATTCAGGCTGTCTGCAGGCCCTGCGCCAAACAAGTGGCTGATGCTCTTTCTTTCTCCCATTGCAGGAACCAGAGACAAAAAGATGCAACCAACACAGGCAGACACTGCAACACCAATTGGCTAGCCTGTGTTGAGGGTAAGGAAGGCAGTTATGCTAAGGCCAACCAACCCCTGTGCATGCTAAGCAATAAACAATACTTTTATGTGATGTGATATATTCTGATGCTTCCTGATCAGCCTCACTCAGAAACTTTTGGTTTCCTCTTTCACAAAGGAAGATGTGCTCGCACACATAAAGGCACAGTGATCTTTCAGGTTAATGATCTGACTATTTGAGGCACTATATATCTGGGATGTGTGGTAGCTACGGGCAGAGGCTTGCAATGTATGTTGTGTATGTGTATGTGTATGTGAATGTGTGTATGTAATGCTGTTATTCGAGGCTCAGGTTGTGATTGATGCCCAAAGTGGTAATAATTCTCTTCATCTCTGCTCGCTTTTACGAGTAAAGCAGGGCCATGATTGTTGCCGGAATCTTATCCAACTATAGCTACATACACCTCTCTCTCTCTCTCTCCCTCTCTCTCGGAGAAGCTTTGCTTTCAATTGGAATGTGATCAATGAAGAGAGAGGAGAGAGTATAGAGAAAGAAAGAGTAGATAGAGAGAGAGAGAGGCCCCTGAAGACGTCGTCACGTCGTGCAGCTAGCCTAGCAAGCCGACTGAAACATTCGGTTATGGCTGCGTGAATTCGTTGTCGCCTCTCTGCTCCCAGCGATAGAATAGAGCATGGTTCCGCTTTGCATATGCTACAAAGCACTTAGCTAGTCCGGAACGAAGGCATCTATTTATGGATAGATTGGCGAGCTTATGCGCCACCCGAGTTACAGTAACAGTCAAAAGATTAGGAATAATCCATGGTGTGCTCCACATACATTAATCAGCCTTCTTTTGGCGCAAAGTAGAGTAGGAGTTAACTGAAAAAAGAGAGTAAAAGTTGGTCGACAAATCAAGCGAGCTCTTATCTTAATCACTGCTTTTATTGAGGGAAAAAAGAAGGCTAATAACTCATCAGCCACACTTTTGCGCCACTTATCTCTTTATTTTTAGCATTGCTTATTGAGGGAAAAAAAAGGGGAAAAATCCTCAAGGCGCGCGATCGTTGACCGACCAATCTCACCAGTTTCTCTCCGATGTCGTACATTTATTTTTCTCTTCGTTTTTTTTTCCAGTGTGTCCGCGAGCTGATCAACCTGAAAAAAGAAGGGAAAATTGAGAAAATTGGATTAGATGAGATCATATACAGGTATGTTCCTACTGATTTTTGTTTCTAGATTAGCTAATATAAACATCCAGTTTTTTAAAATAGCTTTTGCACTTCTCTCATTCCCATCTTGCTTCAGGGATAAGACGGGGTCACGTATACATCACGTATCATATTCCTCTCGTTCTCGTCTCACACATATATCTCTCCTTCACTTTCTCTATAACTCACTCCTTTCTTTTAAAAGCTACTTCTTTCCACTGCCGCAGCTAATATGAATATATACATAACACTAGATCAGTCTATCACTGTCAAGTGTAAATATGCCATGTGGGTTGTATGGACATACATACATACGTGTATATATATGTATATGTACATATGTACGTACATATATATGTATATATATACACATATATGTATGTATATATATGCAGTACGTACGTTAGCTTACCGTAGTATGATCTGGGCGCATTGCACCGGAAGCACTCGGTTCTGTTGGCGTAGTTTTGCACGTTGCAATCCACCCTGCAGCGCCAAAACATGCAGAAATATTAGCATCCAGAATGACATATATATTATTATGAATATATGTACTACACCTTAGTTGTTAGCTTGCAATGTTAATAAAATAGTGGCCAAGATGCACATACAGCCCTGTGGTTTGTTTGAATTAAGAATTTTTGTTTTAGCAATTGAGCCTCTCTAGTGTTACTAGCTAGAAGGAATGGTGAGCTGAGCGGTCGAGAAATTCCTTCTGCCAGCCCAGAATTCTGTTGGGCACAGATCATTTGACTTGACATTTTTTAATAGTTGAGGGTTTCCTTATAACATTTCTTTTTTTTCTGATTTATAGCTTACGCTACAGTAACTAGTTTTTAAACAGAGTGTTTTTTAATATAGGATTTACTAGTCGATTGTAGTAGACACTATATTGACTTCAGTTATACTGACTAAAATCGCATATAAATATCCCTCTTTTATAAACAGATAGAATTTAAAAGTCATAAACTGCAGTAAAAAAAAATCGCACTCAACACTTTATTAAAAGGGAGATTGCTTTAACTCTTAGGGAAAAGTGGAGGGTTGTTTTGCATTTTTGCCAACACTAATTAATTAATTCACTAACTAGTGAGAGCAGCTGCTGCATGCATCATGCATGCTGCATATGAACTGCATTCCCAGTAACTTCGAATCTGGGATATATGGTGACTAGTATTAGTTTAAGACCGGATCGGACCTTGGGCAAATCCAGTCGCCGGACTTCCAGCCGGCCTGGCCGGCCATGGTGAAGCCCCAGTTCTGGGCGACGGCGCCGGAGTCGGTCTTGGCGGCACCACACTTGAAGCAGTTGCCGCGGCTGGCGTAGTTGTTGACGCCGCAGCTGCAGCAGCACCAGTCGCCGGGCTTCACCTCCCAGTTGCCGCTCAGCGCCGTGTAGTCCGTCCGCTCCACGCCCAGCTTCGCCTCGCCGCACCGCTGGCACGCCTCCCTCTTGCAGAAGTTCACGTACTGGCACGACCGGCAGCTCCAGTCGCCCGGCTTCCTGGTCATCACGTTCGCCTTCTCCATTTTGCTAGCTACCAAAGAAAGATTTACCTAGCAATCTAGTGTCTACCTATCTATCTATCTATGAGACGATCGAGATTGATCGGTTGCGAGATGTAGGAGAAGGTGATGAAGATGAGAGGAAGCAAAGCGAGCTAAGCTAGCTGTAGCAGACGGAATGCTCTAGCCAGCTAGCCAGCTGCTTGTGTTGTGCTCGATGGATGGCTTGGTTTGGAGAGGGAGGTGGCGCGGGCTTTTATATAGGGTTTGGTGCAGCGTTGCGAGGTGAGAGAGGTGGTGATGGAGTAGCTAGCTAGCTTGGCCAGTGAGTTGGGGCCCAAGTAAAGCCGGAAAGGAAGGATCGATGCATCTTTGCTGCTGCTGCTGCTGTGTGCGCGCTCCCTGTCTGCCTCATCGATCGTGCAACCCTTTTCAGTTCTCATAATTAACTGGGGAATCTCCAGGATTGATGGGACCTATACAGTCTCTGCAAGAGATCGGCCGCGCTCAACACAACGGTGGCTTTCGGAGTTAGTTTTTTTTACTGTTTATTTTTTCATCTTTTCTAATTTTTTATTTTTTATTTTTTCACATTCCTTTATATTATTTATGATAGGTTAATATATTTTTTCCTTTTAAAATTTTTAAATTTAATTATATCAAATAATCCAACTCAAATATAGTAAAAAATAAGTAAGTTATAGTAAAAATATTATAAACTATCGCTATTTTAAACACCTCCGTTATGCACTGAGGTGAGGTGTGTGAGCAGGGCGTTCCTGCCTCCTCCAGTCTCCAGCTTCATCAGCAATCCTTTGTGTTCATTTATGGGATGTGCGCGCGCGCCTCTGCGCTATTCATGTAACGTGCGGCCTCATTTGGAGATAACCCGTGTGGCCCAGCGGGTGCAGTAGTGGTGGGTTCCCACATTGAAAGTTTATAGCTCTAGCATCTAATGCTTGAGAATCGAAACATAGTAACTTAAAAATTTTTCCTTACTGTTTTGAGCGAAGTGAGAGTAAGAAAGCCCAAGTGAATTTCTACGCATTTGTATAGCTATTGGGCCTGTTCTTTTTTGGCTGCTGCTGATGGTTTTTATTTGCGGCTGATAACTTTTTGGCTATTTGTGACAGAGATTGCGGAAAGAGAGATACTCGCTTGCGATTTTTTATGGTACAGATATTAGGTTTTTAACGTGTACTATAATTAACTTGTAGATTCTGTCTTTAAAAAATACTCCATTTGAAAGTCAGGTACTGTAGTAAAAGCCTAAAGCTAAAAGCTGAAAAAAAAACAAGGCCATCATTTGTATAAAAAAACTGACCAAAGCATGCTATTAATTATACACAAGATCGACAAGTTTTGATTCTGTAATTGAAAACCTATTATTTGCATAATAACATACCAACATTAAAATGTACATCAAGTAAAGCGAACAAGTCATAACCATAAAAAAAGATAAAAATTAAATAATTTTTGTACTCAGCATGATTTTTAGAAGAAAGGTTAAATCTGACCTGTTTCAGCGTTACAACAATAAAGAGACCGCAACAATTATACAAATTATAATTTTTAAACTAATAGTGAAATTTGAAAGTTCTTTGCACCGTTAATTCTATATGTTTTCAACTTTGCACTATCATAATCTACAATATATAATAATGTTTCACTGGTTCAGGAAAAATATTTTAGAAGTTGCAGGAAATTGTTGTAGCATAAAAGTAAATAATACACCCAATATTTTAAAAGAAAATGCATCAACAAATTGAATGGTGAGCAACCTAATGCTACTTATTTTTGTAGGATCAGGAACGGTGGGTCAGAGGAGAGTGAATGACTCTTTAAAATATTTCCCTTGGTATTAGCAATATGATGCATTGGAAAAGTCAAACCTACAAGCTATACCAAAGCTAAGGAACAAAGAACACACAGTCACTCGAGACGAATTGTCTCACCGGTCGGACTGCCAGCTAGGGTGCAGTTGGACCGCTCAGCAAAACAAAGGAATAAATCACACGACACACGATCAAGAAAAAAGCTAACTCTTAAACCATTGATCAAAATAGGATGACACTTGGTACAAATCTTCTCAAGGATGTCGGAAACTTATTCAATCATGGATCAAAATATCAATATCAAAGTTCTGACATTTATCTAAAATAAGAAAGGTTGCATCAAAATTGATCAAAAGAGAAAAATCTTGATCTGCTCTTGTTGGTGTGTCCTTGATGATCTATATAACTTTGGATGGGTTCTCACAAGTTATAGCAAGCTAGATTACAACACGAACTCAAGCTAAAATGCTCTCAAGATAAAAACCCTCAAATCACCCCTCTCTTGAGTAAAATCAGGCAATCATAAGAAGTTTCTATAGAGAGATCAAGAGGAGATGAAATTCAACTAAGAAAACTAAGCAAATCAAAAGCACAAAGGAGGAATCCATGTCACAACTCATTTGGACAAACTTTCGATGTTTATTTCACTTAAAAATGAATGTTTTATAGTCATTCCCTTAAAGAGAATAGAACTCTAATAGTAGAGCACACACACATAAAATTTTCAACATAAGGAAGCCCTAACCTCTCTCTCATCAACCCAGGAGCTCTTACATTTCTCAACACAAACAAATGTTTATATAGTAGAGGCTCCTCACCTACCACCAAATCCTAGTAGCCATCAACTATTGGTAAATACAACCACTTACAAATAGAAAAACCCGGTAACCCACGTACTAATAGATTTGACACTTATACACACTTGCACACTTTTCAAAGTACGACTTCCACGTGGCTCTGATAGCCTAATAAGACACTCCATTCTCCAAGACGTGATCTAAACCCGTTTCACAAACTGCCTCTTTATCTAGTATCAGATAGTTTCCTCAATCGCCACCCACCGCCCTTCATGGTACTTCTTCTCGAAGCAACCACCACATGAAATATGTGATGTCAAATGACTTGCCACTAAGATCATACACCTGCTCTAATACCATCACTACTTGAAACACTCAAGTCAAATAGCACACACCACAAGCATAAACTTGCCTCATAACGAACCTTGTCTTTATCTCACACTTCTCCACTTGTGATAAAAAGCTCCACCTAGACTTATGCGACCCTCCATGGCCTCATGGCACTTCCCTTAGCCTCGGTCTTATCCTTGACTGCAATGATCACTCAGCGCACTACACATCAAAGAACAAGCAATCACCCCGAGCACAAGTGATATTCACTTAACTCTCATCAACAAAATCGATGTAAATATGCATCACTTGATATCCATATCAAGATTTCCATAATGCGAGGACTCCCACCATGACTAACACTTGCATGTACTCATGTATTGACTAATACAACCGAAAACTAACTCAACTCAGCACTAGCTGGTTTGACTGTCAACCAATGGCCAATCAGACCACTACGAACCGACTTAAAACCTTCTGGTAACAAGGACCGATTTGACCACGCACCCATGCCGGTTAGACTTCCCGAGGACCTTCGGTCGGACCGCTCTCACTCCCAATCACACTAAACGCTGGAGAAACCACCTCTATAGGCCGGTTAGACAACTGTCAACTTGACAACAAAAACTAGAGAGTAAATAACACAAAATCAAACTCAAACTTCGACAATAAAGTACAGTAAAGTTAAATACTCATCATAAACATAGGGTGGGCTCCACATAGTCTCATAATTTTTTTATGTATTCTGAGTTAATAGTAAAATGTATGAAATTTGCATTGCGTACGTCCTTTTTCAAAACTACTACGTACGACATCTTGATTGAAGTACTATTAATTGCAACAACATTCCCTTTTTCAATTTGGGTTTCCACCTAATATTTAAGCCTCACAAAGAACGGATTTATTCTCATACACGTGAAGGCCGTAAGACGAGGAAGTCTTGTATGTATGTACAAATTAACCAGTGGAGACCGGAGAGGCAGCCAGTACACTTACTCTACCCGACTCTTTTAGTTGAAGCGAGGATAAAAACCTATTTGTGAATATGTTTTACACCGTATGGTGTCATATATAGGTGTTGGCAAAACAAAACATTTTCCAAAAAGCTATCCTATATATTCAGATTCCACAGTTTCCCATCTTAGATGCTAGCTGTTCTATACTCCTACTTATGTTTGGTTAAATCGTAATTAGTGCTGATTATACTAATTAATGAATTAACAACCCACGTGAGATACGTTCGTTCTAGAACTTGCCTAGTTTACTCATGGAACTGGAATAAGAATAACCATGCATGCATGTACGAAAAGGTTTTCCATGTTTGCAATTAGTCTACCCAAAATACGCGACCATCCATCCTCATGCATGCACGCCCATGTGCATCGCTTTTTTTTTTTTTTGAAACAATGCGCATGTGTATTACACGCATGGTGCATGCGTGGCAAACCAGCCAACTAATTGGAGATTCACATGCACATGCAAATATTAATATCGCCAACAGGATCACACACTAGCTAAAAATATCCAGAGACATGAAAGCATGCTTTCGGCTCGAATATAGCACATATTGTCTCTGATCTGATCGATCTCCCATCTTCCTCACCGAGAGAGAAAAAAAAATCCTTGTCAAAGCAAGTCAGTTATGGCTTTAGCTGACTTATTTTTTATTCTAACTGAGTTAACTTATTTGATATAATTAAATTTAAAAAATTTAAAAATAAAAAAAATATTAACTCATCACGGATAATACAAAGGAATACGGGAAAAAGAAAAGACAAAAAATAAAAAAAATAAAAAATCAAAATTAATAAATAGTAAAAAAACAGAAATCAAAAGTTAGAAACTAAATTGAGTACCTGTAAGCTACACTGGCGGCGTGATGTTTACGTCCGGCCAGCCGGCGGCCGGCCATCCAGCCATAAGCTAGGGGCCTAGATGAGGCGACAGAGATGGCGTAAAACACATGCGGTATAGTACAACAATTGATGCCGGTGAGCCCCCCAAATTATACCGGTGGCTTTATGTGATTCCCAGAACTCCATATCTTTTCCCCTTTGCTGGAAATGGCCCCCGATGGATGGGGAGCGAGCGCGCTAGCGGCTGTAGCGTCAAAACGTTGCAACGCAGCAGGAAAGCTATGCAGGCAGACCATGCAAGGAAGGTCTTATGTGGGGGTTGCATATTCTCTCCGCCCACAATCCTGCAGCTCCATCCCCATGGCCGGCCCAGCCAGCCAGCCAGCCATCGTGGCTCAGATGCCCCCCCTTCCATCCTGCAATGTCCACGCAATTAATGTCCACACAATCTATCTGTCATGTAAGACTGCACTCGTGCGTGCCGATGATCCATCCATATCTGCGTGCCATGGATCCGTATTATTATTATTCGTAGTTTATATGCAGCTCTGTATTAGCCTGGATTCTAGAGAGTTACGTTGTTGATCAGACGGTCCAGATTAAAGGAGGGAATGGCACAGCACAAGCTGTAACTCTCTGCCATTATCTATTTCACGATTGGCATCTCGCATGTCACCATGCTGCGTGTACGTGTCAAGGAATCAAATCTTTCCGCTCTGCCTGTCGGAAGGGGAGAGATTGATGGGTCGATCTCCATCGATTTTTTTTCCCTGAGCCAATTTGTTTATATGCACTCCATAATTTAAAGTTCAAACCATGAGGTGATTTCACTTCGTGTTTGATTTCGACCGCTTCGTTCCCCCATGCTATATGCGTAGATTCTTGCCGCATGCCGGTTGAGAAAGATCTCGACGGGTGATGAGACGATCAACTGAAGGGAGCTGCTGATGTAGGGTTGTACATTCATTTGTGAGGCTAGGATTCTTAAGTTCAATTATTGGATGAGTTCTTCTGAGTTGTGTCTTTTAGTTTTTTTATTTAAAATTTTAAATTTTATCTGTTTGCGAGAGAGTGTGTGGAGAGAGATATACTTGCATGCGATTATAGCTAATATAGATGAAGTCAGAACAGTCTCTACTATAATTAACTTGTAGACCCTGTTTTAAAAAAATATTTCGTTTGAAAGTTAATTACTATATAAAACTAAGTTATAAATCTAAAAGAACCTATCTAATATATATTTGGACACCGCTCGAGCCAGAAAATTTACGTGACAGTTGCTAAGTACGATGAAGAGGCAAGTCACCCCAGCGACCAAATGAAAATTTTGCTTTGGACCCCGCTCATGATGGCTGAGCGGTGGAGTTCGACGTCCGCTCGGCGTTTTGAGTACTGTAGATTTTTTGTTTGTTTTTTTAGTATTTTTGTATTTTGTTTTTTCGTATTTATTTGTATTGTTTGTGAACATATCGCTTCTATTTTTATATTTTTTAAATTTAATTATGTCTAATATGCCAACTCAGTTACAGTAAAAAAATAAGTCAGCTATAGTAAAATTTTAGCTAAAATCATAAAACATCGCTATTCCGAACGCTCTCTTAAATATTACATGTTATTTTTCGTGTGTGTGCTTAACATCCACCTACCTTAGGGCCCTCTCCACCACCACCACTGCCGCTTGGTCTGTACGTAGTTAGATTTATGCCCAACTATTTATCTGACAGTAGTTGGGAATATACATCATGGTAAGTTGGTAACGATAGAATGCTTCGTGTGAAGCCAATTCCTATGGACCTACGGAACGACGAAGGTGTGTATATGGCTAAAGCATACATTCACTGCAGCATATTGATCCACGATTACTTGTCATGTCAACTTCATGTTCTCGAGTCGCATTAGAACAATCCGAACCGAGGCAATTAATATATCTTTCTGGAAAACATCAGCTCTCTCCAACTTCCCTCTCACTCGATGATCATCTAATGCGTGTAACATGCATTTGTTCCTACTATGTTCTTCGGATCAAGTTCCTATGTATACTCGCCATCTCCATCTTTGTAGATTGATGATTGTGTTGAGGTCGATCCAACTTCCTCAAATCCAAGCACAGCTGAATCTAGCCCCGCTTCCCCAATAGAATACACAAAGAACATGTGAAACAATTAAGCAATGTTCATCATTATACACGGCCGAATCTTGATGATAAGCATATTTGCCAGCATCTCAAAATTAAATGAACATACATGGGGCATATCTAATGCAAATTAAAGCCTACTTTTTTCTTGAGTGAAAATTAAACCACCAATTTTGTTTGAGACCAAATTAAACCCCGACTAGATACTACCATACTCCCTTTGTTTTAAAATGTAAGTCATATAGGTTTTTATGTTTATTTCAAAATATAAGACGTGCATACTACTCTTTTGCTCTCATTTATGAGTAAACACCCACCCATACTACTCTCTTATTCGTAAGACATTAGCACTAGGGACAGCATAGTCATTTTCCTCTATCATTATCTTGGATTTACAATTTTTTAATCTCCGTGCGTGGCTAAAATATGCCTTATAAAAAGAACGGAGGGAATACTAACCTTTTTGATTTGGCCATCAATTAAATCAATAGGAATGTGTCTCAAAAAGTCTAGAGTAGTCCTTTATGTTGTTGTAGTAGTTGTTATTATTATCTCAAGCCCACACGCAACAGGTTCTACAAGAAATGAGAAAAAAATGTTTGTTGTGAAAGCACCTTGTTTCCTCCTTTTTCCTCATTTATTTATGATTTATCACATAATTCACTATTTTTTTCTCTTAGTGCCGGTTCAACTTAGATGTTCTCAAGATTTAATTATTTCCTGTAAGGTGGTAGAATAAATTTAGAATTGCTTTCAAATATGTTCCTGTATTAGTACATCATGATATTTGTTGTGGTTGAGTATAGAGCATAAGAGAGGAGTTATTGGAAGGGAATAACTCACATGAGAAAGATGGATATATCAATAGAGGTAAAGGAGAGGTAGGTTGGTAAACTTGTATGATATATCCGTCCCTAGTCAGATCCATTACACAAGTATGTAATAAACACTACGATACTACCATAATACAGTTTTTCTGACGGCTCCGCAGCTCTCGGTTAGCAAAACATGGTTCCCTGACGGCTAACCGATAGAGAAAATGTAGTCACCCCTCAAGGTTTGCACACAACAAATAAGCATTGAGGGCATTTGTGTTGGCTTTTATTGGTAGTTTTTATCTGAAAATGAATAGTGATGGATGAAAGAACTGACTTTCAGAAGGAGGGGGCAAGCGATGGAAAAAGTGAGGGAGAGATACATACGCGTGACGGGAGGTAGAGGAGTAGAGCACGTGATACACTCATGATCTCTGTCTTATCTTAAAACGAGACGGTAATGAGAAGCATGTAGAAACTACTTCAAAAAACTAAGTATTCGTATTGACTTTTATTTTTCTAAACAAAAAGCATAGGCCTACGAACATATCATTAGTTGTTCCAATTTTTTAGACGTGGACCTCGCCGTCAGAATCAAACTTGCTTTTTCCACTAAAAATTAATTCCTTCTCCCCGGAGACGAGTAAGATATGCAAGTACAATTTCAAAATATCTATCATGTAAATAAGGAACCTCTACTAGTAATAGATCACAGAATTACCACTAAACGCACAGACTCATAGCAGAAGTAGAGTCGATGTAGCGTGTTAATGCAGTGGTAGTTGTTCTAACCGCACGTCTCCTTCTTCAGCTCCTTGTTGTTATGAATATTGTGTGTATTGATATGAGACCTAAATGGCTATATATATAGGAGAGTACAAGGGGATATGTCATATAGAGATAAGGCATATATGAAATAGAATACAAACTATATATCCTAATACAACTCTATCTCCTTAACACCCCCTCAAATGCAAGGCGTATGCAATAGCATTGTATTTGAAAAGAGTTGTTATTAAAATAGTAAAACAAAATTCGAAGTTCGAGTCTTGATAATGTCGTCGTAGCGTGCAGTTCTTGAAAAATACTGTCGAGTCAAGCCGAAGAGAAATAGATAGAAGTATGGCGGCGCAGATCGAGGCGTAGTGCACAAGATGCAAGAGAAGCGCGGCGGCCTTAAAAACTCGGGGCGGCGGCTATAGAAGTTGCGGCATCATATGACTTCTACGATCTACACGCGGCTCAAAGAGAAGAGTAGTGGCTGCTACCATGGAATAGATAGAAGCATGGCAGCAGCAGATTGAAGCCCAAGACGGCGGTGACGCAATGCACGAGGTGCAGGAGAAGCGCGGCGGCCTTAAAAGCTCAGGACAGCGGCTAAAGTAGTGGCAGCATCATAACAACTTCTACGATTTGCACGTGGCTCAGAGAGAAGAGCGGTGGTTGCTGTCATATAAAATAAAATTCTTATGCTTTTTGATTGATAATAAATTTGGTTGACTCGCATGGCTTGGACGAACTGAAGGATAGAGACTATGAATTTGGGATGGATGCAACTGAACGGATGAAGTAGAGACGACGGTGGCCTAGGTAGCGGCAGCGGCGAGATCTAGAGATCGAGAAGGAGACGACGCCGCACACGGAGGGCAGCGAAGTGGAGGACACCGCACACAGAGGGCAGCGAAGTGGAGACGACATCGGCTTGAGCGGTGGCGGCGGATCGAAAGATCGGGAAGGAGACGACGCCGCACACGGAGGGCAGCGAAGTGAAGGACGCCGCACACAGAAGGCAGCAAAGTGGAGACGATGACGGCCTGGGCAGCGTCGAAGATAGCGGAAGAAGAACACCTTGGTGGCGGTGCTGCAGATACTGAAGTGGACGACGAGGACGCCGCACACCATTAATGTTTCTCTCTCTCTCTCTTTCTTCTTTTTCTTTTTTTCTTTAAAGGCACCTACTGCTACTCCCAATTGGATCTGAGATCCAATCGGTGCCGAGTGGAAGGGGCGATAGTGGGGCGGTGGCGGGCACTAGCAATGAGGCGACAATGGTCGATGGGCGCGCGCGGCGGCGGTCGGTGGTCGGCCAGCAAGCGGCAGGTGACGGGCGACGGCGCCAAGCGACGAAGAGGGGAGGGCGACATCGGGGGAGGCCGATCCTAGGATGCCGCCACAGAGGCCATGCTTGGAGCCTGCGCGGGAGACAAGGAAGTCGTGGCGGTCGGGGTCGGGTGCGTCAGTGGGGAGGACGAGCTAGGCATGGTTGGGGCGCGGGTGACCACAACCCGTGGTGAAGACGACGGCGGCGGAGCGCTGGGTGGTGCGAATTAGGAGGACAGAGTGGAAGATGCTGGGGCGCGGGAGAAGCTGGAGCGAGAGCAATGGGAGCAGGTGCAGCGTTCCAGGGCCAAGGCTGACCGCGAGCGCCACTCCAGGGCAGAGGCTGCACGACGGCGCGAGGCGGTCGAGGCATCCCACTGCGAGCGCATCTCGGGCGCGGCAAAGCACAGCGACAATGTCGGTGTTAGCCTGGTGCAACGACTTGCCCTCCTCGTTGGCGGCATGGAGGCGGCGGAGCGCTAGGAGGCGCACATGGTGCGGAAGCACCGCCGGTCTCCGCCTCCGAGTCGTCGGGGTAGAGCTGCCGTCTCCCCACGGACGTAGAACTGACGGCAGTCCCCCAGCTTGGTCTCTAGCACATAGGACGGGATCTTGCCAGCGACGACCGAGGCCACAATCTCCTCGTCCTCCTTCGATGGATCTGCGACTGGCTGACTGCGTCGGATATGACTTGAGGATCGCATGGATCTGAGGATGTGACCGCCCTTGGGAACGGATATCGATCCTCCCGGGGGCAGCAACAACGGAAGTATATCGAGATCGAGGTTAGGGTTTTACCTAAGCTCTGATACCATATTATGAATATTGTGTGTATTGATATGAAAGCCAAAGGACCATATATATAGGAGAGTACAAGGGGATATACCATATAGAGATAATGCATATATGGAATAGAATACAAACTCTATATCCTAATATAACTCTATCTCCTTAACACTTGTGATCATCACATGTTGTGGATCATCCTAGTGCGAAGCTTCACATCAACACCTTCAAGGTATCCGCGCATATAGGGCAGGAACACCATGCACCAGAGTGCTAGTGCCATCTGCGTGGTATTAGATAAGGAATGTGTGACAACTAGGGTTTTGGGAATTCCGAATTCTCTCTTGTAAACCCTATGCCACCGCCCCTCTATATATATAGGCATCAATGACGGGCCTTGAACTTCAGGCCCATTAGGAACTCTGGCCCACATGAATTCAGATCACTATCTAAATAATATCTCAGCCCTTTAAGTGTGCGACCCTATAGGTTATGTACACTTAGACATCGTTCGAGTACTCCTACTCGTCCACTAATCAGTAGCGGCCCCTAGTAGGACATGCCGACTCTCAAGTATACATAAAGATTATATCGGACGAACCTCAACAAAGCTCATATGCATTTTCCTTTGCCTCATGATATCGGTCAAGCTCAAGGTGAGTACGTGCCATCCTTGTTGGTTAGCTCGATCACTCTTTCATGATTACATGAGTTGAATTCCCTGACTATGGTTAACTCTTTAACCGCGATTAGTATGACCATGTGTTTCTGGAATCCAATCACTCGAGACGCCTAGAGATATCTCTTCTACTGCTTAGAGGGGCAAATCCTATCTTGATCGACTGTGCCTCAATGCATGCATCATGATAAAACCCAAGAGCTACCTTTATAACTACCCAGTTACAGGGTAGCGTTTGACAACCTCTAAGTTAGCCATTATGCATTTTGAGTACGCGCAATGACCTTAAGTCTAAGGACATAGTATATGTATTGTTAATGAGACCAACTGATGACATGTAAGAATGCAATGTTCTCGCAGTGTCTTATGGTGGCTTCATCCAACCCCATGTTCGCTAACATGTGTCCATATTATTGGTTTGATATCTCCATATCTATGATCTGTGAAACATGGTCATCGGTCAATACATATGCTTGTTTATTCATATGTGTTCTCATATATTTTCGACTAGAGATCATTTAAGAATAATCATCACAGAAATATAGAGTTTCACAATCAAGTCACACACTTGCTAATAAATATTGACAATATTATTCAAGGAACAAGATAACATATTATGCAATAAATCTTGAACATAACAATATATAATAATCTCTATGATTGCCTTTAGGGCATATTCCCAATAGTCTCCCACTTGCTCTAGAGTCAGTCATTTAGGTATGTAATACCGATAGCTCTTGGGTGCACCTCTTGCTTTAGCTGTGTGAAAGGTTTTGTCAATGGATCAGTAACATTTAAATCCGTGTGTACTTCATATATATTTATATCTCCTCTATCTACAATATCACAAATAAGGTGATAGCGCCTGAGTATATGCTTGAACTTCTGATGGGATCTAGGCACCTTAGCTTATGCAATGACTCCATTATTATCCCAATAGAGATCCATTGGGCTCGAGGCACTCAGGACCATACCCAACTTAGCAATGAAATTTCTTATCCAAACACCTTCCTTCACAACTTCAGAAGCTACAATGTACTCAGCCTCCATCATAGAATTAGCAACTATCTCTTGCATGGAATGCTTCTAGCTCACTGCTTCTCCATTCAAAATGAATACAAAACCAGATTGTGAATGATAATCATCTTTGTCGTTGGCCTCTCGTACGGCTCCGTGCTTCCTCAGTGCGGGGTGTTAGCACCCCAACATGGTGAGGCAGTCAGGAGGCCTGCTGATCCGTACTCCTAACACCTCGGGGTCATTTGCGAGGAAGTATGTCTTGTCCCCTGGGAGATCCTTGTGGGGGGATAGGTGAACTCCTGGCCGGTGCGTCGTTTTTGTAGGACATATATTGTTTATTCCTACAATATATCGACGCAAAAAACTTAAAAGATGAAACATACCTTCTATGTGGGCCATGGCCTGCAGCCAACTGTCGTACCCACTGTACTCTTCCTAGCAGAACAATGTATGCTGCCCTGCTGATGCCAGGTAGGGGTCCACGAATGATGATGGCACCAGTGTGTAGGCCTATGAGACGACACCGGTTTGTTGAAAGTATTTTATTTGAGTTCCTTCTGCTTCAAGGAATTGTTCTAAATTTTTTGAGATTTCTTCAGGTTTATTTGCTATTTTCTGGAGCTCAATGTGATTTAAACCAATTTCTAAAATAAATAAAGTTATCAAAATTCTCTAAAGCCTTTTGGGCCAAAACCCTAGTTGGCCCACTATCCCTTCGGCCCAGCCCGCCAGCCTCAACCGCCCTCATCGCGTGTTGTGCATCTGGCCACCGTCCTCTCTGCTGGATGGTTGCCGCATGTTGGCTATCTACCGCATCTCTTCAGCCACGCCGCAATCCCGGCCGTTCCTTTATCCCTTCTCACCGACAGGTGGGGTCCACCTGTTAGCCGCCATCTTCACCATGTCCACCTTAGCCACGTCTCAGCATCCATGTCTAAGTTCACCCTGATGTTCAAGCCATCTCCACTGTGGACTCCGACCCATGTCTGCCTTGGCCTCTTGGCATTCGCACCTTAAATAGCATCGTGTCCCCTCGTATTTTGCATCTCCTAAAGCCACTGCCCCTATCACTGTTGTTGTCACCATCGAAGCTCACCGCCGTCTACGTCGTCGTCCTCATAGGAGGTTGCTTTGTCTTCACTAGTGGCCATTCTGCTATCGTCGCTAGTGAGTTCGCCACTGGTCTGCACCTCCACCTCATCTCCGAGTTTTCCTTACTCTGACATAGCCTCGCCACCATCCCGCCTCACCGTGCCCACGAGCTGTTGTCTACCTCGCTTTGCGTGCCCATCACCCATGCCTATTTGGCCACCTGAAGAAATGCCTCGATTCCCACGCCGCCATGACGTTAGTGCTGACGTCAGCATGAGCTCGCGCTCAAAGATGGTTCGTCTTCTCCGTGGACTTGGTCCATCATGCACCCAGTGTCTAACAAAGAGGGCCCTAACATTAGGTACGCTGTTCTGTAGACCCGTAGACCTGCTGAGTCAGTAGCCACACTAGCCACCTACCTCATCCGTAGTCCAACGTGTCTACCACATGTCATGCCATATCAGCCACTCAAGCCATGTCACCATGCCATGTCAGTGCCATGTGTCATTGCCACATCGGCCAACATATGCCTTGGGTATGCCATGTGTCATGCCACGTCAGTCCTAATGCCTAGTTAGCCGCCACGTCAACTGAGCCAGCCACTTTAGCGTCCAGTGCACTATTCCATGAGTCGTGTTCACCGTAGAACACACTATTTCATAGATTCGGTCCACAACACAGTAGTATTTGTTAATTTCTAGTATTTCTAAGCCAATTAGTTTTTTGAGAGTCCGTTCTTCTCCGTCCTAGCTTCGATTGACCCGATTTTATTTTAGTTTTAAAGTTTTTAGAGTTCATTTGAATTTTATTTGATTTTATTTATGCCTCATTTCATTTTGTCACTCGTTAAATAGCATCTTCAAAAGAGCTGGAGTAAGATCCAAAGATAAAGTGTTGTTAACTGAACAAGTCCAAGACAAGCCTCATTTCATTTTTAAATTTATTTATTATTTTATTTTAAATTATGATATATTGCTATTTTATTACAAACCTTTGTACCTGTTATTTATTGTCCAATTAATTGTACCTTGGTAATTTAAATACCATAATTCCATTGTCATCATAGAATGGGTATTTATTTAGTAATATAATACTATGTGTCACATGTGTTGTATCTTTAGTATGCTTAGCCATACCAGTAGAATATTGGGTTCATCATTACATGTTGATTAATTAATTAATTTTGACTTAAAAAGATATTGAATTGTAGTGGTCAGCCATAGTAGTAAAATTTGAGTGCCATGACATGAGTGGTGTCATTAGTGCTGGTTATACAAAATGGTTTTTACTTGGACGAGTGATCGTGTAGTAAAAGAGGTAGTGTGATTAGCACTTCTGGGATGTGGATGTCTCGCCTAGGTAATATTTAAAGACTTAACTTTGTGCGCTATCACTACTGCAGTAAATGTTATCACAGACGGTTCAAAATCGTCATCACCGACGGTTTCGTGAGCCATCTAAATTTATGGGTTAGTAATGAAATGAGGTCATTACAGACGGCTTTTGAACTGTCTGTGATGTAATTATCATAGCCAGTTTTAACTACA
Source organism: Melocanna baccifera (assembly GCA_036346265.1). NCBI lineage: Eukaryota > Viridiplantae > Streptophyta > Magnoliopsida > Poales > Poaceae > Melocanna > Melocanna baccifera. Next base: position 27,161,317 of record CM070678.1, read on the forward strand.
AACTGTCTATAATAGTTGATTATCACATATGGTTTCTAGTTGAAACCATCTGTGATAAATAAGTATTAAAGATGGTTTTAACTACAAACTATTTGTGATATTGAACTATCACAGATGGTTTGTAGCTGAAACTGTCTGTGATACTTACATATCTGAAGACCGTATGTAATATTCTTTTCTTTTCCTAAATCTATTTCTGTTTATTGGCTAGCATTAGAAATTGCTAGCCATGCCCTCTGAAATAAGCAGATCAATACAGTATACATCCAATTCACATTTATTTATTTTAGAAACAAAACAACTATTTCACAAATCAATTAATTGAAATAAAATAAATTATCCATTAACAAATACACACATGTATAATTAAGGTCAATCTTATTCTAATCAAATTCATTCTACATTGTGGAACTCTCCATCTGATTTTATGACTTTCGATATCAAAAAGTACGCACACTCTCCTCAAATTTGTGCGAGTTTGGCCTATTCTAACGCAGTTGGAGCGATGGACATAGTTTGTTGATAGGAATATCAATGTCGTGCGTACATATATAACCTGATAAGTATGAAATAATTTTTGCAAGATTGATAAACCTGAGGATCATTGATCTTCGAGGAATCGAGGAGTAGTTGTGTATGGCGGCAGACATAAAATCCATAGGTGTTACCCGGATGCTGTTGGTGGCACTGCAAAAAATATAATTTATTAATTCAAGATGTATTACTACGACGTGTTATATAGGATTAATGTGTACTAGCGAATACCGAGAAATTTTAAACTTGTCGCAGGGTGTTGGTCCCTCCCTTTGATTTTCGTACCTCTACAATGTACATGGAGAACGTACGCAGGGCATGGAGAACGTACGCAAATTCCAAAAAGTTAACCTTAGTCATTGGGAAGGAAAGGAAGACTACAATACAGTTATGTATAGAGAAAATATATTTACGTATTGATTAATCGTCTGACAACTGTGAAGTTGATTTTGTTCTTCTTTTGGGAATCATGGTATATTACCTTGTTCCATTCTAGTATAATTACATTAGAATCCAGTGTAACCTACACAGGTATATCGTCATGGTCATTAAACCTAATCTCCTGTTGCTTATAAAGTAGAAATCAATAAGTATAGCCACTAGTACAGCACTTACCCCTAGTTGTAGGGCGTAAATATAAATTTCTTGTTGCGGTGAGCTACCAATGTCATTGTAACGTAATTCTCAATGAAGGATGCATCCTTCTCGATAGTATCTATGGCGACCAAGCGTGGGTCGAGGAAACCAATAGGTGATTTCGATAATCTGGCTTCAGTCACCATGTATCTATATATATACAAAAAAGCAACGAGTTATATACGACATTTATCGGTATTACGTGAGTGTAGACCGTGATTGTACACACTTATAATGTCCAACATCGAATGAGTGACGTATCAAGGGCGTTGAGTGTGAAGAGATCGAATAAATCCTTAAAGATCATCGCGAAGACAGTCATGAACATCATGCTACAAATGATGTGGCCTGAATTTGACGGTGAGACTTGAGCACCTTTGTCTCTCTAGCTTATTGGCCTATTCCATATACCATGTATGTAATCTCTAACAACTCAGTCCTAGGGTTAGGAGGCACTCTTTTGAGATGATCATCAGCTCGCCTAGCCTGAATTTCTGGGCCAACGACAAGTAGGGGATATCATCATTGGTCTTCGTTGATTTGCCCTTACCACCTCAGCTGTAGGTCGACTTAATGGTACTCGACTATAAAGGTAGCTCCAGTGTGGATAGCCCCCATGGTTGTAGCACCAGTGCAAGTTGCTCAGGTGGGTATAGCACCCGTGGTGTTGGCACCAGTGCAGGTAGCTCTAGTACGCATAGCCCATGTGGATCTGGCACCAGTGTAGGTAGCTCTGGTGTGGATAGCCCCTGTGGACCTGGCACTAGTGCAGGAGTCTCCAAGCAGATGTCTCTTTTAGGCCACTGGATAAATATTCCATTAGCTTGCCCTAAAGTCACGACCTTGACGTTCGGGGGCTTCTATAGCGGGACGACCTTAAAATTGGCATAAACACCGTCCACATTCACTTTTTCGAAACTTGACGCTGAAGTTACACCGTGCACCAAGGCCCTAGGACCAGACAGATATACCTGACCCTAAGCAGTGCACAGGGCAACAGAGGCATATCTCACTTAGAGCTTGCACTTTGTAGCAACCTATGTAACGAAACAAAATTAGCTACTCCGACAGGCCTATCAATAGATTGAGCATTCCAGAGATAATAATTATTACTAGGATGTCATTTATAAGAAATCTATGGTCGCTTTTCGTGGTAGGGTTGGACGCGCAGCTACTCCAATGGTTGGGGGAGCTAGCTAGCACAAGAGCGGCGGGGGTTTCCTGCTGATTTTCTCTATACATTTGTATCTTATCTCTGATATAATCAGCGAGCTCTACTCTAAGGAATGCCTTAATCTCCTTTCGTAGCCGTGCCTCGCACTCGGCTTTAGCTCTCTTCCTACTATAGTACAATTTGAAGTCCTCTGAGAAACCATGTTTTCAAGAAACATAAAGACCAAGGCCTCTCTTGCGACCCCAGTTCTCCTTGTTTTCCAAGGCCACGAAGAGTATATCTCTCTCCCTAATTGCCTATAATGATCATTGGGAAAATTCTACACTCAGCGCTTCCTACAAGAGCCCAACATGTCATTTCACTTTTTATAAAGTTATGGAGTAATTACAAGCTTTGTAGTTTGATATCTTACCAGACAGTGGGACACTTTCTCATCTACATGGTTTCGGAAGGAGATGTCCCTTGACGACAAGGTAGATGACCTCGCTCTGATCCAATTTTGAGCATGCTCACCAGGGATCGTGGAAAATGGCGATAAGGTGTCTCGTAGGATTGCCTGCTCATCCTCCTTCCTCCATTGCAGGATTTTAACCGTATACCCAGCTGTGCCGAGTCTGTGGGGGTGCATGTGTTTTGCCTAGAGGGTCTTGTGTGCCGCACTTACACTTCTAAAATTTTCTATCGTCTTTATCGCCATAAACTCTTCCTATTGCGGTTCTAGGAAGGGATACTTGTGAAAGGGTGTCAAATTCTTTTCCATGTATTGCTTGACAAACAGGCTCTTGAAATTCTTTCATGCTTTGCATGCCGCTAGCAACGCATGTCATTGTACAGAGTCATAGTGTTCTTCCGGGATCTCGGACGATGCAAAAAAATTTCGTCAGTAGCTCACTCTTTTGAGTCACGGTCTTCCACGAATTGAATGTGATCTCAATCCATTCTCATGCAACTATTCTGACCATTCTTTGGAATACGAACACTGCTCAGCGAGGATTGAGAGGGGTCCCAGATGTATCAACATGATGGTAAATTGGCCTCGGGCCTTTTCGATAATTCTCTTCCATGGTGTTTGAATTATCTAGAGGATGGTGCATCACACGCATCCGACGACGATGACGAAGAATATGTGGATGACATGTTGGCATTCTCATATATAAAAATCAAGCACAAGATAGCGTATATATATGTATATATCAATATGAAAATGACATGAAAGTACATGTATATATCAATATATTTAATAGAATAAGCATATGAGCATATAAATTCTACATAATCCACATATTAATGATTGTTTTTTTGCTCCCAGTTTGAGGAGTTGCACAAGTTATTAGAAACTTGGCCTTCTACAAGTCTTTGTAAATTTTCAACAATCACAGTGACAACTCCTTACACTTCTACTAGTTTGATTATGCAAATATTATCTCAGTGCAGTACAATGTTAATAGCATAAAAGGCAGCTAGTATACCTCAGATATATATATATATATATATATATATATATATATATATATATATGGCAAAGGATCAAAAACAGTATGCTAGGCAGAACAAAACTTGTACCAAAGCGATTGACAAAGCTAGCAATTACACACAACAAAGGTAATAAACCATATATGAAAAGATCACACTAGCAGATGAGTCAAAGTTGTCACTATAATCTTAATCTGACAAAGATCCTCATTGAGCAACTAAAAGCCTACAATTTATTATGCAAAATGACCTCCCAGTGCTAGATCTTACCGTAAAATTTTAGAAATAATAACTAACACGGCTAACAAATGCAGAATATATAACAAAAAAAAGTAGAGAGCAGTCTCACAGAGCGGCGGCACTTCAAGCCACTGTGATGGCAAAAATGACTAGGGGAACACGGCAAAATTGGTACTCACAAGGCTCGGGGGAGGAGGTGGGCGCTGGGCGCGGGGGAGGAGGGCCACCAGAGTCAGGGGAGGTAGCGACTGCTCAGGGCTGGCAGTCGCCAAAGTCGGGGGGGGGGGGGCAGTGACGGCTTGGGGAGGCCGCAACGGGCTCAGGAGAGGTAGTGTAAAGCTCAAAGAGGTGGTGTGCTCAGGAGAGGAGGAGGGCGCCGAGTGCGGGGAAGAGGGCCATCGGAGTCGGGGATGGTTGCGACAGGCTTGGGGGAGGTTGCGTTAAGTGAGGGCTGGTGTAGCGTAAGTACAATGCAAATAACCCTAGAGCATAATATATATAGGGGTAATAATCACAGACGGTTCTATTTAAGAACCATCTGTGATATTTATCATCACAGACAGTTGTAAAGTAAAACCGTCTGTGATGATTTATTATTATAGATGGTTCTATTTTAGAACCATCTATGAAGATTTATTATTAAAGATGGTTGTGTTTAAGAACCGTCTATGATATGTATCATCGTAGACAGTTCTCAAATAAAACTGTCTATAATAAGAAATCACATACGGTTTTTCTTTACGACCGTCTGTGAAGACAAATATGCATAAATGTAATTTCACATATATATGACTTATTCTCATATACATAAATACAAATTCACATATATATCACACATTCTCATATACATAAATACAAATTCACATATATATCAGACATTCTCATATATATAAATGCAAATTCACATATATATCACACATTCTTATATACATAAATTTAAATTCACATAAACATCACACATGCATTCTTATATACATAAATATAAATTCACATATATATTACACATTCTCATTTCACTTGTTTATTTCCTTCAAAAATTAGCCATTCACGATGATTGACGCGTACGTAGCTAGTTTCATCACGTTGTTCTTCCTCGACCCTTATGCCATTTCTAAAAGGAGGTAACTCGTTAAATTGATTATATTCTTTCTCGTCCACTACGTTCTCTACTCTGACAATTCTTCTTTTTCTATAAAGAACTACATGGCGCTTCTTATTTGTCTGGTCGGTTAGATAGAAAACTTGAACAACTTGGTTAGCGAGTATGAATGGTTCATCTTTGTATCTGACACGTTTGAGGTCCACGGTAGTGACACCGTGCTTGTCAACCTTCACCTATGAGAGGTGAACCCAACGACACCGAAATAAGAGGATCTTGAAAACTATGTAGTCGAGCTCCTAAATCTCTTCTATGAACCCATAGTAGGAGTTCCTCAACCCATCGGTACTGTACGTATCTATGCGGACACTGCTGCTCTGGTTAGTACTCTTTACATCCTGAGCCTGTGTATACAATGTGTACCCATTTATGTCATATTCTTGTCATGTCACAACTGTAAATGTTGGCCCCTTTTTAACCATATCAGCATCTCACTTGATGAACTCCTAGCAACTCGCTCCTTCAACCATTGATTGAACCGATTATTGTGTTGTCTCATGATCCAAACATTCGGTTGCTCTAGATTCTGTTGTCGAAGCACATCCTTGTACTGGTCGATTTATGGGGACACTTCAATCATGTGTTGCAAGACCGTGAAATGGGCTTGAGCATGTGCATCCATATCTGAAGTGATTGCTTTCCTTCCGATGGTTCCGATACACTTGAGCCTCCCCTCATGGCGAGATTAAGGCATACCTATTGGTTTAATCTGAGCCATATAATAGACATAGAACTCAATGACCTCTTCGCTTGCATAACCTTCAACGATGCTGCCCTCTAGCCGAAATCGATTCCATACATAAGACTTTAGAATTTCTATGAATCTCTCGAATGAGTACATGCTATGTAGGAATATGGGCCCGTATATTTTTTCTCCCACACAATGTGAACAATGAGATGGACCATGATATCAAAAAATGACAGAGAAAAATACATCTCAAGATGACATAGTAATCACCACCTCGTCCTATAAAGCATCTAGTTCTTCAGGATTGCTGACCTTCTAAGCAATTGTGTTAAAGAAATAACACAGCCTCATGATTGTTTCTCGGACTTTGATTGACAAAATATTTCTAATACAATAGGGAGCATCTGTGTCATCAGCACATGATAATCATAAGACTTCAAACCATTTAACTTCAAATCTTGCATCGAAACAAATTTCTACATGTTGCCGGAGTAACCAGATGAAACTTTGACACCATACAAGCACTGACACAGTATAGTTTTCTCGGCCTTGGATAGAGTGTAATAAGCAGGAGGAAGGTATGTTCTTCCTTTATCAGTTTTTATCGGTGCTAACTTAGGCCTGATGTCTATATCAACCAAATCAAACTGTGTGTTGATACCATCCTTTGTTTTATCACGAATATTCAGTAAGAGACTAATTAAGCTGTCACATACATTATTCTCCATATACATGATGTCGATGCAGTGCCGAACTTCTAGGTACTCCCGACAAGGTAAGTCCCAAAATGTTGATCTCTTCTTCCAGATGTTCTTCTAATGGGTCCTCAATTTATGTCTCTTTTCGAGGACAACATCTAAATCCTTAACCATATTATAAACTCCTTTTCCGCTTAAACGCCTTGGAGCTAAACTGTTCTCCTTCTCTGGATTAAATTATTTCTTTATCTTGCGGTATGGGTGAGCCCTCCAAAGGAATCTGCTGTGATGCAAATACATGGTTTTGCGTGAGTATTTCAGCCACACACTCTCGGTACCACCTAAGAAGTGTGTACAAGTTTGACCCCTTTTGTACTCTGGCCCAACAGATTAGTAAGGGCAGGATAATTATTTATGGTGCAGAACAACAAGGAGCGTAAAGTGAACTTCTCTTGTTTGTATGCATTCCATACTTGTATCTCTTCATTCTATAGTACTTTTAAATCTTTCACCAATGGTACTAGGTACACATCAATATTATTCCCAGATTTCTTCGGCTCTTGGATAAGTATCGACAGCAAAATATACTTTCGCTTCATATACAACCAAGGAGGAATGTTATAGATGCAGAGAGTCACGGGCCAAGTGCTATGTCAGCTGCTCATGTTATTAAAATGATTCATTTCATCTGTGCTCAATCCAAACCTTATATTCCTCGGTTCTGCAAACCTCCTATCAATGTTTCTCCACTGGGCAGAATTAGCTAGGTGTCTTAGTATTCCATCCTTTTTGCTCTCCTTTGAGTGCCAACGCAGCTGTTTTGTCTCCTTTGGATTCGTAAAAAATTGCTTCAAACGGGGAATTATAGGAAGATACCATGTCACCTTAGTAGGAGGTCCTCTCTTCACATCTATTCTCTCGCCGTCATCTGATTGATTCTTACGCTTGTATCGGGATGCGTTGCACACCGGACATACATGCATGTTTGCATACTATTTATGGTAGATGATATAGTCATTTGGATATGCATGTATTCTTTCTACTTCCATTGTCAGTGGACAAAGAATCTTCTTGGCTTTATACATGGTTTTAGGCAACTCATTTCTCTCCAGAAGCATGTCCGCTAAAAGACCTAGCAGTGCCGTGAAACTCTGGTCGGACCAACCATTGCTTGCCTTCAATTTTAACAGTTCAAGCACAGCTGGAAACCTTATGTACTTTGACTTGCAGCATGTGAACAAATGTTTCTCCAAGTCCTCTATCAAGCCTCAGAATTTAACATACTCTCTCTCATCATAGTTCACTTCTACTTCACAAAGCATCTGATCCAGATTCTCGTTGTGAAGTCTATCCAAATCCGAACCACAATTGACATCATCCGGCGGTGTATCATTGACTTCACCAGCGATGTCATTATTACTACCTTCCTGTGTAATTTCCTCTTCGCTATGATTGGTCCAACACGTATACCTTTTTTTGAAATCCCTTTGAATCAAGTGCACTTCAATCTACACTCGGTTCTTAAATATCTTTAGATTCTCGTAGCCAATGCATGGATAATACATATATTTCACTATCTTATTCAATATATCCTCCTCGATAGCTCTTGTAAAAGTAGACACGCCATTAATATACTCTTCACTCATAGGGTTCGCAGTATACATCTAGTTCCGGTCCTATGTTACACATACATAGAACAATTTAGTACTAAATATTAAATTAATTAATTAGTATAGCAAATATATACCACATGCATTGAGGCTTTGCTAGCTTAACACAAAAGTCATTTTCCCGAGAACCAATTATAACCAACAATTTTGTCTAATTTGACCTGTCCACATGATGGGAACTAATCATGCATGGCCAAGTAGATCTAAACCATCTCAATTCCAGTCACCAAAAGTTAGATCTATATTTTAATGCAACGAGAAACAAATTATATTACTAACCAAAGGTAGTAAGAACTTAATGAATGTTCAATCACTCTTGACAAATAGTCTCCTTTCACCAAATGGCCTGAAAGCCTTGCCTCCAGCTCAAAGCAGCAACCTAGACCTGGAATTCAAGACAGAGGGTCCACGGTTATGCGCGCAATTAATATAGTGAAATTATCACAGGCGATTTTTAATACAAACCATCTGTACAAACCGTCTGTGATCTAATGGTATCACAGACGGTTTGTATTTGTAAACTGTCTGTGATAATTCACAGACAGTTCAAACTAAAAATCGTCTCTGATATTTGGTAATATCACAGACGGTTCATGGCAAAAACCATCTGTGATGCTTCACAGACACTTTTTACCATGAACTGTCTATGATATTAAATCTTCACAGACGGTTTTTAGCACTGGCAACAACACAGACGGTTTCTATACTAAAACCATCTGTGATAGTATACATCACACATGGTTCTATGAAATCGTCTGTGATGTCGCATCTAGTATTAGGCTTTCTGTAGTAGTGTATTGATCTGAGTCTTACTATGCAACCACATGTTTAGTATGGGATGGATCTGGCGATGTAAGAGGGGGTAATTATCGACTAGGTGGTTAACCTACTCGATGGTGAAACCTTAATAGGCGAAACTGTGTTGAGATTGAACATTGTAAAGTCCTTATCGTGAACTCTTCGATGCACACCATAGGAAGTATGTTGACTATGTGGCAATATAAGATGATCTTGTCTTATGAGTAAAGTTATGCAACCTCTGCAGAGTGTAAAACTATTCAAATAGCTGTGTCCCTTGTTACGGACAATGCTTGGTGATTTCACATAAGGGGTAGAGTTTTTGTAACAACTTGGTTAGGATAATTTTGGAAAGTAAATGGTTAGTTCACTGGTAGTTTATTATGTGAATAGGTAGTTCACGGGTGATTTAATAGGTGAATGGTCTGTTCACTTATGGTTTATTCAATTCCTTTGAATTTTTTACTTATTAATCATTTTTAAAGTTCACTTTTAATCTATTTATTTTGTTTATTTTAAATTATTTATTTCTACAAAATAACTACCCAGCTATCATTTGGTAAGTCTTACATATTATATTGCATTCTTGATACAAACAACTTGTTGAGTACTCTATGTACTCACAGCTATATCTATATTTACTTAGTTGCTGAGGAAGAGCCATATCTTATAGAGGAATGTGAAGGAGGATAATTCGATGACTTCATAGATTAGGATTTCGCTTCCTAGTGGATTGCCTGTGGGCATATTGAATGTCCACTATGCTTATCTCCATTTCCACTGCTAGCTTTTGTTAAAGCCCTTCTGGCTGTTTAAAGTGTAAACTTGGTCATAAGATTACAACTCTAATAATTAATAATATTTGAGTCTTTTCTTGGTTAATCAGGAATGTGGTTGATATTAGATCTATGTTTTCACTATGTGCATTAGTGTGATCCTGCACTAGTGCAGTATACATAGAGAGTTTAGATTTGCATATTTGGGTGCCAGCACGAGGCCCGTGCACGTGCCCCTCCGGAGTCTCCTACCTGAGCTACGGGTAGGGCTATAAATGAGCTGAGCTTGAGCAAGTCTGGCCTCCCAAGCTCGAGCTCGGTAGAAGCTCAAGCTGAGCTCGAGCGAGCCTGAGTTGGGGTTCGAGCCTAGAGCTCGGTTCTAGCTCGGCTTGACCTAAGCTCAAGCTCAACTCGAATAAGATTGATAATAGTTAAAATAATTTAATATGCACTAATTTTTAACAATAATAAAAACTCAAGCTTGAGCTTGGCTCGAATAAGCTTGATAATAGTAACAATAATTCAACACACGAATAAGCTGAGCTCGAATAAGCTTCAATGAACACACCGAAGATGAGCATCTTTCCCATGAGCTAGTATTCTCGGTCACACAAGCATAGTGATGAGAGCCTTGTGGGGGCACAGTCCGCCATCTCCTGATCAGAGTATGACTCCCAGTTAGGGGTGCAAACGGTATGGGTTAATCCTGACCGATCCGGTACTGAATCTGCTTGGTACCAAATATGGGAAGGTAATTTAGTATCCGATACCGAATCCGATCCATACCGGATAATTGTTGCTGGATATGGTAACGAAAACGGTAGAGCTAAAATCCGACCGAATAGCATCGGTAAATGGTAAGCCAGTCCACAACGCCCTCATGGTAATGTCTACGCGATACGGAACGCTGTCGAGCAGCATCGCCGTCTGAGGGAGAAGCACTCAAATGACCACAACTGTAGCAGGAGGGGCAGCCTATGATGATAGGGGTCATCCTTGTCCTACGGCAAGAGTCGCACATCCCATGGTACATCGTGGCAAGTCCGATTGATCCCTAGCTGACGTGCACCTCCACCCATCGGTGATGGCCCTCACATACTGCACTAGGCGGGTATCAACGGAGTCTCCGTGGCTGCTAGTAAATAATACCTAGCTGAACAGCCACAACAAATATGTCTCAAGATGCCGCGACACCTAGTACTCATTGGTGTCTGGGTCCATCCGCTCGTCCTGTGTACAAATGAAAAATTAGTAAGCCCGTCATATAGCAAGGATAGTGCATAACTAAATAGGAAAAATGGATAGCATACATACCTGAAATTATGAAAACCATCGCATGGGCAGGCCATGCTTCTATCGTGCTAGGAAGATGCGGTACGCTAGTGTGGCCTCGGCCAAAAGAATCTTGTCAAATCTACCCAGCAGGTCATCGTACTAGTTGACTGGTGCATCCTTTGGAGTGGGGCCATCTCCCTGAATGGGAGGTGGAAGGTGTGCATCTTAGACCGCCACCAGTCCAGTGGATCTATCAATAACAACTGGTCAAACGGGAACCGTCGTGACTGTTCCAAGCTGGCGTGGACCTCCACCATCCGTGAGAGAGGTAGAAGGCCAGTATTGCTCAGCCTGCAAAGCATGAAGAAGTAAGTATGTAGTGGAAATATCATGAAAAGATGTACCACAGTTTGCAAACAAACCAATCTCTCTAGTATGGGTCTAGTTTCCAAGCCCGTCGGAGTGCCCACCTACGGACCACCCCAACTGGGTCGCCTCATCCCCGCCCTCAGGATGCTAGACACGATGGCTCATGTGATGCTACACGTCGACGTGTTGGTCTAGTAGGCTGGAAGGCCAGTCCGAACCACCAAGGTCATGAGCCATATCTGCAAATCAATTTGAAGTTAGCAATTACGACACAAGTACTATTTAATTATTAATAGCATAGCTCTGGAAATTCTTCAAATCATTCCAAGCTGATTTCACATATGCTATTATGCCTATTTAATTTCTCATTGGTGCATACACATTTATCTACCTCTCTACATAATTTTAGGTCTCAGGGTCACTCGACTAAATTCTTCTTTCTTGGTACCAATTCTTTTCCCATAATTAGCACACACATGATGATTTACTTATAGATATAACAAAACTAAATCTTAAATAATTTATATTAAGGCATCCCTGTGAGATCCATGAATTTTATTTTGGTCATTTGTGGATTTTTGCTACTCAAATGCTATTTAAATCGCCGTGTACAATTTTAATCACTACGCGTAATCTTAAATCATCGCGTACTATTTTAAATGAGTGCTTGCTCTTCTAATTGTCACAAACAGTTTTAAATCTTCTGATGGCTATTAATTTTTCTAATAATTAAGAATACTTATTAGGGGGTTTCTATAATTTATAAGCAACTAACAAAATTAATTGGGCCTTTAAATGCGCAACAGAGCGATCTAAATGGTAATACAACTGTTAACAACTAAATTGATGTTACTTTCAAAAGTACATATCTAATGATTTTTGTTGCTATCCTAACGCATTTTAAAAATAAATATACAAAGAAATGCAGGGTACTCACCGTCGTCGATACGTGGATCTCTCCTCCTCTCTTCCCTTCCCTCTCCTCCTCTCCTCCCTCCTCTCCTCTCTTCTTCTCCTTTTCTTTCCTCCTCTCCTTCTCCTCTCCTCTCTTTTCTCTTCTCCCCTTCCTCTCTCTCTCAACCGAAATGCAAAATGAGGGTAGGTGCTCGGCCGCCCATGCATCCGAGGGTTTATATCCCGTAGTCGCCCACCGGTTAAATGACAAGGGACTTGTCGTCCAACCGTTGGGTGACTAGGGGCAATGTTGCCCAACCATTGGGCAATGTGTCATCATCAGTTGAGTGATTAACCCAAGTCGCCGAACGGTTGGGCGACATATGGTCAAAAATCCAAAAAACAAAAGAAAAGCAGGTATAATATTGTAAATCAGAAAAAAAAATTCAGCATCCTGGTGTCTTTTTTTTTCAAAGGGTAGATAACTACACTATATTAATATAAGAGGATGAGGATTATATAAAAATAGTTTTAATTTAAAATAGAGAGGCATGGTCTGTCATAGCCAGCACAAAAAGAAATAAGGCCATTTAAAGTGTTAAAGGGAGTGTGAGCTCCGCTAGCCTCAACTCCCGCTAGGGTCTGAGTTCTGGCTTCTATTTTGATCTTGACAAATAATGACATGAGTGTTGTCTATTGAGCAGAAAATTCTAGTGTCTCTCTCTTTCCAGATTTCCCTATAACCAACAACACTAATGTCACCAAAGCTTTTCATGGCACTTCAGGTGTGAGAATTACGGACTCCCACCAGTGTCGGACAGAGTAGAAAATCTGCTAGGTTGACAGGTTAATCAAGTCACATGTGGTCTATTGTGCAATGGAGCACCAAATCCTTGTTGTGTAACGGCACTCGGCAAGGATGTGAATGGTGACATTATTACATGTCTACATAGAGGGCATGTTGTTTGATTTGGCCGCCCTCTCAACGTCAGACGATGCCATCTAGAGTCTATTTTTGTATTGCCAACCAAGCAAAAAATTACATTTTTGTGGCACCCAAATTTTCCAGACTAGGGGATTCATGGTGGTGTTTGTTGCTCCCAGGGACTGGGCTTTGTATGCTGAAGCAACACTTTAAGCTCCATTGGGAGTTAGCTTCCATGTGATGGTATATTCCAAGCCCTCCTGAAGGTTTGTCATTGAGACAAGGCCCTAAAGAGCAACATACTCTTCTATGTGTTGTACTATTATTCCTGTAGCCAAATTTACCTCTTGCAGCCATTTGGTCTCCGTGTGGCCTCTAAAGTTCGGTTCTTCCTCCTAGAGATGGTGAAAATATTTGGCGTGATGTTGTGTGGTTGCTTTCCTTGTGCCCAAGCCAAGTTCTAGAAGGTTGTCTTTTTTTTTCCATCATCGAATATTATGCTAGTTGCCAATGCAAAGAATAATCGACCATCTTCACCACATGGAATTTTCATTCCACACCAAGGTTTGTTTTCATCTCCCCATTTGTGCCATAGCCATCTTAGTCTCAAGGCCACTGCAAAAAAGTTTGAAGTTTTTCAGTGCTGCCCATCAGGGGCCAATCTTACTGCTATATAGAGCTGGTTAGACTGGATGAGTTACCACTGAGGCATTTTTACCAAGGGCAGTCTAACCGGTCTTGTTCAAGTGGTCAAACTGGTGTTGTGGATTTTTGGTTCTTGGACACTAAACACTTGTGTAGGAGTGTCTTGAGATGTCTTTGCACTAGATGTCACCTCAAATGGAGGTATGAGGCAAAACTAGATAACAAAATACTAAATTTCCAGAAAGGGTCTCTCTCACATTCTTCCTGGCTGTCAAACTAGCTTGAGGAAAGTGGTATGACTAGATCAACGGTCTGACTGGCTGTCCAATGGTGGTCAAATCGGCCATGATTAGTCTTGGCAAACAGGGTTTTGGGAATTAGGGGATTTGGTCATGAGTTGAGTATTTGGGGTCTAGGTCATTGCATTTAGGTTGTATAAAATATGTTGGACTAACATAGGTTAAGTTGTGAAGAACTAGTGTCCTAAAATAGTTTCTTGGTCTTTGATGTGTAGGGTGCTTGGAGGCAGTCATGGTCAACGACGTGGACCAGGACTTAGCTGTCAGGACCCGGAACAACACTTCAAGTCTCTCTGTGTAAATCGCACTATCCCAGGAAAAGCTAGTGCACATAGAGTAAACAGTGATGTATATCACGCAAAATCACCACAAATATATTAAGCAAAGTTGCAGCTATATGGCCAAGTCTTACAATAAAATAGCGCAAGGCCAACTGAAATAAAAACAACGGAAAAACAATAAAGGTAGCAGCTCAGCCTATCCAGCCTCCCACAGGCAAATGACTGTAAGACGTGTCCTACTCGCTGAAGTATTCCTCACCGTCAAAGTCTGGCAACAGATTTTAGCAAGGTGAGTACTTTAAAGTACTCCACAAGTTACACTATGAAGTATAGCAGAATTGATGCATGCATAATGGATTTTAACTTAGGGCTTAATAGGGTACATTTGCAGAAAAGTAATACTGAAATTTAAATACAATATTGTAAGTGCAAAAGCTGAATTTCAATACAACATATAAAACAATATTTTTAACAAGTATTATCGTTAGTGTAGGCTCCGACCCACACTAACCTAACCACGGGCATCCCACCCGGACCATTTTCCAAACCAACATTTTTGTCCGTAAAACAAGTTTTATAAAATCCAAGTCTAATCTGTGAATACTCTACTCAGTATGTCCATGACCGTGGACACGGTTACCTAGGATAGATTTTAACTCTACAGAGGTGTACAGCTTTACCCACAAGATGTGTCCTCCCACTTGAGCCACGCGATTAACACACTGCCTTAGGTGTGCGGCGGGGAATTCACGACAAGGCTGTTCCAATGATCCATAGCCAAAACAGTCACACCGCCACTAAGATTTCACCACAACTCGAATCCACGAGTTGGAGCCCCCTCTTGTGCCATGTGAGACTTCTCGCGGCCTACACCACGCTCACACTCAGTCTATAGCGAAACTATATTTGGAATTTCACAAATTACTTAGCCAGATCCGTCCCATACCAGACTTGTGGTAGTACGAAGTGACTTCGTAAAATGATTCACAGAAATGGTCCTTAATTGACTTAAGCTCAATCCACATACCCACATGCACGACAATCAACCATATATCTCCAAACACGAGGCATGCCGACACCCCACCATCTAACCAGTAGGCTAAGTCCAAACCAGTTTTCTATTTTCAATTCTAAATTATTTCATAAACTTTCTTGACTCACCGAAGTCAAGAATTCATTTAAAAAAGACTGTCATTCCATGTGAAATAGTTGATCTCACCTAAAATCATACTAAGCCAGGCTAAGCAATTTTATAAAAATTTTTAGTCAATACTATGGTACTAACTTGTTTTCAGCTAGGGTGACATGGTATATGAATTCGAGATTCAAATTGGCTATAATCAAATGATCATGGGCATAACTAAAATTTAAATCAGATTTGAATTACGTTTGAATAAAGTACGTATGCATATACAGTAAATCAACATAAATAATTTTGAAATAATAGGGTCAAAATGGTCAAAGGTTTAACTTACCTTGCTCGAAGTGCTGCTGCGAATCGTTGTTGAAATCGAACTCTCTGCAATCGTCGAAATCTATCGTGAAAATCTAAATTCAAATTCAAAAACAAAATTCAAATAAATTCAAAAATTCAAAAGAGTTGCAGAAATGGAAAGTTCATATTTTTAGAAAAATTTAGAAATTTGAACGGGTCAATTTGGAGTTAAAATGAAGAAGTTTTGGCTTCCCAAAGTTTTAATACAATCAAAAAGAAAATACTCAATTTCTATATTTATTTTTGAACTGAAATAGCATTTATGATGTCAGCAAGAATTATTTTTCTAAAGGAAATAAAAGATTATGACGTCAGCAAGGTAATTAATTTTTGGCCGTATTAGTTTTACATTGAAAAATCAGACTTATGACGTAGCATGACGTCAGACCTAGCAATTTAAAAATCAGAGTGAGGTTGACATGTGAGCCCAGTTTACGGTGGACCGAGCTCATGGATCGGAGTGGGGGTGAGGTGGCACGCGGCTGGTGGTGCGCTGGCGTGGCGCTGCCGTAGCCGATCTGGGGTGCATGTGGCGCCTGCAAAGGCAGCCACGTCGGTGCGGCCAGCTGACGTGGCACGCCGGCCGGCGGTGGCGCACGGGGCCCAATGGCCGTCGACTTTTCGGCGGGCGGCGGCACCGGCCAAGCGGCGTGCGAGCAAGAGGGGAGTGCGGGGAATCGACCAGTACCTAGCGCAGATCCCGAGGGTGGCCGAAATGGCTTGACGGCGATGAAGGGCGGCGGTCGGAGGGGGAGTTCACGGTGGCAGAGGCATTCCGGTGGTGGCGGAGCTCAGGAAAGCGGGGGCTGGGATGCACCTTGTCTCACTGGAGCTCGGAGTGGCGGTGGCGCGGCACGGGAAGGCCTGGAGTGGCGGCGATTGCTCGCCGGAGTCGATGAAGCTGGCAAAGAGGAACGGGCGCAGGGAGGGCTCCGAGGCTTGGGTTCGTGAATTGGAGGCAAGGGGAGTGGCGGTGCCTCTAGGAGGAGGCCGGGGTATGATTTTTATAGGCGGGGAGGGGCGGTAACGGCTGGGTGCATTCACTCCGAGGATGAAACAGCCGAAATCAAAACGCGATGGCTCACGGTGCTTTAAACTGCTGGGAAACGGTCGGGTCGTGGGTGGTAGTGGAGGAGGATCAATGTGCAATTAGCACGGGGGGTGGAACGGAGGAAAACTGAAGCTTTAAAAGCTTCGGTTACCCTGCTAATGGCGGTAGCGGCGGCGGAGATCGCACGGGGAAGAAGAAAAGCAATCGGGAGAGATAGACCTAACAGGCGGGGCCCACCGGTCAGCGAGAGAAGGAAAAAGGAAAGGGCGAGGGCGACGGTTGGATGACTGACAAGTGGCAAGGGAGAGGGAGCTGGGTTATTAGATCCCGAGCGAACCGTTAAGTGAATACGGACGGTTGCGATTTGATCCAACAACGGGGGCTCAATTGGGGCCGTTCGGGCGAGGGCCGAAGGGGTATGTGATGGTGAGCGGTTGCGATTTAGTACAGCAACAGGGAATGGTGCGGATTTAGTCATGTGTCGGCCAGGGGGTGAGGGGAGGCGGGGCGAAGCGGTAAGTTGAGATGGACGGGGAGATCAGGTCCGGCGGCGGTGGGACGGCTCGATGCATGCCACGTGCCAACCGAGGGAGAAGTTAGGAATTAAATTTTCTTTTTGATTTTCAAAAATAGTTTGGAGGCTTTAAAATAATCAGAAAAATACCAAATAAATTTTAAAAATTCTAGAAAAATCCAGAGAATCATCTGGAACTATTTTAGACTTAATAAAATATTTTCAACTTATAATAGCATTTAATTTCTTGTAAAAGCAGAAATAAATTCGTTTAGGTGAGTTTTAAATTTTTTATAAATTTCTGAAAATTATTGTAAATACATAGTTGACTTAGGAAAAAGAAATGCACTTGAATTGACTTTGATAAAATGAAATAAATTTATTCTGGCTTTTATAAAATAAAAATTTTAACTTTTCTCATTCATGGCTTGGAATAAAATCCAGAAAAATCTAATAAATCCCAGATAAACACTTTAAAAAGGAAGTACAATTTTGGGATGTTACATTAGCTCGAGGATGAGCTAAGGTACAGTTAAGTAAGCTAGGCGGGCCGGTTGGGCTCAAGCGAGGCACAGGAGAAGAGAAGAGATATTAAAGGGAAGATTTGTGCAATGGTTCATCAAATGGTATGGTTGGTACAATTGAGGTGTAGTTGGGAGAATCGACATAGATAGACTTGTCGATACATTAGCCATTGGTGAACTTACACTTTGCAAGCATGGGGATTATTTGTGAAGGAAGACATGACCTTGGCTAGGCTCAGGGAAGAGGTGAGGTCCACGGTCAAAGCGAGGGTGCTTTGGCGGGGAAGCCAAATTAAAAAAAAATGGTGAAGGGACCAAAACTGCGATGCTTAGAGGTAGTTTGGAGAGCAGTTTAGGTGAAAGAGGCCAAGTGGATGGAAGTTTGCTCCTTAGTGAATTTAGACTTATGCTTTTGAAAAGCGTGCGTAAATCATGTGTGAGTGTAAAAATGAGTGTGTGGGGTTAATGGGTTTCCCAATTGTACTAATGCATAACATTCATTAGGGTTAGATGTGGGCTGGCTGCTCTATCTATTTGAGTGGGAGAGGTTGATGGCTAGGGAAAAGGCAAACAAAGGGGAAAGCAACAACTTTCTCTTCTAGGGTTTGGGTGTATTTACTTGGGTGAGAGAGCTCTATCCTCTATGGTGGAGTTGCTGTAAATGAAACCATACAAGTTGCAATAGATTAACCTTGTTCATCCTTCATGGTGTGTTCTTGATCTTATTGGTTTTGCTTTTGTTTTGGTTAGAGTTTTTGAACTACCTTCTTCCCTCATGATATTATTAGTTCCAGGGATATTTTAGAGATGGAGATGCCTCATGAGGATCACATGACATCCATCTTGGGACTAGCTGCAGCAATATCTTGGAGTTTGCTCGGTTCGATTTGATTCGGAGCCTTTCTTGTGAAATCATGTTCCTAGAATTTGGTCACTAATCTTTGAGTGCTCTAGCTTGCTATGACCTGTGCAAACTTATGTAGAGCTATCTTGGTCATATCAAACCCACAAGCAAGTCATCTCTCAAGTTTGTGAGTTTTACCTGGTTTTGGTGTCACCTAGCTTGTCTTAAGATCGATGCGATCCTTAGATAGATTACGTTCCTATGATCCTTGGCAAGGTGTATGCAAAGTGTCAAGTCATTTGGACTAGCTAAGATTCTTGTGATTCTTGGATAGATTAGGTTCCTAAGATCCTTCAAAAGGTATGTGCAAAGTGTCAAGTCATTTGGACTTGTATTTTAAGGATTGCACCTTTTTGGGTTTTGGTTCAGGTTATTTTTGAGGTTTGGATCAGGGGAGCGGTCAAACCACCACATGCTAGTGGTTTGTATCTCACTTGACATCTGCTCATGAGATCTGAAGGACCCTCACTGATTATCATGAATACTCCACAGCGATCAAGGAAGTGAGACAGAATCAATTCAAGAAGGAGTACGCCGAGATTCTAATCAATTTGCGTGTAGTTGGCATGACTTATTCTGAGTCTAAGAATGCACGCCAAGTGCTTGGTGCTCTAGATGTGAATCTTTGGAGGATGAAGATTACATCAATGGCAACACTATCATGAGTAAACTTAACTTGGATAAGCTCTACTCAAGGTTGAAGATGCATGAAGTTGACTTCATCTCTCATCTCCTCAAGACAGAGTCGATAGCTCTTGTGATTGACCACGTGAATAATGGGTCTTCTCGATCTTTGGATCTTGGCTCTTCTGGTTTTGCCATGTCCACTTTGCATGAGTTCAGTGGTGAGCAACTTGAAAAGCTACCCAAGAAAGACTTAGCCCTCATATCTACCAAATTCATAAAGGTCTATCACAATATGAGGAATAGGAAGGGGTGATGCCCCTTCTTCTGCTCTGAGTGTGATGAGCCAAGTCATATTCTAGCAAATGCTGCAAATTGAAGCACAAGGAGAAGTACCAAAAGTCTTCTCAAGCTCATGATGACAAGAAAAATAAGCCCAACTTCTGCAAGTTTGCCAATTAGGTCCTTGCCGCTCTTGAGACCATCAACATGATCGATGTAGACCCAGAGACTGATGATGACAAGAATGATAGGAGAAGTAAGAAGAAGGAATTCCCGGACTTCACCAGCATGTGCTTCATGGCACTTTAGGACATCGCCGAGGGCAACACCAAGGACGCATCCGACGACAGTTCCATCTCAGCAATCTGGATGAGGTTTGCCCTCTAGTGAGGATATGAAACGTGTGACCATTTATTATGGTAGAGAACTTCAAAAGGAGTGCAAGAAAATTGAGAATCAAGATTGTGTGATTGATAGTTTGTAGAAAGAACTTGCTAGGCTTGGAAAGTGATCAATTCAATTTCTATGAATATAAATTGTACGTGTGTAAATGAGTATAAAGAAGCAAACCATAATTAACGCACGATGTTTTACTGTGGTGTTCAAAAACTTGCTGGTTTCCTCTAATCCGCATTGAGATAAGCTCAAACGAATTGAAACATCTACACGAATTAAGCTAAGCACAACAATTTCATTAGTAGTAGCTTCTTTCTCACTCTGGATAGGTAAGCTCTAACCTTCACAATACGCTAAGCTTTCTCATAAGCTTCTTTGCGAAGATTACCAGACCACCACATCGTTTAGGAGTCGACAAACTCTAAGATTAATAAGTTAGAAACGCTCACTTAAACAAATCAACTGCCACAACTCAAGGATATGAAATCTACCACCAAGTGCAACACATTCACAAAGATTTTCCTTTCAAAGCTCACTAAGTGCAACACATGCTCATAAGAGATGAAATAGCTTGCTCTTAGCTTTAAAATAAAGAATAGGGCAACAACCTATCCCCAACTAGCCACAAGGGAGTATTTTTACCCCATACCTAGAAACTAGTCATTGGAGCAAGAAATAAGCAAAATCAGCCTGAGGATAATACTACTGCCTCCTCTATAACAGCTAAAAAAGTAGCTGTTATAGGAGCTATCAATCAGACCGCCCACACAGGGTCTAGTCAGACTACTCGACCAAAATCCAAAAAATAGTTCTCTCTAGAAAACTACTACCGACAACTAATGCCCGGTAGTACTGCAAGGGCTAGTCGGACCACTCATCGATCTGACTGCTCGACATGAGTTGATCAGATCGTGGCTAGTTAGATAGCCAATACACGGCCAATTAGACTGCTCGATCATTTGCCACACACAGGGCAGTCATACTGCATGGCCAGTCTAACTACTCTCACAAAGCAGGCCATACCACTATGCATTTTTAGTAGAAACAGAGTACATGTACTTCAACAAATTTGCAAAACACATTTACAAATTTTAGTACCATGCACACAAGGATTAAACCATGATTCACAATTAGTTACGAAACACATTTGCACATTTTAGAATTATGACACAAGGTTAAGGTTCATAGACTCAAAATATTTGCAAAACACATTCACAACTTAAATCACATGTTACAAAGATTATACCGAGCTTCAACTATTTGTAAAATATATTCACAAACTTAAGCATTATGCCACGGAGAGTTAGAGCAAACCAAATGAGCTATCAATATATGACATACTCAAGCTACGAGTCAAAACTCCTCTTAATAGTACGACAACCTATACAAACAACCCGGCTTTTCACCAAACACCATGACTAATAAATGACTAAGAAACACATCCTTAACCTATATTAGTGATACCTTTGCCTTACGTATCCTCTCGAAGCTTGATGACGAACATCTCCTCTTCAATTTTAGGTCCTTAACTTTAGCGATCAACACATGATATCTTTTGCTTGACTTGATGATACATATGAGGTCATCTCAAGTCTTCCTCATTGTAGGACATAACATATTTATTCAACTTATAGAAAATATTAGTCACATAATAAGATTATGATTAATTACCAAAATATATTATTAACTCATAATAATAGGTCTAGATTCTTCATTAATCATGTTCATCTCTTATGGTGTGTTCTTGATCTTGTTGGTTTTGCTCTTGTTTTAGTTGGAGTTTTTGTCCTCTCTTCTTCCCTCTTTATCTTTCTAGTTCCAACAATGTGTAAGAAATAGAGATGCCTCATGAGGATCACATGCTATCCATCTAGGGACTAATTGCAGCAAAATCTTGGAGTTTGCCCAGTTTGGTTCAATTTGGAGACTTTCTTATGAAATCATGTTTTTAGGGTTTTGGTCATGAATCTTTGGATGCTCTAATTTGTTATGACATGTGGTAACCTATCTAAATTTATCTTGGTCATATCAAACCCATGTGCAAGTTATCTCTCCAGTTTCTGAGTTTTGCCTAATTTTAGTGTAACCTTACTTATCTTAAGTAAATGTTAGAACTTTAGCCAAGATCTATACGATCCTTGGATGGATTAGATTTCTGAGATCGTTAGCAAGATGTATGTAAAGTCTCAAGTCATTTGGACATGTATTTTAAAAATTGTACCTTTTTGGGTTTTAGCTCGGCTATTTGAGGTCTGGATCAGGGGAGTGGCCAGACCACCCCACGCCAGCGGTCAGAACAGTGGCTAGTTATACTGGTCTCCCAGGCAGTCAGACAAGTAGCTCCAAGTTGATCCAACCGCTTCCTCCATAGTGGTATGACCGGTCCTGTGGAGTGAACTCCGTTTTACTTTCATGCTTTGATAAGTTCTTTGTTGGTAGGCTAATATGATATTCCTAGCTTTTGATGAGTTCTTTGTTGGTAGGCTAATATGATATTCCTAGCTTCCAGTAGCTAGTGGAGAGAAGGTCTTAGAATATCATCTAGAGAGGCTTAAATTGAAGACATTATTTACCCCTCCTGATTGCCTTGTCAGGTCCTACACTTGCCAAATGCCATCATGACCTAAGAGAACGTGCATCCACCTACCCAGTCATGAGAATTGCATCCTAGGGCCTGGTAGAGGCTGAACCAGCTAATTAACCAACACACTTAGCTAAGGTATAAAAAGAAAACACACCCCAAGTAAAATTCCACAGCGCAGCACAAAACAACACATCAATAATTAATTGGACCAAGAATAAAAAAACATATATCCAATTATTCCAATGGCTAAAATTCTATATCTAAGATGATCGCTGTTTGTAGTTTCTAAGATACTCCTATGTGCCATTTTGGTTGCTCTCCCTCAATTTCGCAATGTTAGTTCATTTTCTAGCGAATAGTCGTTTCACGATGGCAGTCCGTTATTGTAATCTAGGTGCAGTTATTTAGATTTTGCCATGTCTGCCCATGATTGTAAAGCTGAGAGAGAATGTTGAGTGGTGAAATATTTCATTTAATATGGGCAAGTTTGGTCTATCTCTGTTCAATAATAACTTGTTTGTTTGTTTGTTTCTTCATCTAAATGTAGGGTGATATTAAACTAACATTAATTGTGAAACAAAGGTAGTAGCTGTGAGAATATATGTGCTCCATAATTTTGGGGCACAAATTCGGAACATGATATTTTTCTGCTAGGAGCTAGTGTTGCTGAGCGTTTGATGGATCTTGACTTTGATGTGTGGAGGACATTTAGTTTTGATTCGGAGGACACATATAGTGACCAACATGCATGATAGATAAGAGATTAAGAGCTCAACCAATTAGGGACTAGCATATGGCACAATCACGAAGATGAGGTGCGCCACCTGTCGAATTCCTAGTAGCACTCATGTAGATTCCCACGCATGCCGGGCTATATATGCATCCATAGAAAAATTATTCTCCAATTTATTTAAGGTTCATAGGTGTGGGTTGTGTGGCTTTAGAGAGCATGGGATGCGGCTGATCGATCATGCATGGAGAGCACAAAGTGAGAAGAAAAACAATTAATTTGTTTATGGAGTGATATCCAAAACGGAGATTAGCTTGTTTTATATATATATAAAGAGAAATCATAAATCATGTCGATAACAACTTCGCAAGTTACACACACACACACACACACATATATATATATATATATATATATATATATATATATATATATATATATAAAGAGAAATCATAAATCATGTCGATAACAATTTTGCAGTTAGTTTTTAAAAAAACACCTTGGCAAATTGGTTATTCCACGCTATTCGTGGATGCCTATATGGAATAACTAACAGTGCGTAATGTTGAGGCTATGTATATAGTGGGAGAGGATGAGAAATGGGAATTAAGAGCGAAAGAGAGATGTCACGATTCCCCGAGACCCCCGGCTTTACAAATTGGGAATGGGATGCCCACTTGCAGGATCGATTGACCATGTTGGTCAGCACGGGCGGAACTATGTTAGGACGCAGCTGTCCCACGACATTAGGTACAAAAAAATTTTAGTAGAGATCAGTGTTTTTAATGTGTGAACCCTTAACCGTAATTTAGAGCAACCGATTTATTTCTTGAAGCACAACGAAGAAAGCATTTGCAGCCTAAATTTCTAGTAGCTAGTAGCAATTTATAAGGAGCCTTCGCTTCCCTTAGCCCATGAGGCAGCTGCAGTAGATCGAGCCAGTCCAAAAGACAGGATCGCAACAATTCACGGTATCCATTTGATCGATCCTAAAACGTGTCACCTCGCAGGAGCCCTGGACGCTCGTTTATCTCACATGGTTGCCCAGGAGATATGCACCACGTCCGTCGCACAGCCACACTGAGCCAAGTAGTGACCAATCGCCGAAGATAGGAAGAAATTGGCGCCACTGGCCGCCCTCGTCTGCCATCTCACCGTAGCACCGTCTGGTCCCTGTTGCCTCGTGCTCTCACTAGCCAAAGGAAGCTTAAGTCTACCCAATCAACATATATTTTGTTCTAAATTTCTCTTAATTCTTTTGATTTGTTTCAAGAATAGATGTTAAATTTGTGAGTTAAGGTTTTCAATGTGGTGATTATTGCTAGATTTTTGTTGAATTGTAGGGTTAAGACTTAAAGTTTCAATTTTGATTTTTGAAATACCGGCCTATCTTGTTGGAAATTGGAGGCAAATTTGTAATATTTGACTATAATGTTAGTACGCCACTTGACATACTTTTTTATTATATTATTTTTGAACTGTTGAATATACAGATATCTAGTTGACCTTTTCAATTAATTGAAACAATAATTGATGAAAATTACATATGAGGTTGTTGTCAATTGCTTTATAAACATAAGAATGTAAATACTAGAAGGTAATATATTAACTTACATTTGATTGTTTTACTTTTTTTACTTTAAAACTTTAAGTAATTTTATTCTCTTTTTAACATGCCATTGAGGTTGGATGATTATTTTACCAATGCCGACCAACTTTGTCTGTGATTTCGCCCTCAGTTTCTTCAGTTTGCCACAATTAACCAATATTATTATCAGGGTTCTTTATATTGGTAAGTATTTTGATTACTACTTCTTTATCATTATACATTGCCATCAATAATGTTGAAGTATTAATGCTAAAAATTACCAACATATTGCTATTTAGCATAATATTGCTTGGAAATTATATATGTTGTTCATGTATAGGGAAATGGTGAACCTCGATTAATTTTGTTCTAGTTCTGCCCCTGTAGGTCAATCTCCAACAGTTGGCGATTGGACAGATGTAGGGGGTAAAAACAGATCAGATAGTGCTTAAATTATGTTCTTATCCATATTTTTCTCATATTCGAATACGAATCGGACAAATGTCAGATACGAATACGAATAGAACAAATGTCGAATATAAATTTGGATCACATTATACTCAAAATCGAATCAGATTCGACTATTTTTCAAATTCCAGTAATTATTTGTGGTTTCTCCTATTTAAAACATGACACCGTATTGTTTTAATATTTTAAATTGGTAAATAGCTGACTCTAACATTAACTAGGCATTAAATATTGACAGCAACAAATAAATCATTCATCTGAGGATAGTTTCATATCGTATGTCACAATGAATAGTAAATTGACACTAGTTTTATAGTAATATTTATACCTCTTTCCATCTAGTTTATTATGTAGATCCCTAGTGTTATTTTGTCACTAATCTTAACTAATTCTAGATATATTGCAAATAAATAGGTTATAAACATATCAAATTTAGCTAAAAATATCATGCAAAAAGCTTTATTGAGAGATGTACCAAAATGAAAAACATGAAATATTAAATTAGAGTCCACCATGATGACGGGCTCGTCGAGATCATCGAAATGTATATATAATATGCTCAATTTGGATGTCAAATATAAAAAAACATGTTAGCTAGCTGCTATTATCATATATGTTGAATTCAGATATTATCTAGATATCCGAATCCAGATCTTATTAGGATATTCAGCTCCGAATCAACTACAGGCCATACTTGATTCGCATCTGACATTCGGGACTTCGTCAGTTCAACATCCGAATTCATATCTATTATCTATTTGGATTCGGATATTAAGTATTTGGATTCGGTAGCCGAATAATCTGACCGAATCCGGCTCTGTTTTCACCTCTAGACGGATGGACGGGAGGTTCGAGTTGTGACGGGTGCGGTTGCCTTGCTTAGCTTAGCTTATGCACGCGTGCGTGCGCGCGCATGGAATTTTGTGGTGGGTCTGGTTGATCTCTCCTTGTCTATCTTCGTCTCTCTCCTCTGGCCTTGATCCCCTCCCTAGCTCCATTATTGCTGCAACATATTGTTCCTTGATTCATGAATCGCCATCATGGATATGTGTACACAATGAGAGGGATGTTAGGGAGAATAACTGCCATAGATAATGTGAAGAAATACTCCCGTCTATATGCAACCGCTAGATGGCCAGTACTGATTTGTGGAGTTACGCATTTCTTGTTTGTTTGGTTGAATAAGTTTTTTTTATCATTGTCCTCAGAATCAACTTTTCCGGACACCAGGTTTCGTTCTTATCGACATTTTACTGCTTAGGTAATTAACTTGACGAAAGGATCTATGTTTGTCAAAAATCAATATCATGACCAATAGTTCACCCGGAAGAACTGGACTGCTCTCGGCTCTAGTTACTTTAGCCCTACTAAGAAACCCAAAAACTTTGCTAACTGATGCTACTACTGTCCTGATCATTTGCAATATCCATGTAGTTGCAACTGTCTGAAAAAACATTTACTGCATGCACGAAGGGACATCTAAAAAAAGCAAGTGCTTGATAGATTCTTTTCTTGACGATACATATATTACATTCCAAGGTCCCATCCCATTTTCTTTTTTCTTTTTCAGGCTATCCTTAGTAACAACAATGAACAGTGATTGATGTTTTTTTGAATAGCAACAGTAGGAAAGGATCCTACTGAAAAAATGTATTAATGAGTTTTAGAAGAAGATACCTATAGTATTTACAAAATGAGGGAAAAAAGAAAAGAAAAAATCAAACAAGACTATTAAACCAATTCTCAATGAATGGTTGAACAGTCATTGATGTTGAGCGATATGAGAATTTTGTGGGAGAATCTTTTTCTTTTTTGTTCTGTATATAACTATATATTTCCCATTATCGTCGAGTACCATCTACATTATCTTAGCTGCAACATTGCTGCCTTTCCTGTCCCATCTCTACAAGCGATGTCGTAATTGGAATTCAGTTCGTTCTTCCTCAATCATGAATCATCAATTGTTTTGTCTGCAAAATATCTCTTGCAAGATAAGTTATTAAAGCCTTAAAGGACATATGTTCGAGCCTTCAGGCTTTTTAGTTGTCAATCATCATGCTCGAGGTCATCATAGCAACTTGGTATCTTGATCACTACCCAGTCAGACAGAATACTTCTAGCGCTCACAGCAAGGTTTGCTACTACTATTTAGTACAGAACTATATATCTTAAAAACAAAATTGTGGAGGTAAACTTGCCAGCTGAACAGCAAAGCATCCTTGCTTAATTGGGAGCCAAATTTGCTTTCACATGGCAAGGTTAATGATGTAAGGTTTATATTCAGATAACCGCCATATATAGTAGCTATGAGTAACTCATGAGGTGCCCGGTTCTTGTTTCTCGGAGAAAACCGGTAAAAACCAGCTTCGGATTTTTGAGTGAGTGATCAAGATACCAAGTTGCTTCAAGCTAAAGAGAAGCTGTTTTCCGAAGAGTTATGTGTAGACACATATTCTGTCTCCAGAACGCTGTAACTGAGCATCAGAGACACGATTTACAGATTAGCAGCACAACATTAAACTTATCAATTATCCACCAATAGAGCACAAGTTTCCGTCTGGGCAAATCCATAAACAGTAAAGAAATCCAAAAATTTCAAGACATGATGGATGGTAGGTTTTTCGTGTTTCACCGACCCAGAAGGGCAACGCTGCCCTTCTGAATCACCTGAGCTAGGTCGAGAGCAAAATGTTCACACCGAGTCGGCATCTCCATCTGGTGGAACGGGTTCTTCATAACATATAATCAGTGTACAACTCATCGATCACTTTCAGCAGAATTTCCATGTTTTGAGCGCCAGCTTCACATGCAACAAAAAACTTTGTCCCTGGAGCAAGCGAAGCAATCAGATAGAGATCAGTTCCCCACCGGGTACCAAACCATAAAGGAATTATTCATCATATACCCTCCTTTTAGACTGAAATTCAGAATTTACCCTCCGACCCACATGTCAGTGACTCATCCCGACCCCACATATCAGTGACTCGAGAGGGTAAATCCTGAAACTCTCAAATGTGAGAAGGGTATATGACGAAGTTTCCCAACCATAAAATGGTGAATGGTAATAGTTCGTCGAGCAATGAACAAACCTGCAATAAGTCAAAACACACTGCGTACATGCATAAAACGGATCGAAGTGGGTCGATACATTTGCAATTGAGCCAATTTTGGCAACAGATATTTTGATCAACTATATATTTATCGTTTCCAAATTTTGTCAATCGAGCCAGTGCCTATGGGATTTCGGAGGCTTATAAGAAGCCTCAGTAAGCTGGCCTACTGGAGAATAGTAAACTTGGGAGAAAATTGCACTGTAGCTCACTGAATTTGTAGAGTTATGCTACTTTACTCTTTAAATTTGTATTTTATTTTCTCAGCTCTCTAAATTTATAGGAATGTGTCATTTTACCCTATGAATTTGTATTTTACTTTTTCAGTCCCCTGAACTTGTAGGGTTATACCATTTTATCCCCTGAACTTCTATTTTACTTTCTCAGATCCTTGAAAGCGTCTATTGGCACCGCAAGTTCATTGAGTCGTTTGCTAATAGGAAACGCTAAGTTAGCATAGTACGTGGCTGATGTTGTAGGGTTGGGCTCGATCGCATGGACACAGTGTCGAGTTGGCATGGTGCCCTCTTATCCCTTGTAGCGTATAGAGGGCGCAGGGTGGGAGTGGGTTGTCAAGGTGGAGGCTCCAGTGATGCCGTGCATGTGGCATATTCCCAGGCCTATGAAGACATACGCAGAAGGAGCGGCTTGAGGAAGCTCCATGGGGACAACATTGATGAGGTCGGGGTGACGAGAAAGATGATAAATTAACATCCAAGCATGTCATCCTAACCCGTTTGCCACTCCTTCCATCTTTTTTCATCCCGCCACAACGTTGTTGTACCCCTTTCTTCGTTCCCAATCCAACAATAGCTATACACCGTCATTGAGCTACGTCGCCTCTCCTCTCTTGGTTCCCTGGGAACCGTTGTCCCTGTCATCCTTGTGCAAGGCTATCTGCATCACAAGTTGTGCCACATCATACTGAAGCCAAAACCCATCTCCTTTAGTCGCCCTCCCCTCTGCCATACTCACTGTCACCCCGCGTTCTTCATCCCCTACTTTGCCAGGTTGTAAGGGAGAAGATGGTACTGTACCAACTCGACACCATGCCCACACAGTAGAGCCCAACCCTATGGTATCAGCTATGTGCTATGCTAGCTCACCGTTTTCTGTTAGCAAATGACCCAATAGACATGCGATACAAACAGATACAAGTTTAAGGGTTGACAAAGTAAAATACAAGTTCAGGAAGTAAAGTGGCATAACCTTACAAATTCAGAAGCTAAGAAAGTAAAATACAAGTTCAAATAGTGAAGTGGCATAACCAATAAGTTCAAGGAGTTATAGAGTGCAATTTCCTCTAACCTTGGCCTAACAGTCCCTTATTAATACATTTCGTCCTTAGGGAAACTACTCGGAGTCTTAGGCACTGCAAGAGTTCTGGCTGCTGCCAACACAGAGCAAAAGTATTCAATGATATCACTCAATTCATCATGAAGGCTGTATGTTCAGTACATAAATGAAAGAGATAAAAAAAAGTAAAACCAACGATTACAAAGCACTATGAATTTTATTGCGACTTCTGTTAATTAAAACATGGCACATGTTTCGAGAAAAGAACATAAGGACACTTATTTCAGCTCAACTCATAAGCTCGAGTTGACACAACGCACGCATCTGATCAACTGCTTAAGGCTAAGCATGGATAGGTTTTTGAGAGGACAGACCCTAAAACATACCACAGTGACTAATTTAGTCACCCAAATCCAAGAGGCATAACCTCAAAAAAAAAATGCCAAGCCTGTAAACCAAGATTCATTAGCTTAACAGCAAGCCTAATTCTGTACAGCCGAGCCGCAACCATACGTAGTGTGCCAACACACCTCGCATCGGCATTAGATTAATTATCTTTCGAGTAATATCCAGGACAAGCAAACAAGCTCAGAGCGTACATGTAACACTTGGTTTGCCATGATACTGTTAGGCAATGTATTTAGCCTTTCCTTGTATAGCACAGCACACATGCATGCGTGATCTCTTTGTTTGTTTAGTGCCGATAATGTTGCTACAATATCTCATGTAATCCGGCATTAGTTATGGACCA
Organism: Melocanna baccifera; assembly: GCA_036346265.1. Lineage (NCBI taxonomy): Eukaryota > Viridiplantae > Streptophyta > Magnoliopsida > Poales > Poaceae > Melocanna > Melocanna baccifera. The sequence continues at coordinate 27,192,168 of CM070678.1, forward strand.
TAATGTATATCTTGTACAACTATCATGTATATGCCATATATATTCACATGAATGGAATGCCATAATTTGTGACTTCTCTAACGAACTTTCACATGGTATCAAACGACGTTCATTCCTAGGCGCCGCTCACCTCTCTTCAGCATCCTCTTGATCGCAGCACCCTGCCGATCTCCAACTTCCCTCTCGATTGCAGTCACCCCTGCCAATCACCCACCCCTCGCCTCTCCAACTTGCCACCATGGTTGAGGGCGCATCCATCAAATCCCTTGTGTCATTCGATATGCCTACAGGCAATCGACTGAGAAATGAAATCCTAATTCGCGAAGTCATTAAAGTATCCTCCTTCTGGTACCTCCTGCTGATATGGCACTTCTTCCTCAACTGAGCAACAGTATGTGTAAAGCCATGAGTACATTGGTACTCAGTAGGTCATTTGTAACAAAAATGTAATATAATATGTAAGGCTTACCAATGGATGGCTGAAAGGTTAATTTACAAAAAATAATAATTCAAAGTAAATACAATAAATAGATTGAAAGCAAAAATTTTAATTAAGATAATAATAAATAAATAATCAAAGGAATTGAGTAAACCACTCGTGAACTACCCATTCACGAACTTAACCACCAATGAATTAATCATTCACTTTCCAACGTTAATCTCTACCATGTTTTATGAAATAACTACCCTTCGTGTGAAATCACCGAGTATTGTCCATTACCAGGGACACGGCTATTCGAATAGTTTTACACTCTGTAGAGATTGCATAATTGTACCCGCACGATATGATTATCTCCGCGCTAAAGGAAATCACAATAAGACCTTTACAATACTCAACCTCAATTCAATCTCGTCCTCTAAAGTTTTATCGTCGAGTAGATTAACAACACAGTCGATAATTTTCCCCTCTTGTGCCTCATGAAAATCAGCAACCATGTTCAACTCAATGGCGAAATCAAAATTAAAATATCATAAATTAATTAGTCAGGTCTAACTCATACTAGATATGTGGTTGCACGGTAAGGCTCAGATTAATGACGCACAAAGTTAAGTCCTTAAACATTACTCAGGTGAGACTTTCACATCTCTCGAAGTAAATCCACACTTTCCTCTTTACTGCACGATCCCTCGTCCAAGTAAAACCAATTTTTCACAACCAACACCAAAGACACACCAATGTCGTAGCACATAAATTTTATAATTGTGGCATCAACCACGTTTCCATATCTTATTAAGTTAAATTAATTATTAAACCACATGTGATAATTAACCCAACAAGACTATAAGTATGGCTAAGTATAATAAACGCACAACCCATGTGACAACTAGCATGGTATCATTAAATAATTTTCCATCCTATGGTGATAATGGAATCATGGTATTCAAATTATCAAGTAAGGGATTAAGGCAAATTGCATAATAACTACCGTATACAAGCATTTGTAATGAAATAGCAATACATGATAATTTTAAAAAAAAATAAATAAATGATATATTAAAAACTAGGTTCAACATGATCAAAGGACACCACTGTCCTTGGTCTTGCTCAGTTAATTGCTCTTGATCTTCAAATCTTGTTTCAGCTCCATCGAAGACGTGATCTAACAAAAGAAAAATATAATAAATCACAAAAATAAATTCTAAAAACTTCAAAACTAGAACCAATAGATAGAACTCAATTTTAGATAAATGTAGAAAAAAGAACGGGGTCAAACGGAGTTAGGATAAAGGAGAACAGGTTCATGAAAAATTTAATCTAAAGAAAATGCTAAAAATTAAAAAAAAGTTATTGTGTTGTGAACTCGACTCACAGAAAATATGGTCTATGGTAAACTCGATGCAAGGAATAGTGCATGGTGGCCAGGCTTGCTGACGTAGCAACTAGGGCTGACGTGGTAGTGACGTGGCATGCTGACGTGGCATCGGGATGGCTCGGTCGGCTGACATGGCATCAACGTGGCATGACACATGGCAACTATGTAGGATTAAGGCTTGCTTGGTTGTGACTTGGTTGCTGACTCGGCTAGGGTGATGACGATCAAACAGTCCGAAGATGATCGGATGGTCCATGGGATGAGGATGTTCGGATGATCCAAACGAAACGACGATCAGACGGCTGAGGAGTGACAACAATCAGACTGTCCAAATGATGACAATAATCAGACGGTCCAACGATGATTGGATGGCCAAGGATGATCAGACTAGCCGAAGATATTCAGACGACCAAAGGAGTGATGATTATCGGACAGTTCGAATACGATCAAACGGTTTGACAGGCTGAGGACGTTCGAATGGTCCGAACGGTGACGACGTGTGGCGCTCTGTGGTTCGCTGCTGGAGGCAAAGTGATGGTGGCTAGGCTGGACGGTGGAGAGGCCTGACAGGGCTAGTCAATGAACTCACTAGTAGCGAGGGTGGCTCGGTGAACTATAGTAGTCAACGCGCCGATGAGAACGTGAACGGCTACAGGAGGCGAAGGCGACGACGGCGTCGATGGAGATGACCCCTGAGGTAGTGGACTCGGCAGTGGCGATGACGAAGCTCGGTGAACGATGACGATAGTGATGGCAGAGCTCAGTGAATGACGACGATGGCGGCTGCGGCTGTCGGGTTACGAAAACAAGGGGGCATCACGGCTTTATTGTGCAGACCTCGAGGTCTCCAGCTTGAAGACGGCAATGGAGTTTGGCTCAGGCACAAACGTTGAGGCATGGCTAGAACGGACACAGTGGCAAATAGTTCACGTGGGAGATGATGAACAGTAGCTGGCATGACCGATGCTGACACGTGGCTCAAGAGAAGAACAGACGGTCAATGGTTGATGGCCTAGATGAATAGTAGCCGATGGTGTTGATGGCCGACATGTGGCAAGGTAGGAAGGGATGTGGTCCGGGCTGGCTAAATAGTGAAGGGCTCGGCCCAATTGGTTTTAGTGTTTTCTATTTTTGGAATTCAAATAAAATTAAAAGAGCTCTATAAAATAGCAAATAAATCCAAAAAAAATCACAAAAAATCAAGACAATTCCTTAAGACATAAGGAACCCAAATAAAATATTTTTAGAAAATGTTAATATTTATTTTAGTTATATTAAATATATTTAATTACTAAAAATTCAATTTAAGCTTCCATTATATCTAGAAAAATCAAAATAGTGAATTTTATTTTAAAAGCTTCAAATAAACTCTGAAAATTAGGATGTTACAAATCTCCCCCCTTAAACAGAATCTCGACCCCAAGATTCTTGCTCACTAAGAGAATAGGGTTTGGAAACTCTACTCTGAGATCCTTCTCATGCTCCTAGATGGCTTCTTTCTCGGAATGGTAGCTCCACTAGACTTTGCAAAAGCAGATGATTGCTCCTGGTCACACGCTCTGACACTTTCAAGATTCTGAAGGGGTGCTCATTGTAAAACAGATCCTCTTGGAGATCAATGACTTCCACTAGCATTGCCTCCTCTAGCACACGTAAACACTTCTTCAATTGGGACACATGGAAGACATCATATATTCCACTGAAGGATGCATGCAGCTCCAACTGATAAGCAACTTATCTCCTGTACTTTAATATCTTGAATGGCCTAACATACCTTGGTGCAAACTTTACTTTCATCTAAAACCTCTTGACACCTTTGAATAGTGTAATCCTGAGATACACACAATCATCTGGCTCAAAGCTCAATTCTCGACGACGAGTATCCGTATAGCTTTTGTGTCTAGTCTGAGCAGTCTTTAATCTCTCCTGGATTAATTGAACATTTTCCTCAATAATGTGATCCAAAGACTTGACCTTCTCCCGTCTCTTTCTAGTTTAGAGGGATTCTGAATTTTCTGTCATATAAAGCTTCAAATGGTGACATTTGTAAACTAGTCTGGTAACTGTTGTTGTATGACAACTTAGTGACAGGCAAACAACTGCTCACTTGGCTTTGTGATCTAGCACACAAGCTCTTAACATATCCTCAAGAATCTGGTTCACACGCTCAGTTTGACCATCGATCTTAAGGTGATATACTGTACTGAAATTCAAATGAGAAATATCGATCCACGATCTGATACTATTTTCTTGGGCACTCTATGGAGACTCACAATTCTTGACATGTATAGTTATGCCAACTTGTCACCTGCATAGGTTATCTTAATCGAAATAAAGTGAGCAATCTTTGTCAAATGATCCACAATTACTTAAATCGAATCGAAACCATCCTTGGTCTTTGGCAACCTTGTATAAAGACCATGCCAACTTCTTCCCACTTTCACTTGGGAATCCTCAGCGGTTGTAGCAAACTTGCTAGTCTCTAATGCTCAGCATTTACTTTTTGACACACATCACAAAGTGCAATATACTCCACTATCTCACACTTCATATTTGGCCACCAATATTTATTCTTGATATCCTGATACATCTTGGTGCTTCTTGGATGGATAAAATATAACGACTCATGAGTTTCCTTGAGCAATAACTCTTTTAACTCCTTTTTGTTTAGCACACACAAACGCTCCTTGAACTACAAGGTACCTTTGTCATCCTTTGTAAAACCTAATGCCTTACCTTACTCTTGTTAATCTTGATCCACTAGATATTTTCATCATCTGTTTGACCTTGTCCAATCTGACCATCCAAAATCAGCTACGACTCCATCGTGGCTAGGAATCCTTTCTCAACTAACTCCATGCTAAGCTTTTAAAAATCCTCATGCAAGGCTGGCTGCTTCTCCCTGATCATCACTGTATTGCAATAAACCATTCTGCTCAAAGCATCTTCTACCACATTGGCCTTTTCTGAGATTAAGATCGGCTTGGATGAAGATATACTTTAAACTCTTGTGATCCGTGTAAATCTTACACCGCCCATGAGATAATGACGCTAAATCTTTAAAACATACACTACGGCTGCTAACTCCAAGTCGTGAGTAGGGTAATTTTCTTCATATGGCCTCAACTAATATGAAGTATAAGCTACCACTCTTTAATCTTGCATCAACACATATCTCAAACATTTGCGGGAGGCATCATAATATATCTCAAAATCTTTGTTAATGTCTAGCAATACAAGCACTGGGGCTATAGTTAAACACTCCTTTAACTTTTGAAAACTCTTCCACATTCAGGTGTCCAAATGAATTTCTTTTCTTTTTTTAACAGCTGTGTAAGGGACCTGACTACATTGGAGAATTCTTCAATAAAATGTGAGACCATGTGGAGGTATCCCCATGTTTGTAATGAGTAATTGACAGTTGGTTTAGTGAGTTTGAGTTTGTTTTGGGTATTCTAGAGTTAAGTACCTTTACTTGAGCTAATGTTGAATATACTATTTTGTGCGGTACTATGTGATAGTTTGCTTGTCTATGTGACTGCAGGACTTCGGAGCTAGGTCATGGTGAGGCGAGGAGGACCGGGACTAGGCACAGGAGGTGTTGAGGTCCAGACGGTTTGATGAGGCGACGGGGTCCCGATCTTCCGATAGGAGGATAACTTCGATTTGGATGAGAACGACTTTGACGATGCGACTACTAACCGGTCACGACCAGAATGCCAAGCAATCGCTAAACCACACTTTGAGTTGTTATCAACCGTGCCAAGAACGCGGTTGACCTGACCACGAAGGTCTATTCCTGCATACAACCGAAGAACACGCAAGAACAAGATAAAAAGCAATCTCAAACTGCAAATAGGATTGAAATACTTGAATTTGGTGGGATTCCGAATAAGGATCTTAACAGGTGGTCGTCCGACACATCTGAAGATACAAGTTGCAACACAGGCAAACTAAACATAAACGAAATCCAAGAAAACTAGAGGGGTGCGGCCTCCTTAAATAGGGGAGTGGAAGCCACACAAAACTAAGAAAACAAGGGGTGGTACAAATTTACTGTTCACGTGAATAGTAGCACGCCCATAAATTGTGGGGGTAGCACCTTCCTCTTTGGACCATGCGTTACAAGGCCCAATTTGGCCCAAATAGGTAATATAGTAACTTCTTTTCACGATTGCGGGTGGTACAGAAGGAATTTGCTGGCAAGGCTGGATCCGTTGGAAAGAGGATGAGAAAAGCTTTCCATCAAGTACTCATACACCTCAAACGGACTCCGTATGTGAAAGTTATACTCGTTTGAAGTCAGACCTGTCAGGCTGAATCCGAACTGATCTGGAGACCGAATTGGATTCCAAAACGTGTCCCACTTGAACTCTTCCTTGAATTGGTTCAAAAGTGACGTGGTAACCATAAGGAAGAGCTGGGGGAGATGTTGACTTGGTCTTGATATGTTGATTGTATCCACTGGGGCCATGTCCTCATCACGGTTAGAGACGCTGAGGATGATCGAGGCTACTGAGGTGGTTGCGAGCTGGGAGACGAGGAACCGGAGCTACCGGTGACAAACACGACGGGCGATGACGAGCGGACCGGAACTACACTCAAGGAGGAATCGAGGTCCAGACGGTCAAGGTATCGGATGCGGAAGCTTCCGGGAAGGTGCTCGAGGGCAATTTGGTAAATTGACTCAAGCAAATGAGAGGAGTGGGTGGATTTCCCTCTAAAATCTGGTTGTTGACTTTTGCCTCATATGGATGTGAGAATTGGAGTGGTTGTGGTATGCCACTTCTTGATTTTCCTGTTGAGGCAGTGGTCTCTCTTCTTGTCTCAAGTGTGTAGGAGAGGAGAAGTGTGTAGAGCTCAGTTGGTTAGTGCGCGCGTGTGCTTCTTAGGTTGTGAACTGGAGAGTGGGCTGCTCTCTTCGGTGGTCAGTGCGTGGAGTGCTAGTGCAAGTAGAAGTCAGGATGTGAGCTCTCCTCTTTGAACCTTGTAGTGAGTGGAGTAAATTTCCTTGTGTAATCATTCCTCTGTAAGCATTCATGGTGATGAATCAAGATAAGAAGGAATTTGGCTGAGCCTCCCATCTTTAGTTCTTCTTTGTGCTAAAAAATCTGAAATTTTCAATTTCCTCTGTTTACTTTTCTAGGGTTTCTTGGCAAGGGTTGATGGAATCTTTTATTTCCCTTTATAAGATGGCCTGAGATTCTTGTTTGCAAGTCTTGAGACCATTGCTAAGCTAATTGCAAAAGATCATGAGCAATAATGTGAGAAGAATGAGTAATTTGAAAATTAGATCTCTCTCTGCTGAAGTTTTCAGATTTGATCTCAATTCTTGATTTCTTGCTCTTTTGGTGAAATCCTTGGATCCCTAAGTTCTCAATGCTATTTGGAACAAGTTCTTGGTCTTTAGGTCTGAAAAGAGCAACAAGATCTCAACAATCTTTCAGTTTTTTTTGCTAGCAGTAATCCTTGTATGTAGTCGGCACTTTCTCAGTTCTTTTGGTCTACAGTCAGTCCAGTAGTGCAGCTACAGTAGTTACTGTTTCGGTCTGCACTCTTTTGCTGATTTCGGTTGCAGCCTGCTCCTTCTCTACAGCTCTCTTTTGCTAGACGACTGCACAAGAAAAGCAGTATTTGTGGTACTGCAGTCCATTGTTCTGTACAGAATTTCCCTGCTGTTTCTTGCTCTGCATTTTCACTTCTTACTGCTGCTGTGATTTTCGGCTAGGGTGTTTTTCGGACTGTGAGCAGTGTGAAGTAGAGAGGGGTTAAATGCAGCAATACTAAATCTCTTTCTAGTTCTTGGTGTGAGAGTTTTTGGTTCTAATTTCTAGTCCTTTTCAGCCAAATAGCAGTGCAGATTGCAGCCAAATTGCAGTACAGTTTTCAGCCAAATAGGAGTGCAGATTTCCGCCAAATTGCAGTGCAATTTTCAGCAAAATAGCAATGCAATTTCAGACTGCAGGTGCTACAATTTGCTGTTTTCAGAGTGCTGTTTTCAGATTAGAGAATCTGCAGATTTCAGTCTGCAGTAGCTGCATACTGCAGATCAGTACTCGAGCTTTTGGTCAAATTTTCTTTGCAGTTCCTTGTTTTCGGCAAATTTTATTTGCAGCAGCTGATCGTTTTGGTTTGCAAAATTAATTTCGGCAAAACTTAAATCCTTTCGGTCAAATCGGCAAAAATGTTTTCAATCCTTCCAATAAGCATGAATCTTACTTCATAGCTCTCATAGCTATCGGAGAAGAAATTTGTGAATACTCGGGGGCAAATTTTAAAGAGGCACCATTCACCCCCTCTTGTTGCCATTTTCAATCCTACAATTGGTATCGGAGCCGGTTAGCTCTTCTCGATAGATCTTAACCGGCCTGTGAGCTATGGCGATAGATAAGTATTCCACTAAGTCCCCGATCTTCGATGGGATCGACTATCCCTTCTGGAAGAGTCGGATGGAGTGCTACATTCAGGCTCAGGGCTATGAAATTTGGCGAAAGGTCAAAACTCACTTTGTTGTTTCTGCCGATGAAAACATCAATGTGAATAACATGCCTGATGTTGAGGTGAATGCTAAGGCAAGGAACATCATAATCTAGGGTCTGAGTTGAAACGAGTTTGATCGCATTTCTCATCTTTCGTCGGCCTTCGATATTTGGACGACCATCAATGCTTACCATGAATGCACCACCCAAATTAAGACGGTACGACAGGACCAGTACAAGCGAGATTACAACAAGTTTGAAATGCTCGCTGGAGAGTCCCTGGATGAATGCTTTGGGAGATTTCATAAGATCTTGAGCAACCTCCGAGCGGTCGGTCTCACATACCCTGACTCGGACAACGCTCGTCAAATGCTCTTGGCTTTGGATTTGCGTGTTTGGGAGATGAAAGTGACTACCATCAAGGACACGATAGATCTTTCAGCTTTGACTCTTGATGCGCTGTACTCACGCCTCAAGACTCACGAGATTGACATGGTCTCTTGTACGTTGAAGTCGCAGTCGATGGCCTTAGTCATCGATCCTAGTCCAGCTTCTGGATCTTCTTCTGACTTAATTTCTGGATTCTCTCTTGCTACTCTTTGTGAAGTATCCAATGACCAATTAGAGCAGCTATCAAAAGACCAGTTAGCCCTCCTAGCCAGAAAATTCTCCCATGCATACAAGAGAGTGAGGGATAGAACGAGAGGAGGGCCCGTGATCTGTTTCGAGTGTGGTGGCCTCAACCACATTCGGGCAAATTGTCCCAAGCTGGAGAAGGGCAAGAATGACTACACCAACAAGAATCGCAACAAGAAGCCCTCAGCTCATGCCCAAGGTAAAAAGAAGTTCCGCAACCTTGGCAAAGCCAAGAAGCTCTTCCACCACGTCCTCACTGTCTTCGACGACCTTGACATCAGCGAAGTGGAGGGGTGGAGTGACGACGATGGGAAGGACGAACATGAACCCAAGGATGACGATGACTTCACCAGCATGTGTTTCATGGCCCTTGAGGCCGACGTGAGCGACAGCGAGTTCTACTCCGACTCCGACGAGGTATACCCCTCCTACGACCAGCTTAATGATGTTTTTCTTAAGCTAGGTAAATTTCATGCTAGATATAGAGCTAGGTGTAGCGAGTTGGAGAAGAAAATAGATAGATTATCACGGGAACTTACTTCACTTATATCTGCTCCCTCCCGTGACGAATGTGATACATGCTGTGCTTTGCTTGGTGATATGGAGAAATTAAGGACCTCTCATGATAGTCTGTCCTCTGAGCTTGATATGATTAAGGTGGAAAATATTAGTCTCTTAGCTGAACTAGAGATGAGTAGGGTAGCTTCTCCTTCATCTACTACTATTGAGACTATTGCATGCACCTCATGTGAGGATAAGGACAATGCATTTAGACGTCTTTATACCATGCTTCTCGATCTGCCCGAGACTTGTGAAAGTTGTAACAATTTGAAAATGAACCTAAAAGGGCAGATCATAAAATTGCTAAATTACAAGCTTTTCTACTTAAGCCCATTGTTTCATGTGTGAACTGTCCCAAGTTGACTGCTGAACTTGAATCTATTTCAAACAGTTTTAAGAGATGATTGACAATAATAACAAATTGGCTCAATATGCTTCTAAGAACCCTGTTAGCTCACCATGCAATAACTGTGAAAAACTAAAATTTGATTTAATTGCATTGGATAAAAAATATGTGAAGCTAACTAAGAACCTTCTAGAGAAGCAACCATCTGCTTGTAATGTGTGTGCTGGTGTTGGGGAGAAGTCCAAGGGTAAGATAGAGACGCCTAGCGACATGAACCAAATGGCTAGCAGTAGGACTATCCCTTCTGAGGTGGCTGTGCGTGCACATGTCATTCGTTCCTCTGCTGTTGGTTCTTCTTCTACTCCCTTACCTTCTGCTGTCTCTCCTTCCCCCTGCTCTTCTTACACCTCTCTCTTTCGGGAGTGTCAGTATCTTATGAATACTCTTGAGAGATTTGTAGGAGGCAAGAAGAAGCTGAATTTTATTCTAGACCTATCCAAGATTTGTAAATTCAATCAAGATCTAGGATATGATTTTCTTGAGGATGTTAGGAAGCATCCACCTGCTGTTCTCAGACCCGTAGCAGCAGGTGTGATCGAGGTCAAGCCCAGAACAGAAAAAGTTCAATTCAAGTCAGCGGGCTTCGTTCAATGGATTTCTGACAGTAAGGTGGTAACACCTGGTGCTTCGACCTCTCAGAAGGCGAAGTTTCATTGCACCTTCTGTCAGAAGGATGGACACTCGGTCGAGAGATGTTTCAGGCGTGCTAAGATCACGCGTAGAGACCGTGTTGACGCTTTTAGGCGTATTCAAGGTCAGCCCCAGACCTTGAGTGCACCTAAGACCAACACGAGGTATAGGACTGTTTAGCCTTATGGGTTTGAGATCATCAAGGACCTGGATTTTCTGAGTTTTCTGGTTTTCGTCCTCGATATGCCTCTGGTCGTAACTTCCGTCGTTCTGAGGATAGATCTCATTTTTTCGATCGAGATAGCTACCCGCGATGTGATTAGCGTGTTGTTGGTACTCTGACTCGCTCTCCCGTAGCAATCGGACCCAATAACAGCTTCAGGTATGCTAGTAGACCTTCTGGCTCTTTGAGCGACAGAGAGCGTAGGGTAGTTAGAGGTCAGTCGTGTGTGGCTACTTCTTCTGCTCGGCGTGTGAGTCAATATTGGGTGCCAAAATCTCTTTTGATTTATCCTAGTACTGAGCCTTCACTCTCTGTTTGACTCAGGTTCGCGGGGCTGAGAAGGGAGAGGTTTGGCTTGTAGACTCCGGTTATTCTCGTCATATGACTGGAGACTCTTGTTGGTTCTCTTCTCTAGCTCGTGCTCCAGGTGATGAGACGATCACCTTTGGAGACGTTTCGTCTGGGTGCGTCATCGCAAAAGGTATTGTGCACGTTAAAGATTAATTCATTTTAAAAGATGTTGCCTTAGTGAGTAAGCTGCAATACAATTTGCTTTCAGTCTCTCAGCTTACCAATGAAGGTTCCGAGGTGAGCTTTAAGAAAGATGCTTGTAAAATTCTTGATTCTTCGGGGAGTCTGGTTTGCGGGATTTCTAGAAATGGGAGGACCTTTCGTGCTGATTTTGTTGAGTCTTCTGGTGATTCTCTTAGGTGTTTAGTTGCTTCTGAGTCCCGTGACCTTACTTTCTGGCATAGGGGACTTGGTCATATTGGATTTGATCATTTGACTTGAGTTAGCGGCCACAATCTCATTCGTGGTCTGCCAGAACTCAAGATGATCAAAGATCTTGTTTGTGCTCCTTGCCGACATGACAAGATGGTTCCCACTTCGCACCCTCTGGTCACAGTGACTATGACCGATGCACCAGGACAGCTGCTCTACATGGACACAGTTGGCCCAACTCAGGTGCAGTCAGCAGGAGGGAAGTGGTATGTTCTTGTCGTAGTTGATGACTTCTCGATGTACTCTTGGGTGTTTTTTTAGCCTCGAAGGATGAGATATTTACCCATTTTCGGGATCTTTTTCGTAGGCTTTCTGTTGAGCGCTCGGGTGCCTTACGAGCGATCCGCAGTGACAATGGCACGGAGTTCAAGAATTCTTACTTTAAGATTTTCTGCAATGAGACAGGTGTAGAGCACCAATTCTCCTCTCCGTACGTCCCTCAGCGAAATGGCGTTGTGGAGAGGAAGAACCGTACCTTAGTCGAGATGGCCAGGACAATGCTTGATGAGTACTCTACACTGAGGAAGTTTTAGGCTGAGGCGATAGCCACCGCGTGCCATGTTTCGAACAGAGTTTTTCTGAGGGCACACTTGCATCACACCTCTTATGAGTTGAGATACGGGCGAAAGCCTAGTGTCTCTCATTTTTGCATGTTTGGTTGCAAGTGTTTTATTCTGAAGTCTGAAAACCTAGATAAGTTCGAGTCACGATCTTGTGAAGGGATTTTTCTAGGTTACTCGACTTCTTCACGGGTTTATAGGGTCTGGAACTGCGAGTCTAGTAAATTGGTAGAGACCTGTGAGGTGACCTTCGATGAGGTCAGTCCGGGGACTAGGCCCGATATATCAGGTTCTATAGAGCAGTCCGAGACTATCTTTGTGGATGATCAGGATGATAGAGATGAGGATTGTCTACCTGATCCAGTTCCTCCAACCCTTGAGGTGCCTGCTTCTACCACTGCACCTTGAGGAGATTAGCCCATGTCTTCCACTTCTTCTAGAGCTAGTGGCTCTGTTCCTACCTCGTCAGCTCATGAGGTAGAGGCTACTCCTCCTACTTCTCATCAAGGACCTCTCCGTAAAATCCGAGAACATCATCCTTCAGAGCAGATAATTGGAGATCTTTTTGAGCGTGTCACATGTTCAAAATCTGGCATCTCTCACTTCTGTCTCCACTCTACTTTCGTTGCCTCTTTCGAGCCCAAGGATGTTAGTCATGCTCTTTCCGATGAGTCTTGGGTCAATGCCATGCATGAGGAATTAGAAAACTTTGAGAGAAACAAGGTCTGGTTGCTTGTTGAGCCCCCTAGTGGTCATAATATCATAGGTACCAAGTGGGTGTTCAAAAACAAGCAGAGTGAGAAACAATTTGCTGTTTTCAGAGTGTTGTTTTCAGATTAGAGAATCTGCAGATTTCAGTCTGCTGTAGCTGCAGTTGCTACTGCAGATCAGTACTTGAGCTTTTGGTGAAATTTTCTTTGCAGTTCCTTGTTTTCGACAAATTTTATTTGCAGTAGCTGATCGTTTTGGTTTGCAAAATTAATTTTGGCAAAACTTAAATCCTTTCGGTGAAATCGGCAAAAATGTTTTCAATCCTTCCAATAACCATGAATCTTACTTCATAGCTCTCATAGCTATCGGAGAAGAAATTTGTGAATACTCGGGGGCAAATTTTAAAGAGGCACCATTCACCCCCCCTCTGTTGCCATTTCCGATCCTACAAAATGACATTAATAATCTACCATTCCTAGCAAACTTCTGACTTGCGTCATTGACGATGGTGACTTTCAATCAAGCACATCCTTTACTTTTTTGAGGTCAATTGCATCTCCCCCTATTGACATGACATGGCCTTCGAAAGTAACTTTCTTCATCCAAAACTCATATTTGCTGAACTTGGCATATAGCTTGTGCTCTTTGAGCTTCTGCAAAACCATCCTCAGATGTTCTTTGTGCTCCTTTTCATCCTTGAAGTAAATCAAAATGTCATTAATGAATATGACGATAAACTTGTCCAAATACTCTATGAATACATTGTTCATTAGGTACATAAATAAGCCGGGGTATTGGTTAAATTAAAAGATATCACTGTGAACTCGTACTAACCACAACGAGTCGAGAATGTTGTTTGAAGTATATCCTCCTGATAAATTTTCATTTGATGATATCTTAACCTCAAGTCAATCTTGGAGAACTCTCCAGCTTCTTTAATTTGATCAAACAAATCATTGATCATAGGCAAAGGGTACTTATTTTTTATGGTGATCTCATTGAGTACTCGATAATCCACACACATACGCTGACTACCATCCATCTTCTCGACGAACAACACTAGCGCTCCCCACAGGATGAACTTGGTCTGACATAACATTTGTCCAACAGCTTTTGAATTTGATTCTTCAATTCACCTAACTTATTAGCGAGCATCCAGTACGGCCTCTTAGAAATCGACGAAGTACTAGGCACTAGCTCAATTGAAAACTCAACCTCTTGATCAGGTGGCATTCTAGGAAGATCATTCAAAAATATATCGGGATATTCCCCGACAACTGGCACATCCTCTAACATGATTCCTTTGCTCTAGTAAACTATAACCTTCTCTGGATGACTCATGCTAGCTTCAAATTTTACTTTTCTTTCATCTAGACTGGTGTAACATCCCAAAATTTTGTTCCTTTATTGAAAATCAAATCTAGAATTCATTGGATTTTCCGGAGTTATGTTAAAGTCCTGATTTGAGAAAAATTATAAACTTTAAATTATAAAAGTCAAAAATAAATTTAGTGCATTACTGAAAATTAAAACAAATGTATTTCAGCTTCCTAAAGTCAAACATGAGATTATATTAAATTTTTTTCAGATTTTAGAAAGAATTAAAACCTTCCCTTTTAAAATCAAATTGTACCGCAGATTCAAATTAACCCTCCCCCGATCCGTTGCAGGCATAAAGTCCCCCAATTATGCCCCCCTTCACCGGCGCATTCATCCTCCCCGGCCGTTTCAAAACCGGCGGGTCGTGCGCGGCCGTTACCCCCTCCCCGGCCTATAAAACCCGCACCCCGAGGTTCCTCTACCCACACCGCCACCCCTCGTGCCTCCAGTCGCGAAATTGAGCTTGGAGCCCCCTGCGCTTGTTTCTCCCGCTGCCACCGGCAACTCCGGCGAGCAATCGCCGCCCTCGAGCTTCCCGCTCCTCGCCGGTGCCTCCCGACCTTCTTGGTGCCCAGCGATCCTCGGCGACCACTTCCCGAGCTCAGCATCACGGAGCTGCTCGCGCCGTGAACCCTCCTCCGCGCCGCCCTTCTCCGCCGATCTTTCGTTCGGTCATCCCGAAGTCGCGAAAGGTACGAGTGTTCCCGTCCCCCTCTTCATTTTGGTACCACCGGCGCGCCGCCGCTCACCGGGCGCCGGCGACCATCGTCCCCGTCGCCACCGCCGCCACCCGCCGTCGGCCGCCGGGTTGAGGTGGCGATGGCGTGGCCGCCACCGGCGCCATGCCGCACTACCCGAGCGCCGCGCCACCTCGCGGCGTCGCCACGTCGGCACGTTGCCGTCATGTGGCAGCCACGTAGCGACCACGTGGTGCCAAGTGGCAGCCACGCCAGCACCACCTCGCCCTCGAGCGCCCGTCTGCCACCTCACCCCTCCCTCGGGTCCGTGGACTCGGTCCACAACACCCGGGCCCCACCTGTCAGCCTCTGCCCGATTAAATTAACCCTAGGGCTGACGTCATAATCTATATTTTCCTTTAGAAAAATAATTCGTGCTGACGTCATAAATCCTTTTTGGATTAAAAATAAATCCAGAAAATACCCTTTTTCTTTTATTTTGAATTCAAACTTTGGAAGGCTATAACTTTTGCATTTAAACTCCAAATTGACCCATTCAAATTTCTAAATTTTTCTAAAATCATGATCTATCCATTTCTGGAATAATTTTGAAATTTTGAAATTTACTTAAATTTTATTTGAATATATTTTGTAATTCCAAGGTTTAAATTTAAATTAAAACTTCCAACTTCTTTTAAAAGCCTCAATTCCTTTTTAAAAATTGTTGACCCACATCCAAAATTCAAAATTCTGTCTCCCAGTTTATTTTATAATTTTTGGAAGTTATTTGGATTTCATTTGAATTTTTGTTTTGAATTTGCTTTGAATTGATTCTTTCGTTAGATATTGACGATTCCGGAGAGTTTGAATTCGACGAATCGCAGCAGGACTTCGATCAAGGCAAGTTGCACCTTTGACCATATTGGACCCAGTATTTTAAATATATTTATGTTGTTTTACTGTATATGCATGCGTACTTCTACTCAAATTAATTTAAAATCCAGTTTAAATGTTAGATATACCCATAATCCTTTGATTATAGCCCATTTGAAGTTCTAATTCATACACCTTGTCACCCTAGCTGAAAACTAGTTAATACCATAATATTGACTAGGAAATTTGGTAGAAATGCTTAGCCTGGCTTAGTATAACTGTAGGTGGGATAAACCTTTCACATGAAATGTCAGTTTGAAAATGAGACTTGACTTCGGAGAGTCAAGGGTGGTTTTACGGAAATTATTTAAAAATGAAAATAGAAAACATGTTTTGGACTTAGGCTAATGGTTAGGTGGTGGGTGCCGGTATGCCTCGTGTTTGGTGACACCTAGTTGATTATCGTGCACGGGGGTATGTGGTTGAGCCTAAATCAACTTAAGGACCGTTTCTGTGAATCATTTTACGAAGTCACTTCGTACTACCACAAGTCCAGTATGGGACGGACCTGGCTAAGTAATTTGTGAAGTTCCAACTATAGTGTCGCTGTAGGCTGAATGTGAGCGCGGCGTAGGCTGTGGGAAGTCTCACATGGCACCAGAGGGGGCTCCAACTCGTGGATTCGAGTTGTGGTGAAATCTTAGTGGCGGCGTGATTATGTTGGCTATGAATCATCGGAACAGCCTTGTCATGAACTCTCCGCCGCACACCTAAGGCAGTGTGTTGATCGCGTGGCTCAAGTGAGAGGGAATGTCTTGTGGGTAAAGCCGTACACCTCTGCGAGTAACAAACTATCTAGATAGCCGTGTCCACGGTCATGGACATCTTGAGTAGAGTCTTCACAGATTAGACTTGAACTTTCATAAAACTTAGTTTTGGCAAAACAAACGTTGGATTTGGTAATGGTCCGGGTGGATTCCCGTGGATAGGTTAGTGTGGGTTGGAGCCTACACTAACGGTATTACTTGTTAAAAGCAATGTTTCATATACTATATTAAAATTCAGCTTTTCGTATTTACGTTATTGTATTTAAATTCAAGTATTGCTTTCGCACATTACCTATTAAGCTTTCCTTGAAATCTCTTATGCATGCATCAACTCTGTTATATTTCCTGGTGTAACTTGCGTAAGCATTTGCTTGCTTACCTTGGGAGTACTTCTGTACTCACCTTGCTAAATCTGTTGCCAGACTTCGAGGACGACTACGACGGTGAGGACTACTTGTGAGTAGGGCGCGTCTTCTGATCATTCGCTGCGGGAGAATTTGGATAGGCTATGCTGCCACATTCACTTTCTTTCCGCTGTTTTTGTTTATTTTGTTGGCCTTGTGCCTTATTGTAAAACTTGGCCTTAAGGCCGTATTTTTGTTTAATAATATCTCGTGGTTATTTTTGCATGATATACATTGCTGTTAAACCTGTGCGCACTAGCTTTTCCTGGGATAGTGCGATTTACACAGAGGGGCTCGGAGTTGTTGTTCCGGGTCCCGACAGAAATGGTATCAGAGCAACAATGACTCTAAGACGTGACCTTAGTTAGAGACCAACGTTAAGGATATATTTTAGTAAGAAATGCTCCTTTTAAATTATCTCTTCCTTTTCTCAATCTCTTTACCAAAACCGATTACTAACTCCTCTCCCCTTCCAAATTTTTAGATGGAGCAACCCACCCGCGTCTCCCATGGAACCTTTGCCGGACTCTTCGCCGATGATCTGTACAACCTCATGCAAGAGCTCAACTTCCGCCCGTACCCCCTCTACCAAGGGTATGTTGGCATGTATGGAGACGAGGAACGCTGGAGGGTAGAAGTGAAGATCTTCAAAGATTTCGGAGCACACGGAGCCATTTACGTGTTCGACGCGCCCCTACCTCGAGTCACCTTCTTCGACGGAGTACAGGATGCAGCCCGAGAGGCCATTCGCCAACTAAGGAACATCTACGCTCGAGACTTACTGCGCACCGATTTTCGCTACTTCCCCATGAAGACTCCCAGTGGGCTGCCGCGACTTCTTGTCTCAGAGTATGAGAGCAACCCCGCCTCGACGATCGGTGGAGTTCACCAAGTCCATGGATCACATGTATCAGACCACCACGACGAGTGCACACCGCACATCGAAGCTCCGCGCGCCAAGAAGAACTTGCCGAGCTCGTGCGAAGATGCGAGTTCCACGATTCGGGCCTTTTCAGGAGACTCGGCGCAGCGCTAGTGTGTAGACAACCCGAGTCTTAGAACGCTATCCGTGAGCTGTAGACCTTTGTAAACAGCCACGAGACTATTATAATAAAATAAAAAGTTTTGTTTGGCTCTTATTCGTGTTTTCCTTGCTCTTGTGTGTTGTTTTGGTGGGATTGTTACTAGAAACCTTTCCTTTAGTTCTCTCTCTAAATCTGAAAGTCCCAATAGATGGTGAACACAAGAAGAAACTCCAGCATGGACAACGCCAACCCCGGAGCACAAGGAAGCGATCGGCTCGATTCCACCACCCGCCCATGCAGGACGGATTGGGCACAATTGATGGCCAATCAAAACCAGTTGATCCAGCTATTAGCCTAGACGATCAACAACCCTCAGGCTCATCATCAACCTGCTCAAGTACCTCCAAATCGTCTTTCAGAATTCCTGAGGATCAAGCCACCCACCTTCACCGACAGTGCTGAACCGATGGACGCCGACGACTGGCTCAGGTCGATTGGCAAGAAGCTGGACATTCTGCAGTGCACTGATCGGGAGCGAGTCCTGTTCGCCTCCCATCAGCTGAACGGGCCCGCATCTCAATGATGGGATACCTTCACCGCTTCGCACGCCAACCCGCAGATGGTGACGTGGAACGAGTTCGAGCAAAGCTTTCGCAAAGCTCACATCCCCACCGGCACCATGGCCTTGAAGAAGAAGGAGTTCAGGTCTCTGCGCCAAGGGAGTCGTACTGTCAACGAGTACGTACAAAAGTTCAACCAACTGGCCCACTATGCGCCAGAGGATGTGGCTTCCGATGAAGCCAAGCAAGAAAGGTTCATGGAGGGTCTGAATGACAACATATCAGTACAACTGATATCGGGTGACTATACTGACTTCCACCAGCTAGTCAGTAAGGCCATCCGCCAGGAGGGCAAACACATGGAAATGGAGACTCGGAAGAAAAGGATGGCGGACCAGAGAAACAACTCTGGAAGTTCTTTCAAGAATCGCAGTACTCCTCCGCACTCAAACAAGTTCGCACCCGGGCGTAACTTCAAGAACGATCCAGCGAGTTCAAGTCCTCAACCACCGCCCGCTTTGGGCCAACCGCCGCGGCTTCCCAAGCAACGCACCCGGCAACGGTGGCCAAACACAGAAGAGTAGTCCGCCGTCTGACGGATTGACCTGCTACTATTGCAAGGAACCTGGGCACTTTGCCAAGGCGTGTCCCAAGAAGATTCAAGCGGCAGCAACTTCATGAGCCTCGGAAGTCGAAACCGGGGCAGCGAAGCGCGGACATTCATCAAGGGGCGAGTGAACCACGTGACAGCGAAAGAGGCCCAGGCTGCACCGGATGTCGTGCTGGGTATGTTTCTTGTCAATTCAATACCCGCATCAGTTCTTTTCGATTCCGGAGCATCACATTCATTTGTGTCGAAAACTTTTGTGGATAAACATGGGTTGGGCATGGTAACTCTTAGTAACCCCATGATAATTCACTCCCCGGGAGCAGAAATGAGATCAGGGACCTTGTGCCCGAAAGTAGAACTGCTCATAGATGGAACCCGATTCCTAGCCGACCTTTTGGTCTTGGAATCGCAAGGATTAGATGTCATTCTCGGAATGAATTGGTTAGCCAAGAACCAAGGTCAGATCGATTGTGCTACCAGATCCATCACCCTCACCAATGACCAGGGCATAGAAGTGATCTTCTCTCCTCAAATCCCAAAGGCAGAAGAATGTGCCATTTTCCACCTTCAAGTCTTGGAGGAAGTGCTGATCGTACGGGAATACCCAGATGTTTTTCCCGAGGAACTGCCAGGGATGCCACCGGATAGGGAGATCGAGTTTGTGATTGACCTAGTCGAGCACCGCCCGATTTCCAAGAGACCATATCGGATGCCTGCTAACGAGTTAGCAGAATTGAAGAATCGACTCAAGGAATTAGAAGACAAAGGGTATATCCGACCCAGTTCGTCACCTTGGGGAGCACCCGTCCTGTTCGTCAAGAAAAAGGACGAGAGTTTGAGGTTATGTGTGGACTACAGAGCACTCAATGACGTAACCATCAAGAATAAATATCCCCTCCCCAGGATCGATGACCTGTTCGATTAGTTGAAAGGAGCCGGTATCTTCTCCAAGATTGATCTGCGATCAGGATACCATCAGCTGAAGATCCGTGAAGAAGACATTCCCAAGACTACCTTCTCCACCAGATATGGACATTATGAGTTCACGGTCATGTCATTTGGACTGACCAATGCACCAGCCTACTTCATGAGCATGATGAACAGTGTGTTCATGAAATACTTGGATAAGTTCGTAGTAATCTTCATCGACGACATCCTCATCTACTCCAAGAATGAAGAAGAGCACGAGCAGCACCTCAGGATCACCCTGGAAAAGCTTAGAGAACATCGGCTTTTCGCCAAATTCAGTAAGTGTGAATTCTGGCTAAAAGAGGTTGCCTTCCTCGGACATATCGTAACAGCCGAAGGAATCGCTGTAGACCCTTCCAAGGTAGAAGCAGTAATGGAGTGGAAACCACCCAAGTCCGTAACAGAAGTCAGGAGCTTTCTTGGACTTGCGGGTTATTACCGTCGGTTCATAGCAGGGTTCTCCGAGACAGCCAAGCCGATGACCCAGCTGTTGAAAAAGGAAAAGAAGTTCGAATGGACGAAAGCTTGTGAGCAGAGTTTTCAGACCCTTAAGAAGAGACTAGTCTCAGCACCCGTGCTTATCTTGCCGGACGTGCATAAAGGCTTCGAGGTTTTCTGTGACGCCTCTCGCCTAGGCTTAGGCTGTGTTCTGATGCAAGAAGGCAAAGTGGTAGCCTATGCATCACGCCAACTCAAGCCTCATGAGTGCAATTATCCTACTCATGACTTAGAGTTAGCGCAGATGAGTGCACGCCTTAAAAATCTGGCGCCACTATCTTATTGGTAACCGTTGTGAAGTATACACGGACCATAAGAGTTTGAAGTATATCTTCACCCAGGCAGAACTCAACCTGAGGCAACGAAGATGGTTGGAGTTGATAAAGGACTACGACATCGGTATACATTACCACCCCAGAAAAGCGAATGTGGTAGCTGATGCCTTAAGCAGAAAATCTTATGCAAACATGGTGATATCAGAAGAAGACCAGACCCGACTTCAGGAGGGAGTCGCCCGTCTAAGTCTAAACCCAATGGGACCAAGCACTCTCGCCACACTGGAAATACAACCTGGCTTGCCTGAACAAATTAAGGAAGCTCAGATTGTGGACGAGGATATTCAAGAAATCAAGAAGAATATGAGAAGAGGCAAGGCACCAGGATTCAGCGAAGATGAGCATGGCACGGTTTGGTTCAAGAACCGCATCTGTGTGCCGAATAATCAGGAAATCAAAAACTTGATTCTGAAAGAGGCTCATGATACCCCATACTCAATCCACCCAGGTCGTACCAAGATGTACCAGGATCTGAGGGAAAGATATTGGTGGGTTAGTATGAAAAGGGAAATTGCAGAGTTCATTGAAGCCTGTGACACCTGTCAACGAGTCAAAGCTGAACATCAGAGGCCAGCAGGACTCTTGCAACCATTGCCGATTCCAGAATGGAAGTGGGAAGAAATCGGTATGGATTTCATAACCGGACTCCCAAGGACGCAATCGGGTTATGATTCGATCTGGGTAATCATAGACCGATTGACTAAAGTGGCTCACTTCATACCAGTCAAGACCACTTATTCAGGGAGCAAGTTGGCTGAGCTGTACATGTCCCGAATTGTGTGCCTGTATGGCGTACCCAAGAAGATAGTGTCAGATCGAGGTAGTCAGTTTACTTCTCGATTTTGGCAAAGGTTGCATGAAGAATTGGGTAGTAAGCTCGGTTTGATGCGCTTACCATCCCAGACATGCACGGTCAAGCGAAAGAGTTAATCGATACTCGAGGATATGCTAAGGGCTTGTACGCTAGATTTGGGAACAGCTTGGGACCGTTCAACGCCTATGCGGAATTCTCGTACAATAACAGCACCAAGCGATCTGAGATGGCACTCTTGAAGCCTTGTATGGTCGAAAGTGCAGGACCCCCTTGCTTTGGGATCAGCAAGGTGAACCCCAAGAAGCTGGACCAAACCTGCTGCAAGACGCAGAAGATCAAGTGAAGAAGATCAGAGATAGACTAAAGATAGCCCAGTCTCGACAGAAGAGCTACGCGGATAACCGTCGTCGAGACACGATCTTGGTCGGCGACTACGTCTATCTTAGAGTATCCCCACTCAGAGGTGTGAAAAGGTTTCAAGTTAGAGGGAAGCTAGCACCACGATATGTGGGCCCTTTCAAGATTCTGGACCGAAGAGGTGCAGTCGCATATCAGTTAGACTTGCCGCCAAGCATGTCAGAGGTGCACAATGTCTTTCATGTCTCACGATTAAAGAAGTGCCTCCGAGTACCCACAGAGCAAGCCGCCTGAAACCTTGGACCTCGGGATGACCTCACCTATCGGGAGCAACCAATCAAGATTCTCGAGACAATGAGCGTCGGACGGAAGAAAGACCATCGAGTTACGCAAAGTTCAGTGGAGCAACCACACCGAGGACGAAGCCACCTGGGAGCGAGAAGAAGATTTAAAGACCAGCCATCCCCATCTCTTTTGCTAGCCTGTGCAAATCTCGAGGGCGAGATTTCCTTTAAGGGGGGTAGGTTTGTAACATCCCAAAATTTTGTTCCTTTATTGAAAATCAAATCTAGAATTTATTGGATTTTCTGGAGTTATGTTAAAGTCCTGATTTGAGAAAAATTATAAACTTTAAATTATAAAAGTCAAAAATGAATTTAGTGCATTACTAAAAATTAAAATAAATGTATTTCAGCTTCCTAAAGTCAAACATGAGATTATATTAATTTTTTTTTCAGATTTTAGAAAGAATTAAAACCTTCCCTTTTAAAATCAAATTGTACCTTTGCAAATTATACTTGTTAAAATGAGTCGAAAATATTTTATTTAAGTCTAGAATAGCTCCAGATAATTCTCTGAATTTTTCTGGATTTTTCAAAATTTATTTGGTATTTTTCTGAGTTTTCTAAAGCTTAATAGCATTTCTGGAAAATCAAAAGAAAGAAAATCCCAAAACCCCTCCCGCCGCGGTGTCAAGCATCGGCGTCCCCTCCGCCCGCCGGGTTCCCCCTCAGCCGTCCGATCACACTTAAACCCTCATCCCGCCTTCCCTCTCTCCGCGTGCGACGCGTGTCGTGCATCGGACCGTCCACTCCAGCGCCGGATTTAATCCTCGCCGCCTGCACCAACTTACCGCTTCACCGCTCCCCTCTCCGCTCCTGCCGCCACGTGGTTTGATCGGGGCCATTCGCCGTTGTCGGATTACATCCCGCCCGTCCGCAGTCACTTAATCCCTCGCCCAAGACCCAGCGGCCCAGATGTTTCCCCCATTGCCGGATTGAATCGTGGCCTTCCCCTCCTACTTACCGGTTCGCTCGGATCCAACGACCGCCGCCCCTCCCCTTTGCCACCTGTCGCTCATCCGACCATCGCCCCCCGTCCTTTCCGTTTTTCTTCTCTCGCTGACGTGCGGGCCCCACCTGTCAGGCCCTTCGTCCCCGCCCCTTTCCTTTCTTCCTCGCGCGATCGCCGCCGCCATTGATTGAAAACCGAAGCTTTGAAAGCTTCGGTTTCTTGCCAATTCATTCCCCACATCACCGCAGATTCAAATTAACCCCTCCCCCGATCCGTTGCAGGCATAAAGTCCCCCAATTACGCCCCCCTTCACCGGCGCATTCATCCTCCCCGGCCGTTTCAAAACCGGCGGGTCGTGCGCGGCCGTTACCCCCTCCCCGGCCTATAAAACCCGCACCCCGAGGTTCCTCTACCCACACCGCCACCCCTCGTGCCTCCAATTCGCGAAATTGAGCTTCGGAGCCCCCCTGCGCTTGTTTCTCCCCGCCGGCCACCAGCAACTCCGGCGAGCAATCGCCGCCGCCTCGAGCTTCCCCGCTCCTCGCTGGTGCCTCCCCGACCTTGCTGGTGCCCAGGCGATCCTCGGCGACCACTTCCCCGAGCTGCTGCGTCACCGGAGCTGCTCCGCCGCCGTGAACCCTCCTCCGGCCGCCGCCCTTCTCCGCCGATCTTCCGTTCCGGTCATCCCTGAGCGTCGCAGAAGGTACCCGAGTGCTCCCCGCGTCCCCCTCTTCATTTTGGTACCACCGGCCAGCGCCGCCGCTCACCGGAGCGCCGGCGACCATCGGTCCCCGTGCGCCACCGCCGGCCGCCCGCCCCGTCAGCCGCCGGGTTGAGGTGGCAGCAGGCGTGGCCGCCAGCTGGGCGCCACGCCAGCGCCACCCGAGCGCCCCCGCGCCACCTCGCGCGCGTGCCGCCACGTCGGCACGTTGCCGTCATGTGGCAGCCACGTAGCGACCACGTGGTGCCAAGTGGCAGCCACGCCAGCGCCACCTCGCCCTCGAGCGCCCGTCTGCCACCTCACCCCTCCCTCGGGTCCGTGGACTCGGTCCACAACACCCGGGCCCCACCTGTCAGCCTCTGCCCGATTAAATTAACCCTAAGGCTGACGTCATAATCTATATTTTTCTTTAGAAAAATAATTCGTGCTGACGTCATAAATCCTTTTTGGTTTAAAAATAAATCCAGAAAATACCCTTTTTCTTTTATTTTGAATTCAAACTTTGGAAGGCTATAACTTTTGCATTTAAACTCCAAATTGACCCATTTAAATTTCTAAATTTTTCTAAAATCATGATCTATCCATTTCTGGAATAATTTTGAAATTTTGAAATTTATTTAAATTTTATTTGAATATATTTTGTAATTCCAAGGTTTAAATTTAAATTAAAACTTCCAACTTCTTTTAAAAGCCTCAATTCCTTTTTAAAAATTGTTGACCCACATCCAAAATTCAAAATTCTGTCTCCCAGTTTATTTTATAATTTTTGGAAGTTATTTGGATTTCATTTGAATTTTTGTTTTGAATTTGCTTTGAATTGATTCTTTCGTTAGATATTGACGATTCCGGAGAGTTTGAATTCGACGTATCGCAGCAGGACTTCGATCAAGGCAAGTTGCACCTTTGACCATATTGGACCCAGTATTTTAAATATATTTATGTTGTTTTATCAGTATATGCATGCGTACTTCTACTCAAATTAATTTAAAATCCAGTTTAAATGTTAGATATACCCATAATCCTTTGATTATAGCCCATTTGAAGTTCTAATTCATACACCTTGTCACCCTAGCTGAAAACTAGTTAATACCATAATATTGACTAGGAAATTTGGTAGAAATGCTTAGCCTGGCTTAGTATAACTGTAGGTGGGATAAACCTTTCACATGAAATGTCAGTTTGAAAATGAGACTTGACTTCGGAGAGTCAAGGGTGGTTTTACGGAAATTATTTAAAAATGAAAATAGAAAACATGTTTTGGACTTAGGCTAATGGTTAGGTGGTGGGTGCCGGTATGCCTCGTGTTTGGTGACACCTGGTTGATTATCGTGCACGGGGGTATGTGGTTGAGCCTAAATCAACTTAAGGACCGTTTCTGTGAATCATTTTACGAAGTCACTTCGTACTATCACAAGTCCGGTATGGGACGGACCTGGCTAAGTAATTTGTGAAGTTCCAACTATAGTCTCGCTATAGGCTGAATGTGAGCGCGTAGGTGTGGGAAGTCTCACATGGCACGGAGGGGCTCCAACTCGTGGATTCGAGTTGTGGTGAAATCTTAGTGGCGGCGTGATTATGTTGGCTATGAATCATCGGAACAGCCTTGTCATGAACTCTCCGCCGCACACCTAAGGCAGTGTGTTGATCGCGTGGCTCAAGTGAGAGGGAATGTCTTGTGGGTAAAGCTGTACACCTCTGTAGAGTAACAAACTATCTAGATAGCCGTGTCCACAGTCATGGACATGCTGAGTAGAGTCTTCACAGATTAGACTTGAACTTTCATAAAACTTAGTTTTGGCAAAACAAACGTTGGATTTGGTAATGGTCCGGGTGGATTCCCGTGGATAGGTTAGTGTGGGTTGGAGCCTACACTAACGGTATTACTTGTTAAAAGCAATGTTTCATATACTGTATTAAAATTCAGCTTTTCGTATTTACGTTATTGTATTTAAATTCAAGTATTGCTTTCCACACATTACCCTATTAAGCTTTCCCTTGAAATCCCTTATGCATGCATCAACTCTGTTATATTTCCTGGTGTAACTTGCGTAAGCATTTGCTTGCTTACCTTGGGAGTACTTCTGTACTCACCTTGCTAAATCTGTTGCCAGACTTCGAGGGCGACTACGACGGTGAGGACTACTTCAGCGAGTAGGACGCGTCTTACAGTCATTCGCCTGTAGGAGGCTGGATAGGCTATGCTGCCACCTTCACTTTCTTTCCGCTGTTTTTGTTTATTTTGTTGGCCTTGTGCCTTATTGTAAAACTTGGCCTTAAGGCCGTATTTTTGTTTAATAATATCTCGTGGTTATTTTTGCATGATATACATTGCTGTTAAACCTGTGTGCACTAGCTTTTCCTGGGATAGTACGATTTACATAGAGGGGCTCGGAGTTGTTGTTCCGGGTCCCAACAACTGGTTAAGGTAATGGCTCTGCTTCTACAATCCAATACTGCTTAGTTTTCCTTAAGCCAATCCATTCGCAAGATTACATCCAAAGATTGGATATCCAATATGATAAGATCGGCCAAGAACTCCACTTCTTATATGGCTATCTTAACTCCAGCATAGCCTAGATTTATACTCAATTCAGAGCCGAGAGATTGAACTAAAAGAACAAATCCAAGGGTAACAATTTTCAACCATTGCTTTAAGGCAAAACTCTAAAAAACAAATGAATACGAAGCTTTAGAATCAAATAAAACTATAGCAAGAACTGAATTGACTAGGAATTTATCAATCATAATATCTGACGCTGCTTGAGCCGCCTCTACAGTGACATGATTCACTTGTCCTCGCGTGACTGATTGGGCTGCTCAACTGACCTAGCCTGATACTTGGGGCGCTCCACGTCCTGATCCTGAAGTAAGGGTCTGATCTAGTGTGGCTTTCAGACTGACCTAGCCTGATACTTGGGGTTTGCCTTTGAGGACACTTGCTACATAGTGCCCTTACTCATGACACTTGAAACAAGTTATGGATATTGTAGGGTTGGTATTCCTTTGTTGTTGATTACTTGAACCAATGGGATGGGGTCCTGACATGAATTGATGCGGCGCTGGGGCTGGTGTCCTGAAACATGAATGTTGTGGCACATGAGCGGGCTGGTAGGTACTGTAATGAGCCTTCTGAGGCTAATGCATCTGAGATCCTTACTACATCATCCTTCTCTTGCGAGACTATTCTAGCTCACATCGACTTTCTTCAATAAGCATTGCTTTATCCAGAATACTCTGAAAACTGGCATAATTATTTTCCACCACTTGAACTTTGAGCGCTAGGTTCAATCCTTTCTTAAACCTCTTCTGATGAGCATCATTAGTGGCAATGTCCTTTGGTGCATAGCGAGCTAACTAGGTGAACTTGTTGAGGTACTCACTGACTGACATGTTCTTTTGCTGTAATTTATGAAATTTCTCCTTCTCTATTTCAATCACCCTATCCAAGATATAGGTGTAACAAAACACTGCTGTAAACTTAGTCCAAGTGATGTTGTCTTGATCCTCATGAGCAGTGTAATAGTTCTCCCACCACTCTGTGGTAGCTTCCTCTAGCTGATGGCGGTGTATAGCACTTTCTCGTGATCAGTGCACTGAGCAACGTTCAACTTCTTTTTCTCTGAACGAATCCAATCATCCGCCTCCAAAGACTCAAAAGACCATGAATAGGTGGGCGGTCTTGTCCTCATGAATTCTACAAACTTGGATTACTGGCAAGATAGCTAAGATGCCACTGCTTTCTAATTTTATCTGTTCATCATTGCATTCATGTTCTGCATCATAGTGTGCACAACTGAGTCTAGGCTATCATGAACTGACTTAGAACTGAATCCATTCCCATGGGAGTTGTTGCGGTCCCTGAGTCAATGGATTTGCGTTGCTGCTTCCTGGATCCTAATTCATATGACCACGTCTAGCTGAGTTGTTGGTATCAACCATCTTTTCACTACTTTGAAGTGAAACACAATAGCTGAGAACTGACTTTCCAAGGCTCAAAAGGTGAGAGAGAAGAAGCATATATAAGAGGTAAACTCGTCTAAAAGGATCTCTAATGGCAAACATAGACTAAGTAAATACTTAACTGAGAGGCTAATAAAAGAAGCAATTAAATTACTCAAATAAAGGGCTTTGACCAGACTGCAACATAATGCGATTAAGGGCAAGACTGCATCTCACATCACACACAACTATAAATAAAAACTAAAATGTTTTAATCACACTTTTTAAACTACACAAGGGGCTAATCTAAGGGCTCTCACTCAGGTCCTGCCAAGGATGGCTCGCTCGACTCCTCCTCTAAGTCACTGTAGACCACCCACAAGTTGTGGACTCATGGTGTCTTCTCTTCTGCTATGGCTAGAATGAAGTGCCGAAGATACTCCTGACGATTGCCTACTATGCATCGCCTCTCCTCCAAACTCGGTGGCATGGGTGAAGAGGTACTGGTAGCTGTGGTTGATGTTCCTCCACGGCTCCCTCCTGCTTTGCTACACCAGGGGTAGCTACATATTGCTCCTTAAACTTCTGAATGAGTTTGGGCATATTGATCTTATATAGCCTGCAAAGACATCGATCAATCTTATGTGCGGCTCCTTGTGCAGATCACTCTCCACAAGCACCAGTGCGCTTGAAACCATAGTGTAGAAGTTGGTTGCTAATCCTTATAGTGAAGTACAGCTTGGTGATACATCCAATGCATTGGCCCTCTACCATCTCATCCTTGGTGAAGTAGACTGGTGACCTCTTCAATCCAAAACTCCACAACAGAACTCAAAGAAGTCCTTACCATCCTCTAGTCTGGCTGTAGAAAACTTGAGACATCTAATGCATTATAAAGCAAAGAAGTCAATTTAAGGATTTGGGAAAAACAAATTTTTGAATAAGGTAGAGAGTAAGAACCTTAAGAAAGGGGAAAGAAAATAGAGAGTTTACTAAATATCCAATTTGGCTGGCTTGATTTAGAAAATAGATTTTGAAATTTGGCTAAGATGACCACTCTAACTAGGGTTTCGTCCTACAGTCGATATGGCTCTGATAGCACATCTGTCGAGACCCGAATTTGTAAATCCGGACTCTCTGTGTATACCAAACTAGTCCATGATCATGCTAGTGCACATAGTGTAAACATAGATAAAATATTGACCATACACATGATTAATAAAGGAAAAGACTCAAATATTATTAATTATCAGAGTACGATCTTATGGCCAAGTTTACAACTTACTAACTTGAAGGGCTAAAGAAACTAGCAGCAGAAAACAAAAATAAGCATAGTAGCCATTCGACATGCCTATAGGCAATAGACTGGAAAGTGAAGTCCTAATCTGCAAAGTTGTCGATGTATTCTCCTTTTGCTACCTCCTGCTAATATTGTTCTTCTTCCTCAACTGAGCAACAGTAGGCGTAAAGCCGTAAGTACATTGGTACTCAGCATGTCGTTTGTAGCAAAAATGCAATATAATATGTAAGGCTTACTAATGGATGGCTGAAAGTTTAATTTACAGAAAACAATAATTTAAAGTAAATATAATAAATAGATTGAAAGTGAACTTTTAACGAAGTCAATAATAAATAAATAATCAAAAGAATTGAGTAAACCACTCGTGAACTACCCTTTCATGAACTTAACCACCAGTGAATTAACCATTCACTTTCTAACGTTAATCTCCACCAAGTTTAATGAAATAACTACCCTTCATATGAAATCAACAAGCATTATCCAACTGTACCAACACGATGTGAAATAACTATCCTTTCAAATATTTTTACACATTGTAGATGTTGCATAACTGTACCCACACGATGTGATCATCCCCACGCTAAAGAAAATCACAATAAGGTCTTTACAATGCTCAGCCTCAATTCAATCTTGCCCGCTAAGATTTTGCCGTCGAGTAGGTTAACCACCTAGTCGATAATTGTCCCATCTTGCGCCTCATGAAAATCAGCAACTATGTTCAACTCAATAACGAGATCGAAATTACAATATCACAAATTAATCAGCCAAGTCTAACTCATACTAAATATGTGGTTGCATGATAAGGCTCAGATCAATAGCGCAAAGTTAAGTCCTTAAACATTACTCAGGTGAGACTTTCACATCCCTCGAAGTGAATCCACACTTCATTCTTTACTGCACGATCACTCGTCTAAGTGAAAATCAATTTTTTATAACCAACACCAATGACACACCATTGTCATAGCACATAAATTTTATAATTGTAGCACTAACCATGGTTCAATATGTTATTAAGTCAAAGTAATTATTTAACCACATGTGATGATAAACCCAACGAGACTATAAGTATGACTAAGCATAATAAACACACAACCCATGTGACAATTAGTATAGTATCACTAAATAATTTTCTATCCTATAGTGACAAAGGAATCATGGAATTCAAATTACCAAGTGAGGGATTAAGGCAAATTGGACAATAACTACCATATACAAGGCTTTACTAAAATAGTAATGCATGATAATTTAAAACAAAATAAACAAATGATAGATTCAAAATAAGGTTCAACATAATTAAAGGACATGATTTTCCTTGGCCTTACTCAGTTAATTGCTCTTGATCTTCAAATCTTGCTTCGACTCCGTCGAATACGTGATCTAATGAGAGAGAAAACACAATGAAGCACAAAAATAAATTTAAATAAAATTCAAATAAACTTCAAAAATTAGAACCAAAAAAGAACAGGGTCAAATGGAGCTGGGATAAAAGAGAACGAGTTCCAGAAAAATTTAATCTAAAAAATACTAAAAATTAAAAAAGGTTATTGTGTTGTGGACTCAACTCATGAAAAAGCTGGTCTGTGGTAAACTCGGTGCTTAGAACTATGCTTGACATATAGGCTTGTTGACGTAGTGGCTAAGGCTGATGTGGCATGCTAACGTGGCATCGGGATGGCTCGGTTGGTTGACATGGCATCCACATGGCATGACACATGGCAACCACGTAGGATTAGAGCTTATGTAGTTGTGACTTGGCTGCTCACTTGGCTAGGGTGATAACGATCGGACGGTTCGGGGGATAAGGATGTTCGGATGGTCCGAATGGAACGATGCTCCGACAGCTAAGGAGTGACGATAATCGGACTGTCCAAATGATGATGATGATCGATGGTCCAACAACAATCAGACAGCCAAGGACGATTGAACTGGCCAAAGGGGTGACGATGATTGGACATTCAAATACAATCGAACAGTCTAGAGGGCTGAGGACAGTCGGATGGTCCGAACAGAGACGACACTTGGCGCTCTACGGTTGGCTGCTGGAGGCAAATCAACGGTGGCTGGGCTAGACAGTGGAGAGGCCAGACAGGGCTAGTCGATGAACTCACTAGCAGCGAGGGCTGCTTGGTGAACTACGGCAGTCGATGCACTGACAAGAACGGCGAAGGCGATGATGGCATCGGAGGAGATGACCCCCGAGGTGGCGGCACTTGGTAGTGGTGACGACGGAGCTCGGCGAATGACGATGACAATGATGGCAGTGCTCAGCGAATGACGATAATGGCGGCTATGGCTGCGGTGTTGTGAAAACGAGGAGGCGTCGTGCCTTTACAGTGCGGACCTTGAGATCTCAGGCTCGAAGACGGCAACAGAGTTTGGTTCAACACAAATGCTGAGGCATGATTGGAATGGACACAACGGCGGAGAGTCTACGTGGGAGATGATGACTAGCCGACAGTGTCAATGGCTAGCATGTGGCAAGGAGGGAAGGAATGTGGCTTGGCTCGGCTGAACAGTGATGGCTCAACCCAATTGGTTTTAGGGTTTTCTATTTTTAGAATTCAAATAAAATTAAAAGAGTTCTAGAAAATAGCAAATAAATCCAAAAATCTCACAGAAAATTCTAGAAAATTTTTTGAGACACTAGGAACCCAAATAAAATATTTTTAGACAATTTTAATATTTATTTTAGTAATATTAAATCCTTTTAATGAAAATTTTCAATTTAAGCTTGCATTAAATCCAGAAAATCCAAATGGTGAATTTTATTTTAAAAGTTTCAAATAAACTCTAAAAATCAGGATATTATAGCCTACAACCCCTAGATTGGCACCTTTCAAGTATTGTCGACTTCCGGCTAGAACTGATCATTGGCTGGTGTTTTGGGTCCGTGGCCATCTGCCATGTTGTGCCTAACTAGCTTGCCGCATGGCCTTTCTCTCCCATGGCATTGCAGTTCTTCTCTCCTGGCACGCAGTTCCCACCTACCCCATAGCATAGTGCTCCCCATGGTGCTGCCATACGACGTTGGACTCCCTCCGACTCCCCACATCAGCACACCATCTTGGGATTCATCGGGCTTCATCAGCGCATTCAACACGATGACCTTGGAGCTGCCCGCCTCCCCTATCTAGTTCATGGACATAGGCACCACCTCTCACATATCTACCAATGCCGGTAACTTATCTTTTCCCTCACTTTCCTCTCATATTCCTCATGTCATCGTTGGTGATGGGTCATCTTTACCTGTCACTTTTGTTGGTCGTGCCGCTCTTTCTTCTTTCATATAGATCATCCACTTTATTTAAACAATGTTCTCATCACTCCTCGCATTGTTAAAAATCTTGTCTCTATTTGGAAATTCACTCATGTTAATAATCATGTTGTTGAATTTGACCCTCATGACTTTTCCATGAACGATCTTCAAACCAAGAGCAAGATTCTCTAGTGCAATAGTTCGAGAGATCTTTATCCTCTCTATTCTCCCTCCTCTTGATCACATCACGCTCTTGCCACTTCTACCAAAAGCACCACTCTTTGGCATCATCACCTTGGTCATCCCAGTCATCATGCTCTTCACCATCTTGGTAGTTCATCAGTCATTTTATGCAATCACAAAATAAATGACAGTACCCTTTGTCATGCTTGTCAGATAGGTCATCATGTCCAACTTCCTTTTTATATATCAATGAGTTGTGCTAGTCATCCTTTTGAAATAATTCACTATTATTTGTGGACATCTCGTATTACTACTATTTTTGGTTTACAATATTTTCTTGTCATTCTTGATGATTTCACTCACTATTTGTGGACCTTTCCACTGTGGCATAAATCCAATACCTTTTCCACCATCTCTTGCTTTTGCAGCTATGTTGCTACTCATTTTTTTATTAATATCATGGCCATCTAATGCCACAATGGTCGCTAATTCAAAATAACTCACAATGCATCATCATTGATATGCATGGCATTCACCTTCGCCTTTCTTGCCCTTATACCTCTCAACAAAATGGCAAGGCTGAGCATGTCATTTGCATTGTTAATGACATTGTGTGTTCTCTTCTTTTCTAGGCTAGCATGCCTCCTCGCTTTTGGGCCAAGGCCCTCCATGCAGCCACCTATCTTGTTAACGATCTTCCCACAAAAACCCTAAACTCCATCCCCTACTAATACTTGTATCGAACTCTACCCTCATACTCTCATCTCAAGGTATTCGGGTGCCTCTGTTATCCTAACACCACCACTTCTATGCCTCATAAGTTTGCACCTTGTTCTGTTTGGTGTGTCTTTTTGGTGTACCCCTCCAACCACAAAGGCTATCGGTCTATGGATCTCGATACTCGTCGGATAATCATTTCTCATCATGTCATTTTGACAAGTCCACATTTCCTTTTTCCACCAATCCACATAACGCCACCTCACCTATCTCTTCTGACCCTATTCACGACTCCACAACTACCCTCATATTCTTTCCCATAGCAACATCACACAACTTGGGTCCTCTTGAGGCAAATCCTACCTTTACCACATCAGCGCTTCCCCCTATCACGGCACCTACTGCGGCAGCGTCCTCCACTGCCTCGCCAGCCACTAAAGTGATCCTATCTATTGTTGTGGCCAACCCCCAGTGTCGCCTTCTACCACTATTTCATCTCATTCCTATGAGACTCACACACGTTTAGGCATCAAAATTGCTTCACACAAAATACTCAACCTCCTAGCATCGGCTAACATGACTTCTCTTCTGAAGTCGGTCTGTGGTGCTCTCAAGGACCCGAATTGGTATGCCGCCATGATAGACTAGTTTTAGGCTCTCTTGTCTAACAACACCTGGGATCTGGTCCCTCCACCTAATGGTAATATTGTGTCTGGGAAGTGGATTTTTTAGCATAAGCTTAAGCCCAATGGACCCCTTCAGTGATATAAGGCACGGTGGGTTCTTCGTGGATTTTCTCAAGAACTCGGTGTTGATTTCAATGAGACTCTTAGACATGTGGTGAAACCAGGCACTATTTGGATTGGACTCTCTATTGTTCTTTCCCATAATTGCCCTATCCACCAACTTGACATCAAGAATACTTTCTTGTATGGCCCACTGGATTTGTGGACTTCTCGCATCCCAACCATGTTTGTCGCCTCAACCATTCTCTTTACGGTCTCAAGTAGGCCCCTCAAGCATGGTACCATCGGTTTTCCACGTATATCACCTCTCTTGGCTTTTCATGCTCAAGGCCGATACTTCCCTTTTCATTGACCACAACACAACAGACATGGCCTATCTCCTTTTGTATGTGGATGATATCATCTTAGCTACGTCTTCTTCTTGGTTGTTTACACGTCACATTAGCGCTTTTCACACCGAGTTTTCCATGATTGACATGGGTGATTTGTAGTACTTTCTGGGTATCTCTGTCAGCCACAACCCTTCTGGTCTCTTTCTATCCAAAGCCAAGCATGCGGCTGACATTCTCAATAGGATTGACATGACTAATTGTCATCCCTCCCCCCACGCCATTGATACCTCTGCTTAACTTCCCACCAGTACCGGCTCTCCCATGGTAGATCCCACTTCCTATCGTAGTCTTGTTGGTGCCTTGTAATACCCCACATTCACTCGGCTTGATTTTGCATATGTAGTGCAGCAAGTTTGCTTGCATATGCACGATCCTCACGATGGCTATCTTTGTCTTGTCAAACGTATTATTCAGTACATCAAGGGCACCTTGCATCATGCCTAGATATGTGATGCGCCGCGTCGGCTATTGCATTTTTCTTGGCGAGAAACTTGTGTCTTCGTCTTCTAAATGCCAACACACCACTTCTCGCTCAAGCGTGGAGGCCAAGTACAGGCAGTTGCCAATGTGGTAGCTAAAGCTTGCTAGGTTTGTCAGCTACTGCATGAATTGCACTGACAACTTCAGAAGGCTACCATTGTTTTCTTGGACAACGTGAGTGATGTTTACATGACGAGCAAACTGGTGCAACACCAACAGATACGGAAATGTACGTGTCTTGTACTTTTCAGTTAAATACATCGTTCAACTGGAAAAAATTATTGAGTCGCATGAAATATGGCCAGGTAAACTCATACCAAACTAAATATAATGTTGTTATTCATAAGAATGGAATACTACCACATATTATCAAATGGTGCATTCTTAGGTTTGTCAATGGTAAAGCAATGAAGAGGCAAAAGGAAGAGGATAACCACATTAGATGCCAAAGATATGAAGGAAGAAAGCCCATGCAGTGGGAGAGCAAAAGGGAGAAGTCCAAGGACTTAAACTACAAGTTTTGGATAAGATTTTCAAGCCCAATTCGTACCTTCCACAAAGCCAATTGGATTCAAACTCGGATTCAACTCAGAATTCAATTCGGATTCGGTTCGGGACAACTTGACAGGCAGTTACTAAAAAGGTCATAACTTTCACAAACGGAGTCCGATTTGGGTGTTCTTGTACTCATTGGAAAGATAATTTTAAGTAATACGCAATGGATCTAGTACCAACATCAAATTCATCACAGATCAAAAGTTATGGTTGAAACAATGTGATGGCTGTAAAATCTAGTTTCCTTTTTGTGAGAGTTCGTATCTAAAACTATATAGAGTTGAGTTGTACTAGGTTTGTGGACTCTATGGACATCCCAAAAGGCTATATAAGCCATGTATTGGCAGCCTTAGGGCTCATACCACCTTTGAGAAAAATCAATCTACTAAACTTTGTTCGAGTTTATCAGTGCTGCCGAAATTTCAAAAGGAATTAGGAGTGTTCTTCAATCAAGATCGTTCAGCCTTTCCGCTGAGAATTGGGTGCACGATAGATCTTCACTTAGTGGTCAGCGAAATCAACGCGAGCGTGTTTTGGCGGATTAAAGAGTGTTCGTCCCTTGCACTGGCATTGGAGGATCGTTGTGATTCATCAAGACTCTCGTGAGTATCCAATCCTACATCGAGAAGACCGGATGACCCCATATCATCTTAGTATCAGTGCGCGGTTTGCTTGGTAGGATCTTATCCCTTTACTTTTAAATTGATTTATTTTGTCCTATAGTCCATTAAACCGAAAATTACCTCACAAAAAAAATCTAAACCCTAGTTTCGCATCTGTTATTTTTGTGAGTTTTATTAAGTTTTGATCCATTAGAAATTTTGTTGACGTGCTGATCTTAGTGTCATTTTGCGTTGCTTGATCGTTGCGTCTTTAATCCTTGAAAATCTGCTAGTTGATCTTTTAATTAGCATCCAAAAAAGTAGATTCAATTTACTTTTTGAAATCTTGTTCTTGCTGTCCACGTAAAATTTTTGCGCATCTTGAAAGAATATCACATCCGAACATATGTGGATTTTATTTTTCTTGATTGATTTGACTACAATAAACCCTAGCTGTCATAAGTTTGCACTGCAAAGAATCCTAGTTGGACATATTCAGACCGTCCAAATTTTGTTGCGGTTTAAATTCTGAGCATATGTTAAGATCTTCACTTATATCCTTTGAACCTTGAGACTAGTCTTTGATAATTGCTTTAGGGCTGTTCTAGAATTATCTACATATTGCTGAACAACTTTGGACTTATGTAGAATCTACGAACAATTAAACCTAGTTCGGCCTTGAATATAAAAAAAGAGCCAAAAAAAGAAGGCAGCCGATTGAAGGAAAAAAAAAGAGGAGCCACGGCTTGAGCAAAAAAAACAAAGAAAGAAAGAAAGAAAAGAAAGCATTGGCCGAATTTGGGTGAGTTAATCTTAGTCCATAAATTCAGAATGTATATTTAATTTCTTTGGACAATCTTGTACCCTCAAATTCATATTAGTGCAGTTGGCTAGCGTCTCTCCTAGTACTTGATATAAAACAAGCTAATATTTTCCGATTGTTTCTTTTAGCTCATTCCTTTGTTTGCATTGAGTCACATTGATCATTGCGTGTGCGTTCATATACTTCACTTATATCTTTTGGATCAGCACATAGGCAAGAGTTTGTAGCTTGGATTATTACTTAATTTTACAACATCGTGAATTCAGATTGCGTAGAATAAACACTTCCATACCAAGCTCCAGTAAATATCATTTGCCTAGCAATTGTGAGTCATTCAGATTGCGTAGAATAAACACTTCCATACCAAGCTCCACTAAATATCATTTGTCTTGCAATTGTGAGTCACTTTTAAATCTGCTTGATCATCACTTACTATTATAGCCACCACCAAGTGTAAGTTTCTTTTAGCCTCAATTCACTTCGGAAAGGTAAGAACTTTACTTGGTGAGGAAAAAGTGAGATACAATGAACTCCACATATCATATATATGTTGTGCGTTCTTTGTAGAACTAATCATGACAGGTGGAGACAATAATATGGTAGAGGATTTTGCATCGGCGAGTCGTTTTCAATTCCAACCTTTGAGAGGGACTTTGCACAACGAGTATGCCGCCACTTCTTCCTCCTTGAATGAGCAACTGAAGGCGGAGATGAATAATTCCGTGCAAGATATGCGCATTGAATTCAATCGTCAAATGAAAATGTTACACTCGAACATCGTGAATGACATTGTGCAGGCACTTCATCCACAGCAAGAAGAAGATAGCTATAATCCTTTCTACGGCAGTGAAGATTATACTTATAGTTGGTGGCATCAACGATTTGGAAACGAATTCATTAAATCTTAGTCTGATTTGAAGGCACTCATGAGGAGAGAATTTGTGTCATCCTATTATGCACGGGGATTGCTTCGCTATTTGGAAAGTATCACACAAGGGAGTAATACTGTTCAAGAATATTATTTTGAGCTACAAGATGCATTACGTCGGGCCAATGTAACTAGTGCACTACAAAAGAAGATATACTTCAAAAGTGGATTAAATTCTAAGATCGCCGTCACACTTCAAGATAGATATTTTGGTAGTGTGCAAGATTTTGTGAATTATGCTATTCAAGAGGAGAAGAGACTTATGGAGAGACGTACACCACAGTTTTCTCCCTGTCTGTACTTCAATTCTACTACCTCTACTAGTATGACACATGAGAAGATGACCGAGTGTGGGACTTTCCCTTCGGTCAAGGAGACATATAGTATTCCAAAGCTACATATAGCTCATAAGATACACCATAACCCATGTGAGGATGAGAGCCACATAGCTAAATTGAGTGAGAGTGATAAAAAGAGTGAGCTGTATGATTCCACCATATGTAAGGTTCAGAGCATCCAAATTGAGAGTATAAGAGAGACATCGAAAGAAAAGAGAGAAGTAGAAGATAGACAAAGTAAGAATAAATCTGAAACCAACACATTAATATCTACTTCTAGTGTTATTTCTTATTTGTGCAGGTTGACATTAAAGATGAAGAATTAAACATTCAACAGTCGGCATCTTTGAAGGCAAATGAGAAGATAACCACGGAAGGAAACGAAGTGCTTACTGTCTTGTGGGTACATCCTAACAATTTTAAATCCCCATCACCTACATCATCTGAGAAGAACAACAAAGGTAACAATAGTAGTGTTGAATTTAACTGTGAAAAGGTGAGTAATTGTGAGAACTCATATGATCAACCGAAAACTCCATGTTCTGAAATTTCTATGCTTAATTTACATAATGTGAAATTGATTACTCATAAGGAAGTTCTTACCAGAATATCTCCTAATGATTATTTGTACTATATCATGTTTGATGATTCTAGAGAGCTATCCAGTGTAATTGATAATGCTGCTGAAATTTCATGTTCAAAATTACTAGTTAGTACCCATATCTGCACATATAAGTTTAATTTGATTGGAGATTATGGAGTAAATGACAAATTTTATGTTCACAGAATTTGTATTACATGTGATAAGTTTGCTGAATTGAAATTGCATATTATAGATAAACAATATTTCGTGTCATGTCATGATCGCAATGAGATAAGTGTCAATAATAGAGCTTGCTGTTTTAAAAGATTTTCTAAACCTATTTGTTTACCTTTTGATAAGCAATTATGTACAAGTAATCAGAGTAGCGCAGTTGAAGCATGGAAAGCACTCAAAATTTTCTTCCCGGTATCTGAACAACTAAATCTGATTTTACCCATTAATGATCTATCTATGTCCTTAGAAAAGTCGAGGACGACTTTCTTTTATGGGAGGGAGAATGATGTGAATAACAATATTGCAATGCATACATCTTTTGATCGCTGTTACACTAATCAGGTTGTACAAAATAACGAGAATGACACAACAATTGATTCTTACATATATCATGCATATGTGAATAACAATATTGCAATACATACATCTTTTGATCGCTGTTACACTAATCAGGTTGTACAAAACAACGAGAATGACACAACAATTGATTCTTACATATACCATGCATATGTGTTGTTCTTTTCGTTTATCGTACCTTCAAATGTTCATGATGTGCTAAGCAGAAGAAGTGTTAATAACAAATATATATACCATGCATAAACGTTGTATTCTTTGTTTAGTACAATTTCAGGCTATCAAAAACCGAGGACGGCTTTTCTTGAAGAAGGGGAGGATAATGCGGAAACGCACGTGTCTTGTACTTTTCAGTTAAATACATCGTTCAACTGGAAAGAATTATTGAGTCGCATGAAATATGGCCAGGTAAACTCATTCCAAACTAAATATAATGTTGTTATTCATAAGAATAGAATACTAACTCATATTATCAAATGGTGCATTCTTAGGTTTGTCAATGGTAAAGCAATGGAGGGGCAAAAGGAAGAGGATAACCACATTAGGTGCCAAAGACATGAAGGAAGAAAGCCCATGTAGTGGGAGAGCAAAAGGGAGAAGCCCAAGGACTTAAACTATAATTTTTGGATAAGATTTTTAAGCCCAATTCGTACCTCCCACAAGGCCAATTAGATTCAAACTCGGATTCAACTCAGAATTCAATTCGGATTCGGTTTGGG
Source organism: Melocanna baccifera (assembly GCA_036346265.1). Lineage (NCBI taxonomy): Eukaryota > Viridiplantae > Streptophyta > Magnoliopsida > Poales > Poaceae > Melocanna > Melocanna baccifera. The sequence goes on from CM070678.1 coordinate 27,232,463, forward strand.
ACAACCTGACAGACAGTTACTAAAAAGGTCATAACTTTCACAAACGGAGTCCGATTTGGGTGTTCTTGTACTCATTGGAAAGATAATTTCAAGGGCTACGTAATGGATCTAGTACTAACATCAAATTCATCATGGATCAAAAGTTATGACTAAAATAATATGACGGCCGTAAAATCTAGTTTCCTTTTTGTGAGAGTTCGTATCTAAAACCATATAGAGTTGAGTTGTACTAGGTTTGTGGACTCTATGGACGTTCCAAGAGGCTATATAAGCCATATATTGGCAGCCTTAGGGCTCAGACCACCTTTGAGAAAAATCAATTTACTAAACTTTGTTCGAGTTTATCATTACTGCCAAAATTCCAAAAGGAATTAGGAGTGTTCTTCAAGTAAGATCGTTCAACCTTTCCGCTGGGAATTGGGTGTATGATAGATTTTCGCTTGGTGGTCGGTGAAATCAATGCGAGCGTGTTTTGGCGGATTAGAAAGTGTTCGTCCCTTGCACTGGCATTGGAGGATCATTGTGATTCATCAAGACTCCCGTGAGTATCCAATCCTACGTCGAGAAGATCGGGCGACCCCGTATCACCAACGGACCAAACACATTGAGATTAATCTCCTTTTTGTTTGTAAACATGTTACTTTAGGTCACATCTAGGTTCCACATGTATTGTCCTTGTCACAATTCGCTGATATCTTCACTAAAAGACTGACTTCGTCTGTCTTCCTCTATTTTTAGGATAGCCTTCACATTCGCGATGTTGCCGTTTCGACTGCGGGGAGTGCTAGGCAATGTATTTAACTTTTCCTTGTATAGCACGACACGCATGCATGCGTGATCTCTCTTTTTTTTAAGTCCCTATATTCTTGCTACAATATCTCATGTAATCTGGCATTGGTTATGTACCATGTATATCTTGTACAACTACCATGTATATGCCTATATATATTCACATGAATGGAATGTCATGATTTGTGGCTTCTCTAACAAACTCTCGCATATAATCCGCCCCACCCCAACCAATAACTGTATTGAAATTCTCAACAACATTTCTCACAAAAAGAAAAATCAACATTCAACAAGATGCAGAGAGCAGATTACTTTACTAAGCGACCGGCAGCAACTCTGGAGGAATCAAAAGAACGTGTGGCCCTGTGAGGGACTGGAAACAATGGAGGTCGAAGCCGTGGGCCTGAAGACAGTGCGAATCACATCCCGGGTAACTTAGGCTTTAGTTTGGGGTGTGCGATATTTATCAGTGCAAAGTTCAGTTAAATCTAAATAAGTGAACTATGTAATTTTTCTTTTCAACTCAAGTAATAGTGGCATCTGACTCTCTCTAGCCCAGGACGTGATAAAATCTTAGATTCACCTCTGCCTGCGAAGTCGATGCCAGCGCAACCAAGGGTAGGGGATAGCTGCTGCGAGATGGTGTGCATCAAGTGCCAGAGGCTCGCCAGGCGCATGGTGATGTTGGTGTCCACCAACCTCCCTGCCGAGCTGTAGTCCTAGGAAAACAAGTGAGACACGCGGATTGTTCAGGCTCCATCTCTACAGATCAACGAAGCCACTAGTAGTATACGAGGCTCTAGCTCTATGGATCAACGAAGCTAGGGGCGAAGCCAAGGGGGGCTTAGTAAGGCTCAAGCTTCACCTCCCCCCGGTAGAACCCCTCCCCCCAAACTCGCGGTGGGGAGCGGAGCGGAGGGGGGAGGCGGGGAGCAGAGCGAAGGGCGAAGCGCCGAAGCGGAGGGGGAGGCGGGGAGCCAGGAGTGGAGGGGGGAGGCGTGGAGCGGAGGGGGCGGGTGGAGTGGAGGGGTGAGCGGAGGGGGAGGCGGGGAGCGAAGGGGGGAGGGCAGAGCACCGAGCGCCAGAGCAGAGGGGGGAGCCGTGGAGCTGGGAGCGAAGGGGGAGGCAAGGAGCAGAGACTGGAGAGAAATAGGCGGGGCTGGGGAGCAGAATCAGAGAAATAGGGGGGAGGCGGCCAGGCAGGGAGTGTTGTCGGTCGGTCAGTGAAATAGGGTGAAGGGCCGAGCAGTGCTTCTTTTGTTTTCTTGAGCATTGTCGGCCAGTAAGTGAAAAATTACTGGGCTGGTGAGTAATTTTTTTTTGAGTCATAGCATAGTAAGTAATTTGTTTTCTCAGTATCTTTTTTATCAATTTAGTATTTAACAGTTTAGAGTTTAGATTTTTAGATTCAATGTATATAGATAGTTTAGTCTTTATCAATGTAATTTTTATAGATTTGTACTGATAGAAATTAATAATTTATTTATAGATTTTGCTATAATGGAGAAACGAACTTTGTGTAACTATTTTGCTATTATATCACTAATTTTGATGTGTTTCATACATAGGTAACTTATCACTACTCCGCACTCAAGGTAGAATAATTATATATTTTTGGATATGCGCTTTCTATTATCAAGGTACCTACTTTGTATTTCTCTATTTTTTATTGTTTGTCTCTATCCAATTTTGTAATTTCTGTGTGCATTTCAAATTCCATACGAGTAACAGACTAAATTTGTCTTACCTTAGTTTAAACCTATAAATAGTTCATCCCTCCCTCAAATTCATTCCTAGCTTCGCCACTGAACGAAGCCACTAGTAGTATACGAGGCTCCAGCTCTGTGGATCAAGATAGATAGATACCCTGTAGTATACGAGGCTACCAGATTTGTTGATGATGAAGAGGTTGTAGATTGCCACGGCGCCATTAACAATGCACCACAACCGCCGTTGCTGCAGTGGGAGGAGGCTCCTGATGGCGTCGACAAGATCTATTTTTAAGGCTCTATTTATTTAGACTTAAGTTTTTTGGTTTATAGTTTAAAAGCCAGTCTTTTTGGCTTAACCAGCTTATAAACATCTAGCTTTTAAGTTAAGCCAATCTGTTTGGTAGTATAGCTTTTCCTTTGATTGGTTTATTTTCTTTAATGATAAATGTTTGAAATACTGTTTTACAAACAAGCTAAAAAGAGATCAAATTCACACATCACAGTTCAAAGATCACACATGAATACAAACAGATCACGTATAAACACATGTCATATTCACATATCACACATGAACACATCACGATTTTTTGCAACCAATAAAATAACAGATACACGTGAACACGCCTGCTCATGGATCACCATGAACACACATTAGTCAATCTGTTCACGAATCAAATTCACACATCAGGCTATCACACGCACATGAAAGCACATAAACTCATATCCAGATCAGGGGGCGAGTTCAGACATGAACACACAAAATCACATGAACTTAGATCCACCTAGATCAGGAGGTAAGGTGCTCTAAGATCCACATCAGAGGTGCCGATTTGCGGCAACAATGAGGAGTCAAGGAAGGCAACATTAGCGATCTGGGGAGGACAGAGGTGCGGATGACGAGGATAGCGGCGCCAGGTAATGTGGTCATCGACGTTGGGTCTCGAGGAGGGTGGTGGCATGTTAGGGCCTAGGGAGGACCAAGGCATGGGAGATGACAATAGCGGTGCTAGGAGATGTGACCACCGACGCTGAGTCTCGGGAGGGCGAAGGTGCATCGGGGCCTAGGGAGGATGGAAGCGAGGCATGGGGGACATGAGGAGAAATGAGGAGAGGAATGAAAGATTTCGAATTTATATACAATGATATTTGGTGGGTAATTTAAATGAAGTTGAATGGCATTTGGGAAATCCCAACCCACAACAGCCAAAAAAAGCATCTTTTGGCTGACATGGTTTATAATTATTGGACAGTCTAGGCTTTGGTTTTTTAGCTTTTAAGTTCAAAAAAAATCAAAATAAACAGAGCCTCAAATGGGTACAAAGTAGACGCGCACACTATCTATACGCATCATACATACGCACACCCCACGCACATATATATGCCTGTCCCTAACACACTAGAAAATTAAACGAAGACTCATATTTTCGGAGCGTGAAAATACGCTGTCTCACTTAACGCGCCCAAATGGGGCGTGTAGTTAGACTGGTCGGGGAAGTTCGCGTATTCCTAGGCCCACGCACAAGCAATCTGCCGTTCGATCAGCGCGGGCACACAGGACACAACGTGCCAGGATGCGCGCTCGCGGCTGCAGCGCTGCGGCGTGTGGTGCGGCACCCCGTTTGCTTGCGGCGAAAATGATTTGCTTGTGGTAGCATGTACGTGGAGTTTCCACGGCTGTGACCTATGACAAGAGTTTTTTTTTAACCTTAGTTCAACAGAATGTGTATAGACGATTACTAAATATGTATTGGAAACATGAATATACTTCAAGAAAATACAAAGAAAAGGGGGGAAAACAGAGAAAAGGGCCAAAGTTGGGATTTACCTGAGTCCTTTTTTGACGACTATTTACCTTGAGTCCTGAAAACCTAAACACTTGCCCTGGCTACACTCGCCTGCAAGGTCACCGGCATCCAGAAAACAGTTTCATAGGAACTAGTCTTTTTCTTTCTAGGAAAAACCCCAATATTCAGCCATAATAGGCCCAGTTCTTTCAGTTTATAGTTTATAACTTTTCTGACCAAACAAATGGAACGGCTTCTCTCTCGGCTTTTTGAGACGACTTATCGGACCAGTCTTTTTAAAACGGTTTATCAGTATTCGGTCCGTTCGTATAAACGTTTGTACTAAAGCTAAAAACTATTGGCTGTAGCTGAAAAAAAAATCACCCTTTAGCTTTCCATCAAAAAATTGTTTTCGTGGCAACAATTTTTGGGAAGGACAAAATGACCATTTATACCTGCATCAAACCTTGACTATTAGACATTGTCGAAGTAGTATTTCTAGAAGAGTTTCCCTTCTGCAATGGCATCAAATGTTTCTCGGTCGCATTTCTCGAATTTTTTCAGCTCTCGATCCCTCCATATCACAGGGGAAAAGAAAAAAAAAAGTCCAGACGGGCCATTCGTTCGTCCCCATTGCACTCAGCCACTCAGCTGTCAGATAGCAGTAGCTGAAGCATACGATTTTCGGTCCTTCAGATACTATTCAACAGATTACCCTATTGATTAACCCTATAAGGATATATTACATATTTGCAGCTAGCAGCGGGAGATCTAACACTGTACGTACTATACACACCTGAACTGAACTAATGCAGTGTAAGAACCGATGAAATCCAAATTCCTATAGAGACGGCCCCTACCGTCGCAACTGCTAGACTTAGTTCCAATAACATGTTTGGCCTTTGCACGGGCAACTCCTTCCAGTTTGTCCTCCTGCCAAAAAAAAAATGAATAAATAAATGAATTATAAGCAAAATTTGCAATGGATGCTGAACAAAGAGATGGACAGCTAGGACCAGAGTTTTCGCATACACAGAAATTCCAGTCATAAAAAGAAAAGGACCACAGAGTACAAAATGCGCATCATCTGATAATGTGTTGGAACAATAAAACCAAGCAAACCTCTAAAATGGGGAGAACTAGCAGCCTGTTTAAGGATTTTTTTTTTTTTTTGCTATGATATGAGCAGGTACATCATTCATGCACAAAAGCATGCAATTCAAATTAACCAAACTTCCAATCAAAAGGTTTAAGAACAAGTACCCCAAGTCAGCTATGACTATGCTAATGTTGTCTTGTGACCGTTGATCCTGCAATTAAGAATAAAATAAAGAAAATTAAAACAACATTTTTTATCAAATGATCACCTAATTATATTCTAAGCTAGCGACAGGAGACAAGAAAAAGATCAATGAAAGGATGAAGGTGGCAGACATCAGTACCAGAGCTTTCTGACCAAGCAAGTCGCAAGCCAGCTACACAGACCAAATCAGCAATAAGCAAGCATACAAAATGAGTCGCAAAAAGGAGCATAGTTAGTGTTTTTTTAGTGGAGAAAAACTGCATACCTGGACATCGCCATGTTGACGTAGTTGATCTCTAACAAAAGCTACAGCTTCAGTGCTACACAAGATAGTTATACATGTCAAAATGTTGAATAGCCAACTAAAATGTCATCAGCAGATGGAAAAGAACAACAAACTTAAGGCTGGACAACTAAAAATATATTAAAATACTTTGATGGACCTTTTAATGTAATCCCAAAGACCATCGGTTGCTAGCAAAACAAATTCCGCATCTGGTCCAAGCTCCACCAGAGATACATCAGGTGAAGAGACTATTAGATTCCCTTTAAACTGTATTCTGTACAGAAAGAGAATGGATAATTTTAATTGTTCATTCACAATGGTAAGAGACATATATCACACATCAGAAGTGCTATGAACCACATTAAGCTCATCTTTGGCAACAATTTATTTTCTGCCAAGAGTTATGTTTTGAAATTATCTTCTCCATTGTCAAACATGGTAGTGATATCTGTCTCATTGTTCAAGAATTTCAAGTTACACAATAGGGTGTATCATCCACTCATCATATGAGACATCACATGTTGTGCAGCAGCAGCGACAACAGCAACCAAAAAGACATGTCTAAATGTTGGATAAATATTGAATGCTTGATAATAAGCATATATTTTTTATGGAGAATAGATAATTCATGGTAGCTCTCCACCTTAGATTGGAAAATTTTTATCAAATTCCTGATATATGTGGTGATCATTGAAAGAATGACTATATTTACCATATTATTTACGAGAATGATCATCTGACATACATATAAAGACAAAATGAACTGGAGGTACAAATAAATTATTTTGTCAGAAAACTACAAAGAAATCATGTTTCAGCAGAAAGCTTACTACAAAGAAATCATGTTTCAGCATAAAGATTACTACAAAGAAATCATGTTTCAGCAGAAAGCTTACTTTCCTTAAACAATCAATCATTTTTTATCCGACAAACATAGAATTATTATAAGATCTTGTGCAAGGTGATTTAGTGTAATTGCCACAAGCAAACTACAGTGAGTACTGGGTAATACACAGATGTATGAAACCAATCATGGAAGTTAACCTTCAAGCACTGAGCTATGAACGTTGAGAGTCATTACATGCTCAATATAGATAGCCAAAAACAAATCCGAGAAATGCTCTCAAATGCGGAAAACACTACATTTCATCCACTATGAAACAATGGAAAGGAAGCACAGTTGATAATTGTCAGCAGATGAGGAAAGATGGAAAATTCAGGTTATTGGAAAGTAGCTGGTAAAAGCATTGAGTGCCTTACCGTGAGATGAACTTTTCAGTCCATCTTCCTTTTTTAACTCCTTTTACCAGCATCCTACAAAAAACCATGAGATGTTAAAATTAGCAGGAGTTTTTATTTGAAATAACGTAGCAAAAGAAGTGCTTAATGTGTGGAGAGAGAGCAGAGAGTACAAGAGACGAACTCATTCTTCCATGTCTTAAATCTTATGTCTCCAAAAGCACGAGATACAGAAATGTCTCCACATATGCGTCCATCAACAATCTACATAAAAATATTGAAATTGTAAAAACAAGAGTCAACACAAGAGTGAGACAGCATATTCATGCACTGAACAGAGATACATCAGCATATGACACCAAACCGAATCAGGCTGCTTAATCCCAACTATTTTATTCTCTGTAGAACTATATAAAGATGGGGCCCAAATGGACAACAATACAACATGCAAACGTCGCAGTGATTGCAACATTCAAGTTTTTTACTTGAATAGAATGACTTAATCAGTAATCATTAAATTAGGATGTGAAGGTACTTCTGTCAACTTCAAGTTGTATCCATTGGAAAAAGTAGGTCCATGTTCATCAGAAAGCCCGCTGCAAAATAATGACATGATATGTTGGCGACCATATCCGTGTGGTCCACTTGTCAGGCTGTCATAGACAATTTCTTGACAGTCTGCCCCACTTGCAGTGGACTATTTGTTCAAAACAAAAGTGGTGCTGTCTACCAAACAGTGTAAGTTCCTACATGTGCCAGATTTTTTTCTCAGAACATTTGTGTTAGTTGCTGCCCCATATTTGGAAACGAAATGTAATTTGTATGGTGAAAATGAACATGTTATTTGCATATGGGAGGTAAAGTGCCAAGGGCAGGGTTTTGTTAGCGGCCCGCCTATATTAACAGAGCATCATGATATTTATGAAGGTACAAAAACAGTAGGCCGGGTGATTCAACAGAACTCTGTAAGAGAAAAACACACCCATCCACCTGCTGCTCTAATCCGCTTAACCTCTTCAAGGGACGTTTTGTTGCTCCCATACGGTCGATGAAAGTTGGTCAAAACTTGAGGTCTTCCACCGCGTGATATGACCTGCTAATCAAGATCCAAGACCACCTTACAATCACCAGAAAAGGTTTTCACATAATTAAGCACCACTTTTAGACATGATTACAAGATGATAAACAGGTAAAGTTAGAAGAGATGTTACTACCAAGCAAGAGTCGCCAATGTGTGAGACAACAAGGACATCGTTCGTCAGAAACATGGCCGTGGCCGTCGCGCCAGAGTCGTTTTCCTCTTCCATTTGCTCAAGCCTGTGAAGACTCTGGCGTCGACTGTGGCAAAGGCACGCTGAATGGAGTCCTTGATGGCCTCAAGATTCTTGGTGCTCAGCACGGAGCCGCCGTCCAACGCGGCCGCACATTCCTTGTATAGCTCGTCCCTGCAACGCCAACAAACTTCAGGGTCAAGTGGCAGTGAACCGTGTGAATTGCAGTGAAAAGAAGATGAGGAGTTGATCGGTGGGTGCCTGAGGAACTGAACGGCGGAGAAGCCGGCGTGGCCGTCGAGGACGGCGGCGAAGGAGAAGCCGTGGAGGAGGGACCCGGGCCGGAGGACGACCTCGTCCTCCATCTCGTCGCGGGCGCCCTGCAGCTCGGATGACCCCCAGCTCCGACGACGGCGAGCCCGCCGCCACGCTGCCCGTGGCCGTCGCGTGGCACCGCGCCGCGGAGGCGGCGCCCCGGCCGCAGCACCGGAGCGCGACGGCGCCGGCGCCGGAGGATGCGAGCGGCAGCCGCGGCACACGCGGGCTCAGCAGCGCCATGTGGTTTCTGAATTCTGACTGGTGCTGATATTTTTCCTCGGGAGATTTACTATTTCTCGCTTTTATTTTCTGTCTCGGCAGCCCCAGCATCGCCCACAGCATTTGGTCCCCCGCGCGTCGGACGCCAGGTCACGTCGTTCGCTGCTAATCGCTCGCTCCGTTTTCGTGCTCCACTCGTAGGTATTAAGAAATAATGTTGATCGACGAATGGTAATGCAATACACAATATGATCTTCACAAGCAATCCAATAATCACATATGAACACCAAAGAGAAAAGAGGAACATCACTGTAATCTTTATTGATCTGTGTCTCTTTACATGGCACAAAGCCATCTATTTATAGAATAGTAAAGCAGGGGTAGTTTAGATATTTGCCCATAAGTCAATAGTTTCGTAACACTCCCCCTTGGGCGAATACCTCGGTATGCACATGCCTCATCAAAAACTCTTCCCAAAAACCCAGTGGGAAAAAAGGGATAGAGAAAAGAGTGCATCGCATCCGTTACTTGTGACACCTGTTGCCTCATTAAAAATCTTGCGTGAGAAAACTTCAGGAAAAACTCACAAAGGGAAAAGAGTGCAACATTTAGATCTTCAGGATCATGTAAGTCTTCTGACTTTACATATAGGCTATGGTTCAGGGATTCACTCCCCCTGAACATTGTAATTCTCTAAGTCTTCTCATATCAATACCTCGAACGCACTTCTGGAAGCTAGAAATTGTGAGAGATTTTGTGAATAAATATGTCGAATTATCACAAGACTTACCTTCTGTATCTTCCCTCTTCGTTCTTTTGGAGCTCGTGAGAATAAAAGAATTTAGGAGTAATATACTTCGTGATATTACTCTTAACATAATCCATTTGCATTTATGTGACACAAGCGGCATTATCTTCATAGATAATAGTGGGGTATGTAATGGTGTTTACGCCACATGACTTCTGGATGTGGGTAACCATTCGTCTAAGCCAAATACATTCTCGTGAGGCTTCATACCACGATATGCATATGCCTCATTAAAAACTCATTCCAAAAGCCCAGTGAAAAAAAAGGAATGGAGAAAAGAGTACATAGCACACTTTAAAATTGTGTTACAATTGTTGCCTTATTAAAAACCCTTTAAGCAAGAAAACCCAAAGGGAAAAACTTACTAAGGGAAAAGAGTACAACGCTTATCTTCAGGATTTGCAATACTTATCTTCAGGATTTATAAACTATCTTCACGACGTATTATGATCTTCAAGACCTTTATCATGTCCATCGATTGGACTTATATCGATAGGTGATAAAACCTTCAAGGTCGTAATCATCAAGTCAATACCCTCTGGGTTTGACTAAAGTCAAGATTTTCCAAATCTCATGCATAACTATAAAGTTTAGCATATGCTCCCCCTGAAGACCACTTCCGGTGAAGTCTTATTGTTCCACTGCCTTTAATATATTTTAAGAAATGAATATAGGCTAATATATTTATCCTAATCAGGATATGGGGATTAATTAATTACAATGCCACATTTCTTCAGGATGTGACTTATTGAAACCTTTCAGGTTCTTTAACATTTAATAACAATCTCTGAGTAGTATCATATGACCAAAAGTTTGTTTTATAGAATCAATAGCATGGTCATACTACCACAGAATCAATATAACCAGTCTTAATTTCGGCACTTAGGGGATTAATGAATTTGCCGTAAACACCAAACATGTGATACCTTTGTGGTAATAGAGGACATTGCCACGTCATCAGTTTCTGATAGAAAATGCACTTTATATGTGCTTATGTGGCGAACTTCTGGTTCTTTGCTTCCTCATTTCATTTCCCCGGGTCTTGGATGAGTCTTTATCCACTTCTAGGGATCGCATAATCGTTGGTGTATTTTCGATCAACTGGTGATTTCTCTTCAGGGAAATGCTCTCTCTTCTAGGAGATACTCTTTCTTTAAGTAATAGTTTATCAAGTATGAGTTTTGTATGCATATGTATACATGTTGCAATTTACTTTCTTATTAAAACACCGAGTCCTTCAGGGATCGAGCTTTGGGTTCCTTCAGGGATCCCATCAAGGATTTCCAGAATCCGATAACTGCATATCTCATTCATATCATCTGCCAAAGTTATTATGTAACGGAACATTATTTCATTCATAACAGGAGAATATAGATCTCTACAGGGATCTTTGAACCATCGCTTTCACCACCTTATTATTTCATAATGACCCATCAAGTCTGGAGAACAAGTTCCAAGACTTTTATCTGCGATTATGGTTCGGCCTCGATTGCTTTCTTTCATTTCGACCCGATATGAACATTTTAGGTGTTCGGCCATGGACTTTGGTTCCGGATTGTTCTCATGCGAGAAACTTTTAGCAATTTTAGAGGCAAACTAGTTGTCGACAACTTTTCTCCGAATATCCTCGTAATTGAGTGTCTTTTAATATTAACCAAAACTTCGTTATTTCCCAAAACGAAAGCCTTTTGGTAGTTCCGTGTTCCCCAGTATTGTAATATGTGCGCGCCTTATTACCGGGGTTTTCATCTTCAGGATGCACCTCTTCATGAGGTATTTCACCTTCAGGGTGAATTCTCTTCTGGAGTATTTCAAGGAGTGTTTAACGATTATTTTAACTCATGTTGCTAGACCGTAGATCCACAGGCGTCCCCGTAGAATTTAGGTCGCAGACCAATAAGTCAATTTTTCGCAAAGATGGAAATACTATTCATCCCGGGGTACTCCAAACTTAGCGACATATTTACTTCAAGTAAATACTATATAACTCCTCGATGCAACAAGCAAAGAAATTTGGCGATCTCAGCTTCTAGCGTACAGGAGTATCAACTAAACTTATATTTAGCTTAGTTAGTGCGTAGACCATATAGTAAAGAATTTTCTTCAGGAAAATATCTCGGCATTCAAAATTTGGGCATTTCTCTCCCCCTAATGCCGAGATCTGATCTAGCTTAATAGCATACTTTAAAATCCCCTCAGTATGCTGCGGTGGTGATATCATATGGGAAAAGACTGGTACTCATAATACGCACTAATCCTTGATTGGGGTTCCTTTTCTTAATGCAGTGAGCTAGATATTTATTAATGCAGTGGCATGGATAACTGCGCATCTCTACTTCCAGTAGATTATCCCAAACATCTATTGGGTTATTGATCTGCGATAACAGAAATATTCTAGCTTCTTATATATTGCCCAATATTATGATCTAATTTCTTATACTTCTGACTTCAAATTTAGATTGGACAAAACTTCAGGTTTTGTGTTAATGCAACATGTATTATGCTTTGACAGCATAAAGTACATCTTCAGGATATTGGTAAAAGTATGAATATAACACTATCACATAAAAAAAATGACCATCGATTAATCTGCATGGAATATATATATATATTCCGCTGGAATATACTTCTATTTTAACCTCCCAGATAGAATAATCATTCTTCAGGAATATATGTTATTAATTTGGGAGGTAATTTATATGCCTGTTATAATTTGTAATGCCAACTGAATATGACATATTTAGATCATTCGGGATCATAAATATCCAATAGGTCGTCTAGTGTTTTGAGAGTTATATTTGCTTCGGGCAAATGGTTATAACCTCTAATGGTATATGCGTGGTAGCTTCATGCTACCATGTAATACCTATGTATGTGGTCGTGTGCTGGCGACTAGCATATTACAGGAGACAAATCAATTACCCTTCAAGGGGTTGCAATGATTTGTCAATAGTGGGTAGTAGTTACAATTATCTCTCAAATTGACAGCTTCAGGCTTATATGCTTCTGTATTTGGCCTAGGATATGCCTCGACGGTTCCAATATTCCTCATATGCCCAATTCCTCCCCCTTTTCACGCCAACCACAAAATTCCAAGTGATAGCGTATGCTTCTGGCATTTGCTTCGAATTAACTCAGAGCTTGTAGCAATAAGTTATTATTATACTATTTCAAGAGTATAATTTTTATTGGCGTGAAAACAACGCACACTTGGTAATATGGAGGATAGGGTTATATATAGATGGAAAGTCTTTGAGATTTATTGCATTTTCTAGTCGAAGTGGTCCTTCTGAGATCTAATATTTGACTAGATTTCGTGTGTCTTTAAGAAAGACATTTTTCCTATTGCCATCTGGGCAATAATGAATTGAGGCATATCATTATTTCTTTCAAATATTAGGCGTAATATTTACAAATGTTATTCCATGCATTATTAATCAATCTTACTTCAGGTAAGATATGCTACTGGCAATGAGTTTCATTAAGCAACTATTCAGCAAGGGTAAGGAATTTAACAGAACAACTTGGACCATGTATTGATGATATCTGGGAAAAGGTTATTTAATGCATAATTTCAGCAAAAGATAAGAAGTGCTCTTCATGAGCAAGATCAAGCTCGACAGGAGCTGTATCTATACAATTGATGCTACTCATGTAGAAAAATCGACATTCAAATAATGCTAAACGATAACGGGAGAATACTGCTGGTCTCTGTATTATTTACCATAGGCATATTCTTATGAATGCACCTGTTTATTGGTAACATGCAAGTTACCTAAACTTAGTCCAAAGACAGTGTGGTGCAAGGCAGAGTAATACTCACTGTGGACTTCTAGTCCAAGAAACAGCAATTGGTATTGGCAAAGTGCCTACAAGGCCATCAGTACACTTCAGGGTAGAGTAGAGGTCATACCTCACCGACTACAAAGTTTTTATCTTAGCGATAAAAGGGTATAACTCACACCGGGCTTAATAGTGGTATATCTATATGCCAATTAAATAAGCCTAGGTGATACAATTTGCAGCCATTCGGGGCGTGCAAATATCCGCTTAGTGATGCCCAATGTCGTATAATGTTCATGCAGTTTTATACATACTTACTTCTGGTAGGTAATCTGAAGTGCATGAAATGAGTGCAAAAGAGTAACAATTTACTTTTATCTATTCAGTAGATAAAATATCATTTCCCAGATTTTCCTAGCAATCCTTTGGGATTATCCGATAATTATTAGGGTATTAAGCAATTTTCAGAATTACCAACCCATTAAACAAATCCCCAAACACACAGTGCTAGGAAATAAACCATAAAAAATATGATGCTTCCAATGTGTACTAAGTCTAAGGTCTCACAAAATTACGGAAGCTCATACACCTAAAAACCATGTTTCTAGGATTTTTAAATTTTTCTGAAAATTTCTAGCAATTTAATAAATTTCTGCTAATTAATGAGCAATTTTCAGAATTACTGAATAAGCAGAAAAAAATTGCTGAATAAACATTATTCCAGAAAATAGTAATACCACATGTTTAACAATCGATTGCAAATTAATGAGCAATTTTCAGTAATAAATAACAATGCCACAAAATTATTTGGATATCAGTAGAGCTGAAATAAATCAGTTAATAAGCATTGTGAAATAAAAGCTGTCTTCTGGACCAATTTGCAATTATAACGAACTGCAGGGTGATATTTTATAATTTATTTTCAGTTTCAATTATATTGATATAAGTTATCTGAAACAACGCTTAGCCAAAAGTTTCAGAGAAGCCTGAGGGCCTCGTTGCAAAATTCCGGCCCAACCTTATCTTCCACCTCCCCTCATTTTCGGCCACACCTTCTCCCCTTCAATTTTTTGGCCGCACCTTCTCCCCCCTTGCCGAAATTGTCGCTCCGCCTCCTCCGGCCGTAACGGCCCCCTTCCTCCCCCGCTCTTCTCGGCCAGAGACCGGGCCACCACTCCCCCGCGCAAGACTAGGGCCACGCCCTCTTTTCGGATCTGCATGCGGGCGAGCGGCAGCGGCGGCGGGCCGGGCGCGGGAGCGGCACAGCGGCAGCAGCGCGCGCGAGAGGCTCGGGGCGCATAAGCGGCGAGCGCGAGCGGCAGCCAGGCGGCGTAGCGGCAGCGGTGCGGCAGCGGCGCGCGCGCGCGCGCAGGCAGCGCGCCAACGGGCCAACGGCGCGGTAGCGGCAAAGTGCTTTCGCGATTGTCGCGGCGGCGGATGTGGCCCGGCGCAGCGGCGGCTTCAGTCGGCGCAGGAATGCGCCCAGCGCAGCGTCGGCCAGTCGGCGGGCGGTGGCGGATGCGTCCGGCGCAGCCGGTGGCCAGTCGGCGCGGTGGTGGCGAATCGCGGCCCGCGCGTCGGCCAGTCAGTCGCGCGGCGGCGCGCGCGGCGCGGCCAGCGCGGGGGCCGCACGCACACAGCGCGGCGCGGTCGGCGCGTGGGCGGTGGTTTCGGTGGCCACGGCGAGGTGTAGCGAGGTAAGCACCGACGGCGGCTTCAAGCCCGAGCGGTCGACGTGACCGTCTTTGAAGCTCATTGTTGATTTCCCATCGGATTGATGCATACTGTTGGTTGTGTGTGCGATGCTTGATATCTAATCTATTGCTTGTGATTGATCCATATTCCAGTGGATTCATCTACCACATTCATATAATTGTATACAGAACATGCTAGCAAGGTTTACATATTAATCTTAGATTAGAATCATCAGATAATGTCTATTATTATCAGGGCATTGCAAACAGATCTATCGATCTAGATTGAAATAAAATTGCAATGCGTAATAGATCATAATATTGTAGAACAATTATCATTTGCATACCTTTCACCTTTGTAGAGACTCGTGCTGATAACGTATTAAGAAATAATGTTGATCGACGAATGGTAATGCAATACACAATATGATCTTCACAAGCAATCCAATAATCACATATGAACACCAGAGAGAAAAGAGGAACATCACTGTAATCTTTATTGATCTGTGTCTCTTTACATGGCACAAAGCCCTCTATTTATAGAATAGTAAAGCAGGGGTAGTTTAGGTATTTGCCCATAAGTCAATAGTTTCGTAACAGTAGGCACGTACTAGTCGTTTGCTCCCTTCCGTGTGTGCAACCGTTTGAGTGCAGCGTGTAGTACATGTAAATCCAGTACATATATCTCCTGTTCAATAAAAAATTTGGGGCCGTATCTCTTTTTCTCCTTTCATATTAAAATGGAACTGGATACTTTTTGAAATCAACCACTTTATTGCTGTGAATTTGCACTGAGATTTTGTGCTCACCGACAACCGATGATAGTGAATATAGCTTTATGAGGAATTCAATTGATTAAGGACCCGCTTAGTTCGGCTTAAATAAGCTGATTTATGATGTATTTTGTATTGTAGCTGACTAATTTTTTACTATACTGATGGTGGTTTTATTTGGCGTAATTAAATTTAAAAAAAATAAAAATAAAAAGCAGGTAGCCCATCGCTGACAATGAAAATAAATATCGTAATCACTGATGGTGGTTTTTTTAGCTTTTTGTTTTTTTGGACTTTTATGCCTTTTCTTTTTTTCTGTATTTCTTTGCATTGTCTGTGATGTGCTATCCTTTTTCCATTTTTATTTTTTTAAATTTAATTATGCCAAAAAAAGTCACCAACATCTACAGTGCAAAATAAGCCAACTATAGTGTCAAACAATGAAAAATAAGCCGAAATAAACAGCACCTAAGATCTATAGGGTCGCCAGACTTGGCGGCAAAGCCAATGTTGGTGGCACCACCGTTTGCGAGGAATGTGTAGTGGACTGGCAATAAAACAATTCTCTCTTAACTAAATTGAGTATTATAATTAGCTTAATTAAGAAATTATTAAGAAACAAATGGAATAATTACAACACATTTAACTATATCACTGTTCAAGCAAAGAAAAAGTATTACAACATTTGAATTTACACATAGCACAAAGTAATACATTCAAATCTAAATTAATTACATCCGTTGCAAAATTGTAGAAATTAAAATTACAGGACTGCACCATTCATCATCATACACATTTATTTACATGTGTACACATGTAGTTGCATCTCCAGTTGTCTAAATGAGCCGTAGTTATCGCGAGTTAGTCACCGCAGAAAAACGTAGTAAAAAAATCCAAGGTCGCAACAATCCAAGAGAGAATAAAAGACGAAGAAAAGAGTTGCCATCAAAACTCATTCGATCTTAAAATGCCAAACCTTAGCGCTCATCGAAATACCATAACCATCCGAGACTGCTGGCACCTCTCGCTTTAGTAGGCCTCATCGTCCAATGAAAAACTAAGCTAACACTCACTTCAAATTTCCACCGACCTTACATTAAACAGTCGAAAGTCAAACCACAATGCTGAAACTACCCTAAGGACCTTTGGTCTATAAGGGTCATCTATTTTTCACCCATCGCGCAGAAGCCTAAGAAGAGGCCAGAGATAAGATCGAGGCGAGAAAGAAAAAGCCACCAGAACAGAGGGTGAGCACATTCACTTGCCATTCCCACTCAACCCCCATTTCACCTCTCCTCCCCAACCCTTTCCCCACCAGAGGAGAAAGTGAGACATAGAGAGAAAGCCAGGAGTCCGCGCCACAGAGAAGAGTTAGGGAGGAGGAGGAGGTGTCCCAGAGGAGTCGAGGAAGATGAAGAGGAGGGAACCATGACCACGGCTGCTTAGGAGTCAAGAAATTATCAAGAACCAACTGGGACTAGAGAAGAGGAAGGTCGACTAGCCGGGAGAGCATGTGGGAGTGGGGAGTACCACTGCCACCACTGCCATCATTGTTACCATCCTATTTCCAACATGATCAAACCAAGTAGGTCACCCCCACCCGTCCCTTTCTTTGTCCCCCCACAGCACACACATCAGCATAGCGCATCAAAGAAGCCTCACTGGTCGAATAGAGTAACAGCACAAGAGCATAGTAGAGGGGGAGCAACAGCCACTTGGTGGCTTAACTTCAATCGTAACTGAGCTAGCATCCGACCATTTACATGGATAGAAATTAAACAATTTTTTTGGAAACTCATGTGCCAAAAGGGAGAATGGATCTTAAGAAGAAAGAGTTCCGAGCCCTAACTCAAGGAGGGAAGAAAATTACTAAATTCTTAAACAAGTTAAATGTACTTTCCTATTATGCACCACAACATGTTGACACAGAAGAGAAGAAGGTAGAGAGATTTCTAGAGAGGATGTGTCCATACCTAAAAATGCTCCTATCCATTCACAAAATAACCGAATTCTAAGATTTGGTTGACAGAGCCATCGTACTAAAAAATGAGCATTCCAATCTAAACGAAGAGAGAAGGAAGAAGGCAAAGACTAATCCTCACCCTATAATGATAAATAGACCCCGTCCTTAGATGCCACCACCTTGGTTTGGACCTCCCAGGCTAAGGCCTTTTGCTACACCTTTCCCACATTTGACATTTCCACAGCAGCTAACAGTGCTATCAGTTAGATGTGCCAAGTGCAGTGGCAACCACCTCGCAAAAGATTGCCTAAGGGGCATAAATGCGTGCTACAACTATGGGATGCTAGGGTACCATAGGGTAGAGTGTCCTCACCCACTATAGATAATAGGACCAACTTCGCAGCTGACTTTTGTACCACGATTACCCACCCCAGTGTCACAACAAGTTGTGCGGCCAAGCCAGTCCAGAAACAACCATCCTAGAATGGGAAGAGTTGGAAGAGGGGGACCAGCACGGCTAACCCACGTGACTACGGAGTAGATCGGAGATGCCACCAACATAGTCAATGGTAAAATATTACTCCCACCTTCCTTTGGTATTGTTCTTTTTGATCCAGGAGCTACCCAATCTTTTATATCTCGTAAGTTCCTAATGGAACATAAATTAGAATCTGATCCACTAGAAAAAAATCCATGGGGGTTAACACTCCAGCGGAAATAATATAAGTGAAATCAATCAGAAGGGGACAAGCCATCATAATACACAACACTAAATTCTTAGTTGACATTTTATGCTATAGACTTGACTGACGTAGAAGTAATTATGTGCATGGATTGGCTATCTGCCCATGGCGTCAACATACTCTACAAATTAAGGTAGTGCTCAAAGTGACTTCTAGCTTATGGCTTAAAATGCACTGTAGCAATTGTTTGCTTTTTCTAAGTAATTAAATTAAAAAAATGGAAAAGGCTATATCATCACGGACAATGCAAAGGAATAAGGGAAAAAGCCAAAAAGATGAAATTAAAAAATCGACGCATTCCAGAAGCCAGAAGCAATAGTCATTTGGAGCAGGGCCTGAAGAGCGCATCCATCAAGAAACCGGATGGTTCTATACTGCAATACTTGGGCATCAGAACAAGACCGAAAACATCCAACCCTAGTTTGGCTAGCATCAAAGGGAAGGAAGTAAGAGACATAATGGTAGTACGAGACTTTCCTGATGTGTTTCCTGAAGAGCTACCTAGTATGCCTCTAGACCGAGAAGTAGAGTTTGCAATTGATTTAATCCCAGGAACTGCACCCATCTCTAAACGACCATATAGGATGAACGTGCAGGAGATAGTGGAATTAAAGGAGCAGTTAGACAGACTAGAAGAGAAGGGATTTATTAGGGAAAGCACATCACCATGGGGGGGGCAATTCTATTCATAGAGAAGAAAGATGGAGGATTAAGACTATGCACAGATTACTGGGAGCTCAATAATGTCACCATAAAGAACAAATATTCACTACCCAGAATAAATGACCTATTTGATCAACTTAAAGGAGCCTGTGTGTTCTCAAAAATCGACACGTTCTGGGTATCATCAAATAAAAGTCAACCCGGTAGACATCAAGAAAACTACTTTCGCCTCTCATTTTGGACACCATGAGTACACCGTAGTCCCATTTGTGTTGACCAATGCACCGGTAGTATTCATAAACCTCATGAATAAACTCTTTATGAAGTATCTAGACAAATTCATTGTTCTCTTTTATTAACGACATCCTAATCTATTCGAGAATCAAGGAAGAACATCTCCAGCACCTCACACACTACTACAAAAAGGCTATACTGGATGCCTCATCATAGACTATTCTAAGGAACCGTCAGTGTTACAATTATCACAAATAGTTCATTTTCAAAGCCGTATGTGATACCTAATTATCACAGACGGTTCATTTTAGAGCTATCTGTGAATCATCACAGACGGTTCTAGTACAAACCCATTTGTGACAATGAGATACACCCCCAAATAGTTTTTAACCAGAACCATTTATTATGAGTCACAGACGGCTCCGAAAATGAACCGTCTGTGATAATTAGGTATCACAGACGGCTCTAAAAATGAACTATCTATGATATGTTTCTCTTAAATGCAAAAATTGCGCTTCGGCTTCCTGATGCGTCTCTTCATCTTACGCGCTGAATTTATAAAAATGAATCCTTCACCGAAGAAGATCATCCTTCATTCCATTGACAATGGTGCACATCCTTCAGTAACCATCCTGCCCTTTCTTTCATCCATCCACACCGAGTAATTTGGCCGTAACCTCACATAGGAGAGTGAGAATTACTGAAGAATTACTGTCTGAAGAAGATCATCCACTGACACCCTGCTCTCCTTCCCCTGGTGGTTAGTGATGCAATTCACCAACTAAATCTGATCATTCACGGTCGATGGAAGCTACTCTCCATGGTTAGGGGAAGGGACTTGGCTCTCAACCTTGTCCTCCTCTTTGAAACATGCAAGGCCTTGAAAACTATTGAGGCAATAGAGAGGTGCATGGACTCTTTAGTCGATCAAATAGTAGTGGCTGACTCTGAGCAAGCTAGGGATGGCTTCCTCTACCAGATGATAGACCTAATTCATGATTTTGAAAGGTTGAAAGATGAAGTCAAGAGGAAAAGGCAAATATTGAAGTCATTCGAGGACACAGCTGCTGATCCTCCTACTCCAAAAGCCGACGAAGAAGCTTATGAAACCCAGAAAAACAAACTTTGGAATTTTCTTTTCCTTTTAACTTTGGCATAAAGACCAAAGTTCTCCTGTAAAAACAACTAATGCTTGTCTATGTCTATGTTTTACTTTGGAATTTTACTTGGAGTCTATGTCTATGTTGAACATGTTTACTGAATAATATGTTTATCTTACTGTCTATGTAAACAAGTCATAGACGGTTCTAATAAATAATTGTCTATGATTATCCAATTATCACAGATAGATCTAAATACAAGCCGACTGTGATTATCCCATTATCACAGATGGTTCTAAATATAAATCATCTGTGATGGTTCTCCTATAAGTAGTGCCCTGCTAGGGTTTTTGCCCACACTTACTCCCTTGGCCTCCACCTCAAGCACGCCGCCTCCTCCCCGGCACACCTCCTCCCCTGAGGTAGCCGCCTCCTCCCCAACACACCTTCTCCCCGGCCGCCTCCTCCCCAAGCACGTCACCTCCTCCCCCAAGCCAAGAAACCACCAAGAACCAGCCGAGATTAGCCAGGACTAGAGAAGAGGAAGGCCAACCAACCAGTAAGCACAAGGGGAGCAACACTGTGACCATTGTCATCATCATCACCATCCCATTTCCAACCCGACCAAAACAAGTAGGTCACCCCACCTATCCCTTTCTCCCCCCCCCCCACAGTTCACACATTAACACAACACATCACAGAGGTGTAACATCCTTATTTTTAGTTTATTAAAAGCTTTTAAAAGAAAATACACCATTTGGATTTTTATAGATTTAATACAAGCTTAAATTAAATTTTTATATATAAAAGGATTTAATAGAACTAAAATAAATATTAATATTTGCTAAAAATATTTTATTTGGGTTCCTTGTATCTCAAGGAATGTTTTAGAATTTTTTGTGAATTTGTTAGATTTATTTGCTATTTTCTAAAGCTCATTTGATTTTATTTGAATTTCTGAAATAGAAAAACCCATAAATCCTGAAACAGAAATGGGCATTTGAAGGACCGAAATGGCGACAGAGGGGGGGTGAATGTCGTTCTCTAAAAATTCAAACACTGATTTTTTAACAGGATGCAGAATAAAGCAACTTACAGAAAATTAATTTTGGACTGCATGCAACAGAGTAAAAGATTGGAACACATGCGACACTAAAAAATTCAGCATAAATCAGAGACCCACCAGCAAAAAATTCATCTGAAAATAACACTGTTTGGACTGCATGCAAATTGTTTGAAAATCAGCACAAGAAAATAAATGGGAAGAACAAATGCTTTGAGGAACTTGTCACTTTAAGTCTGGACGCAACAAGCACTTAAGAAAAGAAATAGAACCTAAGGACAGCTTGCCGTCCCTACTTGTCGAACAGACAACAGATGGTGTCTTGCTGACCAAAAACAAAAAGAATAAGAGCCTACTACCCAACCGAACAGACTGGAGAAAGGAGGGCTGCTATTCCACTGAAAAGAAGACACGAAGTGCTACCTAGAGAGCAGAAAAACAGATCAAAATAGCAGCTAAAACAGCAACTAAAACAGCAAGGACATTAGCAGCTAAACCTAGCCGAAACTTGCTGCTTCAAGGGCCTGCTTGCTGCAGCCGAACCATCACTAGAATCTGGGCTTTGCAGCAGCAAAAAAGCAACAAAACGAAGGCTTAAAAACAGCAAGGCTAACACAGGAAACAACAAAGAGAAAACAGTTCGGCTGCTGGGACAACACACAATACAGAGAGTAGACTACTGTCCTACATACAAACTGGTAGTAGTACTAGCCGAACAGCAAACCCACCAACTGATTAGCACCCAACCAGCCGTAAGGGACAAGGGAACAGGTTACTGCCGACAGCATCAAATGCTGGGACCGAACCTGCAGCAAAGAACCAGCAGAAAAAGTAGCATCTGTGCAGCAGAAAATCAGCAGAAGGAGCAACCTGCAAGCAGAGCTGGCCGAATCAGAACCTGCACCTAGAGAACAACCGGAAGCAGTCATATACTGTAGGTTCTTGAAGCAAAACACTGTAAGCTAACTGCTGCCCAAAGGATTGAGAAAAGAACCGAAAAGAGTAGCAATACGCAGCAGAACCGAGAGTAGTTTTTTTTTAAAGAACTTGTTGCCTAAAACACAAAAACTACTGAGAACCAAAGAGCAATAAATCCAGCATAACAGAGGTTGAACAGAGAACCAAATTTCTTGCTAGAAAGTCTAAACTGATATTGCTCTTGGGAATCTAACTGACCAACATGGTCTTGCAACTCGTTCCCATCACAAGCACAAACAATAATATCAAACTTTGCTTTCGGGATGAACTAGCCAAAGCGCTTTGAGATGAATCCCCGTTCAAAGCATATATATATATATATATATATATATATATATATATATATATAGTAGCACTCGAACAAGAACATTAATTAAAAGGAAAGCAAGTAAATAGCACAAGATATAAAATAAGCATGCTCATATTGAGACGAAGAGCGATGAATGTTTATATCAACTCTTCCATGTCTCACTCAAGAACACCCACAAAGAGAGAATACAACCCTAAAACTTGCATACAAATTTTCTCTCCCAAGAGAACAAGCATTAGGAAACTCTAATACTCATACCCATTTCTCTTTCTCTTTATCTCAAGTCCACTTCTCCACCTAGAGAGCACCTCTATTTATAGCCTCCACTAATGGGTTTAGAAGCTTACTTTACCCATTAGGTCACACCAACTCTCCACTAATGGGTTTACACACATTTTACCCATTAGGTCACAACACATCTCCACTAATGGGTTTACACACCATTTTACCCATTAGGTCACAACACCTCTCCACTAATGGATCATTTCCAAATAAAATCCGCTTTCTTTTGTGCAGCCTTGCGTATTTACCAAAATGCCCCTCCTGCACCTTACTGAAAGCTTCCTCGTGTCTTGCCGCGCACGCCTCGCAGCCACTTCGAGTCCTCGTCGTCTTCGACACATCCCGACCGCTCTGACCTCAGCACCGCCTGTACCTAGTCCGGTCACCCGTGTCTCGCCATGACATCGTCTCAAAGTCCTACAGTCATCACCGACAAGAAAACACATTACATAGCACCACACCAGATGATATAATTAAATATCCGCTTCAGTAATTATCACAAAAAAAAATGCCCGGAACAAACTCAGACTTTTTAGGACACGCATCAATTACTCATCACACAACTGGGGTTATCTCCACATGGTCCCTCAATCTCCCCCTTGATGAGTATATTGACAAACACAGAAAAAGCATATAAAGTTGAGTTTGAAAGTCAAACATGGTCTAAAAGAAAATCAAGAAAACTAAGACCATGTCGACAAAAGAGAAAACTGGAGCAGAAAAAGAAAGAGCAAATTTTTCTGCAACACTCCAGAAGGCTTTTTCTCCAAACTTCTCCCCCTTTTGGCAATAAATTCATCAAAATGCACGAGAGAAGAAATGACTTGTGTGTTCTTTATTTTAAGCATTCGGAGCCATGAAGATTATCCATACTGATTTTTTGAATATTACACCAAGCCATAATTCATAAGAATGCTATTAAGATCATGACGATTCATGTATAGACTAGCTAAACCAAATAAATCATAATCTGAAAAATTTATTCAATTTCTTAGCATGTCAAGTCAAACATGATTTTAGTCTAGCTAAAGGTATCCAAGGATGATGCAAACCATGTCAAATAATCTAAGTGAAATCAAGAAGCTAATATTGAGCCGGTTTAGAGAGCTACAAGTTCATTTTTTTAAGTACTTGGTCTTTTTGTGAATAAGCAAATTTAGCACAAATGACTTTCGCTGAAAATCATATTTGGTTTTATCTTAACAAAGCAACTCCTGGACTAGGAGCCATCCACAACTGCCTCCTAAGTTTCAACCATTTTTACAAATTTTAATTTCTTAACCATGTGCTAGATCTCAAGCCTTATGCGATCACTCCAAGCGAGAAGCTTAAGAAGATGATCTTGGTCAACCAAAACTCCCCCTGAGTTCATGCCTAGTGCAATGGCAAGCCGTCTCATGAGAGTGAATTGGTGAGATCAGTTTTTTCGCACAAAAAGAGATCACTTTGCTTTTGTTGCATTTAGATCTTAGACCAAGGAGGTAATGATAATTCATGCTTCATAAAAGAACATAGCTCAATCTAAAACTCAATAGAGATTCAAGACTCAACGTAGCCTATTTGACATGGCATGAATCATAAATGGAGAACTAAAGATAGACTATTATCAAGAGCTAACCATGACAAGATTTAATTCAAGTTAAGCATTTTAATTAACTTATCATGGCAAAGACTAGACTATACATATATAGTCATGATAAATCTAGCAATTAAGCACAGATCATGGCAAGATGTAATGCATTGTAAACAAATCATAATTGGATAATAATCAAGACTCCATGTAGTTATATTACATTGCAAACTGAAATGCAATAAAATCCAGCTCCCCCTCAACATGAGATGTACTTTCAGTTCAAGTTGAGTTATGTCAAAATTAATATCTAGAAGCTCCCAAATGAACTCCCCCTGAACCAAAGCAATAAAACGAGAAGCTGGCAAAGAAAATCCAAACGGGTAGTCCTTAAAGCATAGTTAAGATGTAGAGGATACTATGGCTCAGACTGACTCTCATCTACCCCATGAGACTCTAGAACTATCAGCTGGTCTTCTAACACACTAGAGAGTAAACACGTTCCCTGTCTACCCAAGGGTGGCCCAACCCTCGCTAGACCTATAAGAAGTGAGTGAACTCAACCTAGTGAGAAGAGAGACAGCTAATAAGCAGCATCCTAGTGTCACAAGATGAGAGGAAGGAGACTGAGCGCTAGACAAAAAGACCACTCTAACCTATACTAGAAGGACTAACCCAATGCACCCCGAATGCTATGCAACAGAAAGGAGTAAGAGCATAATCAATAAAATAAAAGCAGTAAAGCATAAAGCTCCCCCTCACAACAGTCCATAAGGACAAACCACCCCAAGCTCTCCCCGTAGAGCTGAAAACCTAGAGCTATCTAAAGGCTTGGTAAAGATATCAGCCAACTGGTGGTCACTCTCCACAAACTGGAGCACGATATCACCCTTCTCCACATGGTCTCTAAGAAAATGATAACGGATATCGATGTGCTTGGTCCGGGAGTGCTGCACTGGGTTCTTGGCAATGTTAATCGCAGAAGTGTTATCACAAAAAAGTGGAACACTGTCGATAACTAACCCAAAGTCCCGCAGGTCGGGTCATCAAAGCACTGGATGCAAAGACAGCGGCGCAGCTACGTACTCGGCCTCTGCGGTGGACTGTGCAACACCGGACTGCTTCCTCGAAGACCAGAAAACAAGAGAAGTGCCAATAAATTGGCAGGTGCCAGAAGTGCTCGTCCTGTCTATCCTACAGCCAGCAAAGTCTGCATCGGAGTAGGCTCGAAGGGAAAGATAAGAAGAGAAAGAGTACCAGATACCATAGTCTATGGTAACTCGAAGGTACCAAAAAATGCGTTTCACCGCCTGGCGGTGAGATACGCGAGGTGAAACCTGAAATCGAGCACACAAACACACAGAGAAGTGTATGTCCGGTCTCGAGGCAGTGAGGTACAAGAGGGAACCGATCATGCTTCTGAACTCCTTCTGATCAACTAGCTCGCCATCCTCATCTGGATCAAGTGAAGTCGTTGTCGCCATCGGAGTAGATACTGGCTTGCCATCACTCATGTCAAAGCGCTTCAGGAGGTCTCGAGTGTACTTGCCCTGATGCAAGAAGGTACCCTCCCGAGTTTGCTTGATCTGAAAGCCAAGAAAGAAGCTCAACTCGCCCATCATGCTCATCTCAAACTCCGAGCTCATGACATCGGAAAACTGAGAAATGAGAGCATGTGAGGAACCGCCAAAAATGATGTCATCCACATAAATCTGGACGAGCAGAAAATCAGTGCCATACCGACGAATGAACAAGGTCTTGTCTACTTTACCCATCTCAAAACCATGACTTAACAAGTAGGATTTAAGCCTCTCATACCAAGCTCTGGGAGCTTGCTTAAGTCCATACAAAGTTTTAGAAAGCTTGAAGACATGGTTTGGGTATTTGGGGTTTTCGAAACCAGGAGGCTGTCAGACGTAGACCTCTTCCTCAATAAAGCCATTGAGAAAGGCACTCTTGACTTCCATCTGGTAAAGCTTGAAACCCTTAGAAGCTGCAAAGACAAGTAGAATTCTAATGGCTTCAAGTCTGGCTACAGGGGCAAAGGTCTCCTCGAAATCTAGACTCTCAACCTGGGAGAACCTCTGAGCTACCAGTCTAGCCTTGTTCCGAACAACCACTCCATCCTCGCTCTGCTTGTTCTTGAACACCCACTTAGTCCCAATAATATTGTGACCTCGCAGGGGCTCGACAAGCGACCAGACCTTGTTTCTCTCGAAATTTTCCAACTCCTCATGCATGGCATTGACCCAAGACTCATCAGAAAGAGCATGACAAACATCCTTGGGCTCAAAAGTGGCAACAAAGGCAGAGTGGAGACAGAAAAGAGACGTGCCAGACTTTGAGCGTATAACGCGCTCAAAGAGATCTCCAATTATCTGCTCTGAAGGATGAGTTTTCTGGATATGACAGGGAGGTCCTGAATGAGGAGAGGTAGTGGCCTCTACCTCATGAGCTGATGAGGTAGGAATAGAGCCACTAGCTCCTGAGGATGCAGAAGGAATGGGCTGATCTTCTTGAGGTGCGATGGAAGAAGCAGGCACCTCAAGGGGAGGAGAGACTGGATCGGGTGGACAACTCTCACCGTCGTCCTCCTCATCATCCACAAAGATGGGCTTGGACTGCTCTACTGAACCTGAGATATCGGGCCTAGTCCCCGGACTGGCCTCATCGAAGGTCACCTCGTAGGTCTTTACTATTTTGCTAGACTCGCAGTTCTAAACCCTATAAGCCCGCGAAGAAGTCGAGTAACCTAGAAAAATTCCATCACAAGAACGTGACTCGAACTTATCTAGGTTCCCAGACTTCAGAATAAAACACTTGCAACCAAAAACACGAAAATGAGATACACTGAGCTTTCGCCCGTATCTCAACTCATAAGAAGTGCGATGCAAGTGTGCCCTCAGAAAAACTCGATTTGAAATATGGCACGCGGTGGCTATCGCCTTAGCCCAAAACTTCCTAGGTGTAGAGTATTCATTGAGCATCGTCCTGGCCATCTCAACCAAGGTACGATTCTTCCTCTCCACAACGCCATTTTGCTGGGGGACGTATGGAGAAGAGAACTGATGCTCTACACCTGTCTCATCGCAAAACCTCTCAAAGTAGGAATTCTTGAACTCCGTGCCATTGTCACTGCGGATCGCTCGTAAGGCACCCGGGAGCTCAACAGAAAGCCTACTAAAAAGACCCCAAAAATGGGTAAATGTCTCATCCTTCGAGGTTAAGAAAAACACCCAAGAATACCTCGAGAAGTCATCAACCACGACAAGCACATACCACTTCTCTCCTGCTGACTGCACTCTAGCTGGTCCAACTGTGTCCATGTGGAGCAGCAGTCCTGGTGCATCGGTCATGGTGACTGTGACCGGGGGATGGGAAGCGGCAACCATCTTGCCATGCCGGCAAGGAGCACAAACAAGAATTTTGACCATCTTGAGCTTCGGCAGACCACGAATGAGGTCGTGGCCGCTAACTCGGGTCAAATGGTCAAATCCAATATAACCAAGTCTCCTATGCCAGAACGAAAGGTCGCGGGAATCAAAAGCAACTAAACACCTGAGAGGATCACCAAAAGACTCAGAAAAATCAGCACGAAAGATCCTCCCAAAACGAGAATCCCGCAAACCAGACTACCCGAAGAATCAAGAATTTTGCAATTGTTTTTCTTAAATCTCACCTCAAAGTCGTCATTGGTAAGCTGAGAAACGGAAAGCAAATTATACTGCAGCTTACTATCCAAGGTCACATCTTTTAAAACAAAAGAATCATTAATGCACACAGTACCTTTGGCGATGACACGCTCAGATGAAGCATCTCCGAAGGTGATCGTCTCATCACCTGGAGCACGGGCAACGGAAGAAAACCAACGAGAATCTCCAGTCATGTGTCGTGAACACCCGGAGTCTACGAGTCAAACCTTTCCTTTCCCTGCCCGGCGAACCTGAGTCAAACAGAGAGTAAAGTCTCAGTACTGGGGTAAATCAACAGTGATTTTGGCACCCAATACTGAATAACACGTTGAGCAGATGAAGTAGTCAAACACGACTGACCTCTATCTACCCTACGCTCTCTGTCACTCAAAGAAGCCGATGGTCTTAGTGAAGACCTGAAACTGTTATTGGGTCCGACTGTTACGGGAGAGCGAGTCGGAGTACCAACAACACGCTGATCTCGCCGTGGGTAGCTATCTCGATAGAAATAAGATCTATCCTCAGGACGGCGGATATCATGACCTGGGGCAAATCGAGGACGAAAATCAGAAGAACCAGAAAAACCAAGTCCTCGATGCTGCCCAAAAAGCATCAACAGTAGCAAACCTGGACTTTGTGTTGGTCTTA
The DNA here is from genome assembly GCA_036346265.1 of Melocanna baccifera. Lineage (NCBI taxonomy): Eukaryota > Viridiplantae > Streptophyta > Magnoliopsida > Poales > Poaceae > Melocanna > Melocanna baccifera. Next base: position 27,261,688 of record CM070678.1, read on the forward strand.
GGTACACTCAAGGTCTAGGGCTGACCCTGAATACGCCTAAGAGCTGCAACACGGTCTCTCTGCGCGATCCTAGCGCGTCTGAAGCATCTCTCGATCATGTGTCCCTTCTGGGAGGTCGAAGTAATCGGTGTTACCACCTTACTGTCAGAGATCCCTTGGACAAAGCCCACAGATTTGAATTGGACTTTCTCGGTCCTGGGCTCAGTCTCGATCACACCTGGTGCTATGGGTCTGAGCACGGCAGGTGGATGCTTCCTCATTTGCTCATAGAAATCATATCCTAGACCCTAATTAAATCTGCAGATCTTAGATTGGTCTAGAATAAGATTTAGCTTCTTCTTGCCTCCTACAAATCTCTCGAGAGTGTTCATAAGATACTGACACTCCCGAAAGAGAGAGGTGCAAGAAGAGCAGGGAGAAGAGGGAACAGCAGAGGGTAAGGAAGCAGAAGAAGAACCAACAGTAGAGGAAAGAATGGCTTGTGCACGCACAGCCGACTCTGATGGGACAGTCCTACTACTAGCAGGTTGGCTCACGTTGCTAGACGTCTCTACCTTACCCTTGGGCTTCTCCCCAACACCAGCACACACATTACAACATGATTGTGACTTCTCTAGTAAATTCTTAGTTAGCTTCACACATTTTTCTTCTAAAACAATCAAGTCAGATTTTAGTTTATCACAATTTTTGCATGGTGAGCTAACAGGGTCCTTAGAAGCATATTTAGCCATTTTCTTATTGTAATCAATCATTTCTTGGAATTGTTTAGAAACAGATTAAAGTTCAGCAGTTAATTTAGGACAGTTCAAACATGAAGCAATTGGCTCAAGCAAATAAGCATGCAATTCAGCAATTTTATAATCTGCTCTTTTTAAGTTCATTTTCAGGTTATTACAATTTTTACAAGTTTCAGGCAGATCAATAAGCATAGTATAAAGACCTCTAAAAGCATTATCCTTATCCTCACATGAGGTGCAAGAAGTAGTCTGAACAGTAGAGGAAATAGAAGTAGTCCTACTCATCTCTAGTTCAACAAGCAGACTATCATTCTTCATTTTAAGCAAATCAAGCTCAGAAGTCAAACTATCATGAGAGATTCTTAGCTTCTCCATATTTCCAAGTAAGGAAGAACATATATCACATTCGTCACGGGAGGGAGCAGATATAAGTGAAGTATGCTCCCATGATAATCTCTCTACTTTCTTCTCAAGATCTACGACCCTAGCTCTAGATCTAGCATAAAACTTTCCTAGCTTCAGAAATGCATCATAAAGCTGGTCGTAGGAGGGACCTACCTCATCGGAGTCGCTGTAGAGCTCGCTGTCGCTGACGTCGTTGTCGTTGGCCATGAAGCACATGCCGATGAAGTCGTCGTCATCCTTGGGATCTTGATCATCCTTGTCATCGTCGTCGCTCCACCCCTCCACGTCGCTGAAGTCGATGTCGTCGAAGGCGGTGAGGACGCGGTGGAAGAGCTTCTTAGCTTTGCCAAAGTTGCGGAACTTTTTCTTGCCTTGAGCGTGAGCTGGGGGCTTCTTGTTGCGGTTCTTGTCGACGTAGTCGTTCTTGCTCACACCACCATAGTCGTTCTTGCCTTTCACCAGCTTGGGGCAATTTGCCCGAATGTGGTTGGGGCCACCACACTCGAAACAAATGACAGGTCCTCCCCTCTTTCTGTCCCTCTTCCTCTTGTAAGCATGGGAAAACTTCCGAGCTAGGAGGGCCAGTTGCTCATCCTCGAGCTACTCTAACTGATCATCAGTTATGTCACATAGAGCAGCAAGGGAGAATCCACACAGTAAATCAGAAGAAAGACCAGAAGCCGAACTGGGATCGGTGACTAGGGCCATCGACTGCGACTTCGACTTTCGAGAGACTATGTCAATCTCGTGAGTCTTGAGACGTGAGTACAACGCGTCAAGAGTGAGAGTCGAGAGGTCGGTCGTGTCTTTAATCGTGGTCACCTTCATTTCCCAAACACGCAAATCAAGAGCAGAGAGCATCTGACGAGCATTGTCCGAGTCGGAGTATGTGAGACCGACGGCTCGGAGATTGCTCAAAATCTTGTGAAATCTCGAAAAACACTCATCTAGGGACTCGCCAGCGAGCATTTCAAACTTGTTGTATTCTCGCTTGAACTGGTCCTGTCGTACGGTCTTAATCTGGGTGGTACCCTCATGGTATGTATCGAGAGTCACCCAGATGTCATAGGCCGACGAAAGATGAGAAATGCGATCAAATTCACTCCTGCTCAGACCCTGAATTATGATGTTACTTGCCTTAGCATTTACCTCCACATCTGACATGTTACCAGCATTGATGTGTTCATCGGCAGGAACAACAAAACGGGTTTTGACTTTTTGCCAGATCGCATAGCCTTGAGCCTGTATGTAAGACTCCATCCTACTCTTCCAAAAAGGGATAGTCGACCCCATCGAAGATAGGTGGCTTGGTGGAATACCTGTCTGTTGCCATGGCTCGCAGACCGGTTAAGATCTATAGACGAGATTTAACAGGCTCTGATACCAATTGAAGGACCGAAATGGCGACAGAGGGGGGGTGAATGTCGTTCTCTAAAAATTCGAACACTGATTTTTAACAGGATGCAGAATAAAGCAACTTACAGAAAATTAATTTTGGACTGCATGCAACAGAGTAAAAGATTGGAACGCATGCAACACTAAAAAATTCAGCATAAATCAGAGACCCACCAACAAAAAATTCATCTGAAAATAACACTGTTTGGACTGCATGCAAATTGTTTGAAAATCAGCACAAGAAAATAAATGGGAAGAACAAATGCTTTGAGGAACTTGTCACTTTAAGTCTGGACGCAGCAAGCACTTAAGAAAAGAAATAGAACCTAAGGACAGCTTGCCGTCCCTGCTTGTCGAACAGACAACAGATGGTGTCTTGCTGACCAAAAACAAAAAGAATAAGAGGCTACTACCCAACCGAACAGACTGGAGAAAGGAGGGCTGCTGTTCCACTGAAAAGAAGACACGAAGTGCTGTCTAGAGAGCAAAAAAACAGGTCAAAACAGCAACTAAAACAGCAAGGACATTAGCAGCTGAACCTGGCCGAAACTTGCTGCTTCAAGGGCCTGCATGCTGCAGCCGAACCATCACTAGAATCTGGGCTTTGCAGCAACCAAAAAGCAACAAAACGAGGGCTTAAAAACAGCAAGGCTAACACAGGAAACAGCAAAGAGAAAATAGCTCGGCTGCTGGGACAACACACAATACAGAGAGTAGACTACTGTCCTACATACAAACTGGTAGTAGTACTAGCCGAACAGCAAACCCACCAACTGATTAGCACCCAACCAGCCGTAAGGGACAAGGGAACAGAGTTCTGCCGACAAAGATCAAATCTTGGGACCGAACTGCGACAAAGAACCAACGAGAAAAGTAGCATCTCGTGCGTGAAAAATCAGCAGAAGGAGCAACACTGCAGCGGCTGGCGAATCGTAACTCGCACCTAGAGAACAACCGGAAGCAGTCATATACTGTAGGTTCTTGAAGCAAAACACTGTAAGCTAACTGCTGCCCAAAGGATTGAGAAAAGAACTGAAAAGAGCAGCAATACGCAGCAGAACCGAGAGTAGTTTTTTTTTAAAGAACTTGTTGCCTAAAACACAAAAACTACTGAGAACCAAAGAGCAATAAATCCAACATAACAGAGGTTGAACAGAGAACCAAATTTCTTGCTAGAAAGTCTAAACTGATATTGCTCTTGGGAATCTAACTGACCAACATGGTCTTGCAACTCGTTCCCATCACAAGCACAAACAATAATATCAAACTTTTCTTTCGGGATGAACTAGCCAAAGCGCTTTGAGATGAATCCCCGTTCAAAGCATATATATATATAGTAGCACTCGAACAAGAACATTAATTAAAAGGAAAGCAAGTAAATAGCACAAGATATAAAATAAGTATGTTCATATTGAGACGAAGAGCGATGAATGTTTATATCAACTCTTCCATGTCTCACTCAAGAACACCCACAAGGAGAGAATACAACCCTAAAACTTGTATACAAATTTTCTCTCCCAAAAGCACAAGCATTAGGAAACCCTAATACTCATACCCATTTCTTTTTCTCTCTATCTCAAGTGCACTTCTCCACCTAGAGAGCACCTCTATTTATAGCCTCCACTATTGGATTTAGAAGCTTACTTTACCCATTAGGTCACACCAACTCTCCACTAATGGGTTTACACACATTTTACTCATTAGGTCACAATACATCTCCACTAATGGGTTTACACACCATTTTACCCATTAGGTCACAACACCTCTCCACTAATTGATCATTTCCAAATAAAATCCGCTTCCTTTTGTGCAGCCTTGCGCATTTACCAAAATGCCCCTCCTGCACCTTCCTGGAAGCTTCCTCGTGTCTTGCCGCGCACGCCTCGCAGCCACTTCGAGTCATCGTTGTCTTCGACACATCCCGACCGCTCTGACCTCAGCACCGCCTGTGCCTAGTCCGGTCACCCGTGTCTCGCCACGACACCGTCTCAAAGTCCTGCAGTCATCACCGACAAGAAAACACATTACATAGCACCGCACCAGATGATATAATTAAATATCCGCATCTGTAATTATCAAAAAAAAATGCCCGGAACAAACTCAGACTTTTTAGGACACGCATCAATTACTCATCACACAACTGGGGTTATCTCCACATGGTCTCTCAGCATTGAACTCCAATCATTCGATTGAACTCCAATCATCTGATTCCCTCAAGGCCACATGTTGGCCATCCAGGCCAAGTTCACATTAGCCTCCAGATCTAAAGCCTTGCCTCGTTTCAGCCATCCGATCTTTTGAGCTACCACATGTTAAGCATCCGTAAGCCTGGCTACTGTTCATTATCATCTTCCTTTAGGACTCTGTTTCCCGCCACCCCTCGGCGTCCGTGTCCGAGGTGTCTTGGCCTCTGTCTCTGCTCCGGACTCCTCGACATCCATGCCTTATAACCCGACCTGCTCCCTAGTTTTTCATGTCCCACAGCACCGCCACCCTCACAAGCTGTGCTGATGCTCTACTATGGTCATCGGCCAGTCACCGCCATGCCCTCCCCCTTTGGTTCCCACGCCGCCTGTTGAAACCCCGAAAGGCCACCCCAGTCACCACGCCATGCTAACATCAGCCGTGACATCACCCACACCCACGCCCGTGTGACGCTTCACCTTCTTGGTGAACTCAATCCATCGTAGACCATCTCACTGACACCCAGGGCCCACCAGTCAGTGACAACTGTTACGTGAACCCGTGAGCCAACCAGCTAAGTCAGCGTCCACGCTAGTTGCCACATGTCAGTGCCACGTTAGCTCCCATCGATCTAGTTGCTACGTTACTATGCCACATGTCAATGCCATGTCAACATGGCACGTCGGATGCCAAGTCAGCCCTAGCACCATGTGTCAGTGTCATGTCAGTCCTATCTTGCCACATGTCGGCCACGTGTCCACCATGTCAGTCCTAGCCTGCCGCGTCAGCACAAGACTAGCTATTCCATACACCGGCTTCACATCATAGTAGAATTTCCTATTTTCTAGTATTTTCCTTTATAATAAATATTTTAAGAGCATGTTCTCCTCCGTCCTAACTCCGATTGACCTCATTCTTTCTTCTAAATTCATCTAAAATTGATATCTATCTTTTGGTTATAGTTTTAAAGTTTTTGGAGTTTATTTAAATTTATTTTGTGCCTCATTGTGTTTTCTCTTTCGTTAGATCACGTCTTTGACGGAGCTGAAGTAAGGTTTGAAAATTAAGAGCAATTAACTAAGTAAGATCAAGGCAAGTTGTGTCCTTTGATCATGTTAAACATAGTTTCTATTCTATTCTATTCTATTTATTATTTTATTTTAAATTATTATGCATTGCTATTTTATTGTAGTTGGTAGTTATTTTCAAATTTGATTAATTCCTCACTTGATAAAATGAATACCATGATTCCATTATCACCATTGGATAGAAAATTATTTAGTGATGTAATGCTAGTTGTCACATGGGTTGTACGATTAATATGTTTAGCCATGCTTATAGTCTCGTTAGGGTTCATTATCACATGTGATCAATTAATTAATTTGACTTAATGAGATATTGAATCATGGTTGTAGCCACAGTTATAAAATTTATGTGTCATGCTATTGGTATGTTATTGCTAATGGTTATTCAAACTAGGTTTTCACTTGGGCGAGTGATTGTGCAGTAAAGGGGGAAGTGTGGATTCACTTCGAGGGACGTGGAAGTATCGTCTAGGTAATGTCTAAGGACTTAACTTTATGCACCATTGATCTGAGTCTTACCGTTCAACCATATATCTATTATGGGATAGATCTGGCTAATTAATTTATGATATTTGAATTTACATTTCGGCACTGTGATGAACATGGATGTTAATTTCTATGAAACGCAAGAGAGGTGTGATGTGAAACCCTAGCGAGCAAAATTGTATTGAGGTTGAGCATTATAAAGACCTTATTGTGATTTTGTTTAACGTGAGGATGGTCACATCATATTGATAAAGTTGTGCAATCACTGTAGAGTGTAAAACTATTTGACTAGCTGTGTCCCCGATTATAGACAATATCCCCGATTATAGACGATTGATACTTCGACGATTAAGACTTCGTTTTCCAGTTGATTGCTTGTAGACATGTCGAATGTCAATCATGCTTTTTTTTTTGTTTTCTGCTGCTAGTTTTTAAAACCTTTTAGGCTATTAATTGTAAACTTGGCCATAAGGTCGTACTCTAATAATTATTAATATTTGAGTCTTTTCCTTTTTTAGTCATGCATATGGTCGATATTTCATCTATATTTGCATTGTATGCACTAGTGTGATCTTGGATTAGAGCGGTATACACAGCGGTAGTAGCACAAGAGAATAGTAGAGGGGGAGCTAGCTCTCACCTTAGCTAGGTAGAGCCATGACGGTCAACATCACTGGCTCACAATAGTGGGACTCATGGATGGCCATCGGTGCACCCTTGACAAGCCAGCATGCTCCCCAGCGCATGCGAGCTCCCAAGTCTTGTCACAGCAGCTCAACCGTCGGTCATCATGACCACCACCACATACACCATGCATATAGCAAATCAAAATAAATCAACCATAAAAGAGTGAAGAAATCAAGTAGATTGAGGTTAGCTTGGAGCTGTGCCAGATCCACCCCATCGGCACTGGATCTGGCCAGCGGAGGAGGAGAGAAGGCACAGGGACTACAGGGTTGGGCTGGCATGCAGAGGATTGGGCCGGCATGTAGTGGGCCGACCAGAGGGAGAGGGAGTGGGGTGAGAACAAAAATAGACTGGGACATTAAGAAATTAACTGAGCGCAATTGAAATCATGAGATTAGATGAATCCCGTAAATGCCATGCCTGAAATGGATCTAATTACCATAAGACTTAATAAATACCCATTCACTAGATTTCTTAAACCGTAAGGTTTGCTCTATAATGCAGAGGGCAAGCCGGGGCAGAAAGAGGGAACTGATCTTACCACAGTTGATATCGAGGTATTCTGCACATACAAAGGTAAGCTTACCCATGATCACTTTAATTAGTTATGTTACTTAAGAAAACTAAATTATTTATAGCATATATCATCACATGTTGCATTAAAATGATTTTAAAGAAATGTGAATAAATAAAGAAATAAAAGAGATAAGAGAAAAGAGCAGTTCCAGTTGAAAGGAGCAGTTGAACAGCAAGATATAAATAAAAAGAGGGTAGAGGTTACCCTGGTTAGGAAAAGAAAAGGGCAGGTTGGGGCCTTCTATATATGGTTATAACATAAGGACTAAATAGCTTTACTCGGGCAGGGAGCCATACTTCTAGTGTCAACCATATTGTCATCATGTGATGAGTAGAAAATGCTACATTGCTATGTCATTATTATCTCCACATGGGCTATGTCATTATTATCTCCACATGGGTAAGTAGTATAACTAGGTGGAGAAAATCAGAACTGGTATAGAGCCCAGAAATGATAGATCCAAAGCAAGTAGAGCCAGGACTGGTATAGAACCCAAAAGTAGTGAGCCTATATGCATATATTAGTGTAAGTGGAGTGTTGGGTGAGGGTTAGACCACCCCAACCAACAACTACTTCACAATTAGGAGATGATACAGGGTCGTCCGATCTTCTCGTCGTAGGATTGGATACTCACGTGTAGCCTCTCAAATCGTATCGATCCTCCGTTGCCAATGCAAGAACAAACGCTCTTTAATTCGCAAGATCACACGCGTCGGATTTCACGACCACCAAGCGAAGCCCTACCGCGCTCCCAATTCCCAGCGGAAAGGTTGAACGATCTCGAATTGCAAGAACTACCAAAGTTGCTACTGAATTAATTTGGCTAACCAACTATAAAAAACGTATACAAAATTCTCAAGCCGTCAAAATTATCTAGTCTTCCATTGTCCTCCTCCTTCCGTCCGTCCAAGCATCAACATATATATGGCGGCGGCTTGCATCCTCATACCTCCACGTCTCCCATCATGGGCCTTGGGCCAGTCTTCCGTCATGGGCTCAAGGCCAGCCGACCCTCATCATCCTCCCCCTCTTGAAAAGGAGTCGTCCTCGACTCTGTATCGTTCTTTTTCCATCAATGCTTGCACTTGTCGTTGGATTTCTTTTGTCTCTTCCAGATTGGTGCAATATGGCGGCCGGTTGGGAAGTAGAGCTCCCGGTATCAAGTCAATTTGATGTTCGATTTCTCGTATGGGTGGTAGACCAGTGGGTACCTCCTCCGGAAAGACGTCTTCATAAGCCTGTAACACTTGAGAAACCACGCTGAGTCTGTGTTTAGAAAAGATTGCAGCGCTGCTCATGATGTGATTTTGTTTGCACACTCAACACCGTCGGTGTACACACAAGTATAGGATCAGTCTCGGGGTCACAAACACCATCTCCATTCACCTCCTCCTCTTGTCCTTCCTCGTGTGTGTCACCAAATCTTCCAAAATCAGCAAGGGCCTCACTTTCCTCCTCGTTAGTAGAGTCATATTCACCATTTTTCAATAGCAACATGACTTTGTTATTTGGACAATCCTTTTGCATATGACCTCACCCAAGACATTTAAAGCATTGGATGACACTACTTCTTGTAGAACCCACTGAAGATGAAGGCGAAGGTGCTGAACTCTTCTTAGCAATTGGTGTTGTAACATCCTTCCCGCTTGGTGCAGGCTCCTGTAGGTGCTGAATGGGGCATGTAGGATGATGTTCTTGTTGCTCTCATATCAAGTTGCACTTGTCTCTCAGCCTTGGTCGCTTGATGCACTAATTCTACCATGTTGTTGTAAGGCTGAAATTTGGTGATGCGCTTGATGGAAGGGTGCAAACTAGCAAGAAATCGCGTCATTGTTTGCTCTTATTGCTCATATACATTAGCTCGAATCATGGTCATTTCCATCTCTTTATAGTACTCTTCCACCGTGAGAGCTCCTTGCTTCATTTGCTGTAATTTATCAAATAAATCACGTTTATAATGTTTGGGAACAAACTTTGCTCTCATGTGGTACTTCATCTCTTCCCATATAGTGATGGGAAGCTCGTCGTACTCTATCCTTTGATTTTGAACTTGTTCCCACCATATGAGTGCATAATCAGTGAATTCAAGTCCCGCCATATGAATTTTCTTCTCTTCGGAGTAATTGTGTAGGCGAAACACTTTGTCTACCTTGAGCTCCCAAGTGAGGTAATCCTCAGGATCAGGTGTACCTGAAAATATTGGTATAGTACATTTGAGCTTACCAAACTTCTCCTCATTTGGTCGACCATCGCCGTAGTGGTTACAACGACGGTAACCGTCGTCGTAGTGAAGAAAGTCATCGTCGTGAGGTGCTCCTCTACCACGGCCTCCATGTCCATGGCCCCTCCCCGGACCATGGAAGCCGCCCCCTTCATCTTTCCTAGGTGGGGGTGGACGAACGGCATTTGCCACCACACGGTCTTACCTTGGTTGCGCTTCTTGTCCACCTCGGGCAACGGCCACTCCCTTACCACGTGGAGGAAGGACAGCCTCAAGATGAGCATTTCCTTCTTCTTGTTGTGCCCGAAGTGCTCGCATAACGTTGTTCACAATGTTCCCACGTAACACGTTCATCTGTTGATTGAGCTTAATGCGAAGATCCAGCATATCTGCTTTGAGTTCAGTGCGAAGACCCTGCATATCTGTCTTGAATTGTTCTCCCATTGCAGTAGTGCCAGCTACAAATTCTTGTTGCAATGTACTTCTCATTGCCTAATGTTGAAAGCGAGTCATCGGGGCATTAAGATTAACTTCATGCTCCTCACCATAGTTGTCTTCTCCACCTGACATGATTAGATTGTGCAAAGAAAACACAAAGCAATAACAAATATATGAAGGATTAGTGTAAATCACCCAAATCTCACTCGCTTTCTTGTATAAGTAAAGTTCTCATCTTTCCAAAGTGAATTAAGGCCAATAAGAACTTACACTTGGTAAAAGCTTCAATGGTAACGTGATGATCAAGCGAATATAAGAGTGTTCACAATTGCACAGCAACGGTTATTTAGTGGAGCTTGGTATGGAAGTGTATATCCTACCAATTTGAAATTCTTGATGTTGTAAAGTTAAGTAATAATCCAAGATAAAATATTTTGCCTAAATGCTGATCCAATAGGCTTAAGTGAAGTGTATGAACGCACACGCAAAGATCAATGTGACTTAGTGCAAACAAAGGAATGAGCTAAATGGAGGTAATCTGAAATTGAGGATTAAATAGCTCGTTTTGTACCAAGTACTACGAGAGACGCTAGCCAATTGCAAAAATATGAATGTAAGGGCACAAGATTGCTCAAGAAATTAAAGTACACAATCTAAAAATTATGACTAGAATTGGCTAACCCTAATTCGGCCAAAGCTCACTTTTCTATTTTTTTTCTTTCTGTCTTCTTCTTCTCTTTTTTTTTATTCTTTGCCGTGGCTTTTCTTTAAAACGGCTTGCCTTTTCTCCTCTTTTTTTTGTAGGTGGCCGAACTATGGTTGCTTGAGATGTCTTTACAAGTTCAAATTTCAGCAAGTGTGTAAAATACTCAAGAGCAGCCCTTAATGCAATATTCAACAGCTAGTCTCAATTGATGAAAAAAAATATCAACAAGATTTTTTTGGCGCACTGTAGCTCGACGCGAACGGTATGAAATCCTGAAACTACTGTAGCAGATCGCGCACTGTAGCAAATCCTGAAATTACTGTAGCAGATCACGCACTGTAGCAGTCGCGCGTGACATTGTAGCAATCGCGCGCAGCACTGTAGCAATGCGGCGCGAGTATTGTAGCATATTATTTTTTTGTTTTGCGTTGATACATCGATTAAGCGACGCAAAGAAACACGACAATCAGCATCTAAACAAATTTCTAATGGATTAAAACCTAACAAAACTCACAAAAATAACTGATGCAAAAACTAGGGTTTGGATTTTTTTTTTGGGGTTGATGGACTTTGGGAAAAAATAAATCAATCTGAAACAAGGGTAAAGAATCCTACCGAGGAAACCACGCTCTGATACTAAGATGATACGGGGTCACCCGATCTTCTCGTCGTAGAATTGGATACTCACGTGTAGTCTCTCGAATCATAGTGATCCTCCGTTGCCAATGCAAGAACGAACGCACTTTAATTCGCAAGATCACACGCGCCGGACTTCACGACCATCAAGCGAAGTCCTACCGCGCTCCCAATTCCCAGCGGAAAGGTTGAACGATCTTGAATTGCAAGAACTACCAAAGTTGCTACTGAATTAATTTGGCTAACCAAATATCAAAAACGTATACAAAATTCTCAAGCCATCAAAATTATGTAGTCTTCCATTGTCCTCCTTCTTCTGTCCGTCCAAGCATCAACATATATATGGCGGCGGCTTGCATCCTCATACCTCCACGTCTCCCATCATGGGCCTTGGGCCAGTCTTCCGTCATGGGCTCAAGGTCAGCCGACCCTCATCAGGTGAGGTGTTGGGTGAGAGTAAAAAACCACCCTAGGCTATAGACTATGATTAGTTGGGTGGAGATATAATAACTGATCTAGAGAAAACATTCTGTACTCTGGACTTGACACCACTTCTAAGAAAATGTGGACGACTCAGTTTTAAAGAGCTTAGAGTAGCTATGGGTAAAGTAACATAAGCCTACGCAGTAATAAATAAATTATGAATTCATGCCTGTCTCTTATATTGGAGGCTATGGAGACCATTAAGGGTCTTTCTTCTCACTAGAGTAACTAGTAGTATTTGAAATACTAAAACTTGCAAAATTTTACTTTAATTTAATAATCTATTTCATGAAGAAAGAAGAGATAGAAATGAATTGATGATAAAGAGATGAGTCCTATAGTTGCATATGTTGCTATTAATGCTTATCGAGTACGCTGTACTCATCCTTACTATTAAATTCCCTTGTTACATCCCAGTCCAGCCGGGGAATACCTCGAGTGGGATGTGGGGTATCTAGGTTTTGAGGATGCTGTGTGGAATGAGGGTCATCATATTGAGAATTAGGGCGAGGTGGATTTCCTTATCCGGTAATTGGGATGAGTAGGTGACCTGTAGTGCTTCATCGTCAAGAGATACAATATATAAATAATATGTATCTCCCTTCTGTACCTAGTATTTGTACTAGAGATATAGCCTCTATTTATTGTTCTTCAGTATAACTCTGGTAAAGCTTATTATTATCTAAGACATTTGGTTGAGATAATAGTAATCTGTTGTCTGATGTCAAGTTCTAAAGATAATGAGATAGGGTGTCACAGTAGGGTTGGCAGGTACTACTCCACACATCTATTGTTGGTAGGATTTAATAAATAGTGGAAAATCTCTTGTTTTTGTACTACACCACTAGACTGAATTCACTGTAGTAGCACTATAGCGGTTACTGTAGTGGCACTATCGATTTTACTGTTCATTTATCGGATTTCTAGCTTCTTGATTTGTTGGATTTTCATCTTAAATCTTTATAGCTCTATAGCTATTAGAGTGAGGGATTGGCGAATATTTGGAGAAAAATTTTGAAGGCACTATTCACCTCTCCTCTGTTGCCATACTAGTTCAACAAGTAGTACCAGAGCCCGGTTAGCTCTTCTCATAGATCTTAACCAGTCATAGGAGCCTTGATATCAAACAAGTATTTAACCAAGCCACCCGTTTTTGATGAAGTTGGTTTCTCTTATTAGAAGGCTTGGATGCAATCCTACATGGAGGCCCAAGGGCACACAATTTGGATTATGGTCATGATTCTTTATGTTGTGTCGGCCGATGAACTGGTTACACTAGATGTAGAGGTAAACAATAAGGCTCATAATTTTCTGATTCAAGGGCATAGTTGATATGAGTTTGTGCGAGTCACTCATTTGTGGTATTCTCGTGAGATCTGAAAGATTCTCGTGTCTACCATAAGGGCTCTACCACGATCAAGAAAGCGAGACAGAACCAACTGAATAAAGAATACTCAAAGATCAAGCAAAAACTTAGTGAATCCTTAGATGAGTTGTGGGGAAGATTCAACAAAATTCTTCATGATCTTCATGCTATTAGTTTGATAACACTATCATGAGTGAGTTTACCATGGATAAGCTCCACTCAAGGTTGAAGATGCATAGTCGATGGCTCTTGTGGTTAACCCTTCTCAAAGCAGTTCTTCAAGTTTTTGGATTTTAGCTCTTTTGGATTTTCATTGTTAGCTTTGCACTCTTTGAGTGATGATCAGCTAGAGAAGCTTCTTGAAGATGATCTAACCCTCCTATCCATAAAACTCATGAAAACATATAACAAAGTGAGGAATAAGAGAAGGAGTGGCTTCATCACTTTTTTGAGTATGGTGAGTCGAACCACATTCGGATCAAGTGCCTCAAGCTAAAGGGTAAGGAGGAGAACGACTTCTAAAGGCATCCTCAAGCTCATGACATGAAGTCCAAGAAGCCCAACTACTATAAGTTTGTCAACCAGATCCTTACCGCTCTTGAGAACGTCAACATGAGTGATGTGCACTCAAGAATGGAGGACAACGAGGAATACTCCCATAGCATGTGCTTCATGGATAAGGGTAGCACTGACATCGACTACTTTGACGATGAGCCCTATAGTTGTCGCGACGAGGTATGCCCCTCCTTCAAAGAGATGAAACATGCTCTTGCTATTGTTGAACAAAACTGAAGAAACAAACTAAAATGATTAAGAATCAGAACATTATAATTAACAACTTAAACCTAGAAGTTGTTAGGCTAAAATCATGAATCCTAATGATAATTGTGAATCTTGCATGTGCTTGCATGATTAAATGACTAATCTAAAAGTTGCTCATTTCTCTATTTTTAGTCAATTTAAGGATACTCTCAATAAACTAGAATCTCTCAAATTGAGTAATGATTATGATTGCTTAAATGCTATTGTATTGGATATGATTCCTTTAGATGTTAATCCTTTATCATGCTCAAGCTGTGCTTTTCTTAAATTAAAATTGGATTGTGCTATTGAGGACTTGCTTAAATTTAATCCTGATCATATTTGCTCTCATTATGAGGATAACAAAATTAAAATGAAAGAAATAATTGAAATACTTCTTCATTGCATGACTGAATCATGTGAAAATTGTCCTAGACTCACAATTAAGATTAATGCTCTTAACAAGACACTTAATGAGAAATATAAAATTGAAAACTTCATATCCATGATTGCATCTAAAAAGTTGTTGATTCTATTCTTGTGCATTTTGTACTGAAATTGGGACTAAATGAGATGACATGCATGAGACGTTTAGAGTCAATTATAATAAGCAATTGAATAGGGTTAGAAATTCCTCTTGTGTATCTTGTAAGGTTTTGAAACTAGAGGTAGCCGTCTATAAAAAGAGATATGCTAGTGCAACCAAAACCAATGAGTGTGCCATATATGAGAACTTAGCTCAAGAGAATGACTACATCAAAGAAACAATTAAGGGATTTTCTAGTGGGAATAAGAATCTCAGTATGATATTTGATCAATCTAAGATGAGTGTAAAAAAAGACTCAGGATTTAATTCCCTAGAGTACTCTAGGAAACATCTATCTAAATTTATGAGAGTTGTTAAGAATGATAAGTTTGAGATAAAACCCCTTGAGTTATCCAAGATTATCTTTAGGTCAATAAGTTTTGTCTAAACCCCTTCTAGCAAGTCAGGTGCTTATACCTTAGCAGGTTAGACCTCTTAAAAGGTCAAGTACCATTACACCTTTTGTAAGAAGGATAGCTATATTATTGAATTCTGCTTTCGTAGAGTCAAGGTTGGGAGAAAAAGAGAGGATGCATGCTTTAAGGTCTATTAGAAGAGTTTTCTCACCTGAGTGTCTCTAGAGTTAGGCCTCTTGTCTTTCTTTCTAGGAATAGGTCTAGATTTATAGATGACTACTTTAGCTACTTTGGTGACTCTAGTCAGTGCTTTGGGTTAGGATATCACGAGGGTAGACTACGGGTAACGTCTAGACAGGAGGAGTACCGGCCTTTTGGTAGGCCGATCCAGAGAGGTCTAAGTGGTTCTCGTGTGCATCCTCGTGATTATCTTCCTAACTATTTTATTCTTATTTCTACTACTGTTCCTAGACATCGTATGGCTCAGTAATGGATTTTCAAGTCTTTATTACTAACCTTAGTACTGAGATACAGATATTTTCTGCTTATACCCTATAAGTCTGTCAAGTAAGGAAGAAGGATGTGTGGCTTGTTAACTCTAGGTATTTATGACATATAACCAGAGATTCTCGATGGTTCTTCTCTCTCACTCGTGCATCCCGTAACGAGTTGATCATATTTGATGATGCTTCTACTGGGACTGTGACAGCAAAGTGCAAAATGCAGTTAGCAACAAATTCATGCTCAAGGACGTCGCTCTGGTAAGTAAGCTGAAGTATAATATGCTATATATTTCCCAACTTCTTGATGAGGGTCTAGAAGTGAGATTCAAGAGTGGAGACTGTAGAGTTTTAGATTCCTTAGGTGAGTTTTCCTTTGGGATCTCTAGATTTGAGATAATTTTTAGTGTTGATTTCAATATCTCTTTTATCTTTGCCCATAGGTGTCTTGTGGCTTCTGATTCTTTGAATCTAGTGTTGTGGTATAATAGCCTTAGAATATAGGGTTTGATCATTTTATTAGAGGATTACCTAGGCTTAAGAGCCGTAGAGACTTAGTTTGCATCCTATAGACATGGTAAGATGGTTTCTATTTCTTATCCTTCTCTTACCTTAGTAATGGCTGATGGCTCTCGATAGTTCTTACACTTAGACACAATTGTCCTTTCTAAAGTCTAATTTGTAGAAGGAAAGTGGTGTGTGCTTGTTATTATAGATAACTTCTCTAGATATTCTTGGATATATTTTTTGACTTCTAAGGATAAGACTTTTAATTAATTTAAAAAGTTGGTCCTTAGATTAGTAGTTGGCCCTCTAAGAGCCTTGAGAGTCACTAGGAGTGACAATGGCACAGAATTTAAGAACTCATCTATTGCCACTTTTTGCACTAAGAGAGGATTAGAGCATCAGTTCTCCTCACCTAGAGTCCCCAATAGAATAGAGTTGTAGAGACAAAGAACTGAACCCTTATAGAGATGGTTAGGACCATGCTGGATGAGTGCACCCCTAGGATGTTTTAGGTTGAGGCAATTTCTGCTACTTGATATGTGTCCAATAGGGTTTTCTTGAGATCGTCCATAGGCAAGACTTCTTTTGAGTTTAGATTTGGTTATAGGCCTAGTATATCTCATTTTATGATATTTGGTTGCAAGTGCTTCATTCATAAATATAGCAACTTGGATTAATTTGAACCTAGATATTATCATGACATTTTTCTTAGATATCCTGCTCATTCTTATGGCTTTTGGCGTATTTAATTTGTGCACTAAGAAAATTATTGAGACTTGTGAAGTCACTTTTGATCAGGCTAGTTCTGGTACTAGACTCGACAATATAGGTACATAGGTACACAGCGATCAGGAGAGCATCTTCATCGATGACGACCCTAACTTAGAGGACGAGAACCCAATCCCTCCTATAGTCACTGCTGAGTTGGTTGGAGAACCTTCTTCCACTACTTTAGCTTTAGCATAGTAGCCTCCTTCCACCTTCACCGGCACTTTGAGTGGCTCTGCTCCTACCTGGACAGCGCATGTCGAAGATGCCACTTCTGCACCAAGACCTTCTCTTCATATTTAGCGACACTCCCTCAGGGTCAGATGATTGTGGATCTCAATGAGTGAGTTACTCATTCTAAATTTATCTCTCTAGATTTGCATACATATTTTGCTTTTATTGCATCTTTTGAGTTACCTATACTTTATCTGATTTCTCTTGGGTTAATGTCATGTATGAAGAGCTTGAGAACTTTGAAAGAAATTAAGTCTGGACCTTAGTTGAATCTCTTCCTAATTATAATGTAATTGGTACAAAAATGGATTTTTAAAAATAAGCAAAGTGAGGATGGGATGGTAGTTCACAACAAGGCTAGGCTTGTAGCTCAATGTTTTTCCCTGGTAGAAGGCTTAAACTTTGAAGAGATCTTTATATCTGTAGCTAGCTTAGAAGTTATTCACATATTGCTAGCATTTGCAATATCTAAAGGCTTTAAACTTTTTCAAATAGATATCAAGAGTGCTTTTCTAAATGGTTTTTAAAGAAGAATATGTCTATGTTAAATAACCCTTTGATTTTGAAAATTCCAAGTTCTCAAACCATATGCTTAAGAGCTTGGTATGGATTGAATCAAACCCTTAAAGCTTGGTATTATAAGCTTAAGAGTTTTCTACTTAAAAAATGATTTTAAAATGGTAATGGTAGATAAAACCTTATTCACTCTCAGGTCTGGCAGTGACTTCTTACTTGTTCATATTTATGTGGATGGTATTATATTCAGTAGTTCTTCTCATACTTTGGTATTCAAATTTTCAGATTTTATGAATAGAGAATTCAAAATGAGTATGATGGATGAACTGACTTTCTTTCTTGGTCTTCAAGTTAAGCAACTAAAAGAAAATATCTTCATTCACCGAAGAGAGTACACAAAGGACCTTCTTTGGTGCTTTAACATAGGAAACAATAAGTCAATGTCTGCTTCAATTGCCACTTCAACCGTTGATGTGGGCTAATTTTGGTGGAAGTTTTCGATGATCTGGTAATGGTGGAAGAAGCTAAAATCTAGAATCAGAGTGGGAACGTAAAGGGTAACAAGGAAACTTGTGCTCCTCCTCGTGCGCTTGACGGGGATTTTCACCGGCCAGCGTGAGGTTAAGAGATGCCAGGAAGGAAGGAAAGTTTTCTATTGCTTCCCACCTCACGTTATAGACTCCGTCCATTTTATATGGACTTTGCACAAACCGACTAGGAAACAGACTAGGAAACAAACTCTCAGACGATATTAGTTTTGAGGCCTATGCAACAGTAGCTCCATGCGTTACAGTTTTTCTTTAGTTAGTTACATGGAGCGTGTACTCTTCCAGTTTCCGGGGAACCAATTCCGATTTGCACGCGTACGGTGGTGCTGATACCTGTAGCATTCTAGCTCCGCGGAGTAATCTGCTTGACGCTCTTGCGGATGCTGGCCTGCCAACAGATACATTTGCATTGCATGTGTTACTAGTAGTACTTTCTGGAGAGCAGTGAAATATGTAGGCATTAAATGAACAAATGTTCAGAGGATATGGAACGAGGATAAAAACTGACACTGGCGAAATTTCGAAGGCTTGATTTCCCTCGATGCAACTATGCTGAACCATACAGGATTTGGTAGCCTGACAACCCTTCTGATTATTGGTCGATAATTGGCATTTAATCTGTCGAATTAATACACAAACCGAACATACTTGTATTGGAGATCAACTTGATGTGGATTTCAATTAATGAAATCTTGCTATGTGTTGCAATTTTTCAGCCGAGCTATTTCAGCGGAGCAGATAGCTCGAGACTGACCGAAAAGGGCACGGGCATATGTTCAACGCGACATAGTGTACGTGCCTGGTTTCGGTTGGGCAGTACTTGTCACGGTTGAATGGTTCAAGACGATGCGCTTGCACACTCACCACTCACCGTACTTTGAACAGTTGGGATACAAATTACATACTAGGAAGTGTACCTGAAACCAGTGTATGTATGTTCATGTATGGCATTGTTAGTGTAGATGACAGGGGAGTTAATTTTTATTCTATTACAAGGGAGACATTGTAACATTATGATTTTTAGAGCCCTTTTCAAGCTTTTAAAATAAAATTCACTATTTAAATTTTTCTAAAATTAATACAAGTTTAAAATAATTTTTTATTAATTAAAAGAATTTAATATATATAATAAATATTAATATTTTCTGAAAAAATTTCACTTGGATTCCTTGTGTCTCAAGAAATTTTCTAGAAATTTTCTAGATTTATTTGCTATTTTCTAAAACTTATTTTATTTTCTTCCAATTTCGGAAATTGGAAAATCTCCAAAATCCCAAAACAGCACCGGGTTGAGCCCAACACTGTTCATCTGGCCCAGCCACTTTCCCCACTGCAGTGCAACGCGTCAACCATCCGCCATAGCTGCTCGTCTCTAGCTATCTGATCAAAGCTTACGTTCGAACCGTCCGAACGTTCATACCATCTATACTGTCCCGATCATTTTTGGACAGTCCGATCAGCCGCACCGTTCGCCCAATCCGAACCTGCTTGAACACTGTTCATTTGTGTCGTCTAATCTGGGCCATTCGTTTCCTCGCCGAGCCGCGTGTTGCTCATCCAGCTGTCTTTGCACTGTTCATCGTCTCTGATCAGAACTCCCTTCGTCGCCGCGCTCGTCTTGGTTTTCGTGCTCCAGACAAACTCTACCACTATCTCCATTCGAGATTCCTTGGCGTCCCAATATAAAGCTGCACCACCGCCCTCGTCCCTAGCACCCCACAGTCGAGATCACGCGTGCGCCACCTCCTTCGCAGTTATCGCCTTCGTCTTCGGCCAGCAGCCACCATCATTATCTTCATCGAGCACCGCCGCTCAACTAGTCCATCCTCGCCAATGACCGCTGTCCGCTAGTGAGCCCTGTCACCGCCTCGTCGTCTCACTCCGCTCCGCCCATCGCTCTGTTGCTTGATCCCCGTGCGCTGCCACCTCGCTCGTCGCGCACCTGCAACCCTTCAGCCACCGAAGAACCACCATCCTTTCGCATCCTGCAGCCAACCATCAAGCGACTCATGTCGTCGATCTTCGGATTGTTTGAACCATCCACACCTCCTCAGCCGTTCGATTGATACTGGACCATCCGATCAACGTCATCGTCGAACAGTCCAAACGTATCTGCCTCCTTAGCCATTCAATCATCGGATCGTCCAAACATCGTCGCTTCTTGGTCGTCCTATTGTCGTCATGTTCGGATAGTTCAAACCTCTCTACGCATCTGGACCATCCGATCATTTTTTGGACCATCCGATCATTTCTCGGACCGTCCGATCGCTGTGTCAGTCTACCGAGTCAACCCATGCCGAATCAGCCTAGCCGAGTCATCCCACCTCAATAGCCACCTTAGCTGTAAATCTGATGTGCCGTCATGTGTCAGTGCCATGTCAGCTCCTGAGCCTCTCAAGTGCCACGTCAGCCCTAGCTTGCGCTTGGAGGAGGGCGGCGGGGGCATCGAGAACCAAGGAGCAGTTAGGAGGTGGCGGGAGGTGGAAGATGGCTGCAAATCCAACGGTGGCACCAGAGCCAAGGAAGGAGAGAGGTGGGTGACGGCGGGAGAGGTAGAGTGGAGGACAAGGCCATGTCAGGAGGCAGAGAGTGGTGGTAGCCAGCGGGCCTCATTGGCATCGGAGAGGCATCGCAAGGCGCGGGAAGGGGAGCAACACGTAGGAGAGGGTGTGGGGGTGGCTATGCTGAGAGAGAAGGGTTAGATTAGTGTTAGGGTTGTGACAGGGGATGTATTGGATGTGGTGGATTGATATGGGATGTTGAATCTCCATCGGTCGATTAATAAATCTGAGTGTTATAGGGAAAAAGTAGTCCCATGTTGTATATACATACCTTTTTTGCTTACAGTTATTTTGATCTAACGAAAAGTTAAGGCCCGGTTTGTAACACATAAATTTCATAACAATTCCGAAGAAATTTATCAGTTTCCTGTAGCATTCCTCCATTTCAACCGTACCATTTTTACTTTAATTCTTTTTTATTATTTTTTGAGAGGAGAGTGCAAACTGCAAACTCTTGCTAGATTCAGTTTTAGGAAAACAGAGCAAGGCATAAAAAGGCAGAGGATTAGAGGAAGGCGGGAACACATACATACCCAAAGGGGAGATGTTGTCATGCTGGGGAGGCTCCTGTTCCTTCTGAACCTCGTGATCCTCACCGACCTCTTCGCGCCCTCCTCGCCGTCCTCCGGATCCTCGCAGCCATCATGTTGCCGCCAGTGAGCTCCACGGCTGTGGTCATCACCGAAGTAGGACAGCGACGAGGACGACGAGGACGACGCCGATGACGCCGCTGGTGAACAGCACGAGCCGTCCGGAGGCGCAGCGTCGTGATCATGGCCGTTTTTCTTGCTCGCCACCGCTGCCGTCGCCTTCCTCCAGGAAAAGAGCCCCCCGACGGCGCCCGGCTTCCTCTGGCAAGTCAACGTGCTCCCGGTCCTCCTCAGCGGCCTCGGCGGCTTATTGCCGCCGCCTCCGCCGTAGGGGCCCTGGAGCACGGTCTTGGGGGAGAACGAGTACTCCGCGGTGGCCGCCGCCTGCAGCCGCGGCGGCAGCTTCAGTGGCAAGGGGCGCGCCCTGCCCCCGTCATCGTGATCGCCGCCGGCAGTGGCCGTGGCGCCACCGTCAGCAAGAAGGGAGTTGCTCGCCGTGGCAGCCGGAGCGCTGGCCTCTGTTTCCAGCAGCTTGGGCTTCCCGGGCGCCTCCTCCCAGAGGAACGGCACCGTGACGGGGGGCCGGAGCGGCGGCGTGGGCGGCCCTGACGCGGAGTCGAGGTCCAGTACCTTGCTCGTCCGCGACCGCGCTCGAATGAGGTAGAGTGCGGGCGGCAGAGACGGCGGCTTCTTGTTGTTCGTCATCGTAGCCTCCGTCCCCATCCTCTCACTAGCTAGCAATTGTCACTGTAGGCTCACACAA
Source organism: Melocanna baccifera (assembly GCA_036346265.1). NCBI lineage: Eukaryota > Viridiplantae > Streptophyta > Magnoliopsida > Poales > Poaceae > Melocanna > Melocanna baccifera. The sequence goes on from CM070678.1 coordinate 27,283,824, forward strand.
GCTTTGATTTGAGCATATAGTCTAGTCTCTACAAGACAACCTTATACTCTAGCTCACAATATAAAGCTCAGTCACAGATGATGAATGAAGTGCCAAGATGTGTCAGCGTCTACCAACAGTAAACGGAGTGAAGGAGATGCATGGGGAGAGGGAGCGGGGAGGAGCGTCTAATGGTGTGACCCTGATAAATGGAAGTCGTGACTTGTGCCAGAACACGTAATAGTGGAAGAATCTCAAGCCCTTGTCATCCAGGTTTTTAACTTTTGACTTCTTCAAATATTAAAACAAACGGATAACTTTTAAAGTAAAATTTTCAAATAACTTCTCAAATCTAAAATCGTATATATTATTTATACTAGCATCTCCACCATTCACTACTATTTTAAAAATATAGTTACTATCGACCGGAGTCAAAAAAGCAGACCCTCAATTTCTAGCCAGCCCCGAGCGAGTGGAGTGGACAAGCAAGCCGCGCGCGGACGGAGAAGCCGATGAGGTGACATGCACGCGCGGCGTGCAGACTGTGCAAGTTAGAAGTTTTCAGCGCGACGACAGCGGCCGGCCGACCCAACACCCGAGACGCGCCCCAGCCTACCAGCCTAGCTAGCACGAGTGGTGTATCAAAAGATCATGGCGCGGCGTTGTGGTGGCGTTGTCACCTACGCCAGATGCAGCGCTCCCCACCCATCCATCATCTATGCACGAGACAAACTAACTACCCTCGCTCTCACCACGGGTCATACGCGTTGGTCGCCCCTTCTCCATCGTCCTCGACATCCACGGCCGGTTCGGTTGATCTGGAATATGCGAGCCACGGCAACATCCTCGTGAACACAAGACTGTCAGCCATCTCCACCTGATAGTCTATTCTTTTTTTTATTTTAATTTATGATTTTTAGATTATTTACAAAAGAGATAATACAGAGTAACAAAATTTTACATGTAATTTTAACTGATATAAAAATAAACTCACTCTAATACCTAAGGGTCCATATGGAACGCATAGATTTACAAGAATTTCGTAGGATTTTACAAAAATTTTCATGTTTCAAACAGATCATATAAAACATGGCTCCTTGTCCTCGATAAATCGTTTTGTTGAGCACTCGTTTGTAGTATGCTCCGCCTTGTTAATCACGACACTCGACCACCAAACGTGCTTTGTTCTTCCATAACACCATCACCCCTTCGGAGAATTTTGGTCCAGGATGACGTGCACCGCCCCCGTTTTCCCAGCCTGTCAAAATCTGGCCAGCTTTGCTTTCCTCCGTTTTGATTACCGTGGTTGACTAATTCTTCAGATAAATATTCCTTGCCGTTGCCTGAACGCCTGGCATATGCCCAGTAGTCCGGCGCCGGAACCGGATTCTCTGAAGTCGCGTACGGTGATTTCAGAGTGCAGTCGAATCTGAGCCGTCCGATCGGAAAAGAACGTCCCAGATCGATTTGCTACAGTAAAATGTACTGTAGCTACAGTAAAATTTACTGTAGCTACGATGAAATTTTATTGTAGCATCAATCTGGCCGTTCTTTTTCCGATCGGACGGCTCAGATTCCCGACTGCTCTCTCAAGTCGCCGTACGCGACTTCAGAGAATCCAAAATCTCCGGCGCCATGGTAACCTGGCCCACGTACGTGCATGTCAATTTCAACGGAATGGTCTCGCATAGGGAAATTTCAACGTATATATGATTTAATACTATATTACTTAGCTAAATAAAGAGATGGCAATTTATAATATGGATTCTTTGTTTCTCTTTGAAACATATGACATATAATATTGTGGATGGCATGAGGAGGACTGTTGCTAAACACACACGTATACGCGTGTGTGCGTCTTCGCGCATTTTCACATGAAAAATTGCATGCTTGTGACTTGCGATGAACGACCACGCCGTGTTGTAACGCGTCTCTTACCACATTAAATTCACCTTTCATTTTATTGAATCATGTATTATCTCTCTCTTTTATTCTAATTAAATGTGATTTTAATGTCTAGCTTAATTCGGTTTAATTGAGCTAATGTTATCAGTTACTAGTGACTAATTGTCACGTGTCTTCATAAGGACCTGCAGGCATCCAGGCCTAATCAACCGAATTTCTTCTCCGTTCTTCCTTCTCCCTGCTAGAGAGTTGTATTGTGCTGTTGAGCAGCGGAACCACGCCAGCCTTCCTCCTCGGTGTACACCGAGAAAAAAGGTGAGTGGTATATCTAAATCGTTGCTACAGAGAACACCTACACAGGGCTCCAATGAGGTTTTTGGGCAATGCATATATGTGTGACCACTCACTTCACTGCTTCATCTACGTTCTGCACTGCATTGAGTCTGTGCTGCTTCCTATTCTTCATTAAGACCAACTGTAAGTCGGTTGTATAACCGATCGACTCTATTATATAATGTTCTTGAGCATAATTCAAAGTACAATGTGTTGCTTACTGTTACTATTGATTTATGTATCTCTAGTTATTTATAATATTTGCCTCCTAATAAAATTCAGAATTAAAATATTGTTCATATTTCCAATAATTTAGAAATCTTACCGTGAACTTTGTTGTAAATCAGCAATGGCAGTGCTTTGGGTCCAATGAAACCTGAGAGGTTTTCTGGTCAGAACTTTTGTAATAGTAGATTAGAACCAAGTTTTAACTCATGTCTTTGGGGTTATGGTGGGTTATTCATCCACAATATCCATTTACAATTGACCAATACAAGCAGTTCGAAAATATGAATAATGCTGCTCTTAGCTACATTATGATCATTCTGGCAAATTAGCTCTATGATGTGTATATGGACTGCAAATCCGCTACAGAGTTGTGGAATGCACTAGAGTATATATATGCAAAGGCAGATTGCTGGCCCTACATGTGTGAGTAATTATTTGACTTTAACATTGATGAGTCTAAGTCTATAGCTAGATAAACTCATGACCTCTAGCTATTAATTGGTGGGATTGAGCACTTAGACAGTGTGTTGCCTTCTATGTTTGTGGTTGCTGGTATTATTACCAAACTTTCTACTTCTTCGTGGGATTTTGCTACTAGTTTAAAGCATAAGAGGGAAGAGATTTGTGTCGATGATCTCATTGCTGCCATCGATGTGGAAGAAAAAGTAAGAGCAAAAGATACACCCAACACTTCTAATCATAATAATGCAAATTTCATAGAAAAAACTATTGAAAAGAAGTAAAATCTAACAAACTGAACACGATAACTAGCTATAAGAAGAAGAAAATTGAGAAAAGAGACATGAGAGACATCACCTACTTCATGTCCAGAAAAGAATGTCATATGGCAAAAGACTGTCACTTCTGTAAGAGTAGGGATGGTGAACAGCCAAAGAAGAAGGTTGTCAATGTGATCATAGGCGAGACCTCAACTTTAGGAGGGTATGATAATTCATCGGTTGTTTTTTCAGCATGTCAATGTACTAATTGATGGGTTGATACTAGTGCTAATAGTCACGTATGTAATAATATTTTCTTGCCCTCTTCTTATCAGTGTAATGCCCTGAACGTCTTTTTGGCATCCATGGGATTATTTAGCGAAATCGCGAAGTTTCTTGTTTTTCAGTGAATCGCGGAAGGCAAGAAAAAAATTTGTGAAATTGTCTAAAGTGGAAAAATAATTTAATTAAATAAAAAAAGAGTTTGGGTTGTCTAGAGGGGGCCTAGCCACTTTGGGCTAGCTAGCCCAAAAGGGGCCCAAGCCACCTCCTTTTCTTCCCCCAAACCCTAGCCAAGCCCCCTCCCGCACCTTTGGCCGCCTCCACCCCCCTTGGCCGCCACCCCCTTGCCCCATACGCCCCTCCCTGCTCTCTCTCTCTCCCCCCCCCATGGTTGTCATGGCTGAAAAGAAAGGAAGAAAAAGAAGGAAGAAGAAGAATAGAGGAAGAAGGGAAAGAGAGGAAGGGGAAAAGAAAGAAGAAAAAAGCGGTGATCTTGTGGGATCACCTAGGTATAATTTTCTACCTTAATTCTCCTCTGTTTTAGATTTATTTAGAGGTTTTGGCATGAGGTTAGAGGTGTTCCTATGGGGTAATCAACAGATTAGCGATTAATTATTATCTGCGTGTAGGTTGATTCGAGCAGATCGTTTGTTCGCCTAGATTAGGGCATCAAGATGATTTTTCCTGCAGAAGCAGTTAGCATGAAAGTCGTAGATGATATAAAAACCTAGCTATTGTAATGTTTGTAGAATTTTTGGCCATGGGGTTTGGGCGCAACAGAGATTGGAACTCTACTGTGTAGTAGAGGAGTAGTCAAAGACAAGTTTCTGATCAGGTGCAGTTTCAAAAGGCTAACGAATTTTATGAATTTTCCCACAATAAAAAAAGCCATAGAAAATTATGTAAACTAGCTTCTGTGAAAATTTCATGATTTTTATATCATTATACAGAGGGTGGTGTTCGGTAGAAGCTTGCTAATGGAGGCGGGGTGCCCGATCTTTCGATGATATTGATAACTATCGATTCGACTACAACCGTACGATGACGCTTATGCCTTAGCAATCGTTGAACCAACTCCGAGATGTTATTGACCAAGCTAGAAGCGCGATCAACCTGAACACGAAGTTCAATCCCTGCGAGCAATCGAAGAACTAGCAAGAATAAGATGTAGGTAACTGATATTGCGACTAAGATGGATGGTATTGAAAAATAAAGGTGGGATCCCGAAGGTAGTCTTAACAAGTGGTTGTCTGACACAACTGAAGAACAGAAGTTTGCACAATGGCTAAATCTAAACTCAACGAAATCCTAGTTTTGGAAAAAGTAGGTGGCGGCTCCTTTATAAGGAGATGACCAGGTGTGGCAGCCAGGGAAGTTGGTGCACGTCCCTAGGGTTATAAGGCCAATAGGCCTAAATAGAGGTGGCACAACACCCTTTTTAACTCTGAGTCAGAAATAGATATGGACTCTTTTGATGATTGTGATCGACTTGGATAGAATTTGAAGATAAGATTAGATCCGTTGGAAAGTAGACTTGATAAGCTTTCCATGAAGTCCAAGAACGTCCAAAACGGAGTCCGTATGAAGAAGTTACGTCCGTTTGAAATTGATACTATCGTGACAGTCCGAATCTGATTCCAAAACAAGTTCAAGTCCAACTCTTGCTTGACTCAGCCTCAAAGTAACATGGTGACCTTCATTGTACCTTCCATGCAAGTCCATGACTCCACATGCCTCTCATTCATTCTTTCCCATATTCCTAAGCATAATTAAATCACTTGCATTAGGTAGCGGTCGATTCTCAGTAATATACAAACCTAGAAACGAATTCACCTGATAATTAAGTTGACGAGCACGAACTCGAGTAAGTGGACCATGAACACTTGCTGTGGGTGAATTGTGTGTGTAGACACGGTTGTATCCGTGAGAGGGATGTCCTCATCACTTGTTGGCCAGATCGCCGATATAGAGTCTGTTTTCTGTTTTTTGTGATATTTTACACCCCGTTAACAACAGAATAAAAATAGGATGTCTTCTTGAAAGTTGTAGTCTTCTTTCTATATTTTCCAGAAATATATTGTTTGTTGTGTTTAGCCCACTGGATTAAAAAATACAAAAAACAAGCAGCGCTGCTGTAGTGGGCTGAGCATGGGAACGACGGGTTGAGAGGGAATTGTTAGGTTTTGGGCATAGCGGCTGTTTATATATCAGTTGTGGATGTTATGTTGTGGATTTGTACTAAGTTTTGACCTGTGAATAGGTGTTTTTGCTCCTGATCGTGCTCGTGGCTTCCATCCCTTCGGTAGAGGTAAGTAAATGTAATGGTTATTGCTATAGTTTAACTTGTTAATTTTACTACCTTTACTTTAATTAATTCCTATTAAATCAAGATGCTTTGTTGTGCTACATGCTCCCTTATATTGCAGTCTTTATGGTAGAGTTCTTTATGAATCATATGTTTATGTTCTTGATTAATTGAATGTGGTTTATGTGGTAATACTCTAAATGAAATAAGTGCGGTTTATGAGGTTGTATTCTTTATGAATTAACTGTGGTCTACGTGGTAATATTTTTATGAATCAAATATGGTCTATGTGGCAATATTTCTTAGGAATCAATTGTAGTTTATGGGGATATATTCTTTTTGAATCAATTGTGGTCTATGTGACAGGATTCTTATGAATCGATTGTGGTCTATTGGGGCATATTCTTAATGAATTAATTGTGGATTATGTGATAATATTCTCTATTTCATAACATGCATATCATAACATGTCATGTACATCATGGATGTCACTGCACTTAGCCGCGACCGTACCGGTACAACATCGTATATTACCGTAGTACGATGCACACTCTTACCTTGTTAGGTAAGGGTGCATTGGATCATATACATACGTATGCATTTTCATTGTGGATGGATCTTTTGCATACATAAGCAATTTGTTGTGGATGAATTATATGCATACACATGTAATTTCTTAGATCTTATGTGGAATTGGCTCATGAGAGTCACCTGTGTAAGAGGCTTGTGGTTGTGGAGTGGGGTTTACCCTCTTGTGGTATGGTTGTGGTTGCGGTTGTAGCATGAGGTATTTCTCCTGTGGTAACTGTTGATGGCGGATGTGGTTGTGAAAAATAATAAGGTTAGTGAGAAATATATATTAATACTTTACTGATGTCGATTGTAGTGGTGGTTGCGGTTATGAAGGAGTCAAACGAGGCTTAATTGCTAATATTTTACTGTTGTTGGTAGTAGTTATGGTCGTGGTTGTGAATTAGGCAAACAAGGATTAATTGCTAATGCTTTATTGTTGTTGGTAGTAATTGTGGTTGTGGATATCAATGCTGCCATTGAGAAATTAATTGTTGGTGCTTAATCAACGGTAGTTTAATTAACTTGATAAACAGTTTGCTTGCTAAGATTTTATCTCACTCTTATTTTCCCCCTTCAAGGTGATCCTTGAGCATGCATGGGAAGAGCAGAGCGGCACGACACTTTCACATATCACTTCATGAATTTTTGCTGTAATAATTTAGAGAAGTCTTTAGTCATTTTCTATCTCCTTGTTGAGCACTATTAATTAATAATGCTAGAATGTGGTTGTCTTTAATTATTTATAATCTTAGCGGTTGAACCTTTGAAATATCTTCCATTACTTGTGGTATTGTTATGCTTCTGCGTAGTTTTCATTATCTAAGGAAAATGCTGCCGAAACTTTCTTATATCCTGGCTAGTCGTGGTGTAGTTTAGTACCATTCTAGGGTAATGTGGTCCTGGGGTGTTACAATCAGGCTACAAAGGCTTCCTCCATCCTAATGAGAAATGGGTCGTATACTTCTGTTCTTGGTGTTGCCACAGTGAAACTGAAGCTTATTTCAAGGAAGATTGTCCACTTGAAAAACATGCAGCATGTTTGAACAATAAACAATAACCTCATTAGTGGTTCTCTCCTATGCAAGGATGATTATAAGCTAGTGTGTGAGCCAAATAAAGTTGTAATATTTGAGTTTGGAAATTTTATTAGTAAATACTATAAAATTCTGTAATACTTAATATTCAAATTAAGATTTTATTCTAATTACGGCCATTCTAGCTAAGGCCTCCTACAGTCGTATACTCTGATACCAACCCTGTCGGACCCGGATTTTATCAATCAAAATCCTCTATGATCTTGCTGCACTATTCTCTGGATCAGTAGATAGTGCTCACAGGTACATAACTGGATCATTTCATACACGTACAAACTTATTACAATACCTGGATTAAGGTAGTTCCTTACATAAGGCCATCAGACCAATCATGACATTCAAAGGTGGCAGGAAAACAGAAAGTAAAGGAAGGCGCTTTTCCCTACAGGCAGCGACTAGGGATAGCCCAAGAGGATCCAACATTTGGTCGGCTTGACTAATGTGGAAATCCCTTGCTTTCTAGAATGGTCTACTGGACTGTGAGGGGGTCGGAAGTGCTATTAACTAATACTAGTTATTGTCGTTATCTCCTTCATCGTGTCCCTGTTCTTCATAATACTCGTAGTAGCCTTGTTGCTCACCTTCTGGGGAAAAGAGGGAGAGCGAGGGTGAGCACTTGCAACCATACTCCGCAAGCCAACACACAAAATGCAAAATTATAGAATGCATGGCTCTTCAATAGATGGCTTGGGTTCCTTTTAGTTGCGAAAAGCGATGTTTTCAAATATTCTTAAGTAACAAAGCCTATGACTTAGCAGATTTTGGTAAACCAGAGTAGCATTCAAATGTGCAATAGATATACTGTAGACAGTTCCATGCACCGATTACATGGCTCTATCCACCAATACTAGTTTTTGATTATTGGGCTACATCCACCCTAATTAATCATCGCTAGAGTACATCCCTCCAGGTAAAATCAAAAGTGAAGTACTTCCCTCCACTTAGTTTTATTCCCACCCAATTAAAAGTTTTTAGAAATAGAACTAACTCAAGGAAGTTCCCATGTCCGCCCTTGATCGTGGGCACGGCTATTCAAATAGTTTATACTCTGCAGAGACTGTACATCTTTACCCACAAGAGACAATTCAGTTGTTTTATTTCCACATGTTTCCTTAGATATACGGATCAAAAGGATCGTCACATGACTTTTACAATGCATCTAGTAAAAGGGACACACTCGCTAAGGTTTCGTCTGTGAGATAGCTATGTTGCTTCACCCAGACCCCCTCTTGCGCTACACGGCAGCTTAAACCAGCGACACGACCCATATCCACGACGGCTTAAACCAGCACCACGACCCGTGGGTCGCTCCGAAGTGCTTACCCTTACTGGCAATGCAAATTATTTGGTCATGCCTACACTTTGCCAGCTTGAGATTTGTACTATTGTACATGGAGAGGTCAACACAGGATTAAGTCCTTAATTTATCCAGGCGGTGCATACCACAACCACAAGTTCTTGTGTTATATCCACACCATCCTCTCTTACCATCCGCCCAGATGAAGAAGCATATTTTTAGGGTTTTGAGAAGTATAAGATAAGCTTGCACCAAAACTATCAATCATGTACATCCCATGATTGCCCAAAAACTGAATCTTGTATTTTTGAGAAGAGATGATTAGGACAGTCTAGTGTCCTGAGATTTTTAAATTTGGACTTGCTGAGCAGTTTATATAGTTTATTTTGAGAAATAAGTAATATTAACAATAGCTAGGGTGACAATGGTAAATGGGTAAAATTTCAACAAGGGAGGTGTAGTATTGTCGTAGTAACAACTTGGGTATTTAACTAATGAAAGAATAGTAAACTAGTGTACATGAAATAACGCATGCAAGTTGAATATTTTTAAACAACATAAGCAATAAAAATTTGGGATTCAATATGATCAAAACGTTGACTCGCCTGGATCGGAGGTATGGAAGTCCTGAGGATTTGGTGTGGCATCGAAATGTTGCTTAGCGGTGTCCTCGTAATCCATCCGAGCGGAAGTACCGGAAAGTAAACAATAGGCAAGAAGATAATAAATACCAAAATAAGAAATCAAATGAACACCACATTGAACAAAACTTGAACTAACAGAAAGATCTTGAATTTAGAAAATTTTAGAAACAAGTTTCACTCAAATCGGAGTTCCGGTAAGAGAATACAAGCTCTCCAAAGTTTATTTTCATGAAAAATCCCAAAAATAAAAGAGAGAGAGAGTTCTCTCTCTGACATGTGGGTCCAACAAGTTTTATTAAATTTTATTTAAAATCTTGGATTTTTCAAGGGATGAGAGTATGACATGTGGGGCCCACGGATTAATTTAATATTGGAAATTCAAATAAATGGCAACGACTGACATGTGGGTCCTAGGCACATTTAACCGTACAGTGGGGTCACCTGTCAGTGAAACAAAGTATTAAATCCAGTTTAAACATTTTATTAATGGAGGTGGGGCCCAGGTGTTAGTGGTACGTAACAGTTAAACCGTTACGGGCCCACCTGCCAGCGAAACAATTAACGTTTATTAATTACAGTCATTAGCAATTAATAGTGGATCCGGTCATTAATTATGTTGGAATGGGGGGTGCCTCGGCCGAGCGGCGACGCGGTCTGCCGGCGGTGAGGGAAGGCCTAGCCGCGCGTTAGAGTTCCGAAAATGGACTCACGGGGCTCGGGCGCGACTCCAGCCGAAGTGGCGCGGCCTCATTGGTCTTGGGCATTCGTCGGCGGCGAGCTGGGTGGTGGTGAAGACAGGGCAAAAAGGGGCGACAGCGAGAACAGTGACGATAGCTCAATTAGAGGTTAGGGGAGCATCATGGGAACGATAGAAGCTCACCGGAGGGGGTAGCTGAGCTCAAGGTGGCTTGGGTTGTGCTCGCGTCGGCAACGGTCGGTGGTGGGAGAAGGCGATCGATGCCGCAGAAGATGGGCCGAGGAAACCCCAAATTGGTGCCAGGTTCGGGTTCAGCAAGCTGGGATGAAGCTCTGGCTGGACGGAATTGAGCTAAGGAGGTAGGAGTTGACGGCGATGAAAGTTTGCCAGAGTTGGGGAAGAAGAACGGGCCGACAAGCTGCAAGAGAGGAGAGCTCGATTAGACCTCCCAGATGCTTCAGAGGGGTCGAAGAAGTGAATTAACAAGGTCGGAGAGACTTGCGGGGGTCCGTGGATGGCCGGCATCGGAGATGACCGAAGGGCTTCAAGCGGTGGCGCGAAAATGCAAGATTACACGCTGAGGAGTGGGGGGAAAAGAGAGAATAGGGGTTGGGTGAGCTGAATTAGGGGAGTTGCCGCGGATTTTATAGCACAATGGGGAGTAGGGAGCGTTGGTGCCATTCAAGGGCATTGACGATGGGCTAGCGCGCTCGATTGCTCTACGCAGGCTAGGCGAGGGAGGAGCGGGGGCAGTGACGCGCGTGCGATGTCAAGGGCTTCAATGCGCCACAATGAAGCACAGGGGATCACTGATGCTGAGGCGACGGGCAATCGTACAGTGGCGCGGCGGCATAGCCACGGGGCCGAGCTAGGGTGAGGAGGAGGTAAGGCTGACGCAGCTGGAGCAAATGTGTGCATGGCTCGAGGCACATCATTGATGGCGAGGGCGCAGACGCGACGGAGGGGACTCGGGACTTGACGGGCGTCGGTGACGGGGGTACGGCAAGGGACTCTGGGCGGTGAAGCTAGTGGGGGAGAGGAGCATCTAGCTTGGCGGAGGGGGGTACAGGGCAGCTGCGGCGAAGCCACGGTGAAGGGCTCGCGCCAGAGTAGGGGAGGAGGGGAGCAATGACGGAGGCGGAGTCAGCGGCGGACGCGTGGGGAGGGAAACTAGGGACGCGGCGCCGAGCAGTTTGCCTACAAAGAGAGGAAGCGAGGGGGGAAAGAAGGAGGAGGGGAGGTGGGTGGGCCGGCTGGGCCGTTGGGCCGGCTGGGCCTGCTCGGGGTGGGGTTTTCTTTTTCGTTCTTTTCCATTTTCTTTTTGGATTTTTGCAAGGAGAAAATATAATTTTAGGTAAACTCAAAATCCATTAACCTCTAAATAAAATTATGAAGATAACGAAATTTTCACAACTGAAAACTTCACATTGAGCAAAGCAGGAAGAAATTAAAATGAAACGAAAAATGGGATGTCACAAGGTTACACCCAGAAAGTGGAAGAATATTTCTTTGATATATATTCTCTTGTTGGCAGACTAACCACCATCAGAGTGCTCCTTGTTTTAACATCTTTCTATGGTCTACATGTCCCATAAATGAACGTGAAGACAGTTTTCCTTAAAGAAGAGTTGGAGGAAGAAATATATATGGATCAACCAGATGGTCTTGTAATTTCTAGACATAAAAATAAGATATACGGATTATTTAAATCCTTGTATGGCCTAAAGCAAACACCGAAAGAATGGCGTGAGAAGTTTTATAAAACTTTGACATTCGCTAGCTTTGCTATGAATGAAGCTGATAAATGTGTATATTACCATTATGGTGGGGGGTCAAAGAATGATATTGTGTTTGTATATAGATGACATACTTATTTTTGAGACAAATACTATTGTAATTAACAAAGTCAAATCTTTTTTATCTCAGTGCTTTGATATGAAAGACTTGGGAGATGCAGATATCATTCTGAATATTAAGTTGATCAAAAGCGAGGATGGGATTACTTTGAAACAATCACATTATGCTAAGAAAATCTTGAGTCATTTTAGCTATCAGAATTATAAAATTTCTCCAATGACTTATGATGCCATCATTAAGCTGCGAAATATTTAGGGTCTAGGAAAAGATCAATTGAGATATTCATAAATTATTGAGTCACTTATATATTTAGTTGGTGCCATAAGACTTCATATTTCATTTTCTATAACAAATTAAGTCAGTTTACATCTAATCTAGGAGATGATCACTAGGAAACACTTGAGAGAGTATTGTGTTACTTGAGAGGCATAATATATTTTAGAATTCCTTATACTAGATACCCTTCTGTATTAGAAGGATACAATGCTTCCAATGGGATCTCTAATGTGGATGAGATCAAATCTACAAGTGATTATGTATTGGACTTGCCATTGGTTGAGAACCAATACCGGTAATCCTGATGTACTGCGATAATCAAATAGTGTTAGCTAAAGTTATGAGTACTAAGGATAATATGAAATCCTCTAGATATTTGAAATGTAGACTTAAATCTATAAGAAAATTAAGGAACTCCAAAGTGATTGATGTGAATTTTATTCACACTGAGAAAAATATAGCAGCCCTTTTACAAAGGGGCTACCACAGAAAGTGATTTTTGTTGCATCTATGGACATGCAAATTAGGCCCATTTGAGTTACATCATAATGGCAACGCATGCCTTTTTGATCAGAGATCCAGTTAAAGCATCTAGACCTCTAAAAATAGTTTTGGTAATAAATGATAACTATGCTTAAGAGACTAATGTGTTTGTTAATACGATCAAAATGATTAGTCCAGTCCCAGATTTAGATGTTATCATGGAAAAAAGCATGCAAGGATGACTAAAAATTGATATGGCTCAAGGCAAAGGTCGTCTAAGGGAGATAAACTAATGTCATCCTAAACTAAGCAAACACTTAAGCAAAAGGCTAACAAAAGAAGCATCGAATTACTTTAATAAATACCCTTGACATGACTGCAACATAATGCTAGAAGTAAAACTACAACCTACATCACACACAATTGCAAATAAACAGCAAAACGTTCTACTCGTTGCTAAAACTATAATAGGGTTCTAATCTAATGGCTTCTAATCTTCACGGAAATCTTCAATCTTGTCTTGAAATATTTTGGGTGCATCTTTGATCAAAAACTTCACAGCAAAGTTCAAAGAATTTCATACCAACCTTCACTTTGATTATAGAAAACTCAAGATATCTATGGATATTATGGGAATAAGAAGTCAATTTAAGATTATGAAAACAATATTCCAAGAAGGCAAAGAGTAAGAATCCTAAGGATGGGGAAAGAATAGAAAAATTACTAAATATCTAATTTGGTTGGTTTGCTTTAGAAAATATATTTTGAATTTTTTTTCTAAATTTACCTTTCCAACTAGGGCTTAATCCTACAGTCGATATAGCTCTGATACTACCTCTGTCGTGATACGAATATGTAAATCCAAACTCCCTATATATTCTGCACTAGTCCAAGATCATGCTAGTGCACACAGAGAGACATAGATGAAATATCAACCACATCATGATTAACTAAGAAAGAGGCTTAAATATTAATTATCAGAGTTGCGACTTTAAAGCCAAGCTTACAAATAATATTCTGAAGGGCTTAAGAAACTAGCAGCGAAAGATAACGAAAAATGAAGTGGCCATTCGACATACTCACAGACAATCGATTGGGAAACGAGACATTAATATGCGAAGTTGTCGAAGTATCCTCCATCACGTACCTCCAGTTGATATGACTCTTCTTCTTCAACTGAGCAAGTGTGAATATAGCTGTGAGTACATAGAATACTTAGCAAGTCATTTATAACAAGATGCAATATAATTATGTAAGACTTACCAAATGATAGCTGAATGATTACTTTACAGAAAACAACAATTTAAAGTAAATAAAATAATTAGATTGAAAGCAAATTTTAAAACAAGTAATAGGTAGATATTCAAAAGGAATTGACTTCACCACCAGTAAACTAACCATTCACTTTCCCAATTTAACCTATCCAAGATATCATAAAATCTCTACCCATGGTGTGAAGTCACTAAGTATTGTCCATAACCAGGAATATGGCTATTCAAATAGTTTTATAATATGTAGAGATTGTACAATTTTATCTACAAGACATGATCATCTTATAGTGGCACTAGAGCAACACGCTTTCTTTGCTATATTGATCAAGAAGATCACAATAAAGCCTTTACAATACTCAATCTCAAACTATTTTTACTAAAATTTCACTGCTGAGTAGGCTAACCACCTAGTCATAAAAGCACCTTCTTACACCAACATAACATCTCAATGACAAAATTAAGGCTGAAACTTTACAAACTAATTAGCCAAGTCCATTCTATACTGGACATGTGATTATACGATAAGGCTTAAATCAATAACACACAAAGTTAAGTCCTTGGACTTTACCCAGGCGAGACATCCACATTCCAAAAAGTGCTAGCCATACTTCCCCTTTATTGCACGATCACTCACCCATGTGACAACCATTTTATATAACCAACACTAATGACACTACCCATGTTATGGTACTCAAATTTTATAACTATGGCTGACTACCATGATTCAACATCTCATTAAGTTAATATTAATTAATTAATATGTGATGACGAGTCCAACGTATTACAAGCATGGCTAAGCATACTAACCGAACAACTCATCTGATAACTAGTATTGTATCACTAGATAAATACCCATCCTATGGTGATAATGGAATCCTGGCATTCAAAATATCAAGGTGAAATTAATCAAACTGGACAGTAGCTACCAGGTACAAAGGTTTGTAATAAAATTGCAATACAAAATTATAAAAATAGATTTAAAAACAATGGCTTCAACATGAGTAAAGGTCATAACTTGCCTTGGCCTTACTCAGGTATCGACTCTTGATCTTCTGGTCCTACTCCTTCGAAGATGTTATCTAACGTGAGAGAAAATGAACAAAACACAAATGAATTCAAACAAAATTGAAATGAGCTCCAAAAATTATAAAATTAGAACGAAAAGATAGAGCCCAATTTTAGATGAATTTTGGTAGAAGAATCGGGTCATTCGAAGCTAGGATAGAGAAGAACGACCTCTCAAAAGATTTTCTAGAAAATAAATTCCTAAAAATTAAGAAAAACTACTGTGCTGTGGACCTAGTCTATGGAATAGTGTAGTCTATCGTGAACCCAGTGCATGGAACTGTGGACGTGCAGATGTGGTGGTTGACTAAGCATTAGCGCTGGCGTGGTAGTGACACGTGGCATTGACGTGTAAGGATAATGTGGCATGCTGAGGCGGCTCTATGTGCTAATGTGGCAGATATGTGGCCGACACGTGGCTCCTAGGGCTGACATGGCATCTGACATGGATGCATGCATGGATTGGCTCATGGGTCTACAAAACAGTAGCAAATGACAAGTGGGACCGATGTGTCAACGACTTGGCTCATATAGACTAGGTTCACAGAGAAGTTGAAGAGATGCCGTTATGTGGTGACATCAGTGTTGACATCAGCAATGATGTTGGCACGACGCTCGAGGAAAGGCGTCCCTTCGGTGACTGAAACGACGCACGGTGAATGTGGTGGAGCGGCTAATAGCAAAGAGGATAGGCAGCGAAGAGGGACACTAACCAGTGGCAAGGCTCGATGGCTAAGGCGAAGAGGTGATAGAGCTCGAAGAAGACACCAATGGTGCACCGGTGAGGACAATGGCAAAACTTGGCGAGGACAACGTGACTTCAAAGTGGCTCAGGGGTGAGAAAAATGAGGGCAGCTCGGACTATTATGGCGCGGATGCCGAGGAGTCCAAGGGTTGCACGGACGACAAGACCAAGGCAACGGAGACTCGAACACCAAGAGTCTGGATCGAAGACAGGTGCAAACACCAAGGCAAAGTCCGGCTCGGGCACGGCTCGGAGACGAAGTCCTGACACATGGACGGCTCGGATGCGCACTCGCAACAAAGCCGATGGCTGACATGTGGCACATGGGCGGGCAAGCTGGGCCGACACGTAGGCTAGATTGGGTTGGAGGGAGAGATGGGCCGAACCTTTGGGTTTTGGCCCAAATGGCTTTTTGGTAATTTAGAGATTTTCTAATTTCAAAATTCACATAAATTCAATATTGCTCTAGAAAATAGCAAATAAATTCAAAAAATCCTAAAAAAATTCCTTGCATCACAGGGAATCCAAATGAAACAAATATAAGGTTAATTGAAGTTTAACTTAGTCATAATAAATCTTTTAAATTTCTAAAAATTCAAATTAACCTTTAGTTATTTTCAGAAAAAAAATCCAAATAGTGAATTTTATTTTAAAAACATCGAAAAAGTAATAAAAATAGGATGTTACAAATCTCTCCCCTTAAACGGTATCTTCAACACAAGATTTAGGCTCACTAAGATAATATGTTTGGAAACTTCGCTTTGAGGTTTTACTCGTTCTCCCAGGTTGCTTTCTCCTCTGAATGATTACTCCACTAAATTTTGCAAAAATGAATGACCTTGCTCCTGGTCACACGTTCTTATACTTCCAAAATTCTGACAGGGTGCTCATTGTAAGTCAGATCCTCCTGAAGATCAATGGCTTCCACTGGCACTGTCTTTTCTGGCACTCGCAAACACTTTTTTAATTAAGACACATGAAAGACATCATGTATCCTACTAAAGATGTAAGTAATTACAGCTGATAAGGAACATCTCCTTTAAACTTCAAAACCTTGAATAGTCCCACATATCTTGGCATAAGATTCCCTTTCATGTAAAATATCTTGACTCTTTTGAATGGCGTAATCTTAAGATACACATAATCATCTGGCTCAAAACTCAACTCTCGACAAGGAGTATCTGCATAACATTCTATCTAGCCTGAGCAGTTCTCAATCTTTCCTAAATTAATTGAACTTTTTCCAAAGCTTCTCTTAAACATTCTGAAACAAAAACTTTACCTTACCCAGTCTCCTTCCAGTTGAGATGGGTTATGCATTTTCTGCCATACAAAGCTTCAAACGATGATATTTGCATACTAGTCTGATAACTCTTGTTGTAGAAAAACTCCACGGAAGGTAAACATCTATCCCACTTAGCTCCATGTTCTAACACACAAGCTCTTAGCATATCCTCAAGAATCTGATTCACACACTCAATTTATCCATTGATTTAAGGATGATACGCTGTATTAAAATTTAGATAAGTACCCATGACTTCATGAAAACTTCTCCAAAATCATGATGTAAAGTCAATCCATGATCTGACACTATCTTTTTAGGTATACCATGGAGACTTACGATTCTTGACACATATAGATATGCCAACTTATCGCCTACAAAAGTATGAAATGAGAAACTTTTGTCAAATAATCCCCAATTACCCAGATTGAGTCAAATGCTTCATTTGTCTTAAGCAAACCTGTAACAAAGTCTATACCTTCTTCTTCCCACTTCCACATGGGAATCCTCAATGGTTGCAACAAATCTGTTAGTCTCTGATATTCAGTTTTAACTCTCTAGCACACATCACAAAGCATAACATACTCTTGCTATTTCTCACTTTATTCTAGGCCATCAATACTTGTTCTTAATATCCAGATACATCTTAGTAGTGTCCGGATAAATCAAATATAAAGACTCATGAGATTCATTGAGTAACAACTCATTTAGTTCCTTTTTTGCTTGATACACACAAACGCTTTTTAAACTACAAGGTATCTTGATCATCCTTCATAAAACCTAAAGCTTTACCTTTTCGTAGGATATTCTTGATACGCTGAACACTTTCATCACCAGCTTGTCGCTTGGCAAATATGAGCATCCAAAGTTAGTTGTAGCTCTATTGTTGCTAGGAATCATTCTTCAACTAACACCAAACTAAGTTTCTAAAATTGCTTATGTAACCATGGTTGACTTTTCTTGATGATCATAGTATTGCAATAATTCTTTCTGCTCAATGCATCTGTTGCCACAATGGCCTTTCCTACGTGATAATGTATCCTAATATTATAATCATTTATTAACTACAACCATCTTCTTTACCTAAGATTAAGATCAATCTGAGTGAAAATATACTTTATACTCTTATGATCTATATAGATCTCACAATAATTACCCATGAGATAATAACGCTAAATTTTCAAAGCATGCACAATGGCTGCCAACTCCAGATCATGCATAGGATAGTTTTATTCATGAGGTCTCAGTTGACATCAAGCATAGTTTACCACTTTTCTATCTTGCATCAACACACATCCCAAATCTTTACGGGAACCATCACAATGAATCTCAAAATCCGTGTTAATACCTGGCAACACTAATATGAATGGGTGTAGTGGTCAAGCATTCCTTTAATTTCTACAAACCCTTTTCACATTCTAGCGTCCAAATAAACTTCTTTTCTTTCTTCAACAACTACATGAGTAGCCTTGCTATATTGAAAAACCCTTCAATGAAGCGACGATAATACACTGTCATACTAAGAAAACTCCTGACTTGTGACACTAAAATAGGTGACTTCCAGCTAAACACATCCTACTCCTAACTTGCGACACTAAATAGGTGACTTCCAGTTAAACACATCCTTAACTTTTTTGGGTTTAACTGCAACACCTCCTACTGACATGACAAAGTCTAACAAAGCAACATTCTTTGTCTAGAACTCACATTTACTAAACTTAGCATAAAGCTTATGCTCTCTGAGTTTCTGCAATACTAATCTCAAATGCTCCTTGTATTCTTTCTCATCCTTAGAGTAAATTAGAATGTCATCGATGAACACAATGACCAACTTGTCCAAATACTCCATAAATACCTTATTCATCAAATGCATAAAATAGGATGGGGTATTAGTTAAACCAAAAGATATCACTATCAACTTATACAATCCATAGCGAGTAGAGAATGCTATCTTGGGAATGTCCTCTTAACAAATTATTAATTCATGATATATTGATCTCAAATCAATTTTGAAAAACACTCCAGCTCATTTAAGCTGATCAAACAAATCATCGATTCTGAGTAATCGATCATAAGGAATAGCAAATAAATCTGAAAAAATACTATAAAATTCAAAAAAATTCCTTGCATCACAAGGAATCCAAATAAAACAAATTTGAGGTTAATTTAAGTTTAACTTAGTCACATTAAATCTTTTAAATTTCTAAAAAAATTAAATTAAGCTTTAGTTAATTCCAGAAAAAATCCAAATGGTGAATTTTATTTTAAAAACTTCAAAAAGGCACTGAAAAATAGGATGTTACATCATGGCTAGTAGTTGAATATAATCTTGTGTCACATTGATCAATCGTACCGTATGCATGTTTTTGGATTCAATTTGTTAGCCCTCTCTGAATTTTCGTTGAAAACCAATATGATCATCATTGTAACTACGATAGTACCGCTGCCTCAATACTACCAGGTATTACATGACGATGAGTTATTTCTAGAGAGATGATATTTTAGACTTCAACTGAAATGGTACTACCGCTATTCTTGACCGGTAGTACCACAACGAGATGACCACATTACATGACTAGTCATGACCACTTTTTAGTTGGCAGTAGTTATTTTTTAGATAGGTCCTTTTTGGGGATATTATCTCCTCTATGGAAAACGGTATTACCACAGCTTAAGTGTGGTACTATCGTAGTATCGATTTGATCGAGGCATGTGATTGTGGTACTACTAATTTTTGGATTATCAGCTAGTTTTGGTGAATTTAATGAGTAGTAAGTAGCTGTTGAACAGTGAGTGCAATAGTACCACTCCACCTGATTTTTGGGGATTTTGTCCCCAACAGTCACCCTGGTTGGTGGAGGCTATAAATGCCTCCCCATCTGCAGCAAGGGCACTCTCTTGGACTCCAATAGAATACTCTTGAGCCCTTGCATCCCTCTCTTCAACTCTAGTGCATTAGTTTCATATTTTGATGTTGTTAAGAGCATTCAAGTGCATTGTGTTATTTTATTTATCTTTGTTGCACTAAGACCTTCAAGGAAGCGACATTGGCTTATTACTCTTAGTGGTTGCCAACACTTAGATGACTTAGAGGAGTTGGCCAATGATCTCTTTCAAGAAGCTTGTGAAGAGACTAGATGTGGTTGTGAAGGTTGAAGCTTACCTCTCAGAAAGGAAAAGAGCTGCCCTAGTGGATTGAGGAAAGACTCAAGTTGCGTAAGGAGCCGACTTGATTAATTCAAGCTCTCTCATGTGGATTACAGAGGACCGAAAAGTCTTCAAGGTCACAAAAAATTCTTATGTTCATCATGTGGTTTAATTCTCTTGCTCGTTATTTTTCATATTTACATTTCTAGTGATTAATTGCTTGACTTGTTTAGCTAGAATTGTATCTTACCAACTTAGCTTAATTGGTGCCATAGTGAGACTTAGAACTTTTAGGCTTTAAATTATGACAAATGAATTTTAGTTCATACTTCCTTAAAAACTGCAATTTAGCCAGAAAATTTTAAAATTGTCCTATTGACCCCTCCTCCCTAGTCAGTTATCTTTGATGCTACAAGTTGTATCAATGATTGGTCTCTCTTTGTTAGGATTTACCACCTAGAGAGTAAGGATGGCTAATAAGGATATCTCCCTAGGAAAGGCACTTCCATTTTATAGCTTTAATTATGCTTAAGAAAAAATTTGCATGACAACATATTTAAAGGCCATGAGTCCTAGTATATGGAGAGTAGTAAGCGAAGGTTTTGTTATGGCTCTTGATCCTACAAACCCCATGGATCTTGAGAAACAAAACTCTCACCTCAATACTCAAGCAATGAATGGTCTCTTTGGAGCTTTGAATGCTGATGAATTTAATCAGGTGAGCAATTTTAAAACTGCTCATGAGATTTGGTCTATGCTCTCAAAAATTCATGAGGACACATCCATAGTTAAAGAGGCCAAATAGTATAGACTACGGATTACGTATGAGACATTCACAATGTTGCCATATGAAAACATCAACGAGATATACCAAGGATAAACAACATCGTGAATGAACCCAAGGGCCTAAGCACCACTCTAACCAATATTGATGTTGTTAGGAAAATGCTTAGAGCTTTGCTAGAGAAATATGTGATGTTAGTGACTCTATTTCTCAACTCATCAGGGTTGCCTAGAATGACCATAATCAATCTTTTGGGCAATTTTATCACAAATGAGTTCTACAAGAAGGACAAGGAGGAGCTATTGGAGTAATCATACTCCAAGAATAAGATTACTGCTTTCAAGCCAAAAGAGAAATAAAGTGATGAGGAGGATGGTAATGAGGATGACTTCCAAGAGGAGATAGCTCTCCTTGTGAGGAGAATAAGGAGATTCATGAAGAGAAGTTCAAACTGAAGTGCTAGCTATGACAAGAGCAAGAAGATGTGATTCTTTAGCAACAAACACTATACCAACATATGTTTCTATGAGTGTGATGAGTGATGTAAATAATGTGGAATAAGCATATATTTAGATTTAATCCCACCATAATTAAGCATTATAAAAGCACATAACCAGAAGTATGTAAATGACATAAATTGCATATAAATATGTAAAACTACTATGCCATTTATATCAGAGCATAATTTCAACATATGAAATAATATTATTTTCAAAATAAGCATGTAAAGCATTCTCAGGTACCTAGTAAAACTAAAACTAGCATAAAGCTCAAGTTTTAGATTCACAATTGGTCTCAGAGCAGACTTGTTCAAGAATTTGATCTTGGCCCTCTCAATGCTTTTGTCGATACTCTTCATTAATGATCAGACAACTAGTAATCAAGATTTGAGCTCTAATTTATAATCCTACTATCACAAACTTGCATATAAAATGAAAAGCAATCTCAAACTTTCGGTATAATAAATGTTCACATGCAAAGGATTATAAAGCAGTATTCTGACAGACAAGGTCCAGATGACTGAAAATACAATCACATATGAAGAATAACAAAGAGGAAATGTTCTCTTCTGAACCAAATTGAACAAAGGATATAACTACTACATGTCAAATAATCACAGTGCTAGTTAACAGATCCGACCAACCGAAAGAAGTAACTCAAAGAGCTACGATACAGGCAACTCAAAGAAGTAACTCTGCAGGCAACTCAAGCTTGTATGCATTACCATTAATCTTTTCAATAATCTTAAAAGGGCCATCAACTCTAGGCATCAACTTAGACTTTCTCAATTACAGAAATATATATTTTCTCAAATGCAACCAAATAAATTCACCAGGTTCAAAAATTATTTTCTTTCTACCTTTACTACCAGCAACTCTATATTTCTCACTCATGCACTCTATGTTTTTCTTTTATGGTTTCATGCAGTTTAAGAACAAGTTCAGCACGTTTCTTAGCATCTAAATTTATCCTCTCCTAACATGGTAGAGGTAACAAATCAATTGGAGCGCAATGGTTATAGCCCTATACTACCTGAAAATGGCTCATCTTTGTGGCTGAATGTAGCAAGCGATTGAAAGTAAACTCCACGTGAGGTAGATATTCTTTCCATATCTTCAAGTTCTTCTTCAAAATAGTCTTCAATATTGTTGACAAGGTATGGTTGACGACTTCAGTTTGTCTATTAATTTGGGGGATGACAAGTAGTTGAAAACAGCAGCTTTGTCCCATGTTTTCCCCCAAAGTGTCCTCCAAAAGTGACTCAGAAACTTTGCGTCACGATCTGAAATAATTGTCTTTGGCACACCATATAGTCGAACAATCTCTCTGAAAAATAAATCAGCAACATGTGTAGCATCAACGCTCTTATGAAAAGGAATAAAATATACCATCTTAGAAAACCTATCTACTACAACAAAAAATACTATCTCTCCTCATCTTTGTTCTAGGCAATCCTAAAATAAAATATATAGAAATATCCTCCCAAGGAATACTAGGAATAGGAAGAGGTATGTATAAGCCATGTGGATTCAGTCGTGATTTAGCTTTTTGGCATGTATTGCATCACGAAACATAACACTCCATATCACGTCTCATCCTTGGCCAATATAAGTATTCAGCAAGGATGTCCTCTATGTTTTTGACGCCAAAGTATCCCATTAATCCTCCTCCATGTGCCTCCTGTAACAACAAAAGACGAACGGAGCTAACTGAAATACATAGCTTGTTAGTTCTAAATAAGAAACCATCATTAAAAACAAATTTGTTCCAACTTTTACCATCTTTACAATTGGACAGGACATCTTTTAATTCATCGTCAGAAGCATATAAATCTTTTATTGTCTCTGGGCCCAAAATTCTATAATCAAGTTGAGACAACAAAATATACCATGTAGACAATGCGCGGGCAATCACATTTTCTTTTCCTTTCTGTGTTTAATGACATAAGGAAAAGATTCAATAAATTCAACCCATTTTGCATGTGTACAGTTTAGTTTAGATTGACTTCTAATATGCTTCAAAGATTTATGATCAGAATGTATAATAAATTATTTAGGCCATAAATAATGTTGCCATCCTTCTAAAGTTTGAACTAGAGCATACATATCTTTATCATAAGTTGAATAGTTCAAACTAGACCCGCTCAATTTTTCACTAAAATAAGCAATAGATTTACCTTCTTATATCAACACGCCACCAATTCCAGTTTCAATAGCATCACACTCAAGTTTAAAAGTCTTACCAAAGTCAAAAAGTTGGAGCAGTAGTGCATTTGTGAGTTTTTCTTTGAGAGGGTTGAAAGCTTCTTCTTACACTTGTCCCCATTTGAAAGGAACATATTTCTTCATCAATTCATTAAGTGGTGCAACGATGGTGCTGAAATCCTTCACAAAACAATGATATAATCCAACAAGTCCATGAAAGCTCTGCACTTGAACGACCGTTTGTGGTATCAGCTAACTCTTTATAGCTTCAATCTTGGCTTCATCTACCTCAATTCTCTGTGGTGTAACAACATAGCTAAGAAAACAAACTCGATCGGTGTAAAAGGTGCACTTTTCGAGGTTAGCAAACAAACATGCATATCTCAAAGCAATAAAAAAATGGCACATAAGTATTCAAGATGTTCATCAAGTAACTTGCTATAAATTAATATATCATCAAAGTAAATTACTACAAATTTACCAATGAAAGCACGTAAAACTTCATTTATTAATCTCATGAAAGTGCTAGGAGTATTAGTTAAATCAAAAGACATCACTAGCCACTCATATAACCCAATCTTAGTTTTAAATGCAGCCTTCCATTCATCTTCATGTTTTATTCTAATTTGGTGGTATGCACTACGCAAATCAATTTTAGAGAAAACAATAGAGCTACTCAATTCATTAAGCATATCATCTAACCTAGAAATAGAATGATGGTATCTAATAGTGATATTATTAATCACGCTATAATCAACACACATAGGCCAAGATCCATCCTTCTTAGGAACTAAAATAATAGAAACAACACAAGAACTAAGACTTTCACATACATACCATTTGTCAAGCAAATTTGGCACTTGACATTAAATTTCTTTAGTCTCCTCTGGATTAGTCCTATATGGTGCACGGTTTGGCAAAGAAGCTCCCGGAATCAAGTCAATTCGATACTCAATTCCTCTAACAGGTGGCAGCCTCGAAGGTATTTCAGATGGAGACACATCATTAAACTCCTGCAAAAGGTTAGTGACAGCAGGAGGCAAAGATATAGGCAAATCCTTGAGTGAAAACAAAGCATATTTGCAAAACAAGGCATAGCAAATAGAAATTTTCACTTCCAAGTCATTGAAATCAGATTTAGTAGCTAATAAAATAGCACCCTTTAACTTAATCTAATTCTTTCTAGCATTTGATTATTTTGCTTCTTTTGTTTTAGGTGGAAAATAGATTATTTTGCTTCTTTCTTTTTAGGTGAAAAATATTCTTTAGTTACTGTTTGATTCTCACTTTTAGCATTCTTATTTTCTCACATTCAGATCGTTCAATTTCATCTTTAATAATAGCTTCACGAGGCATTGGATATAAAAAAATTTTCTTGCCCTAATACATAAGAGTATATTGATTAGTTCTACTATGATGAGTAGGATGCTTATCAAACTACCATGGTTCACCTAAAAGTAAGAAGTATGCTTGCATAAGTACGACATCGCAATCAACATAATTATGATATGACCAAGTGAAAATTATACTCTCACAGTTTTGATTACTTTCAACTTATCACATAAGTTAAACCGTTGAATGTAAAAAGGACGTAGGTGAGGATTTGTGGTCAAAACAAGCTTCTCAACTATCTCTAAGCTAGTTAAGTTGTTGTAACTTCCACCATCGATGATGATACGTCATGAACGTTCCTTGATGACGAACTTAGTTTGAAACATATTGTATGGTTGGTTCTGTTCATCACTCTCTATTTATGCACTAAGCACACGCTTCACTATAAGGCTCATGTAATTGTTTAAAATTTTAGCACTTAAGTGTTCTTCTTGTTCATCACTAGTGTCATTCTCATCACCTATATGATCATTTACAACAAGTGTATATTCTTCATCAATTTCACTAGTGAAGTATACTCAGCATCTTCTCTCACAATGAGAGCTCGATAACTTAGGTACTCTCCCATGAAATGCCTAAATTCTTTGCACTTGTGATATTGGATGTTCCTTTTACACCCAGTGGAAGCAATTGAAAATACACTCCTTGTTGGAGAAGATTTGGTGAGAGCTTAAACAGTTATAGTCTGACTTGCTTCGGGTGTACGTGAGGACATGGAAGTAGAAGTAGAGCGCCCTCAACTTAGTGTAGATGGAAAGGGCGCCCTGACTATTCCAGCACTTTGTTTGGAGAAAGAAGAGCCCCCAAAATGGCTCCTAGTTTTCATGTGTTGCTCTTGTATTTTCCTTTCAGTTTTGCAAGCAAGGTGAAATAAACGAGTAACAGAATTGTATTCCTTATATTCAAGTATATCCTAAATTTATCAGTTAAGTTCTCCTAAAATTCTAGCCATTTTAGCTTCTTTAGTTTCTTCCAAACCACAACGCAATAAACTAATTTGTAATTCTTGATAGTATTCATCTACTAACTTATTGTCTTATTTTAAGCACTGTAATTTATAACATGTCACGTGAAAAGTATGAAGGAACAAATGTAGCTCTCTTGACTCTTTTTCAAACCATCCCAAGCTTTAGGTACATGTGGTAGTGTACATTATTCCCTCTACTAAATTGATGTAAAATCAGTGAATTCACCAGTAGCATCCATAACTCTTTTATTATCAGAAAAATCATGGCATGCAAATTTTTGATCTAATTGTAATTCCTAATCAAGATAAACTTCAAAGTTATATCTACCAGCAAATAGGGAAATTGTAAACTTGACTTTAGTGAATGCATCATCATCACGGACCTCCCTTTGTAGCCTACCCATACCTCGTCGATTTTGCCTAAGTCAATGACGGTTGTGGTCATTGGGGCCCTCAACTTCAGTGTCGGCATCGTATTTATTCTCTTCAACATCATCATCCTCATCTGCTGAAGAGTGAGGAGGGAACAGAGCACATTGAACAGCTAGTGGTGGTAGACGTTGCTCAAGGTTCTCAACTTTGTTGTAATGGTGGTGAGGGTGTCATTGAGCCGATCTAACATAGTGTAGTTCTCCTCTATTCTCTTGTTGACCTCATGGTTGAAGTGTTGCATAAGCATCCTTGTGTGAGGAGTGAGAGGTCTGACACTCTCACGTTCAAAAGGTTGGTCATCATTCTTAATACCATGTTTTGAATTTTGTGAATATACCATCGTTAGTAGAACACAAGAAACTCACAAAAAAATTTGTTAGCTCCCTATTAACTACTAGGTGCTATAGGCTAATGAAGTCTCACACTCTCAAGCTCTTATCAAATGCTTATAAGATTCTTACAAAGCAAAGCAGGTGATACAACTGGTGGTTGGTTCATGGTAACTTCACTAGAGTGATGAGTATAGCGATTGTCGATACGTTGAGACCTGTTCAGTTAGTAGTATGTGGAGCTTAGGCAGACAGTATATTACTAGCAAAGGAATGGCAGTATTCAATTTCAAAATTACACTAACTGAATAATAGTCCAAAGTACTAGCATCAGAAGTGAAAATTTGTGATGGGTTTCCAGGGAAAGGAGGGAAGCATCGCATATAACACGATGAGATGAATCTTATAGAAGTGATGGAATGGGCTAAAGCTTACCGAAGATGACGAATCAACGATGGGAAGTGATTTCGACCTAGATTTGGAAAAACTCTATTCCGTGTGATTCCCTACACCAAAATCAAATTAAATTGTCATGGATGCTGTTGTGGCTTAGGAACATGATATGACATGAATGAATTTTGAAAAAGATCACTAAAGTGAAAGATAGCATAGTAGGGGGAGGAGGCTAATGCACAGTTCAGCTTGTGGCTTCACTGAGGCTTGGCATGGTGGGCATGGTGACATGGGATCGCCAATGGCTTGCAAAGGGATAGAACGCGAGGTGGAGCTCCCATTTTTAGGGCAAAATCAAGAGAAATGAATTGAAATAGCCGAAATGAATCAATGTCGGTTTCTAGGTTTAAAAGCTTAAAAACTGAAAAACGGATGAATTAATTGGCTACAAAATGAATGGAATTGGTTGCTTGCGTTACGAGGATGATTTTTCCTTTTGACACGAAGAGACAATGGGGTTTAAATGAGGGGTTGGCTTGAATGGCCATGGCGCTATGGATGCAGCGTCTATTCAGTTGGCTGTTTGGAGAACATGAACAGTAGTTAGGCTCTAGAGGATAAAAGGAAGTGAACGGAGAGGAAAGAAGGAAAGAAGGAAGAAAGAGTTGGTTTGGTTGGAACAAATGTTAAGCGAGCCTAGGTTTGGAGAAATCCTAGGATGGGTTCCCTCTATGATTTTTTTTTAAAAGAGAAGTGCCAAGAAAAATAGATTGGACATAGAAAAATAAAAATTGATATTTTTCTGGTGATTTGGATTTTTTTTAGATATTTAAATTTTTAAAATTAGAATTTGAAATCGAGATTTTGATATTTTCTTCCAGTATTACACAAATAATCCAAATAAAATACAGACACTTTTAAATAATTAATTTAAAATTAATTTTAAAGAAAACAATTTTTTGGTATGTTACAGAGTGGTGGTCAGGTGGGGAGGAAATAGGGTATGGGAAGGAGTTAGAAGGAATATAAGATTAGGGTTAGGGGTTTGTGGTTGCCTGTGTCTGGGCCGAATGGGCCAACCGATTAGGCCAAAATAGGCTAAATAATTTTCTTTCTTTTCTTTGCTTTTCTTTCTTGTTTTACATGCTTTATTTATTATTCAACTATTAATTCTATTTATTATTCAACTATTAATTCTCTGATACAATACACCTCAAATTAATTCAATATAAAATAAATAAATGACTTACACAAAAAAAGGAAAATTTATCTCGAAACAAATTAGGAAAAATTGGGCATCGTGCCTAATCAGGATTTTTGCATCATATTTAGGAAATGCTTTATTCTTAAAATTCAAAAATTATCATTAGGAGTTGATTCTGAGGATGGATTAGGACATGTAGGACTCATTTCTAATTTTGACAGATTGGTGGGAGTAGAAGCATACTCAAGTAGGTTCTTCCTTTGATCATGTCTTGTAAATTGGTTTTTCACGACTTTGGCATGGGGAAGGACACCTTAGATGAAGAGGAGGAAGCTGTGGCTTCAAAACGGCATCGGAGGGGGCAATGGTGACGAGCGTGAGAGAGCCTTGAGCGGAGGTGAGGAGGCGGCGGCGTTGATGTAGCTCTGGTGGGCCTCGTTGGCGCTGGTGAGGCACCATGTGGGACGTGGTCGAGGAAGAATCCAGCGGCATCGACCACGGATGGATGGATTAGCTTAGGGAGAGAGAGGATATGGTTGGAGATGGAGAGGAAGGTATGTGTTAATCTAGACTGTTGAATCTGCAAAAAAAAATTAGATATACCTAAATTTTGACTAAAATTTTTGAAGAAATTAGATATACCTAGAAACTTTAGTTTTGTAATCTCATACACAACTCTCTAACAACGGCCAAAAATTGATAGTAGAATGATTTGATGAGCCGGCTACGGTGATGGTTTTATTTTGTGGTTTTAGAACATGGAATATGACATTTTTTTCAAAAACAAGTTGTAGCAACGCACAAGCAATCAATTAATTGATAGTGAAATGGCACATTTTAATTTTACAGTGGGTTCTTTTCGGCTGCGGTCAATGGCTTATTGCCTTAGCGTAAGCATTTATGCGAACGAACCAAATACCAATAAGCCGCATCAAAAAGATTGTCCTAACAAGACGTTTCAAAAAGGCGACAAAGAACTCATCCTTTTTGTCTGTTCGAGAAAAGTCATAAACCACAAGCTGAAAAGAATGAGGCCTTAGGCTATCTTGCCCAAGGCTTGGGGCAAAAAAATAGAACCTACTATACATCTGTATACAATTCAATTAAAATGTCGCATAATTAATACACCACATTAGTTGGGCTATATATATATATATATATATATATATATATATATATATATATATATATATATATATATATATATATATATATATATATATATGTGTGTGTGTGTGTGTGTGTGTGTGTTTGGTTCTTTTGGGCTTCATGCATATGGATTTTGGCTTTTGCTACATTAACTAACTTTTAAACAGTGTGTTTTTTCAAGGTAGGGTCTACAAGTCGATTGTAATAGATATTGTACCAACTTCAGCTATACTGGCCAAATTCTCATGCGACTGTCACTCTTTTCGTACTCTCTCACGAATAGACAGAATTCAAAAGCTATAAGTCTAGCCCAATAATGACAACCTTTTGAGACCAAGAACTTTAAACTTTATTAATTAGCAAGGAATATGAAGGACCATGTTGGAAAGTTTATGATTATATTGTGATGAACTATTATTATTTTAGATGAGTGAAAATTTAGAATTTGTAAATTTGCAGCTTTTCTAAAATTTTGCATACTAGGTAGTCTGACTGGCCACCACCAACGATCAAACCGGCTGGAGCTCGGACTGGTTTCAGTTCAGCTGGTTTTTTGAATTTTGGGAATATGTGTCATGGGTGATTTGGTTTGACCTAGGTCAGTGTATTTGTGTTGTATAATAGATGTTTCAGCTAACATGGGTCAAGTTGTGAAGAGCTTATACTCAAAAAAAATTTCTTTGTCTTTAGATGTGCAGAGACATTTGGAATCAGCCATGGTCAACGGTGATAATCAGAGCTATGCTCATAGAGGAGTCAATGTCCAGAACAATCAAGAATATCGTGTGGATGATTGAGCTCAAACATGGTATAAGAAAGACAGAAAATATTGAAGAGAAGTTCGAACGATGGGTTGCACCATGTGGCTTGGTTAGTCCAATTGAGGCATGGTCTGGTGAAATCAGAATGGGAGAGACTTATCGATACATGGTAAGCCAGTAGTGTACATACACGTGGCAAGCTGGAAGAAGGGTCACTACTACAGAAACCATTATCACAGACGGTTCAAAAACGTCATCACAGACGGTTTTCTGAACCGTCTGACTTTATGGGTCAGTGATAATCGAAGGTTATCACAGACGGTTTTCAAACCGTCTGTGGAGTATGTATCACAGACGGTTTGTAACTACAAACCGTCTGTGATAACTACAATCACAGACGGGTTGTAAGAAATAACCGTATGTGATATGGGAATATCACAGACGGTTTGTAACCAATTGTTCGTGGACCATCCAATTGTTCGTGGGAATGTTCGGACCGTCCAAACGGTCACCTTCGTTAACAAAGGGCTTCCTCCCACTTTTGGCTGGCAACGGAAGGGCTCGTAGCTGGTGGTAGAGGTGACTGCCGGAAATTAGCATTTGCAAAATGGATTACTTACGTCGCTGTGCACCTGCAGGTGAAGTCTCACCGGCCAATTTGACCGGGCAGCGGCCAGTGGCAACCGTTGACGGTGGAACAGGGGAGATAGGGGAGACTAACTATGGTATCCTAGTGCAATTCACTGATAGGAGAGCATCTACAGGGCAACACGACCTCGCCTGAATGCTTGGACAAGCTCGGGGATGTCGGGAGTGGCCTAGCAGCGTGAGATGGCTACGGGCAGTGGAGGCGCATGGTGCAAGCTTTGTTGTGGCGGCGGGAAGCTCAGCCGTAGGTCGGGGTGGCATCATCATACTCTAAGGAGGCTCCTACTCGGTGGAATTGGCCCGTGGTGACTCCAGTTGCCAAATTTCCGACCGACTGGAGTTAGGGAAGATGGGCTTCTTTGACGAGTGCAGGGGTGGCTAAGGCAAGCTCGGCCTGAGGGAGGAGGAAGGGGCAATGTGATGTTGGCTCTTTATAGCTTAAAGAGGGTAGATGGTCGTTGGCGCATTGAAGATGAGCATCAAAGCTGGACAATGTCGTTGTATGCAAGTGGGTAGGCTAGGGGTGCAAACGGAGCGGATAATTTCTTACCGACCGTCCGTCCGTTTTATATCCGAAGGTTTTGCCGGATACGAAAACAGAGTCGGATATGTTTTGCCGGATATGAAAATGGATTCGGAAAAGGTACGGACTATCCGGATATTTTTTTGGATTGCTACTGGATATTTTTTGGATAGTTACCAGATAATTACTTATCATGTGATGTAAATGTAATGAAGTTAAATGAACTAGTGATGAACCTGACTACTTAGCTATGGACAATTCTTACTTTCGAATCATCTGGTGTGTAGCTAGTTAGCTGCTACTTGTTTAACTAGCCTCTATCATTTACTTGCTACTTTGCTAATTAGAATTTACTAGTTGCTTAACTTGTCCCTGTCATCGTGTGAAATTTGCTTATTAAGCTACTAATGTAGTTCCATTATGGATATGTAATATGGTGATTGATCCTTACACATGCGATATATATGGTTTTTATTTCCGCACGTTATCCGACTAAATATTCGTGATCGAGACTAACCGTATTTGGAGCGGCATGTATTCGCTCCGTATTCGTGACCGAGAATATCCGTATTCATATTCGTATCTGGCACTATCCGTGTCTGATTTTGACTCCGACAAAAAATATGGAAAAGGATACATAATGAGCAATATCAATCCATATCTGCTCCGTTTGCACCCCTAGGGTAGGCATCGGCATGCCATGCGGCTCGGGTGACCATAGGCCAGTGCGAGGGCGCAGGCGAAGGGGTGCTGAGGAGCCGGGCTTAGGCCATGGTTAGGCCGATGGGGGTTTAAGGCGCGCGCAGCGATTGGAGGAGTAACGCCTAGCGGCATCTTCGTACATGGGTGTAGAGGGGGGTCGGTGGCAGTCGTGTGGGAACGCCGGAGTCGGGCCGGCTCGACGGGCAGATGCCAGGACTAGAACAGGGGAAGGAGGAAAGAAAAAGGGAAGGGAGGAAGAGGCCGGGTGAGCGAATGGGCCGAGGGCCCAAGAAGATTTAGAAAATTTTCAAAAATTTTGGAAATTGAAGATTGGTTCAAACTTTCAATTTTCAAGTTAAATTTGTAATTAGGTTTTGGAAAGTTTGGTTCAAACTCGGGATTCAAAATGTGATTTTTAGAAGTTCCGAGAGGTAGCTTTTGAATCATTAGATTATGAATTTTCAGATATGATAATTAGATAGGAAGCATTAATATGAATTTTGCTTTCAATTTATATTTGATCCAGATTTTGATTTGAAAATTTTAATTCAAGTTTTGATTTAAATAAATTGTGCAGATAATTGACTCTTGATCCAAGATTCAATCTTGATTTGTTAAATTATTTAGCACAAGACAAAACAAGAATTTCTAATGAACTCCCAAAAATTTAAATGGCAAGGAAAATCAATAAACGATTTTAAATTTTTGCAATTGCAATGGTCCTGTACTTTTGGGATGTTACACCATTCTTTTTATCCAATAGATCAAATAAGTTAGAATTTAGTTATACTATTACTGACAGTAGAATTCTAAGAGGGGTGAAATTGTAGGGAGAATGAATGGTGAAATTGTAAGGAGAACGAATGGTGTACAGCGACACAGGGAATGGGTGAGAGGTGGGGCGGCGGTGATGAAAAAAATTAATAATACGTTCAGAGAAAAAGTCCATAATACTCTCATAACAAAATTAGATTTACAAAAAAAGTCTATTATGTCCTTACAAATTAATAGTAAGATTTAATTTCGACTGCTACTCTCTTACTATTAGTAGAGTATAATGTAAAAATTCCAAAAAAAAAATAGTGCAGCACAGAAATGTGGAACTGAAAAGGAGAAAGGGAAGAGTTCTCTTCTAGGTTTTCGGCCCATCTTCTCAAACGCAGCCTAGTGCACTATGCCGGCTTCCTCTGCACTTGTTGTTTAATTGGGCCCAAATGTGGATACTCCAATAGCGCACGGGCCTCAGTCAATTCCCTTGATTTGTGAAACGTCTCATCATTAGTTTGATTAGTCATGTGGGCCATGCCAAATGGTGGCAAACATAACTATTCTTGAAGATTAAAATATAAAATAAATAATTTAGAAGTCTCAAAATACATTTTTCTCTTATTTATTTAAATTAATTTATAGTGTCTACGTAAGATTTTTTTCAAAAGAATTGATAATCTGAAAGAAGTGCTAATTTGTTTAGCTTGCTCAGCCCATTATGATGGCATACTAGTTTACAATATTTCATTAAATAAAATGACGTCTAACCGAATAAAACATTATCGTGGAAAATTACGGTGGGCATCGTATGGAATTAACTAAATTACACACAAATCCTTGTGTTGCGTCGAATCATTTTCAGCATTAGATCAGCCAATCAGGTGACCAAATTAAGACACGTGTGCTACATGTGATCGACCGGCGAACCTCCTATACATGAGCTCCAACCGATGGATCGCGCCGCGCCGGAAGGGCAAACTAGTAAATGGTACCACTACTAATTGCCAATCGACTACTCTCACTTCTCAAGAGGGAGAAAACTAGCGATGAAACGGTCTCGGTTTAGTAGCGTTATTTAGTGCCAGTAATAGATTGTTGGAACTGTCTGATCTCTCGACAAAATACTCCAGTGACAAGAGATTTGTCGGTCCAATGACACTACGAGGTGCATCGAAGATGAACGGGAGATGCCACGGGCCCTTGCGGTTGCAGGGTCAATCTTCCATCAGTTGTTGTGTCTTTGCTGCCGCGTGTCACGAGTCAATAGCGACGGGTTTCTAGAGACTAAAAGAGACGTATAATATAAAAGGGACGAAAACTCATCAAAAGTTCACCCATTGACGCAGGACTTAGCAACCAAAAAAAATGCTCGGCTGCTCAAAGACCGTAACATAACAGGGACTTTGAATGCTATAACGTCGGGATAGTCTCACTCCCCTTCTCCTCTCTTCGCTCGTCCTCTCTCCCTCCGCTCTCGCTTCTTTAACGCCGACGTGGCTTCCTCCACCGACGATCTCTTCCTCCCTCTCCCTCTCCTCTCCTACACCAGCATAGCTCTGTATCGCTCCTTCACCTCCATCTGCCCCCTCCTCCACCACTGACAGCTGGCAGCTATAAAATCCCAAAATTTCTAAAAGTTGTTCATTTAATTTCAAAATTATCATTTCTACTTTTCCATGTTTTCCAAAATTTTCTGCTTTTAAGGAAATGGTTTTTCTTATTTTCAGCTGCTAAAAATGATTTTCTACAAATAATTAAAAAATAGCCTAAGCTTGTAGATAATTTATTTGAGTTCTAAATAATCTAAGACACCTCCCCAAAAATTTTCATAATTTTTAAAGTTGGTTTACTAGTTTTAAAATTGTAACTTGATTGTGTAATTAAAATCAATTAGAAAGCGATTTAAAATCTGATTTCCTCTCTAGGGACAATTTCTTCCCCTCGGCGTGACCCATCTGCTGTTCTGGCCCATTCTTGGTCTGATCGCCAAGCCAATCGAGCCGCCTCAGCCTTCTGTTTTCCACTTGTAATCTTGCTAAGTGTGTCTCCTGTCTCGCTGTCTCTCTTGTTGGCCTACTGAGCCGGGACCTACCTGTTGGAGATTGTCTTCTACCTCGCGCCCCCTTCTTCGCCACTGTGGCCGCATGCTCGCCCGCGCAGAGACACGTCATGCCCGCCTCCTATCATCAGGCCATTGTCTAACGGACCCTTAGGGCCCACGTCGCAGCCACTATCGCCTACCTTGTCGCTCTCGGTATGTTCACCTGCGCTTGTCCGCTGCTTGCTATGTGTAGCTAACGTTGTAAGCTGCACCCGTCCACAAATTCCAACCAAGCCGCCCATGGTTTTAAATGCCTACCACAGCCGCCACCTCCACCTCATCCCATCCCATCGCTACAGCGCCATCAAACTATTTTATCGCCTCCTCTTGTTCGTTCGGGCGAAGAAAAAGCACGCGCTGTGAGTTCTCACTATGGCTGCCCCTTTCTCACTATTTTTCTCACGATCTTCTCCACCATACTTAAGCCACACTGCTCGCGTCATCTCTCTTAGCTCACCGGTGAGTACACGACCACTCCATTAACATCCTGGTAAGCTCACCTTGCTTAACACGCATGTCATTCTCCTCCTTGAACTTCACCCTTACCTCTGTCATGCTTGCCTTCACAGAAGAAGATGTGGGGAGCACCATTGCCATCATTGTCTTCCTCTCCAGCTGATGTGCACTTCTACGCCACTGTGATTTCGCCGCTCTAATGAGTTTGGCTTCGTACAGCTCGTGTCACATCATGTTCCACAGCCAACTTATGATTTCCCCTTAGTCAATTTCATGAATTTCTCAGCGAAACCCCGAAGTCGTGCATCTCCACTGTTTTTGGCCACTGCCATCATTTCTGGCGATTCTCTCCACTCCGGGGTGTCCTTGTATGATTCCTTCTGTTTCCACTATCACCCGCACATGTGCAAGCTGATGCATACCTTCTTGTAGCCTTTCCCCTCACTGAGTTCACTGTCGCCGAGCACCATCCAACGTTGTAGCTGCTTGCCACCATCAAACAACCCCAGTGCCACTCCGGCGCTGCCAACATCACCTTCATGCTCGTGGTGAATCACTGATGTCTGTGCACCCTTTATTTTGCCTCAAGGAAGGCTGCTCCACTATTGTAACCATCACCATCAATGCTGCCACCATGGAAATCACCGTTGGTGATATTCAGATGAACCCAAGGTCCCCGTGCTAGCTGCCTTAGCACTGCCTAGACTCCCTCTAGCTCATGTTATGACCCGGTTAGCTCGCTCTGCTCTCCTGCACCAATGATGCTGCTTTATCGAGCTCCCCTGCCGCTTTCGTGCCAACACCTCTGTCCACTGTTACCACCCATAGGTTCGCCTGGATCTCACCATTCCATTTTGCTAGTTCTCGAGACTACTCCACCACTGCATTGCCATCGACAAGCTTGGCGTTGAGCCCTACCAAAGGTCCTCTTCTCTATTGTCTCTCCTTTCTCACTCTAACGTGTGGACCTGCGTAATTAGAGTTAAAGTTAGCGATAATGGTTGTAATTAAGGTTAGTAAGTCACTGACATGTGGGCCCAGTAGGTCAATTAATGAAAAAATCTAATTTAAACCTTTCTAAAGAGTTGTGCCACTGACATGTGGACCCCCACCTATCAGTGTATTTTGTAAAGCAACAAAATTCTGACTGGTAGGCCCACCTATTAGCCCAATGACATAATAAATCCAGTTTTTTACTTCCGAAAGAAAATTAGAAATAAAAATGAAAACATCATATTTTTTTTCTCTTTTCTTTTCCTGGATTTTCTAAACTGAACTAAATTCAAACTCTCATAACTTTTGCATCTAAACTCCAAATTGGGTGAAATTTGTTTCTAAATTTTTAGAAAATAATTATCTTACATAACATTGAAAAGTATTTGAATTTTATCCTTTTTTATTTTATTTGGCTCTTATTTGTGTTATTTAACTTTACAAATTAGATGCCAACATTATGAAAATCTCTGATGCTACCCCAAGTAAGACAATAACAAGCCAGGCAAGCAAACCCCTTGATCGTATTGCTCCTATGTTTTCAAATGCTATGTTGTTTTCATCACAAGTATTTCTGCATGCTTAGTTTGAGTATATCGTTATATTTATTCTTAGGAAATTAGTTATGTTTTATATCACAATGAAATATTTTTTGGACTTGAATGTTACTAGCCATTATCATCCTAGCAATATTTAACCACTAGTTTAGGATATATTTTAGTGAGATTTAGTGATTTTGTTAGCAAATGCTCAGCCATACTCATTGCAAATGTTATACAAATTGATAAAAAAAATATCTGGAACAATTGTGTAAGCCCTTGGGAAACTTTATGGCATATTTTGGACAGAGGAGTACCTCTGAATTAATTTGATAGAAATTTTAGAAAGTAAAAACTCACTGGACAGTGGCAATCCAAACCACCAAAAAGACGATAGGGGCAAGGCTATGAGGCCATGAGCCATGAGGACAGAGCAAAGTACTGAGTTCATGATCGGGGTAACTACCTTGCTTGAGGAGGAGGCACGCTGGGGAGAAGGGTAGCGTGCTCAGGGAAGAGGTGGTGCGCTTGGGGGAGGAGGAGGCGTATATGCTCACAGAGGAGGCATGCTTGGGGAGGAGACACGCTGGCGAGGTGGCGGCGGGCTTGGGGGAGAAGGCGTCATCTCATGCTCGAGGGAGGAGGAAGCGGCTTGTGCTCGGGGAGGAGGAGGCGTGCTCGAGGAGGAGACACGCTATCAAGGAGGCGACGTGTTCAGGGGAGGAGGCAGTGGCTCCTACTCGGGGAGGAGGTGGTGGGCTTGGGGGAGGAGGCGGCATGCTCGGGGACAAGGCACGCCGAGGGGGAGGCGGCATGCTTGTGGAGGAGGCGTGCTCTAGGAGGAGGAGCCCCAGGGAGGAGGCGGTGGAGTCTGAGTGCATGGGAGCGCAGGTAAACTCTAGAATCTGAATATAAATATGTTAGACATCACAGACAGTTCTAAAGTATAACTATTTGTGATAATACATATCACAAATGGTTTTAATTTAGAACCATTTATGATAAATTCACATCACAGATGATTATACTTTAGAACTGTCTTTGATAATATACATCATAGATAGTTATACTTTAGAACCGTCTATGATAAAATACACATCATATATGGTTTTAAAGTAAAACCATCTGTGAATCACTTTTCAATCATATACATAAATGCAAATTCACACACACACATATGACTCATTCTCATACATAAATGCAAATTTACATATAAATCACACATTTTTATAGATATAAATGTAAATTCACATATTCTCATATACATAAATGTAAATTCACATATATATCACACATTCTCATATACAAAAATGCAAGTTCACATATATACCACACATTCTTATATACATAAATGCAAGTTCACATATATATCACATATTCTCATATACATATATGCAAATATAGAACATAAGACACATATACATTTCATTCATCTTTCCACTTACTTATTTTCTTTAAAAATTATCCCTTCATGATGATCGACGTGTATGTAGCTAGTTTCGTCACGTTGTTTTTCGTCGACCCTTATGCCACTTCCGAAAGGAGGCAACTCATCAAATCAATTGTATTCTTCCTCGTCCACTACATTCTCAACTTCGACAATCCTTATTTTTTTCATGAAGAACTACGTGGGGTTTTTTATTTGCCTGGTCAGTTACATAAAAAACTTGAACAACTTAGTTAGTGAGTACGAATAGTTCATCATTGTATCCAACACATTTGAGGTCTACGGTAGTGACACCGTACTTGTTGATCTTCACATATGGGAGATAGACCCAATGGCACCAAAATATGGACATCTTGAAAAGCACATAGTCGAGCTCCCAAATCTTCTCTATGAACCCACAGTAGGAGCTCCTCAACCCATCGATACTGAACGCATCATCAGACCCCGAAGCGATAACTCTGAATCCTCTATGTAAATCGCACTAATACAGGATCAGTTAGTGCACACAGCGATAACAGGGATACATACTAACCACAATGATAAACTTTATTACATAAAAGAGTATGTTTTTATGCCCAGAGTTTACATCATCAATGCTCATTGGCAAAAAAGAAAAGGAAATAATAGTGAAAAAAGGATAAAAGTGAAGTCCAAAACCTGCCCACAGGCAGACAATAGTAAGATGTTGCATACTCTTCCTAGTCCTCACCGTAGCGAAGTCGTCCTCCTTTAAGATGAGATAGCAAGGGTGCGTACAAAATTGTACTTCGCAAGTCATACGGAAAAATGCAATATAATGATAAGGCAACAAAGGAAGGCTTATAGGGTTATTTGAGCATAAAATAGTAGTGCAAGAAATACAGTATATAGATTAGAAATTATTGAAATTAATACTGTAAGTAAAAACTGTAATTTAAACAAATAGTACCATTAGTGTAAGCACCGACCTAGCACTAATCTAACTACGGGCATCCTACCCAGACCATCTTTCTCTAAAAAGATACCTCCTTTTCATCCAAAACTAATTTGTGAAAAATAAAATATAATCTGTGATAAACTTTACTCAACATGTCTATGACCGTGGGCATGATTATCCAGGATAGTTTATACACTCTACAGAAGTAATACAACTTTACCCATAAGATATGATCATCTCATATTGTCGCGCGATTAGCACACTTCCTTGGGTGTGCGGTGGAAAAATCATGATAAGGCCTTTACCATACAAGTCATCAACCTGGCTACGCCTCCACTAAGATTTCACTCCAATAAGGAATCCACCATATCGGAATCCCCTTGTATACTGTGTGAGACTTCTCATGGCCTACGCCACACTCACATTCAACCTATAGCGAGACACATGTTGGGACCCACAAATTAGTGAGCCGGGGTTGCCCCATACTAGCCTTGTGGTAGTATAATAGAGCTTTAAAGCAGCAGTTCACAAACCAGTTCTTAATTGACATAGACACTTCCCATATATCCCTTGTAAATAGCACCCATGTTGAGATACCGAGCAACAACGTATGTTAGCAAGCATCCACCACCTAACTATTTATCTAAGTCTAAACTAAGTTTTATATTTTATTTTTAAACAATTCTATAGATTTTTTTCACTTACCAAAGTCAAGAATATATTTTAAAAACTTATCATTTTATATGAAAAACGTCATCCCAACCCTAAAGTTATAGCTGTATAGGTCTAAGCATTGCTACAAAAATTCTCTAGCCATACTAGTATACTAACAAAAGTTTTATTCTAAGGCGACAAAAGGTAGGAATTGACAATGTCAAACGAGTCATAACAATTGGGCATTAACTAAAGTAAAACAAAAATTGAAATATTATGAATAAAAATTAAGCACGCGACATAAATTAAACACTACATAGTTTTATTCATAAACTAGAATTAATATGATCAAGATGTGTGACTTGCCTTGCTCTGCAGATTGATGTGAGTAGTTGAAGTATAAGTCTCTGGAATCGTGGCAGTCTACACGTGAAAATAATCTACCAAATTCAAATAAAATTTAAATAAACTCTAAAATTTGAAAAGTTTGTAGATTTAGATAGCTAATGATTTTAAATGAATTTAGAAATTTGAACAGGCTCAATCGAAGTTAGGATGAAGGAGAACGGGCTTCCTGAAATTTAAATCCTAAATAAATTGAATAAAGGAATTCCTAGAATTACTTTCTAAAGAAAAATATATTAATGACATCAGCAAGGAATTTTTAATTTTTGGAAAAATTATTTTTTTCTAAAGGAAATTAAGGAATTATGACGTAAGCATTGAATTTAATTTTCGGCCGAATTTAATTTTCGGCCGAATTAAATTTCTTCCGAAAATTCTAATTTATGACGTCATGCTAACATCAGCCCTACACGTGGCAGCTGATATGACACTTTTTGCTGATGTGTCTGCCACCTGGCTGACATGTAGCGCTGACATGGCTTGGGGTGACTCAGTGCTGACAAGGTGTGTCACATGGCTGACACATGGCGTCCATGTGGACCTGTGCCATTATGTGGCATGCCACTAGGCAGCCACGTGAGTGCACGTGCTGGTGTGATGGACGGGGTGCGGCGTGGTGCCCATCTGGCGAGTAGACACTGAGGTGGAGCGCCATCTGGCCCCACATGTCAACCATATCAGCTCGGCATGCTAATGTGGCAGCGCCTGAGGTGAGCCGCACACAGGGACCAATGATCACCAGCGGTGGCCATTGTGTGGCGCAAAAGAGAGAGAAGACTATGGGGATTTCCTGCTGCCTGGCGTGGACTAAGAAGGTGGTCGGAGGCGGTCGGTAGTTCCAGTGAACTCATGCTCGATGGAGAGGTGGTCGGGGCTCGCCTTGGTGCGGTGAAGCTGGCGATAGAAATGTCGACCTGTGAGGATGATAGGGTCGGCCAAAATTACTCGCCGGAGGAGCTCGCTGGCACGGAAGGAGGGGAAGACGGAGCGGAGGACTTGCGGCACAAGGAGAGGAATTGAGAGCGGGGGTGGAGTGAGGAGAGAGGAAGTTCTAGGATTTTCATAGGGGTGAGAGGGGGCACACGGTGGCTAACTCCCAGCACGAGAATGGCAATGGCAGCCATTGTGGAGGGATAAGGCGGGGACGTCGCTCCTTCAATCATTGGTCGAACCGACTGTTGTGTTATCTCATAATCCAAACATCAGACTGCTCTAGATTATGTTGCCGAAGCACGTCCTTCTGCTAATCAATATATGGGGACACTTCGGACATGTGTTGCAAGATTGTAAAATGGTCTTAAGTATGTGTATTCATATCTAGAGTGGTTGCTTTTCTTTCGATGATCCCGATACCCTCAAGCCTCCCCTTATGGCGAGATCAGTGCACACCTATCAGTTCGACTTGAGTCATGTAATCGACACAGAATTTAATGACCTCTTCTATTACATAACCTTTGATGATGCTGCTCTCCAGCCAAGATTGATTCCGTATATAAAACTTTAGAATTCTCATGAACCTCTCGAACGAGTACATGTTATGTAGAAACACGGAACCGCATATCTTTATCTCTCACACAATGTGAACAATGAGATAGACTATGATATCAAAAATGACATAGAGAAATATATCTCAAGATAACATAGAGTCATCACTATCTCATCCTACAGAGCATCTTGTCCTTCGGGATCGATGACCTTCTGAGCAATTGTGTTAAAGAAATAACATAACCTTATAATTATCTCCCAGACCTTGATAGGCAAAATACTTCTAATTGCAATAGGGACTATCTGTGTCATCAGCACACGACAATCATGAGAATTCATACTAATCAACTTCAAATTTTCTATCAAAACAAATTTCTTCATGTTGGCAGAGTAAACAAATGGAACTTTCATACCATGCAAGCACTAGCATAATTCAGTTCTCTTTACCTTGGATAGAGTGTAACAAGAAGGGGGAAGGTACATTCATCCTTTATCGGTACTAACTAAAGTCTAATGTCTATATCAACCAAGTCAAGCTGTGCGTTGACACCATCCTTTGGTTTGCCACGAATGTTCAGTATGAGACCAATCAAGTTATCACATATATTCTTCTTCATGTGCACGATGTCGATGCAGTGGCGGACTTCTAGGTGCTCCTAATAAGGTAAATCCTAAAATATTGATCTCTTTTTTCAAATATTTTTCTCATGGGTCCTCGATTTGTATCCCTTTCCGAGCACCACATATTAATCCTTAACCATATTATAAACCTATTTTCCACTTAAATATCTTAGAGCTGAATTATCCTCCTCCGTTCTATTGAATTGTTTCTTCATCATACGGTATGGGTGAGCCCTCTGAAGGAATCTACGGTGATGCATGTACATGGTTTTGTGTAAATGCTTTAGCCACCCACTATCGGTATCATCTAAGTAATGAGTACAGGCTTTGGCCCCCTTTTCTCTGACCTAACAGATTAATAAAGGTAGGATAATCATTTATGTTACAGAACAATAAGAAGCAAAAAGTGAATTTCTGTCATTTGTACGCATCGAAAAACTTGTGCCCCTTCAATCCACAATTTTGCCTCATTTGGGTTCATAAAAAACCATTTCAAACGGGGACTTACAGGAAAATACCATGCCACCTTAGCAAGAGGTCATTTTTTTACCTCTATTCTCTCACCATCATCTGATTGATTCTTACGCCTGTATCAAGATGCATTGCATACTGGACATACATGCATATTTACATACTCTTTATGGTAGAGGGTATAGTCGTTCAGATATGCATGCATTCTTTCTACTTTCATTCTCAATGAACAAATAACCTTCTTTGCTTTGTAGATGGTTTTGGGAAACTCATTTCCCTCCGAAATTATGTCCACAATGAGACCTAATAGCGTCATGAAACTCTTCTCGAACCAATCATTGCTTGCCTTCAATTTCAGCAGTTCAAGCACGGCTGACAACCTTGTGTACTTTAACTTGCAGCACGTGAACAAATATTTCTCTGAGTCCTCCATCAAGCCTTGGAATTTAATATACACTCTCTCATCATAGTTCTCTTCTGTATTGCGAAGCATCTGGTTCAGATTGTCATCATGTAGCCTATTCGAATCGGAATCACAATTGACAACATCCGTTGGCATATCGTTGACTTCGTCGGCGATGTTATTATTACTACCTTCCTGTATAATCTGCTCTTCACCATGATTGGTCCAACATGCATACCCTTTTTTCAAACCCCTTCGATTCAAGTGTACTTTGATTTGCGCTCGGTTCCTAAATATTTTCAAATTCTGAGAGTCAATGCATAGACAATACATATATTCCACCCCCTTATTTAACGTATCCTACTCGGTAACTCTTGTAAAAGCAGACACACCATTAATGTACTCTTCACTCACACGGTTCTCAGTGTACATGTAGCTTTGGTCCTACGTTACGCATGTAATAATTTTGTATTAAATATTGAATTAATTAATTAGTATACTAACTATATATATGATCTAAAATAGCTATATATATGTAGCAAGAAAAATTAATTAAATTCAATTAAGTAGAAATAGATTATGAATTGGCTAAACTCTAAACTATATTAGATGTAAATAATCTTCTCTCTACATCAAGATAGATCTAAACTATCTTCAATTCTCCTTTTACCAAAAGCTATATCTAAAATATAATATAATTAGAAACAAATTACTAACCATAGATAGTCAAGAACAAATAGGTCTACAATCACTCTTGCCAAATCCATAGTGTATTTTCACCAAATGGCCTCAAAGCCCCACCTCCTCAAAGTAGTAGCCTATGAGAACAGATCTAGAATTTAACATAGATCTGGGAGGGTCGATGGGTTTGCAATTTATAAGTAAATTATCATAGATGATTTATAATACAAACTATCTATGATTAGTTAATTATCACAAATGGTCATTAATACAAACCATCTATGAAATATCACAAATGGTTTAAAGGAAAAACCATCTATGATATTTGGAAATATCTGAGACAATTCTTTTTAAGAACCATCTGTGATACTTTACAGACGATGTTCACCATGAACCGTCTGTGATATTACTGCTTCACAGATGGTTTTTAGCACTGACAGCAACACATACGGTCTCTAAACTAAAACCGTCTATGACTGTATAAAATACTAATGATTTTGGTCAACCAGTTGTGATGAGGCATCTAGTACTAACTTTTTCGTAGTAGTGCTATTACTTGGCAAGTTTATATTACTTTACAACAATCCCCCTAATCTTGACTTGACATACTCCTAATTTAGTCTCAACATATTATTTGAGCTAGCAGCTACTCCTCCACATGAAGTGGTATATATACAAACCAAACATATAGCATAATGCAGGAACTCAACTCAACTAGTGTACATCTATCTACATGCAAAGACTCTAACTCATTGAGGTAGTCGGTCCCAACTACAACTTGCCCAACTATAC
Source organism: Melocanna baccifera (assembly GCA_036346265.1). Classification (NCBI taxonomy): domain Eukaryota; kingdom Viridiplantae; phylum Streptophyta; class Magnoliopsida; order Poales; family Poaceae; genus Melocanna; species Melocanna baccifera. The sequence goes on from CM070678.1 coordinate 27,328,727, forward strand.
TCGACACAGGACGGCGAACACATCTCTTCAACACCCCAGACTCGACTATACTTACTCTACTCAAGATGACAAATACATCTCCTCAATGCCCCGAACTCAACTCCACGACTCGACTTAGGATGAAGATCACATCTCCTCAACGTCCCGCATGTTCTCATCGGTACACTACACATAGTCGTACTCGCATTCGTTGTCCTCAGGACCATTGATGTCAACATGCTATAGATGCTCCTCGTCCTCGCCACGCTCGTCATCTGGTCATGGCTTGACGGCCTCACAGTAGCCATTGCTGAGCATACGCATCACATGTGCGTACTCTTGCCATCCACCTTGAAGACCAGCTCTCGCTTATCGTTGGTGGTTCTCTAGCTATTCCCATAGGCCGCACCCCACCACGTGGGTGCATGTCAGACCCGGAAGCAACACCTCCAGATTATCTGTGTAAATCGCACTAGTCTAGGATCATCTAGTGTACTACAGCCTATAGGCTAAATTTAAATATTAGTAAAAGAAAACATCAAAATGGAAGAAGCCCGGTAAGGCTATCCAAAGGCAAACGACAGAAAGACATAGCCTAATCATCTTGATTCTCACTGGAATCAAAGTCGCCCTCCTCTAAGCAAAAGAATTAAGTAAGGGTGACCACATAAAATGTACAACACAAGTTACACGAGAAATGCAATAATAATACAAGGCTAATAATTGAAAGCCAATAGGGTTAATTGAGTGTAAAGCGATATTTAAAGAAATACAGTACATAGATAGGAAATTATAGAATTTAATACAATAAGTAAATATAGCAATTTAAGTAAATTAATATTGATAGTACAGGAACTGACCTAACACTAACCTAACCACATGCATCTCACCTAAACTATCTTTTCCAAAAGATCTCATATGGATTCCATCCATCCATAAACCTTTTAATCAACTATTTTGAAAAACAAAGTCTAATTCATGAAAACTTTACTCAACATACCTATAACCGTGGGCACGACTATCCAAGATAGTTTATACACTCTATAGAGGTGGTACAAGTTTACCCACAAGATATAGTTAACTCATGATGTTGGCCATTACACGCTTCCGTAGGCGTGCGACTGAGGAATCAAAACAAGGCCATTATAAACCAAAGCCATCAATCTGGCCACATCTCCACTAAGATTTCAGCCCAACATCCACCAGATCGGGGCTCCCTCTTATGCCGTGTGAGACTTATCTTGGCCTACGCCATGCCCACATTCAGTCTATAGCAAGACTCAATTTGGGACCTGCTAATTAATCAATCATGACTATTCCATACTAGACTTATGGTAGTACGATAGAGCTTTGTAGCGATAGCTCACAGACTGGTCCTTATTTGACATAGGTAAACTTTCCACATACCCCTTGTGCCTAGCCCCCACGTTGAGTCACCAAACAACAACATATGCTAGCAAGTACCCACCACCAAAACATTTGCTTAACTCTAAACCATGTTTTTATATTTTATTTTGAAACATTTCATAGACCTTCTTGACTCACCGAATTCAAGAATATATTTTAAAAGCTTATACTATTGTACTAACTAGAATTTGCTACAGAAATATTCCAACTAATACTAGTGTACTAATCATAGTTTTATTCTACGGTGACAAGGTACAAAGATTTGTAATGTCAAATGTGTCATAACAAATAGGCATTAATTAAGTTAAAACTGAAACTGAATTATAGTGAATAAAATTAAGCATATAATATAATTTAAAATAATATAATTTTATTTATAAATTGGGATCAATATAGTCAAGCTATGTCACTTGCCTTACTCTGCAGATTGGTGTGAATCATCGTAGAAGAATTCCTCATAATCTTTGCAGTCTACACATGAAAATAACCACCTAAACTCAAATAAAATTCAAATAAACTCCAAAAATTTGAAAACATGGTAGATTTGGATAGAGCATGATTTTAGATGAATTTAAAATTTTCAATGGGTTCAATCAGAGTTAGGATGAATGAGAACGAGCTCTAGGAAGTTTAATTCTAAGGAAAATGAAATAATCTGAATTTTTGGAATTATTTTTATAAAGAAAAAGAGGATTATGACATCAGCAAGGGAATTACATTTTTGGCTAAATTATTTTCTAAAGGAAAATTGAGTTTATTGCGTTCGAATGATGTCATCATGGGGTATAAAATTTTGGCCTAAGGCCAACATGTATGCCCAGGTCTTCATGGATCGGCTCCACGGCTATGTGCAGATGAGGTGGAAAGGGGCAACTACATAGGTCTACGTGGTTGCCACCTGGATGCCACGTCAGCCCGTATGCTTACATGGCTTGCTGGCCAATGATTTCACACGGGCACCGAGGTGGCCAGAGCTGCATTGAATGGCAACAAGTGGTGGTGGGTGCAAATCAAAAAGGAGAGTGAGGGGCACTTAGATTACCTAGGCATGTGTCACGGGTGTGGTCAGAGGCTGCCGATGGCGAGAAAGGGTGGCAGTGATGCATGGGCTCTAGAGGAGAGTGACCTCCGGTGGTCTTCCTTGATGGCAAGGTGGTGGAGAGTGACTGTGGCAGCGTGGTGAAGGGCGTTGGGGCATCAGTGAGGCCTAGCGGTGGCCAAATCACCAATAATTTCTTAGGTTGCACTCACCGGACTTTGGAGCAAAGGAAAATGATGCGGGAGCTCCATGGGGCATAGGAGAAGAATTGGTAGAGAGGAGTGGTTGTGCGAGTCGAGGTGAAGCCAATGGAGGTTTTTAGGAGGACGGGATAGCACATGGCAGCTAATTGCCTACACAGAAATGACGGCGAGAGGTGGCCATTGCATAGAGGATAGGGGTGAGCCGAGCGCTAGATAGTCGAGGAGGTGGGACGCAGAGTGGGGAGGAAGAAAGGGAAGGGAGGCAAGACGCATGGGGGAGAAAGGGGTGGTGGGAGAGGTGAGCTGGTGGCAATGGCCATGGCGACACCATGCGAGGGAGAAGGAAGAGAGGAGGGTAGAAGGAACAAGAGAGGGGGCCATCATCGGAAAGGGAGAGAAGGAAGGAGATATAGGCAGGCAGGGCCGAGGCAAGGGGATGGTTGCCACATGGCCAAGGAGAAATCCGGGAGAGTAGGAAGGAAGAGGTGCGGGCACATGGGATGGTGCCGCGTGGTGCGCAAGGAGCAATCTAGGCCAGCCACGTGTCGACCCAAGAGAGAGAGAGAGAGAATTTTAAATACATTTTGGTTTTTCAGAAACTCCCGAATAAATTCCAACAAATTCTCAAAAATACTACAACTCACAAGGAACCCAGCAAAAATAAAATCAACTTAATTTGTCAACAAATAAATACAAGTTTTTATATCTTTTCTAGCCTAAAATAAAAGGGAGAATAGAAAATCCAAAAAATCTAATTAAATTAAAATAAAATAAATCTAAAATTTTGGGATGTCACAAACCTACCCCTCCCCCATTAAGAGAAATCTCAACCTCGAGATTTGGGCAGGCTAGCAAAGAGGTATGGATGGTTGGCCTTCATATCGTCCTCTCGTTCCTAGGTAGCTTCATCAATGGAATGATTGCTCCATTATTTCTTACAGAATCGGATGGTCTTTCTCCTAGTATGTTGTTCTGCCATCTCAAGGATCTTGGTTGGCTGCTCCCCATAAGTGAGGTCCTCTTGAAGATCAAGAGTCTTGAGTGCTGCCTACTCTGTAGATACTCAAAGACACTTCTTTAATTGGGATACAAAGAAGACATCATGTACTCTGGTCATGGTTTGTGGTAACTCCAACTAGTACATGACTTCTCCTCTGCTGCTCAAGATATTAAATGGTCCAACGAACCTCGGTGCAAGCATTCCCTTTTTTTGAAACCTCTTAACCCCTCTAAGTGGGGATACCCTGAGGAAAACAAAGCCACCCACTTCGAAGGTCAAGTCTCAGCGATGATTATCAGTATAGCTCTTCTGTCAGGACTGGGTTATCTTTAGTTTGTCCATGATTTTTCTGACTTTCTTTTCAGAGTCTTGGAGCAGACTGGGTCTGGGGTCTTAGGATTCTTCTGTTTCTGTCGGACCCCGGAGCAACAACTCCCGGATCCTCTATGTAAATCACACTAATCCAAGATCAGCTAGTGCACATAGTGGACAACAAAGATAAATATCAACCATAATAACATATATTAATTAACTAAATATCGTCATGACTGCCAAAATTTACATCCATGGCCCATAGGCCAAAATTAAATAAAAGCAGCGGAAGAAAAACACCGAAGCGGAAGAAGTTCACTAAGCCTGCCCACAGGCAAACAACAGTAAAACGTGGCCTACTCGTCTTGGTCTTCACCGTAGTTGAAGTTGTCCTCCTCTGAGATGTGAAAGCAAGGGTGAGTACCAACTTGTACTCCACAAGTCACACGGAAAAATACAATATAATGTTAAAGGCGACAAAGGAAGGTATATAGGGTTAGTTTGAGTGTAAAATAGCATTTAACGAAATACAATAAATATATTGAAATTGCTGAATGTAATACCACAAGTAAAGATAGAATTTATAACTAAAATTAATATGGTTAGTGCAGGTCCATCCCCCACACTAATCTCACCATAGGTATCCCACTCAGACCATATTTCCAAAAGATCTCATATGGATTCCATCCATCCATATGCTTTTCAAATCTCCCATGGATTTCATCCATCCATAAGCCTTTTCAAAAACTATTTTTGAAAATCAAAGTCTAATCCGTGAAAAACCTTACTCGGCTTGTCCATGACCGTGGACACGGCAATCTAGGATAGTTTATATACACTGTAGAGATTGTACAGCTTTATCCACAAGACATGATCATCTCATGTTACCACGTGATTAGCACATTTCCTTTTGTGTGCAGTGAAAAGATCATGATAAGCCCTTTACAAAGCAAAGCCTTCAACCTGCCAAGCTAACACTAAGGATTTACCCTAGTAAGGATTCCACCAGGTCAGGACTCCCTCTTGAGCTGAGTGAAACTTCACATGGCCTACGTCACGCTCACTTTTAATCTACAGTGAGACTCAAGTTGGGACCTGAAAATTAATCAGTCAGGACTATTCCATATCAACCTTGTGGTAGTATGATAAGGGCTTTGTAGCAGTAGTTTACCGACTGGTCCTTAATTGACGTAGACTCAAACCATATACCCCTTGTGCCTAACAATCAACATTGTATCACCAAACAACAATGCAAGCTAGCACCCACCACCTATCTATTAGCCTAAGTCTAAACAAAGTTTTATATTTTATTTTGAAATAATTCATAGCCTTTCTTGACTCACCAAAGTCAAGAGTACATTTGAAAAGCTTATCATTTTATGTGAAAAAGTTATCCCAAAATAAAATTATGTCTAAGCAAGTCTAAGCATTTGATACAAAATTCTTTCGTTCATAGTAGTATACTAACTAGTGTTTTATTCTAGCATGACAAGGTATTCAGGAATCAAAATCAAAGGAGGTAATAACAAAAAGGCATTGACTAAATTTAAAATTGAAATTAAAAAACATTGAATAAAAATATACATGCAGAATAATTAAAAATAAAATAATATTATTTCATAATTTGGGATCAACATGATCAAGGAGTGTGACTTACCTTGCTCTGCAGTTGGACGCGAATCGTTGACGTAAAACTCTCCAGAGTCGTCGCAGTCTACAAGTGAATGTATGCAAGAAAACTCAAATAAAAATCCAAGTAAAATCTAAAAAATTATAAAACATATACTGGGATATAGATTATGAATTTAGTTGAATTTAGAAATTTAAATCACTTAATTTGAGGGTTGAACGGTGGAAAATGGATCATCTGAAATTTATCGGATGAGAAATTACTTAAAAAGAAAATTGAGGGAATATTATGAAGGAATATTCCTTCACAAAGGCAAAACCAATAGAGCATCCACGCCAAATTTTTTTTGCCATAGTGCCAGTGAGGGAAGATGTGGGAGGTGAAGCCAACCAACAAAATAGATTGCTACGGACTCAAGAACACGTAGAAACTGACAGCACGTCAAATGGAGCATGGTGACGGCGTGGACGGTGACAACAACATAGGGTTAGAGAGAGGAATAATTTTTAGGCTTAGAATATGGAGAGATAGGGTGAGCACAAGCTAGAACGTGACATGGCGAAGCTAGAAAAATTTTCACCTAAGCCGAAAACTCACTGGAGACAACGCAATCGACGTTTGAATGATGACGGTAGAGAAAAAGGAAAATTTTGATATCTTGGTGTTGAGTGAAGAGAATCCTAAACCATTTGGAAGGTAGTTACCTGAGATGGTTTGGCACGTTTTGACCTGAAAGGATCGGACAAAACATCACCGGATATATGAAAACGTGATGTGCCATAGGCGAACATGGCTATTTATCGGAGGCAAAAATTTGTTAAAGGTTTTTAGAGAAAAGGAGGAAAGCACAGTGTAGAATGTGATGAGGCAAGTTTTACAGAGGTGATGGCATAGGCTAAAACTCATCAGAGGTGACGAATCGACATCGGGAAGTCAAAAATGGTTATTTTCGCAAAAGGCTCAATTTCTGTCAAATGGCTCCATGAAAAATTAAATAAAAATGGTAAATAAATTGCGTAGAGACTAGCATACAATATGATGCAAACAAAAACCAAGAAACTCACGAAAAAAGTGGGGTACACAAAGAAATGGTTTTACTGTCTTGGCTTGACAAGGTTCACGAAGATATGAGGATCTTCAGGTGATGGCAATAGAAGCACAATGTAGAACACATCGAGACAAACTCAACGGTCCAGACGGCTTGGCCAACGAACTGGCAGAATATGATGGAGAAGACCTTTGGCAGCCGGTGGGTTGACATCGGCATTCCGGGCAAACGAAGAGAAGATAGCATGCGATGTTTGCAGTGAAATGAAGAGGAGAACATGGGGAACACAATGCTTACCTTAGTGGTGGTGGAATACGCATGGTCGACCAGCGGTGAGGAGAGAAACAGCGACATGATTTGGCCCACGGTGTTGTCGAGGCTCCAGCGAAGCTCCGGCAAAGGCGAGGGGAGAACTGCGTAAAACGCGAGAAGGAAAACCAATGATGTGATCAATGATAATGGGACTCCACTATAGGCGATGCAAACGGCCAAGAAACGACATTCGAATGGTGAAATAAAAATGCCAATTGCGGCCAAGAGAAAGGAAGAGAGGACTTAAAATTTTCGGAGATGGATGAGGATGAGAAGGGACACCTAGGGCTCTCTTTTATAAGGGCAAAGGTGGACAGGATGAGAAGATCGATGCGGCATGTTCTCCGGTGGCATAATACGTTTCGGCGAAATGGACACGCGAAATTGAGGGCTAAGGCCGGAAATGTGGGAGTCTTGATGGGAGGGATGGAATACTTTTGAGTGCATGATAAATCATGGAGGAAATAGCAGGTTTTAAAAAGCTCAAGAGGAGCTCTAATGGCAGCCTGTGCACTCGGGACAGAACGATTGGAAGAAGAAATGGAGAGAGAAAAAAGAGAAAATAAGAAGAAAAAGAAAAGAGAAAAATTCAAAAGAAAAAAATCAAGAAAAATTTACAAAAATCTTTGGAACGTGAAAAGAGCTAATAAAATAATTTTGGATTTAATTGTAATTTATTTTAATTATTTTTATTTTTATAGATTTAAATTAATCACATAAATTACAAATAAAGCTTAAATATTTTTAAAAAAAAATCATAGAGGTTTATGAGGTAATTTTGGACTTAGAAAAATATTTCTAACTAAAATTTGGATATTTTCTTTATAAAATATTTTTCAAGAAAGGTCTTTTTAAAAGCAGAAAATCAAGTTAACTAAAATTAAAAATTCAAGCAACCAAATAACACTGATTTTAATTTTAAACTAAATTAATTATTATTTTATTTATTTTATAATTATTTTCTTTTAAAAAAACCTAGGCTGTTAATGTTTCATCCCACAACAATGGAGTTCTACACTTTCTTCTGTAATGTCCTTCAAAGGGTGCCATCTAGAGACTGGCTTGGTAGCTATTATTGTAGAAGAATCCAGCATAGGATAGAGCATGATCCCATCTCCAAAATTCAATGCACAATCTCTCAATATGTCCTCTAGCACTTGGTTGACTGGCTCGGTCTAACCATTAGTCTAAAGGTAGTAAGCAGTGCTAAAGTTGAGCTTAATTCCTAACTCTTCATGAAGCTTACGCTAGAACTGAAAGGTAAATGGGCTTCCTCAATCTGACACGATCTTCTTGTACACTCCATGCAAGCATACAATCCTAGACGTGTATAGCTATCCTAAGATAGGTAACTCCCTCCTAAAGTTTTGTCTGAACCTCCTCTACCAAACTATAGTTTGCATAGGTTTTTCTGCTTAATGCATCTGCTACAACATTGGTCTTACCTGGATGGTAATGAATCACAAGGTTATAATCCTTGATTAGCTATAATCATCTTCGCTATCTTAGGTTGAGCTCTGCCAAAATGAATATGTACCTCAAGCTCTTATGGTCCATATAAACTTCACAATGGTTACTAATAAGGTAGTGCTGCCAAATTTCCAGGGCATGAACCACTGCGGCTAATTTCAAGTCATGAGTGGGGTAGTTGGAGGTCTTAGCTGGCGCGATGCATAGGCTACCACCTAACCTTCTTAGATTAGAACACAAACAAGTCCTTGCTAGGAGGTATCATAGAATACCTCAAAACCCTTATGGATGTCCAGCAAAACAAGCACTAGGGCTGACACTAACTTATTATTAAGGGTCTGGAAACTCTACTCATCTTTTGTCCATCCAAACTTCTTTTTCTTCTTCAGGAGTAGAGTCATGGGCTTGGCTAACTCGAATAATCCTGTTATGAAGCGTCGGTAATAACCGGCAAGTCTAAGAAAACTCCTAATTTTGGTCATTGACGTAGGTTACTTCCAGTCCATTACTGCTTCAACCTTAGAGGGATCTACTGTAATTCCTTCGGCCATCGCAATGTGACCAAGAAAAGCTACCATCCTTAGCAAAAAGTCACACTTGCTAAACATGCCATAAAGTTGGTGCTCTCTAAGTCCTTCTAGGATTATTCTAAGGTGATCTTCATGCGCTTTCTTATTCTTGGAGTAAATAAAAATATCATCAATAAAGATCACTACGAACTTATCTAGGTACTCTATGGACACACTGTTCATCATACTTATGAAGTAGGATGGTACATTTGTTAGTCCAAAGAAAATGACAGCAAACTCATACTAGCCGTAACGAGTGGTGAAAGCAGTCTTGGGTATATCCTCTTCCCTAATCTTTAGTTGATGATACCTAGACATCAGATCTATCTTGGAGAAGATACTTGCTCCTTTCAACAAATCAAAGAAATCATCGATCCTGGGCAACAGATATTTGTTCTTGATGGTGGCATCATTAAGTACTCTGTAATCAACACACATTCTCATGTTGCCATCTTTCTTTTTGATGAAGAGAACAGGTGCATCCCAAGGTGATGAACTTTGTAGAACATAGCCTCTGTCCTTCAGTTTATGGATTTGCTTCTTCAACTCAGCTAACTTATTAGCTGGTATATAATACGGTCTCTTGAAAATGGGAGTTGTACTAGGAACTAAGTCAATCAAGAACTCAAAGTCCCTATTCGGTGATATTCTGGGTAAATCTTCTGAAAATACGTCTAGGTATTCCCACACGACTGGTACTTCTTCTAAGACTTGGAGGTGATTAAGATTACACTCTTCCATTATAGGAATCTTTGGTGCAAAGGTTACTTCTAATCCATGACAATTGGTGAGAGTGATGGATCATGTGGCACATTCTATTTGATCTCTGTTCCTGGACAACCAATTTACTCCAAGAATAACATCCAACCCTTGAAAGCCTAAAACTATATGCTCGGTTAGAAAAGGTACTCATTCAATGAGCAACTCTACTTTTGGGCACAGGGTCCTAGCTCTTATTTCTGCTCCAGGGGAATAGACTAGCATGAGATTGCTAAGGGGAACTGAACCTAACCCACTTTTGACCACAAAAGCTTTGGAAATGAATGAATGAGAAGCTCTGGAACCAAACAAAACTAATACTGGTACTGAGTTCACCAGAAACTTACCTAGCACGATGTTCAGTGTAGCCTGAGCTTCCTCTATAGTGACATCATTCATATGTACCTTGATGAAGTCCTAGGGCTTCTTGAAGGCTTGCCTAGCATTCTGTCCTCCTAAGGATCCTATGTTGGCTGTAGCTTGAAGTTTCTTGGGGCAGAATATGGCAAAGTGCCCTGTCTCCTTGCAGTAGAAACATGTCACACCACCTAAGAGGTAGTGTTCCTCAGCACTGGCCCACTAGCAGGAAGGGCATGGATCATCTGAGGAGTGGAGCGATTGGCCTGGAAAGGTCGACAGTTGTTTGCTAGCTTGAAGTTGCCAGATGGGGGCAGGGTGTTGCGAGGTTTAGAAAAACCCCCCCTAGATTGACCTTTTGAGTGGCCATCCTTCTCTTGTGGTTTTTCATTTTGACATGCTTGCCCTCCTGGCGAATAACCTTGTTAATAAGCTGGTGAAAGTCAGCATAATCATTGAAGAGGAGCTACACAAAATGTTATCATTGAGGCCCTCCAAGAACCTCTCCTACTTTACCTCATTAGTGGCGACATCTTCTAGCGCATAGCACACCAACTGGTTGAACTTCTGAAGATATTCACTCATGGTTCGCCTTCATTGGCATAGAGCCCAAAACTATTTCTTCTTCAGGGTGATGATGCCGACTGGAATATGTGCCTTACGAAAGTGTTGCACAAACTCAGCCCAAGAGATGGCCTAAGCAATGGGATGAGTAGCGGTGAAGGTATCCCACCACTCTGAAGCAAGTCCGGGCAGCTGCTGGGAAGCAAAGAGAACTCACTCCCGATTGCTACACTGGAGCATATCTAGCTTCTTCCCAATAGCTAGGAGCCAGTCATCTGTGTCCATTGGCTCAGAGCTGCTATAGAATGTTGAAGGTCACATCCTCATGAACTCTGATAATCTTGACTGTGGAGCTTGAACTGGCAGTGGATGATGAGTGGGTGGAGCAGGGCTGTTGATAGTCTGGACTAACAGCTAGATGAGATGGTTCTGATTGGCCATCATCTAGGCCCAGTGGGGTCCATTGGTAGGTGGTGGTAGAGGAACGGGAGCATTCTGACCTCCATGAGCTCCAGTGTGGTTGCTATTACCATTGTCGTTGTTGTTGCCATTGCTCCTCATGTTAACCATCTGCTTGGCGCTTCCAAGGGTTGGAGAGAGATAGAAGGAACTAAGAGAAGTTTTTGAGTCCATCCCACAAGCAAAACATAAGAAAATAGCCAAATAAATGCAAGCTTTAATGAAGCAAAAATAACTTTATTAAAGGAATGATAGGTCCCAAGTACACTCTTAATTAACATAAGACTTAAATCTAGAAAGGTATGCCAGTGCGATGCTTCTTAGGTGGTGACTTTATATCATTCTCTCCCTGAACTGAGGAATTGTCATCTCCTGTGCAAAGCTCTACCAATTCCTTCTCTGCTCGGTGGAGCTGGTAAGTGGCAAAGCTATAGATAGTCTAGGGACTCGGTGAACTGCACCTGCTAAACTAGGCTGGGGTCGTCTTCATCCTTTGTGCTCACAAAGAAACTCCTGGAGCTAGTGGGGTACTGGTTGGGGTAGTACTGAAAAGCAGTGCCTCAGAACTTCACTTCATAGATGTCCCTAGGCTTGTGGATGGCTTCCCAGGCTGTGTCCTAGATACCAGCGAGGAAAGTATCCGGGGCTATGGAGCATCATAGGTGTGGAAAGAGGCTTCATCGCCTATGTTGGTGAAGATCAGCACCTCTACTCTCTAGTGCTCCTGGTTGCCATAGGACTTGGGATGCCCCTGGTAAATTGGTTGAGCCTTGAACCTCAACTGCTGAAAATCTTGGACTCCATGGGAAAATCTTGGTGCGGGTCTCAACCATCTAAACTATTTGAAAAGATGAAAGAGTTAGAAAACATTTTTTGTAAGGGAGTGTAGTTGGGTAAAAGAAAGAGTAAAACAAGCCTTTACGAAAAAATTTTAAATTATATTTTATAAAAAAAATAAGTCCTTAGGGTGAACCAGTTCTATTCGATCTACGGTCACATCCTAGAGTTATCACAGCTCTGATACCATCTCTGTTGGACCCGAAAGTGACACCTCTGGATCCTTTGAGTAAATTGCACTAGTCCAGAATCAGTTAATGCACACAATGGATAATAAATATGAACATCAACCATAATGACATTTATTAAATATGGGTCTGATGGCCAAAATTTACATCCACGGATCATAGGCAAATTTAAGTATAATTAGCGGAAGAAGCCCAATAAGCATTTCCACAGGCAAACGATAGTAAGAAGTGACCTACTCGTCCTAATCCTCATCGTAGTCAAAGTCCCCCTCCTAAATGTACTCTGCAAGTTACACGAGAAATGCAATAATAATGCAAGGCTAACAAGTGAAGTTCTATAGGGTTAATTGAGCGTAAAGCAATATTTAAAAAATAAGGTAAATAGATAGGAAATTATGGAATTTAATACAATAAGCAAAGATAGCAATTTAAGTAAATTAATATAGTTAATACAGGCAACCTGACACTAAGCTAATCACGAGCATCCCACTGGACCATTTTTTTCAAAAGATCTCATATAGATTCTATCCATCCATAAACATTTTTGTCAACCATTTTAAAAAACAAAGTCTAATCTATAGAAGAAAAAACTTTACTCAATATGTTCATGATCATGGGCACAACTATCTAAGATAGTTTATACACTCTGCAGAGGTGGTACTATTTTACCTACAAGATATAATTAACTCATGATGTAGGTCATTATACATTTCCGCAGGTGTGTGACTAAGTAATCATAACAAAGCTTATACAAAGAAAAACCATCAACTTGGCCACGTCTCCACTAAGATTTCAGCCAAACAAAAAATCCATTAGATCAATGCCCCCTCTTGTGCCGTGTGAGACTTCTCCAAGCCTACGCCACGCCCACGTTCAGCCTATAGCGAAACTCAAGTTAGGATCTACTAATCAGTTAGTCTGGACTATTCCAACCATTCTTGTGGTAGTACAATAGGGCTTTATAGCATTAGATCACAAACCGATCCTTATTTGACTTAGGCATCCTTTTCACATACCTCTTGTGTCTAGCCCCCACGTTGAGCCACCGAGCAACAATGTATGCTAGCAAGCACCCACTAGCTAACCATTTGCCTAAGTCTAAATCACACTTTTATATTTTATTTTGAAATATTTCATAAACTCTCTTGACTCACCAAAGTCAAAAATAAATTTTAAAAGTTTATCATTTTATGTGAAAAACATTATCTCAAGCCTAAAATTATTTCAAAACTGATCTAAGCATTTGCTACATAAATGTTCCAGCTAATACTAGTATACTTACAAGAGTTTTATTCTATGGTGACAAGGTACAAGGATTTGCGATGTCAAATGTGTCATAACAAATAGACATTAACTAAGTTAAAATTGGAATTCAAATATAATGAATAAAATTAAGTATGCAATATAATTTAAAATAATATAAATTCATTTGTAACTGGGATTAACATGATCAAGGCATGTAACTTGCCTTGCTCTGCAGATTGGAGTGAATCGTAGTAGAATAATTTCTTGAAATCGTCGTAGTCTACACGTCAAAATAACAACCAAAACTTAAATAAAGTTCAAATAAACTCTAAACATTTTAAAACATGGTATATTTGGATAGATCATGATTTTAGATTAATTTAAAATTTTAAATGGGTTCAATCAGAACTATGATGAACGATAACGAATTCCTGAAAATTTAGTTCTAAAGAAAATGAATTAATCTTAATTTCTTGAATTATTTTGTAAAGTAAAAGGGGATTATGACATCAGCAAGGGATTACATTTTTGGCCAAATTATTTTTAAAAGGAAAATTGAGTTTTATTTTGTTAGGATGATGTCATCATGGGGTTTAAATTTTTGGCCTGAGGCCGACATGTGGGCCTAGGTCTTCATGGGCTGGGTCCACGACTATGTGTGGCTGAGGTGGCAAGGGGACGGTGTGGCGTGGCATCTGACGTTGTTGTGGTCGCCATGTCGGCCCATGTGGCTACCACCTGGATGCCACGTTGGCCTGCATACGAACGTGGTTCACTGGTCGATGATTTTGCATGTGCACCGAGGCAGTCAGAGCTGCGGTGACTGGCGACAGGCGGTGGGTGGGTGCAAACAAAAAAGGCGAGTGAGGGGGACTTAGATTACCCAGGCATGTGGCAACGGCATGGTCGGAGGCTACCAACAGTGAGCAGGGGTGGCAATGGCGCACGGGCTCTGGTGGAGAGAGGCCTCTGATGGTCTTCCTTGATGGTGAGGTGGCAAAGAATGACCGTAGAGGCACGGTCAAGGGTGTCGGGGCGTCGGTGTGGTCTGGGGTGGCCAAATCACTGGAAATTTCTTGCTGTTACACTCGTTGGACTTTGGAGCAAAGGAGAATGGCGTGGGAGAAGAATTGGTGGAGGGGAGTAGTTGTGCGAGTTGAGGTGAACCTAAGGGGGTTTATAGGAGGAGGGGACATCGCACGGTGGCTAACCGCCTACATAGAAATGGCGGCAAGCAACGGGCATTACGGAGTGGATAGGAGAGGGTTGGGCACTAGATAGTTGGGGAGGTGGGTACGCAAAGTGGGGTGGAAGAAAGGGAACAGTGGCCAAACGCACGGGGGAGAGAGGGGCAGCAGGAGAAGCGGGTTAGTGGCAATGACCATGACGGCACTGTGTGAGGGAGAAGGAAGAGAGGAGGGCGGGAGGAAGAAAAGAGGGGGCCACTACCAGTGAGGGAGAGGAGGAAGGAGTGAGAGGCGGGCGAGGCCAGAGCAAGGGGATGGCTGCCACGGGGCCCGGGGAGAAATCCGGGCCGCACACAAAGAGAGAGGGAAGGAGGAGGCGCGGGCATGTGGGATGGCACCGTGTGGTGCGCAAGGAGTGATCTAGGCTGGCCACATGACAGCCCAAGAGAGAGAGGATTTTAAATACCTTTTGGTTTTCTAGAAACTCCCCCAAAAACAAATAAAGGCCTAGAAAATAGCAAAAACCTCAAATAAATTCTAGAAAATTCTCAGAAATACTACAACTCACAAGGAACCCAGTAAATATAAAATCAACTTAATTTAACCAAAAATATATACAAGTTTTCTTAGATCTTTTTCTAGGCTAAAATAAAAGGGAGAATAGAAAATCCAAAAAATCCAATTAAATTAAATAAAATAAATCTAAAATTTTGGGATGTCACAATGCATATCTTCTTGACCGAAGGGCCCGCCTTTGGCCATAGTTATTGAAATCGGACTAGTCACCGACCCGCTCGGCCTTCTGATTCATGGTTCATCGGTCCAATCAGTGTTTAGCCGGTCAAACAACCCGTTCAATATGCCATAATAATATAGTTAGTTTCCAATAGAATACAACAAGTGTGCTCGTTTGGTCAATAGAGGCAGCACAAAGACCTCCAACATCGCATTCTAGGTTCGAGTCCCCTCCTTGTATTTCTTTTTCACTTTATTCCCGCCTCATGCACAGCGCTCATGCATAGCATTAGCTATCCTCCGGTCCAACTGTATCACTTTTTCAAGCATATTATACCAAACCAGCCAGTTTAACCAAGAAATCTCTAGATTTTTGGTTTAGAGCGGCTCAACTGCATACAGGATCTAATAACAAAACCTCCAACCGTATCGGTTTTTCAAGCTTTTTATGCTAAACCGGTCGGTTTAACCCAAAAATCTCCAGTTCAAAGTGGCTCAACTGCATACACTGCGAGAAGAAGAGCGTTGTAGGGAGTAGTACGCAGATGAATGGCTTTATGGCGAGCCCGCATGTCGCCAAAAGTAATTGCCGACGCTAGCTGTCCTACGGTCATTCATGCTTGGCATAGGAAAGAAGGCTAGAGGTGAAAATAGATCAGATAGTGCCTAAAAAACATTTATAAATTTGAATATTCTCAAATACGAATACAAATCAAATAATATAATAATACGAGTTCGAATTGAATATCTACTCAATTCGGTCGGATCCGGATATCCTCATATCTTATATAGTATGAAGATATTAATGATATTTTATCATTATTCAATCACGCTTAATCATTCTAATTCGTTTATTTCATCTAAAGAAATATGAATTCACATTTAATTAAAAAAACATATCCAACTAATTAGCCATGTTGTAATAAAAATATGCATATTGCTTCGTCAAATACGAATACGGATACAAATAGTCTCGATAAAATAATATTTCGGATGGTAAAAGTCCATACTATATTCACATCTATATGTTTTATGTAAATTCAAATACGAATACGAATAGGATAGAAATTATTAATCGAATGGAAAAAATCAATACCATATTTACATCTTATCGAATACGGTAACCAAATAATTTATATCTACTTTTCACCCCTACAGAAGGCTATGCTAGAATGGGGAGCCTTTTCTAGAGAGAGATGAAATTGATGCTTGGGAACTTGTGTTGGTTCAGACTTGGACAGAGCGGGACACATGAGAGCATATACAATAGTCTGCCTCTTAAAATGGTCTAATCTTTCGTCTCACCTAAAGATAGCACTAGAGACGACCTCTCCAATAGTAAATCATTTCTCTAACTATTTTATATTATTTTCACTATAACTTCCTGCCTCATATC
The DNA here is from genome assembly GCA_036346265.1 of Melocanna baccifera. Classification (NCBI taxonomy): domain Eukaryota; kingdom Viridiplantae; phylum Streptophyta; class Magnoliopsida; order Poales; family Poaceae; genus Melocanna; species Melocanna baccifera. Next base: position 27,345,423 of record CM070678.1, read on the forward strand.
CTCTTAAAATTGTAATTTTAATTAGTGTTAATCATATTTAATTAGTAATAATTGTATTTAATTAGCACTAATCACAAGAAATTAATTTGCTATCGCTACCGGGGCTCAGTTGATTTGGCTGCTGAGCTCCTGTAGCGCAGCAGGCGATATGTGTCATCTACCACGGCTACCGAGTTTAGAGAAACGGCTAGATTTATAAAAATAAATATCCGATAGTTAAATTTGAAAAAAGAAATAGTTATAATACTATTTATGTGAACAGTTGGATGAAGTGTGCCAGTACATGTCCCCTAGCTTGCTTCTCGCTATAATTTTCATGCAACGAGATTTACGTCGACTTTGAAGAAAGAAGGAACGAAATGAGACACAGCCCGATTATTCTCGTTTTGAGTAATTTTTGAGTAATACCAAAACTCTAAATTAATTGTTAATCACCATCCTTTTGTATGCCCGCTCTAGAAAATGAAAACAAACCACTAAACTGTTCTAAAATAACCTACCATGCGTACGCTCCTACAGTCTATAAATACAACATTGTGAAGAGAGAACCAATATACTTCATCCGTTATTTTTTAATATCATTTTAGAATACATGCTGCAAACTATTTTAAAGTTTAACTATTAATATATACAAAAATTTTAAATTTGTCATGTGTAAATAATATTATTATATTTATCATTAAAAATATTTTCATAGTATTATAATTTCAATAATTTTATTATCATATAATTACAAAAATTAATTTTCAAAGTGTATCAATGACCGTATCAAAATCCAAAACGGCGGTTAAAAAGAACAGTAATAAAAAGCCGATTTCAGTGATTTACAATTAGCCGTGTGGCCCGTTCGATGCGATCAACCTCCAGACGGCGACACGTGGAGACAGGATTGCCCCGCGTGCGACACGTGAACCCATCGCTGCAGGCCCCACACGCTCCACCGCACCAGCGCCGCCGTTCGCACCCGGAAGCTCGTCCATGGCGACATGCAGCGGCGGTGGGGAGGGAGCGCCACCAACCGAGCTCCGTGCACCGCCGTACGTCGCGAGGTCCACCACGTGGTCGGCCGTTCGCGAGCGTCACAGCGCCGCCGTTCGTCCGTGTCCGCCGCCCGTGGGAGCTTGGGACACCGCTGTCCGCCAAACCAAGTGCCCGCCTCTGGGAGACCGCATGCGCGCGCACCGCCATCCACGCCTGCACACCACGAGAAGACGAAATTTTGCGAGCTGAAGATTTTCGCGATTTTGAAGTTCTTAGAGTTGAAATGTCTCGATTTGAAAATTTTAAGCTGAAAATTCCCGATTAAAAAATTTCGAGTTGAAACATCATGTTTTCAAATCTCCAGAGCTGAAAGTTTTTATCTGAATTTCTTATGTTAGAGAGGAAGGGATGAGGGAAGGGATAAAGGAAGTGGGTTGAGGCGGAAGCGAGGAGCTAGAAGATGATGAAGAAGATGACATGTGGCGTCGAATGAGGAGTGGTCCTTAGTTTCTTTTTAGTTTGAGGTTACCGTGATTGTATTAATTTATGCTTCTATCTTCTACTTAAAAAATTAAAATTAATATAAATATCTGATTTCTTAAAATGGTTTTCATACTCATCTCACTCCGAGGATAAGTTAGGAGTTACAGGCTTACCACGAATCTATTCCTCTCACGCATATATCTCTCTCTTACCTTTTACACCACTCTCTCCTCTCTCTCTAAAAGCAACTTTTGTCAGCCGTTACTATTTATTTTCAGTCAAACGACATCAACTATATTCTTTTCAGCTTATGTATTATGTCTTCCTCCAAACAAACAAACGGAACGGTTTTTCTGTCACCGTATTGAAACAACTTATCGAGACAGTCTGTTCGAAGCGGCTTAACCGCTTATTGGTATTAGGTTTGTTCGCACAAATGCTCGCACTAGGATCAAAAATATCATTCGCAGTAGAAAAAATACACCAAGTCAATCATATTAGAAGTCATCAGCAAAAATCGATACAAACATCTCTTACATGGCCCATAAAAAACTCCATTTGCTATTGGTCTCTGGCACTCATACATGTGCATATGTCTTGTATTCACATGTTCATGAACATAAAATGGTTCTTGTAGGTAGGGATGAAAACGGATCGGATAGTTTCCGACCAATCCGGACGAATACGGATACGGATTGTGTCGGATCGGATTTTTTTCGGATAATTCTCGGATCGGATACGGATACGGATTTTTTTATTGGATACGGATACGAATACGGTAAGCCTAGTATCCGTCGAATACGGATACGGATAATCCGGATAAAACGAAACCGGATATCCGGATTTTCTAGAATCTCCCCATTTTCTTATTTCCAAAATCCGAATAAAATCCACAAGGCTCTAGAAAATAGCAATTAAATCTCAAAAATTCACCAAAAATACCAGAAAAATCCTTGAGACCTAAGGAATACAAATAAAATAATTTTAGCTCATGTTAAAGTTTAATTTAATCATATTAAATTATTTTAAATTCTAAAAATTTATTTTAAGCTTGATTTAATTCCAGAAAATTTATTTTTAAAAATAGGGCTTTATAAACTCCAAAAAATCAGGATGTTACAAACTATTTACGTATTTTTGTTAATTTTGGATGTATAGTTTAAGGGGTTTTCATGTTCTGATAAATATTCGTAACCGTATTCGTTTCGATTCGTATTCGATCTGTATCTGTATTCAATATTATTCGTATTTGTATTCGTATTCGAGTTATCCGTATTCGTATCCGTATCCAAAAAAATATGAAAATAAATATGGTAGAGGCATTATCCGTCCGTATCCAATCCGTTTTCACCCCTACTTGTAGGGCGGAGCCCAATAGACCCACCCGGTGTCACAGGACACTGGGTCTAAAAAAAATTCAACACTAATTAATACATATATACTATATGTGCACCCTCAATATAAAAATTTGTACACCCGGTAGCTCAGCCCACCAAACAAACAGAAGCGAGAAGCCCACAATCAGTCCTGCCCACGAACACTCATGGCTATTTACTGCAACTTCCAAGTTCCAATGCATTTCAGTCCGTCTTCCGAGAGCAAAAGCAACTGACTTTTCGCTGCCCATCGCCTCGTGCACTGCACGTATGCACATAGGTTTGTAACCTGCCTACTCTCAGTCAGGAGCAGTCTCTCACTGTCAGCCGCAGCAGGGCGGGGTAGGGACTAGAAAAGAAGTAGCGCACTGCACACTTCACATGGACAAGAAACTAGCGGCTATAGCTCGTAGCTGTCGGTCTCGTAGCGCCTCGGCGCCTTCGCCGCGATGCACTCTGCTTGGCCGCTTCTTTGCTCGGCCGCTTCAAGCACTTGACCTTGACCTTGTCACCTTGAGCGATTAAGCACTCGCACTTGACCGCTGGCTCGGCTCCTCTCCTGCGGCCATGTGCTGCTGCGGCCGCACCTGAGCAAAGACAACTAGTCCGCTTGGTCGCTACTCGCTACTCGGAGTCTCGGCGACGCCCTCGGCCTCGAGCCTCCACTCTCCTGCAGCAGTGCAGCACATTAGGCCATGTTTTTTACGGCTTCTAAAAGCTGCTTTTGGTTTTTGCTACAGTAACTAACTTTTAAACGAAATATTTTTTAAGATGGGGTCTACAAGTTAATTATAGTACACGTTAAAAAATTAATATATGTACCATCAAAAATCGCAAGCGAGTATCTCTCTTTCCGCAATCTCTGTCAGAAATGACCAAAAACCATCATTCTGACCATCGACAAGCAGGCCTAAATCAAACGGGTACTTCAGCTGCCTTTTACTCCCCCTACAAGTTATTCAAGTGAATTCATTGTAGTATAAACCTTATAACGGACTCGATTTTGTGAATCCTTGGAACCATACATTAACATACAAAAGCTCTGTAGAGTTGACTTTTTGATATCTGACATCGGGATTGTATTTTTTTTGTGTGAACTTAGGTAAGAAATCAGGCTGATGAACTATACTCCGTTACTCCGGCACTTCATAATATGCCATGATTTACAACATTTTTGGGTGCAATGGTAAAAATTAAAGACTATTATACAATTCACGAGCTGCTGTAACATCATGATTTGATTCGCCCAATTCAACATTCGCTTCACTAGCATATTGTTCGATATGTAAAGATTAAGACATGATGTTTTAAAATTTAAACACCAGCCCGGATAATGGCGAACGCTGGATCTGATCTGCAATCTGATCTCTAAATTCTTTTTATCTTTTTTAGACAGAGGAACTAAATTTATAATTTATGATTTCAATGTGATGATTATCGTTTTTTACCAAATTCTAGCTTATAAGTTATAACTAGTTTTCTCATGAAATGATGAAAAGTTTGATCTCCGACTCATGCCATTGTCAGTATCTAATTGAGTGTTTGATCTCCATGATTTCACTTTTAATTCCTTTACTTTGTTGCAATTAACCAATAATATTAGTGGGTTCCTTCATTTTAGTAAGCATTCTGATCGTTATTTTTTTATCACTGTATATTACCATCGGTTATGTTAACTTATTTTCGTTTCTTCATTTTGTTGCAATATAAGTTATTGATGCTAAAAATTATATCACACATAACTATTTAACTCAACGATGCTTCGAAATTATATATGGTATTATATGTATGTTGTGGCTAATGACCAAACAGCAAGGATCCGAAAAATCCCCCTTCCTTCATTAGCTCATGAGGTATTTATACAGTTCCAAACTAACCCATCCCCAGGGATAACGTGTCCCTTTTTTTTCCTTGATTCTGACACGTGTCCCTTGGATTGTACATAGCACAATAAATACAATGCCACCTATCCCTATGACTCACAACTAGACTTCTATTTTATACCTCCAATAAGCTCACATGACTAAAAGGTAACAGGTGGAAATCAGCCCTACAACAGTAGCCTCTCACAGTAGAAGGCTCCGGAACAGGTAGACTAATGCTGTGTCTTCGATTCGTCTGGTTTCCCCCGTCCGATTAGTCCATTGTGAGCCAAGACAAATGCTCGAACACTAGCGTTGCCAACGTCTTCTTCGGAGGAGTCGATCGGATTCTTCTCACTTCCCGTGGACTATTGGATCCATTGACCCTCCGGAGTATCCGGGGGATATGGGACGAAGTACCCTGACAGGTCGGTTCGAGTCTCCGCTCACCGCCACAAATATCGTCGCCTTATAATGGAGATGCCCTGGCCATATCAATTGATGGGAAAGGTGTCAGAAGACGGCGTATACCAACGACATCAACCCACCCAACCTCCCGGTTACCAAGGTTACGCGCGGTCCCCAGAAATTCACAGCGGTTCCCGATACGCGGCGCTTCGTGAATGATGATAACATCACTTCCGTCGTTCCACGTCAGAGGGCATGCGAGAAGTTGTCCAAGAAATGGCCGACGAATCAATCGAGAGACCATGTGAAACGTCGACTTGAGGATGTTGTCCCCATGGCCTATAAATACCTATATCATTCACTCGAGAGGAAATCTTTACGCATCTTCCTTGTCATCGCTATTGCCTTCATTTTCTTCATCTTCTCCCACCGGCACTCTCCCCCTCCACATTCCCTAAAATGCCGCGCGCTCGTCGTCCCATCGAGATGGAAGTCAAACTCGTGGCACGGAAGGCCTCTGTCGCCGGCAGGCGATGGCGCTCAGATAATAAGGAGGGCGGGCTTTACACCAACAGGTTGGGGACAAGCTAGGCCACTAAGCAGATGATAAGCGACTTGGTGTGAAGCGGCAAGATAGCTAGCAGACGGGAAGTTCGGCTCCCATCTTTGGATGAGAGGGAGCCTCATCCATCCAGGTCGGAGCTAGTGGTTTTCGGCGCATACTTCGATGCTGGTTTGAGGCTTCCTTCGTCTAGATTCGTAGCGGGGGTGCTTCAAAAGTATGAGTTGGAGTTGGCGCAGCTGACTCCGAACGCTATTGTCCGCCTGGCTATTTTCTGTTGGGCGAGCCGGGCCGGCGGAGCCTCGCTAAGTACTTCCCTCTTCTGCTTCTTACATGACGCCCGGTATCAACCCAAGGAGCTTGCCGAGGGTGAGTATTCTAATCTTGGCAGTGTTAACTTCGTTTTGCACTCGCAATGTACGAGGTTGTTCCCGGCAAATTCAACGAAGGGGAAGTGGGAGTCGCATTGGGCTCGCCGGTGGTTCTACCTCCGCGTGGAAGATACTAGCACGCTGAAATGGGCAAGAGGAAAATTGGACTTTATCACTTCGCCCGTGGTGTCCCTTGACCGTGATGATGAAGCCAGAGCACATAGATTGGCGGGGGCAGCACTCCGATTCAACATGCGGGATCTAGCGGAAGAGTTTCTCATGTATAGGGTGTTCCCGCTGGACCGCCAATGGACCGTTCAAGTAGGGGACGTGCGCGATGACGGGCTTCAGCCATCTATTACCTCTTTACTTCCTCCGGCAAATCTTAGTGAGTTTCTTTGTGCTTGCTATATGAACCTTGTCAGTTCTCTTACTATGTTTCTGCAGGGATGAATCTCCGAAACGCCGAAGCAGCGGCCGTGGCCTTCCTCGGCCCATATATTTTCAAGGAACACAAGCTGCGAGAATTAGTGACCCGAGGTCACCGGCATGTCAATCGAGTGTGTGAAGCGCTTCAACTTCCCATGCCGGAGCGACAGATCCCCAGTTCTCCGAAGAAGCGTACCGGTAAGAAGAGGGGGATCGCGGAGGCTTCCACTTCGTGTCCTCCTGTTTCCACCACAGAGGCATCCCTAGGCTCCCCGCATCGAAACCCATCTGGAGAAAGGGATACGGGAGTGATCGTCTCAACAGGGTCTATCTCCGAGGAACAAATTTACTCAGACTTCGATGAAGGGGAGGAGGCCTCCCGCGACCCTCAAGAAGATTCCGGAGGCCCCTCTTCCCCTGCCGAATCACCACAGGCCAAGCGCGCCCGGCTCCGATCCCACACCCCGGTCGGTGAACAAGGGGTGGCGACCCCCGACGAAGGAGATATTCCTCCGGCGATCATGTCTTCGCCTGCAACTGGTAGCCTGGTTTTTCGCGTGGCTCCATCAACTTTCTACGAAAGTTCAGACTCTGAAGCGGAGCTTGCTCCCGGGGTCGAGGTGCCCACCGAAGCCACACGACCGGAGACAATAGAGGTTGCCCCCCGAGTCGAGGAGGCTACTTTCGTTACTGAAGCTACGGAGTGCCTCCAGGCTCCCAGCAACGTCCCGGAAGGTCACCCCTCGGAACCCGAAACTGGAGGGTGTGTTGACGAGTGTATACTTGAAGCTACGGACCGAGGTACAATGGCAACTGTCCATTATCTTATTGTTCTGGCTCCTTGATGACATCATATTTGTGCCAGGGAGTCCTCTCCGAGTGCCTCCACCGCCTTCTCGGGGTGGAAACGAATCTGAGCTCGTCGGGGTGATCGCGACGGATGTCCAACCGGGCCTCTCAGCGGGATTTTCGGTCGCCGGGGATCCGCATTTAACCTTGGCGGATCTCGTCGCTCGGTTAGACGCGTTACAGGTGTTAAAATGGGTAGCTGATCGAGCGGACACCGAGTTGGATCGGAGCGTGCTGGCTTCATGTGACGCTGGTCTGTTGGAGGACGCTCTGGAAGCCGCCGAGATGAAGGTAATCTCCTGTCTTGTCCTGATGTCAGTGACTCGGAATTTTATACTCTCGTTTGGTACAGGTCTTGATTCTTTCGAGGGCGGTTCAAGGTGCCCAGAGCCGAGAGATAAATTCCCTCTATGGGCGGTTAAACACGGCGGAAGCTTCTGTAGAATCAGCTCGTCGGAACGCAGCGGCCACGGCGGCCGCCGCTGCTGAGGAACGCACTGAGCTTCTTTGCCGAATAGCCGACCTAGTAGCGGAGAAAGAACAATTGGCTAAAGCGGCTGCAGATAAAGACGACCGGGTTACATTTCTTGAGACTAAATTTGGGCGGGTTGCCGCAGAGGCGAGGCTTCAGACCGATCAAATTCAGCGGGTGGCAGCGGAGGAGCGACAAGGCTCATTAACAACAGCTCGATTCGAGACCGAGAATACTCGGCTAGCCTCAGAAAAGCAGGCTATGGAGTGCAAACTGGGGGATATCTCTGTGTTAGCGTGGAAAGCCATGGAATCACTGGAGCACACATTGACGGAGCTGGCTGTGGAAGTTCCCCCTCGAACTCACGGCCCCGAAGATGCTCCTAGCAGCTTTAGGAGAATCGAAGAAGCTTCATCGTTGGCTTTAAACGCGGCTCGCTCCTTCGGTAATCACTGTTCGAGGGTGACAGCCTCAATATTGCTAGGTATGCTTCAGGTCCGCGGATGCCCTCATATCTCCGAATTGGAATCTCCGAACTTGGACCTCCCAGAGGGAGAAGGAGTTATGTCAAGGGCTCTTCATGCTGTTCGAAAGTCCACCCGGGTTTTTCATCATCGCATATGGGATTTCATTGGCGAAGCAGCTGCCAAGATCGCACTCCAAAGGACCTTGGGCGCCAGCGTTAACCTCGGGAGTTGGTTAGATGAAGTCCCCCGTCGGAGCGAGGGGGAGGTGGGTGGTTTCGGTCCTGAGGTCACCCCTCAGGTGTGATACCTAACCTCCCCCCGTCGCTTCCGACTTATGTAATGTCATGCCCGCTGGATTTAATCATCCTAGCGTAATATAAAGGTTTCAGGCTGGTGGCTTACTTCCATTAAATGTTCGAACCCCTCGGGTACTAGATACCGATCTTCTCATCCCGGACCGCCTTGTGCGTCGTAGACTCCACCACTGGGGCTTTGCCGAGGAATCGTTACGCTTTTGGGCAGATCGGGCTGGTGGGCACCGCGGTTAAGTCCTGATTTTGTCAGACGCTCTGTTAGAATCCCCGAAGGATCCCATGTTTTTAGATGTAATGTGTTTGGATATTGTAAAGTCTGCTACTTTCACCCTTATCTTTTGTTGATAATGATTTTTTATTTTTCGCTGAATGTCCTATGTGCTTGTACTTCAACCACCTTGACCTCAACTGCGTGATTGGCGGGGTTTCGTGTACACAATTTGTACCTTCGGGTCGTAGTTAGCCGCTCGTGAGACAACGCGACAAACACAGATCGCAAAAAAAAATAGTTCCTCGGGCGTATCCCATTCAAATTACTGTAACCACATGCTCTTGACGCATGATGGGAAGGCGTGGCCGGCGTAATGGACGAGAGCCTGTCCCCCCGTTTCTCTTTAAAAGGAGTGGGTGATCACTCTAGATCGGTATTCTGTTCCCACTCTTTCCACCCCTACTGGGCATTACTTCGTGCTTAGAGGTTGTCCGTAGTATCTGTTCCGACTCAACAAACACCTCCATCTAGTTTCGCCGGGCCATTCATGAAGGAATTTTTACATTCACCTTGAAGCGGGGTGGCCGACTTCGCGATGCGCTCGCCGACTTATCCTAACCAAGACCCAAGGATAGACAGATGGGCAATTCACTTGTACTTCAACAAGAGACTTCTCGACCCCCGGGGAAAAACCCGACGCCTTCGCCTTGGGGGCGTATTTCTCCAGGGGCCTTCCCAGCAAATATCCCTTGCTCCTTATTCAATAGAAGGGTCCTAATGTCAAGCCGGCTTTGCCGTAACCGCAGGCAGCGAGAGCTCTTGCGGGAAGGCCGAGACACAAGCTCAAGCGCCTGTGGTTCCTTGGCTTCTTGGCCAGGATCCCATGGTTCAGAGCCTTCGGTTCCCGTTTGGGCACCTCCACGGTGACACAGCCCCAACGTACTCCCTCTTCGGCCATCCGAGGTCACTCCCCGTCTTGCTAAGAGTTGTAGTCGGGCCGTAGCACCGCTGCTTCGTGGGAGGCTTACAATGAGGTCTTGTGAAAGAATTCTGCCTTTATGACTATCATAAACTACTTAGTGAGTCAGAAAACGCGCAAGTAGTATCTCTGCCTGTTTTCCCCCACTTGTCTCTGATAACACAGTATGTTCAAAGACGTCCGTGTCATCCTTGACGAAGTGAAATTCTAGCTCGCGCACTTCTCTCAAACACCACCTTTTGAGTGTCCATTCGATTTTATGCGTATCGCGATGTATTAGCTACGCGAATCCTCTATTGATATCACCTGTCGCCTTCTTTTCTATACTTACACCTATCATGCGGGTTTAAAAGAAGCGATTTACGAGGAGACTTATAATGTGGCCGTGGATGCCACTACGCCCTTTCTGCAGTCCGTGGTCTTTAACATTTCATGGCTCACGCGTTGTTAACACAATGACGAGACATATATATGTAGTCTCTGGCTTTCACACGTCTCAAGCAGGTACCACGATATCATGACGAGCACGCGGAACTTCCAACCTGTCATTCGAGTTATACGACCCATCGATTGGAATCGGTGGCCCTTCGCGCGGAGTGCAGGGCCCATCGCGCGGAGCCTCTGGCCCTCAGCGTGGAGTTTGAGGATTGTCACGAGGAGCGAGGATGTGTACCGTGGCACGAACCGCGCGGGGTCTAGATCCCCTCACGCGAAGCGCAAGGCCCGTCGCGCGGAGCCTCTGGCCCTCCGCGTGGAGTTTGAGAACTGTCACACAGAGCGAGGGCGTGTACCACGGTACGAACCACGCGGGGTCTAGATCCCCTCGCGCGAAGCGCAAGGCCCGTCGCGCGGAGCCTCTGGCCCTCTGCGTGGAGTTTGAGAACTGTCACGCGGAGCGAGGGCGTGTACCACGGTACGAACTGCGCGGGGTCTAGATCCCCTCGTGCGAAGCGCAAGGCTCATCGCGCGGAGCCTCTGGCCCTCCGCGTGGAGTTTGAGAACTGTCACGCGGAGCGAGGGCATGTATCATGGTACGAACACCGTTACACTTGTCGCCGGGCGAAAGCTTACACGTCTCATGCCCCCCATATGACAGGATCCCTAATGCGATTTGTTCCAAGTGTCACGCAGGACACCAGGGGCGTCTTCGCGCGATTCATGACTGGGGATCTCCAAAGTCCCAGTGCTTCATATTCCGTAGAGTACGCAGGGTGCCGGAGGCTCGGGATCCTGGTGGTCCCAACGCTTTATACTCCGTAGAGTACGCAGGGTGCCGGAGGCAATTCCACGCGATTTACAGCCCGGGACCCTGAGGGTCCCAGCGCTTTATACTCCGCAGAGTACGCAGGGTGCCGGAGGCAACTCCACGCGATTTACGGCCCGGGACCCTGGGGGTCCCAGCGCTTTATACTCCGCAGAGTACGCAGGGTGCCGGGGGAAACTCCGTGCGGTTTACGACCCGGGACCCTGAGAGTCCCAGCGCTTTATACTCCGCAGAGTACGCAGGGTGCCGGAGACAATTCCACGCGATTTACGGCCCGGGACCCTAGGGGTCCCAGCGCTTTATACTCCGCAGAGTACGCAGGGTGCCGGGGGCAACTCCGTGCGGTTTACGACCCGGGACCCTGAGGGTCCCAGCGCTTTATACTCCGCAGAGTACGCAGGGTGCCGGAGGCAACTCCGTGCGGTTTACAGTCCGAAATACACGTGGCAACCATTCAATTTATTCGAGGACATATGTATTAAAACCCTTCGCGGGCATACATGCTTAACACGGGCGAAAGCCCTTCTAAAAGGAAAACATTCAAAAGTGTAGTGATTACATAAACTATCTTATGCATAATACCGGCGGAGGCGATCAGCATTCCAGGTGTGATTGAGAATTCCACCATCGAGTGTAGACAAACGATAGGCCCCTCGAGGAAATTGCGCAATAACGAGGTATGGGCCCTCCTATTTGGAGTCAAATTTACCAACTGTCTTGGAATGCAATGACTTCCGGAGTACGAGATCTCCTTCCTGGAATGATTACGGATGGACTAATTTGTCGTATGCCCGAGATGTTGTTGTCAAGTACTTGGAGATGTGTTCCGTGGCTGTCGAACGCACCCCATCCAGTAGGTCAAGGGAGACCTCCCGTTCCGACGAGGGTGCGGGATCGCGTACTCGCTGGGACTCGGCCTTAATTTCTTCGGGAGTCACTGCCTCATCCCCATAAAGGAGCTTGAACGGCGTAAATCCGGTGGGACGAGTCTCAGTGGTACGCATGGACCAGAGAACATTGAAAAGGTGCTGTGGCCATGTTCCCTTTGGCAGACCCACCAAACGCTTCTTGAGTGTGGAGGCAATTGTGCTGTTAGCGCGCTCCACGGCCCCGTTGGACTGTGGGTGCCCAACGGAGGCGTAATGGATTTTGATACCCATCCGCTCGCAAAACTCCTTGAAGCTTCGCGAGTCGAACTGAAGCCCGTTATCTGCTGTGATCTCTCGAGGGACTCCGAAGCGACAAATGATGTTTTGCCAAAGGAAACGTTGAATTTCTGCTGAGGTTACTTTCGCCAAGGCGGACGCCTCCGGCCACTTGGTGAAGTACTCATAGGCCACGACGACGAATCTTACGTCTCCGGGGCTGCGTGGCAATGGTCCTACAATATCCATCCCCCACCGGGCCAACGGCCACACCGGCGGAATGGGATGTAACTTGTTAGGCGGACGATGACCCTCACGCACCATCCATTGGCAGCCTTGGCATCTTCGAACAATGTCTTTGGCATCAGTCGCGGCCGTGGGCCAATAAAATCCTTGGCGGAAGGCCTTCCCCACCAGAGTCCTTGGAGCAACGTGGGAACCGCAATGACCTGAATGAATATCGTTGAGGAGGCTTTGCCCTTCCGGACGGGCAAGGCAACGAAGGAGCGGTGCGCAAACACCGCGTTTGAAGAGAACTCCTCCCACGATCTGGAAAGTTCTCGCTCGTTGCTGCATCCGCCGGACTTGAAGTTCATCGTCTGGCTCGTATGTTCCCAGTAAGAACATACGGATCGGATCCCGCCAGTCTTCCACCGAGGTGACATGACGCACCTGGCTATCCTCGAGCTCGGCATGATGAACGGCGGGGGTAACAAGTACCTCGCTAAACGTCCCCGTCGAAAGTTGAATCTGCTGACTGGCCGCCTTGGCAAGGACATCAGCTTCCTCGTTTTCTGCTCTAGGTATGGTTGTTACCGTAAAGCCTAAGAAATTCCGTTCTCTTGCTCGAACCGCCGATAAGTACTTTGCAAGGTCCTCATCTCTAGCTTGAAAAGACTTGTCAATGTGCCCAGCTATCACCCGCGAATCAGTATGTACTTGGACCCTGCGAGCTCCGAGAGCTTTAAGCTTGCTTAGGCCGTAAAGAAGGGCTTCGTACTCCACCACATTATTGGTTGCGGGAAACTTCAATCGTGCAGAATATGACAAGCGCCTTCCCTCGGGAGTGGTGACGACCGCTCCCACCCCCGCTCCATGGACGCTGTATGCCCCATCAGTATGGAGCGTCCACGTAGGCTCCGGAGGGCCCCCAGCAATTGGTTAAACCGGAGGTGTCCATTCCGCTATGAAATCCGCCAGAATTTGAGACTTGATTGCCGTGCGGGAGATGTACTTCAGGGAAAATGGCGCTAATTCTGTCGCCCACTTCCCTATGCGCCCCGTAGCTTCTTTACTCTGCAGTACCTCGGCTAGTGGAAACGAAGAGGGCACAGAGATGGGGTGTGAGAGGAAGTAATGCCGTAGCTTCCGTGAGGCCATCAGGAGGGCATAAGCTAACTTTTCCAGTTCGGTATATCGCATTTTGGCTCCCTGAAGCGCCTCCGAAACGAAATACACCGGGCGTTGTACCGTCCCCTCCTCCCATACTAGTACGGCACTGACAGCCGTCGAGGATGCGGCGACGTATAACAGCAGCGAGGCTGCTGGTGGCGGAGACACAAGAGTAGGAAGCTTAGCCAGATGCATCTTGAGTTCGTCGAAAGCTGTTGCGCAGTTGGCATCCCATTGGAAGTCTTCGTGACCACGCAATGTCTTGAAAAAGGGAAGTCCTCGTTCCGCCGCGCGAGATAGGAATCGACTGAGGGCAGCCAGACGGCCCGTCAGCCTTTGCACTTCTCTTGTGGTCTTGGGCGGCTCCATGGACATAATGGCGTCTACCTTCTCCGGGTTCGCCTGTATCCCTCGGCCGCATACCAAAAACCCGAGAAGCTTGCCGGCCTGTACTCCAAATACGCATTTTGCTGGGTTGAGCTTAACCCCGGCTCTTCGCAGGTTGCCGAACGTCTCCTGTAGGTCTTCGGCGTGAGATCCCGCTTTTTTGCTTTTGACAACCACATCGTCAATATATGCTTCTATGTTCCGACCCAATTGCTCGGCAAAGACTAGAGCGATGAGTCAACTAAAAGTGGCTCCGGCGTTCTTCAGTCCGAAAGGCATTCGGGTATAGCAATACGTACCCCCCGGAGTTATAAAACTGGTTTTGACCTCGTCTTCTACCGCCATAAAAATCTGATGATAGCCGGAATAAGCGTCAAGGAAGCTCATTCGTTCACATCCGGCGGTGGCATCGACTAACTGGTCGATACGAGGTAACGGGTAATTGTCTTTGGGACATGCTTTGTTTAGACAAGTGAAGTCGACACACATTCGCCAGGAGCCGTTGGCCTTTTTGACCAACACAGGATTGGCCAGCCACTCCGGATGATGAACTTCCCGGATTATCGCCGCCTTCAGCAGCTTCGCTACTTCCACTTTCGCAGCTTGTTGATGTTCGGCTGACATGCGTCGGAGCTTCTGCTTGATGGGCTTGGCATCCGATCGCACTGCAAGGCGATGTTGGATAATTGACCGGTCAACTCCGCGAATATCAGTAGGTTCCCAGGCAAACACATCGCCATTGGCACGGAGAACTCGGAGAAGCTCCTGCTCTTCCTCCGGGCCTAAACTGTTAGCCATAGTTATTTGACGAACGTTCTCCGCTTGGTTCAAGCACACTTTTTTAACAGTTCCTTCCGGCTTGGGCTTGGGGATCCACCTGGGAGCCGAAGGAACAAGAGTGGCCGGTCCCGGAGAGTTTTCCCTGACCGTGTGTACCTTACGAGAAGGTCTTTGAGTGCCCATCTCTATCTGGCGCGCGAGGTCTTGGTCCCCTCGAATAACTATGACGCTTTGAGGTCCGGGTAGCTTCATGCATAGAAAGTTGTGGTGAATCACCGCCCCAAAAGCATTGAGCGCGGGTCGTCCTAGTATGGCGTTGTACGGATATGAGAGGTCCACAACATCGAACATGACATCGACACTCCTTTCTTGATCCCCCGATTGAAAGGACGCTTGGAGCGAAATCCTTCCTAGCGCTTGGAAAGGCTGGCCCCCGAACCCCTGAAGAGCGGCTCCCGGTGGTTGCAGCCTGCTCCAGGGAATGCCCATCTGATCGAAAGCTGCTGCGAACAAAATGTCCGCAGAACTCCCCCCGTCTACGAGAACCCGCCGAACGTCACATTCCGCTATGCCGGCTTGAACAACAAGAGGATCTTGATGTGGAAAATCGACACCTTGCGCGTCCATACTTGTAAATACTATATCGATGTCCGTGCCCTCCGGAGGAACTCGCATCGTGGAAACGGCAACATGATGCAGGCGGCGAGCATACGCCTTCCTTTGCCTTTTAGACGCGAACTCCGAAGATGACCCTCCAGTGATCACATTAATGATCCGTCGCGACGTATCCTCCGAGGCCCCTATGCGAAGAACCGTCGAGGCGGGCGAAAGCGAATAGCTTTCCAAAGTTTGTCCTCGCGTGTTGGAGGGCGTCTGAGTGATAGGGGTCTTATCCCGGAGATGGCTTTCCCGAAGGGCTACCACCGAAGGGCAAGACCTGGTAAGATGGTCGCCTCTCCCATGCACCTCGCACCAGAGCCCTTGACCTGTCGACTCCTGCTGATACTGCTCTCGGGGTGAACGACCACTTTGCCCGCTGCCACCATCTCGGCCTGTGCCTCTTCCGTGACCACGACCTCGCCGCCCCCTTCCGCGGCCGACTGGAGGGTTTTCATTGCCTTTGGCTCCCGCGCCCCCTATACCAAGCACATATCGGCGACGCTGACTTCTCCGTGCTCCGCCGGCATAATTCTCCGGAGCATCTTTGGTTTTCCTGAAAGCATTTGTATCACCGTGACGGAGCTGGGTGTCTTCCTCAGCCCGGGCGTATTCCTCCATCTTGTCAAAGAGCTTCACTACAGTAGTAATCGGCTTCCAGGCATTATACGCAGCCAACGGCCCCGGGCGAAGTCCTCGTATCGCCGCATTGATTATAGTGGTCTCATTGACGTCTTTGACCTGACAACGAATTTTGGCGAATCTCTTAAAATATTCTCGAAGCTTTTCCGCAGGCTTCTGTCGGACGGCAAAGAGTTGACTGGCATCAACTCGCTCGGTGTAGCTCCCCTGGAAGTTGTTGTAAAGCGAACTCCGAATTTGTTCCCATGAGCTCACCGAACTGGGTTCTATCGTGAAGAACCATGAAAGCACCACCCCTTGGAGAGCGAGGGGCAACCCTTTAGCTTTCGTGGAGTCATCGCCCCCCGCCGCTTCGATCGCAGTTTCATACACCCGCACAAACTCCCGGGGATTCTTGTCTCCCTTGTAGGATTCGATGGTAGGTATCTTGAAATCCTCGGGCCATGCGGCTTGTTGGAGATCAACTGAGAGAGGAGACTCAGAACTTATTTGTCGAGGAGTTCGCTTGAGAGGGGTGACTTCGTGGCTCTCCGCTCTTTCAGCAGGGATCTGTCCCGCCACCTCCGGAGGCGCAGGGTGACTCCTAGATTGCAGTTCGCACATCGCACCCTTGAGGTCCTTCAATTCTTGCTGTAGCGCGCCCAGAACCTGGAGGAGGGTACTCTCTGCTCCGTGCCCGGAGACGTCACCTGCTGTCGGAGCATCAGCGAAAGAGGGACCTTGTCCGCCCACCGGATGACCACTTGGAGCGTCACGACCCGGAGTAGGAGCCGCCGGGATATGGGGGTCTTCCCCATCTCCGGCGTCTACATTTGAAGCTCCCCCGGCGGCATAGCTGAACCGTAGCTGGCTTGTCTACGGTCCCCACGGACGGCGCCAATCTGTTGTGGCTAATGACCAAACAGCAAGGATTGGAAAAATCCCCCTTCCTTCATTAGCTCATGAGGTATTTATACAGTTCCAAACTAACCCATCCCCAGGGATAACGTGTCCCTTTTTTTCCTTGATTCTGACACGTGTCCCTTGGATTGTACATGGCACAATAAATACAATGCCACCTATCCCTATGACTCACAACTAGACTTCTATTTTATACCTCCAATAAGCTCACATGACTAAAAGGTAACAGGTGGAAATCAACCCTACAACAATGTATGAATGAAACGGTAAACCCGATCATATTCGTTCTAGTTCCCCCACTGATTTATATATATAATCAATTTTTTCAAAGGATAACAACGCTTTTTAGTTAGTGCTACGTATTGCTATACAAGCCGAAACAAAATTAATTAGCAGGACATGGCTTTGGTGGTGCGCATGAGCCACGCTATCCTAATCCGGGCACCACCACCGAACTGACGCCCATACTCCGCGCGTGCCTTTGTGCCCGGGCGGGCACCAATAAATGGCCAAGCCGGCGCGCGCGAGACCGGCCGCACGGACCACGCGCCGTACGCGGGCGCCACGCACTCGCACGCTCACTGGCCCAGGGGAGAGGACGCGGCGGCCAATCGCGTCGCGCTGCCGGTGGCGACCCCACTACCGCCGAGGGCGACGGCGCTGTGCCACGCCGCATGTCGTCTTCCACACAGTCATGACATGGTCACGTACTCACGTTCCTTCATACTATGACTAATAATTTTTATTTATATTTTTTAGATAATGATGATATCGATACAGACAATACTATGATATAGGGTAGGCTACACTACTATAAACTAAAATTTTTTACAACATAAATCAAGAAACTATACAAGTGAGAAATCATAGATCATTATCACTAGATACGTAGTGCAGCAGAACAAGAGTTGAAGTAGCCCGATTCAACAAAACGCCTGTCAATATGGAGGAAGTAGTCGATGTCCAATGACCCAATTAACGTTCTCGCAAGGTGATCATCCTCAACAGTAGCCGATCTTCATGAGCCAATTGTATCTTCTCCTCGGATTATTTCGATCAGCACCGCAGTCACAGCAACACATCTACCAATGTCCATACGTTCAGAGTTAGAACACCGTGCATCGACATGCTAACACCAGTGCACACAAGCATGAGTTTTAAGAGGTGGTAACTACGGTTTCAATATGTGCGTATTTCTTAGGATCTTGCCCCATACCTATAGCCTACGACACCCATTTTATATAGAGCCTCTGACTATCCATATCAAATATGAGTAGAGACTGTATCCTACTTGAAAAGCCTCTGATCGGATCATTATCCAATATGAGTAGAGATCATATCTCACTCGAAATCTTTCATTCAAACCCTTACTGTTCTAACTCATTAAGTGTATGATCCAGTAGATTCATGTATACTTAGTTATAACATGAAAATACCTTTCCGATCACTGGTTGGTAGTGGTTCCTAACATGACATATCGACTATCAAATATACATAAAAATCAATCTAGATGAACCTTATGCAATATGATCTGTACTTAGGTCTTGGTGACCAGATCGTATATAGTCACAACTAGTTCATATCCCCATACGACCAGTTTACTGATCAGTCTGTGATATGTCCAACTAGATCACGATCAGTCGGTATACTCATACTACTAGTTTGCATCCGGTCGGATCTATCGACCCGTTTACGTATTCTCTTTTTGCCTCACGATATCCGATCGAACTTCATGTGAGAAAGGTATCATTTATGGACTGTTTAATTTTTTGCCGATCTAATGATAGATAGCTTTATGCAATCGACTCATAACATGACCACACACTTTCTTTATTCGATCACATCGAGAGATTCAGAGATATCTCTCCTGTTATATAGTGCGGCAAATCCCATATTCGACTAGTTATATTTCTCTACATGTTTCACAGTATGTTCGAAAGCTACCTTTATAACTATCTAGTTATGAAGTAATGTTTAGTAACCCCTAAGTGTACTATTACATATGTAGAAAACTATAATGATCTTATATACAAGAATTATACATATCATTGCTTGAAACCAACTGATAACACATAAAAATATAACAATCTCAACAGTATCTCAAGGTGATTCAATTCAATACCATATTCTTTAATATGTGTTCATATTATTGATTTGATATTCCCATATCTATAACCGGTGAAATCCGGTCATCAATCAATATATATGCTGATCTATAAGTCGCTAGTGTCCCCACTAGTGACATCCGACCATGGATCTTTTAGAATGACATCATACAACAAATAAAGAGTTTTACCAACAAGTCACATACTTGCCAACCATTATAAAATGATAATTCATGCAAATATATAAAAAACATTTACTTAAAATGTCATAAATATAGAAATAATATAAGTATCTTCGTAATTACCTCTAAAGTATATTACTAACAGACAACGCACTGGGTCATGGGTTGCACGCGCGTCGTGCAGGAGCACTTGGCGAAGGGAAAGAACAACAACACACAATCATGTTCCAGACAGTTGCGGCACAACCCTGTTCTTTTGAG
The DNA here is from genome assembly GCA_036346265.1 of Melocanna baccifera. Classification (NCBI taxonomy): domain Eukaryota; kingdom Viridiplantae; phylum Streptophyta; class Magnoliopsida; order Poales; family Poaceae; genus Melocanna; species Melocanna baccifera. The sequence continues at coordinate 27,364,902 of CM070678.1, forward strand.
CTACATCTGATGGCTTTTGTGTGCGCTTTTCTAGATGGCAATAAACGACGAAATTGTCGACATGGATAACACACTTAGTTTTGGGCTTAGGAAGCCATTTAGAGAAGCAGCTTCAGAAAACTGCTCGAAGAAACTGTCCTGTTTGTTTCAACTTCAGGAGAAGCCAAAATTAAAAGCTAAAAAATATAAAAAATAATTATAGCTACGGTTGGTTTTTTTAAAAAATATTCTATTAAATAAAAATAAATAAAAAATAACGTTATACCTCTAATGAAAAAAAATTAGGCTAAGAAGACAACGCTTTCCGCGCGGGTTTTGGCTGGTGAAAGTGGGCCCAAGTCGCCCGCGATCCGACATTTCCACCCTTGGGCAGTCCGGTCTCCGGATTCGGCGTAAATGCGATGTAGAAGAGGCCTCCCCCGGTTAGGCACATAATTAGGAAAAAAAAGAAGCAGAGTTCGGTTGGTGTCCCATGAAATCCTAGAAACTGCGAACGAATCCAAATTACCTTCTTTTTTTTCCTTCTCTCCTTTTGACACTACAAGCTGAGATTTCTCCGCGTTCCTTATTTTCCGGAAATCTGTCAGTAATCTTAATAGCAGAGCATAGAGAATCAACTTTCGAAGAGTGCCAGCATAGAGAAGATTACGTGCTAAAATTACGTGGTTTTGCAAGGGCGTGAATAGAATTCCCGAAAGCAGCACGGACAGGTAGGTAGGTAGGTGGATAGACCAAGTCGTGAGGCAGGTACGGTGCGGAAAAGTGGAGGCCCATGTGCCAATGGGCAGATCGAAATCAGTGCAGGACGCATCCCGGACAAGCTAGGCGCAACAAGACGTGCGTCGCGATCGCACTTGCCTCCCTTCCACGGCCCCACCCGCTCCCCCACTAGGGCGAAAGATGGACCGACGAAACGCAGCGAGCGAGGTGTTAGTCCGTTTTTGTTTGTTTCATTGGTGCATATGTGCGTGTTTTTTCCACTTTGATTCTGATCGGCTTCCGCGGATAATTATACCGGACTAGTGTGGTGCTTGTACGATCTGTCGGATCAGACGTGACATCAAGTGTTAGTTGAGAACGGACCGGATAGTCTTACGATCGATTTGGACAGAAACAAATACGAATTATGTTGGTTTGACTTTTGCAAAACGAATACGAATTTGTTTTTATCAAAAATAAATACAAATATAATAGACCCTGTATACGTCGAATATGTATATGAATCTAAACTACCCAAAAATTAAGAAGACTGCAAATTAGAAGTTCATAACCCTTTCAACGGTTCAGCTTAACCAACCCAATAGCCCATCAAGTCATCAACACACAGCACATACATACGTAGGGTTTTCTTAGGTTCCTACAAATTGGTCGAACCCTGTTCACTCCTTGCCCTGCTTGTCGACACTGTCCCTCATCCAACCGCAGCTTCACCGGCATCACACTCCGGCTTCGTCGATCGACCTCGCTGGCTCTACTTATCGATGCCGCCATCCTGGAGCCTGCCACCGAGGGAAATATCTCTGTAGGATCAAGGATAACCGACTAGAGATAAATGAATAGGAGGTTCTAAAAACTTTTACCTTCTAAAACAACTTACCACAAATTATAGCTATGTAAGATTTTAATTCAATTTAAATCTACACAATTCTAGTATAGCTAAGGCACCACAAACACAAGTCTCCACAAGAATATTTCTAGCATAAATAAATATGAAAAATGCAATAATCACAAGGTGCTAGAAATTCAAGTGCAGAAATGAGAGACAAAGAAATAACCAATTTGACACACGATATTTTACCGTGGTGTTCGAAAACTTACTGGTTTCCCTAATTCACGTTGAGGAAAACCTAAGTACCTTGGATCGACTCAATGAATTAAGCCTTACCCTCAATTACTAGTGGTTGTCCTTCCTCTGCTTTGGAGATGGTAGACACCAAACTACTCACAAGATGACGCTGAGCTTCTTCACAAGCTTCTTGAAGAAGTCACTTCGCAACTTCCGCTAAGCCACCTAAGTGCTTGCCCTGCACCAAGAGTAATCAACCATAGCTTCGCTTGACGACGATCAAGTGTCAAGAATCAATTCAGGATTAATATGTACTTGAATTGGCTTAATTCCCTCACATGAATGCACAAGTGAAATTAACGATAGTACCGCTGTGTAAATTGCGGAACTACCGCATCTCTACTGTAGCAACAGAAACAGCTATGTCAGAGCGACAAAACTAGCTGTTAGAATAAAATGTGGTACTACCATTATTGAAATCGCGATAGTTCTGATTTTCGGTAGTTCCGAAATTTGACGCGGCACATCCATTTTACTTCGAGGCCAAAAGTTGGTCCTTTCTAAAAAACATACCACCCAATTCTTAGAGCTTTTGAGATCCGGTAGCTCTGTTTTAGGAGTACGGTCATACCGCATAACTGTTCAAATCTCGTTACTACCATCTGTCAAGGAGTGCTCTTTGGAAAAAATGTACCGCTCAAAGTATTAGTATTTTCGGAGTCCCATAGCACCATTAAAAACACAGTGATACTTTCGAATTCTAGAAGTACCACTAAACACACACCGGTACTTCTGATTTTCTTGACAGAGCACAATTGACTTTTAAATTTAATTCTAAGTGTATGCATGATCCTAAATTGATCTAAATAGCATAAGAGCATGCTCTCAAGTTACTTACTTTGATTCCTCTTAACAATACGGTATTTAACTTATAATCTGATCTTTTAACCTTTCTCCTAAGACCGGTAAAATAAAAAAAGATTCTAGACTACTTGTATCTTTGTCTAGAGTAGTCCTGATCCTCATGTTGACTCTTAGCATACATTTTCAACTTGTTACATTCACTGTTAGAGGCTAAACCTTTTAAACACTCAACAACACATTAGTTTTATATTCATAAATTATCATTAATTATTAAAACTATTTTTAGGGGCCTAGTTGCTTTCAACCCCTCCTCCCCCTCACAGCCTTCTCTAGATTTGCTCAGAGCAAATTGATTAGGGAACTAATACCGGCTGGTGATGAGTTCTTGTTCTGATGTGCAATGCAATTGTTCAGATCTGAGCCGATTTGTACCGTGAGTTATAGTCGTAGTGCTTGGTAATACCATATCCATATAGGTCAGTTCTTGGTTAGTCTATGCACTCAACTTTTACAGTAGTAATAGTGAGTAGTGGTCTTAGGGGGTGATCGGAATAGCGATGGCTTTTAGTTTTTACTGAAAAAAACATTGTAACTGGCTGAAAAAACACTGTAGCTGAGTTGGTTTATTGAGTATAATTAAATGTAAAAAAATATATATAAAAACCGAAAACAAAAAATAAAAAAGTATAAGTAAATTTAAAAAAATGAAAAAAATAAAAAAAATAAATTTTACTATAGCAGGTATTGTAGCTACAGTACCTGCTACAGTAAAAAAAATCGCCACCGCTAACGATCACAAAAGCTGTATTGAACGCCCCCTAATTCATTTAGATTTTCTTTGTAGTCTGTACTTGCCTCCTTGTCTCATCGATTTATGTATTGCCTCCACTATCCTACACTAGATTTGTGATGGAATCTATAGCGGCAAGTAGCAGTACCAGTGTAAGCTCATCTCCAGCTTTGTTAGTACCAATGTTATGTCACTTATGTGTGTTTGTTAAAAATATAAACAATTAATGAATGTTTGAAATAAGTAAACTTGTTATGTATTTCTGTTAATTTCTGACGTACAATTTAAAAGATTTTTTATATTTTAATAAATATTTATGATCTTATTTGTTTCGGTTTATATTTGCTTCATATTTTTAGTTTGATATTATTCATATTTATATCACATTCGGAATAAAATATGATAGTCATTATTCGTTCGTATTCCAATGAAGACGGTGCCACGTTGGATAATTAAGCTTTGGTTTGTTGGTTGTACTAGTCGAGTGATTTGTAAGCAATTTTTCGAACACCTTTTTGTACTAGTCTTTGTAAGAAGGAAAACTTCCGTGATGCCATAGCTCACCTACATCCTTAGCTCACCTACATCCTTTACGGAGCTGCCTGATCACGTCTAGGCCCTGATGTTTCGATTTTTTTTGCTTTAGCTTCTAGCTTCAGCTTTTTTTTCACTATTCACTATACTATCCACTAACTCAGTTACAGTATTTTTTCAGCCAGCTACAGTGTTTTTTCAGCCAAAAGCTAAAAACCATCACTATTCCGGTCACCCCTTAATCTACGAGCTAATCTGTAACATATAGATTTTACATGATTTTTTGGAAATGGTTCTATTTCTCTAAAACTCACGTGCTTCCTCCGTTCGTAAATACTCGTTACTGTTGATTTTTATGGCCTCTAAGATAATCTTTGACGGTTAATTTTGTACTAATATGTTTATAAAATATCATGAAAGTATAATATTGTAAAAATATTTATTATGACAAATTTAATAATATCATTTAATATGATCAATCTAAATATAGAGGAAATAATTATCGATTATAGATTACAAAATTTGACCGGTCCAAACGAACGGTGCCAAATAAACGAAAACAGAGGTGGTAGAAATCCTGTGCTCGATACATGGCGCGGTCGTGTGAGGAGATCTCGTCTTTTTCGTACGAGTGTTTTATTGTTTGCATATCCTTTCGTCTTATCAAAATTTTTTTTTTCAGACGATACCATTTAGGTGATGATTAGAATGATGATGATTTATGATTTTTTTACTATAATTAAGTTGATTTATTTGGTATAATTAAATTTAAACATTTTAAAAATAGAAAAAATATGTTAATCTATCACAAACAATATAGAAAAATAAAAACATAGAAAAAATAAAAAATAAAATAAAAAATCAACAATAAAAAACCACCGCTCAACGCCACTGACTTCGGGGGCGCTCAGGAGAGCTGCAGCGACGGGCGATTTTTTCACTGTAGCGCGCACAGTGCGTGCTACAGTGAAAAAAAAATTTCGTTTTTTCAATTTTTTAAAAAAATTTACTTATACTTTTTTTTGGTTTTTTTACATTTAAATATAATCAATAAACCAACTCAGCTACAGTATTTTTTCAGCTAGTTACAATATTTTTCAGTAAAAATCAAAACCCATCGCTATTCCGATCACCCCTTCTACGCTATCCGTACGGTAGTCCACATTACTAGCAAATGCAGAACAGCTGGCTTTCGTTATGCGGTGATGTTGACTCAAGCAAACAATAGAGTGAACAAATACGCCATCAGTAGCGCAATCGCTCAGCAGATCTTAGAGTAATTAAATTAACAGGATGACTGGACAGCCACCACCAGAAGCCATAAAACGCAAAACAAAAAGGCCTTGGGATGTTAACTGTAATTTTGTAGCCACTGTTGTGCATCTCGATAACAAGGAAGATGTACGGAGGCTTATGATTTTTTATTATAGTTAGTTTATAGATGAGTTGGTTTATTTGATATAATTAAATTTAAAGAATAAATAATTAAAAATTAGCTTATTATAAACAATGTAAACAAATAAAAAAACAAAAAAATTTAAAAATAGAAAATAGAAAAAATAAAATTAATAAAAAATAGAAATCAGAAGATAAATTGGGCGGTTCCGTAAATTCTACAGCATCCGGTGGAAAAACTGCCCCATCTTCGAGAAGACAATAGGAGCGTGGAATCAACAGCCGCGTCGCGTGCCGAGGCATCCACGTCTCCTTCCCCTTCAGCTCTGCGAGAAGACGCGCTTCCGCCACCTTCTGCGAAGCTTCCCCGACAAGGCCACGTCCGGCCTGACAACGTCGCGCACACCCGTAGTCCCAGTCCAAACCACGACCGAAACCAGTAATCAATCGAAACCCGGCCCCCACCAACCGAACCGCACGGCACCACCGTCCGCCTTCACCGCGCAGCCGATAAAACCCCTCGTTCGTCTCGCACTCCGTTTCCATCATCCCGCGTCTCTCCCTACGCACACGGCAACAGCACCTCACCCCCCAGTCGCAGCAGCACAGGGAAGAGGAGGAGAAGAGATGGAAGGGTACGACCGTGAGTTCTGGCAGTTCAGCGACCAGCTGCGGCTGCAGGCGGCGAGCTTCTCCGGCCTCTCCCTCGGGGACTCCATCTGGTCCCCCGCCAACGCCAACGCCGACCGCCGCAACGCAGACCCGGGCCTCTTCTCCCCGGCCGACGGCCACCACGACTTCCCCTTCTCTGCCGCCGCCAAGAACGGCCTCAACGGACCCGGCCTCATCGGGTCCGGCAAGCTCGCCTTCGGAGCCACCGCCACCAGCAAGGCCGACCGCTACAACAACGTCAACCTCCCCAGCGACAACAAGTCCTACATCAGCAACGGCTATGGCGCCAAGATGAACAACGACAACTTTGCGTTCAACAAGATGGGGAGCTGTAACTACAACGGCGGCAACGGGGAGGTGAAGAGCTACTTCAACAAGTCCATCGGGAGGCCAGCCAGCAACAACCACTACGGCGGGCACGGCAAGAAGGGCGGTGGGGATGGCAAGAAGAAGCACGCCAAGAACGAGAGCAACAGCAACAACAACGGGGCGGCGGCGGTGGACAAGAGGTTCAAGACGCTGCCGGCCTCGGAGGCGCTGCCGAGGAACGAGGCCATCGGCGGGTACATCTTCGTCTGCAACAACGACACCATGGAGGAGAACCTCAAGAGGCAGCTCTTCGGTATGCACAGCATATATACCCCTCTCCCAGCCTCCCTTGTGCTTCTGATGCTAAAACGAACTGTTAGTACTTATTAAACTAGTCAAGAATTTGCCTGACGCACAAAGTTGCCATGCTTTCTTTTTCTTAACGATTAATTGGTTCTTGAATCCTACTAATTTTTGGACCGAGAAACGTTTAAAAAAATAAGTTATCTTGAACTGATCAGAGTGATGTTTGTTGGGTTGCAGGTTTGCCATCGAGATACAGAGATTCAGTGAGGGCAATCAGGCCAGGGCTGCCCCTGTTCCTCTACAACTACTCCACCCACCAGCTCCACGGCATATTTGAGGTAAAAACAATTTCTGAATCTTCTTCTAGTTTGCAACTTTCATGAATTGCTTGGACTTATCGCCTTATGCTGTTCTCCCTGAATCTTGCAGGCTGCGAGCTTCGGCGGAACAAACATCGATCCGGCGGCGTGGGAGGACAAGAAGTGCCCCGGCGAGTCTCGCTTCCCTGCACAGGTACCTGACTACCTGCTCATGAACTAACTTAGCTCAACCTTCTAGCCAATCACGGTGGATCAATTTGCCCAACTAGTACTATCTTAGTTTAGCATCAATATACCAACATAAAGTTTGGAAACTTCAGTTATTAATTAATTAATCAGACGGATGGGTGGTGGTGGTCTGGATCGTCGGCAGAGATTGCTAGCGACTGCCTAACCACCTCACCTTAATAATTAGGTTGGTTGGCTGGTCAGTCGGAGGCCGACAACCGGATGATACAAACACTAGAAACCTATTCAGTTGCTTCCGTGCCGTCTCAAATAGAATCAATCCTGTCTGAAGTTACTTCTATATCAGTCCTGAAAAAAGCTCTTCCTTCAGATGAACAGCCATCCTTACTAGCTATCTGCCTCTCTTTGTTGATGATGCAATCAGGTGAGGGTCGCGACGAGGAAGATCTGCGACCCGCTGGAGGAGGACGCCTTCCGGCCGATCCTCCACCACTACGACGGCCCAAAGTTCCGTCTGGAGCTCAGCGTCGCGGAGGTACATCGAATGGCGTATAGCAGTACATTTGCCATTGAGATGTGAGACATGATGAAGCTAACTGAGATGTTGCTGTCTTCTGCAGGCACTCGCCCTTCTTGACATCTTTGCAGACAAGGATGATGCCTGAGGCTGCCTGCTAGCTGCTCAAGCTCGGCGGACTGCCGAGCAAGGACACAATAAGATCGACATATATACATTATTACGAGTATACTAGTAGTATTTAACAATGTGCTCATTAATGGATGATTAATAAGTTTTGTAGGGTTTCCATCTCGTGGGCTAAGAGATGATGCGTCCCATTGTTTTTATCATGTGTGATGATGACTGCAGAGGATTAGCCCTCGTTTCTGTAATATATATACACGTCTGGACGGCCATGGTATAAATCTCGAGATTTCTTAATGTCTCGTTGTACGTCTGAACTGAATAAGCACGTCTGTTATTTTCTGCTTCTAAAAGCGGTTTTTAGTTTTTGCTATAGTATCTAATTTTTAAATAGGTTTTTTTTAAGACGAGGTTTATAAGTTAATTATAATACACATTAAAAGTTTAATATCTGTATAATTCAAAATCGTAAATGATTATCTCTCTACTTGGAAGCTTTATCATAAACAGTTAAAATTTAAAATTTTCAATTAAAAATTACAGCTATATCAAGCAGACCTGCAATCTTGTTTTTTCGAGTGACTAGAGTTGTGCTTGTCTTCAACGGGAATTGTTCCTGCTCCATCTTGGCGATAAGCATAGCTCCTGTGAAACCTCGTGTATATATGTAGTGCTAACATGGCTGGATGATCAGATCAAGCATTAGTTATCACCAGACCAATCACCAGCAAAATATTAGTCTCATATTTGAACTTCTATCTGAAAAGCGCAGGGGGTAAATCCAGCAGGAAGAATTTTTGTCTAGATTCTTGAAGGATGCGAGGAATAGGATTATATGTAACTAAAAAGAGTCTTACAACTATCACTACAATCAAGCCCAATATTCCTAAGTGAAAACAGCTTCAGCAAACAGACCTGCCACAACATTATTGCTGCTCAACACAGTTCCAAATTTTGGCCATTGCATAACGGCGTATCGTGGAGATTATAAATCTGGAATCAGAACAACAGCTAATTAAAAAACAAGTCAAACAACAGCAACGCAAACATTAAGTTGCACCAGATTAAGTCAAGTCACAGCCTCACAGGGCACCATAACCTTTCACTGACCAATTCAGTAACTCCTAAAACACATTTATACAAAATTGGGGGAGGTAATATGAACAAATAGGAGATTCAGGATGAAGGAACGGAGAGAACTGAGAAAGAAGGCTCAACCCAAATATATTTGATAATCTAGAAAGAAGGCTCAACCCAAATATATTTGATAATCTATCACCGGTCTAAATTGCAAAAGAAGCACGGAACATGAAAATATGCCATCAAGTTTTTTTGCGGATGATTCTTTGTTCTCAGCTTCAGCCAAACAGATTATGCGGAGCAGGGTCAGCCATGAGTGAGCTATGGTGATGAACCATGTACCACCTTCCATTACGGAACTCATATACGTTGGTCACATGGAACGGCCCCGGGTCAACATCAACATGCGCCTTCATGTTAACCCATGCCACACCACCAAGGACACGAACTCGGACATCCTGTAGCTGGAAAATAATGCCCTGCCCTCCATCTTGGCCCCAGTTGAATAACAAACCCCAGCTGTTCATCACTGCACTGTATCTGTCAAAGGAGCGGTTCAGTAGTAGCATTGCCACAAGACTCAGATGATGCCTACTTGAACAATTGACAAGAAAATTCATCCACATGAGGATGGGGCAGAAGGCTTATGCATATTAAATTTTCATCCCAAAAAGGTTACCAAAAGAAGTTTTAGGAAAGAAATTTACATTAAAGAACAAGCTCAAACAGTTTTTTAGTGCATAGTGAAAGTGAACTAATGTCATCACATGTCTGGGCTCTAGTTAAAGGGTACTGGAGATGCCTCCAGATCAAGAACAGCAATAGTACGCAAAAAAGGTGCGCCCCTGGTGATACCTTGCAAAACCGCTAAATCCGAATTCAGCAGAATTCAAGAAGAAATTCCACCCAGATCAAGAAATGGATTAACCTCTATACCCTGATGAAGCAAAACACTAGTCAATGGGTCCAGTTCTATAGTTATTAACAAATGGTCAAGAACAGCCTACTACAAGATAGTACCCGATTGATCTCTACACTGTCCAAGGCTCCAAGCATACAAAATTTGATTTGATAAACTTTCTATTACTATGCGTGGATATAACAAAAGCAATTTTTAAGCACAAGATGGAAGAAAGGAATTGTCTTGAAATGATAAATTCCAAAACTAATATTCACTGGTATGTGGAGTTACATTGTTTTAACAATCACCTGCCAAATTAAGCAGGGAAAATAAGATGAAAAACACATGCATGAATGACTTAAAAACAATCCTTCCACAGATGACACACCACATGTACTATCTCTTTACAAAATTCAACTGGTCTGACAACATAAATAGCTAAGTTGCAAAATCACAATGCTCGGCAGATATTCCAAGGAAGAAGAAAGAAATATAGAACAAGTGAAAAGCTTTTACCAGGAAGATAACAACACCAGAATAACTGAAATTTAGAAGAAATTGTCTTACATACCTAGGCCTAGAAGTACATTTCTAGTTGTATTTATTAATAAAGATAGCTAGAATTCACAAGTTTGCACATATAAGGTGACAACAACAGGGCAGTGATGAAAAGAGAGGGAAAAAATACAAGGAAATGGATGCTGTAGATGGGTAAATTGACATGACATGATGCAACGTATATCACTTGGACACAACTGTACAAAATGGTTTGATATACTATATATCAGCAATCAACATAATATGGACTCTTTTTAGTGTTGCTTTTATTCAAGTTCACAGGAAGAAACCAAAATGATAATTGTGTTTAAGTTGTTGGCATATCTATACGTAGCTGTACAACTAATTCACACTTTCCAAATCCTTTTTGTTCTTTCCGAACATGAAAGACAATGAGCCATATTTGTATCTTTTATAACAGTAAATGAATTGTATGAGCCATATCTTTTTGAACTAGTGTTTATGGACCTTTCTGATTTTTTTCACAAAAATATTTAACCCCAAATGATTTAATACATGAGAAACATATGTTACAGATTCTTTTTGAACTAGTGTTTATGGACCTTTCTGATTTTTTTCACAAAAATATTTAACCCCAAATGATTTAATACATGAGAAACATATGTTACAGATTTCGCTAAATCGGAGTGAAGTTCAAGACATACCCTGTAAAAAGTTCTCCAGCCGCATGTATGCACTTCACATAGTCTGCATTAAGCCAGAAGTGACTCATTGCCGGCAATGACCCTTCCCTGATGATATTATAGAACTCAGCATTCACATTCATGATGGCCTTTGTAGCTGCGTAGTATGCCTTCCATCCATTAGGTGGAGTTATATTATCCTGTTCAACTGTAAAATCCTACATGGAAAGGAGGAGTTAATTTATATTGCAAAATGAACTCACAGTTAAAGGTTCTTTTCTTATAATCACAACTTACAAGGGCCATTATCTTAAAGTCCAAATATACAACCTAATATAGTCCCAACAAAAAACCATGAGGAATGTAAAATGCATTGCTGTTTGATTAAATATCACTAAAAATGTCATATAAAATTTACTAAAAAACGGTATATAAAATTTGCAAATCCAAGGGATACTGCTATGACAGATGTAAACACAGCATTGTGGTTTTCTCACCAAAGGTGCTAATAGGACAACATGGGTACATATACGCTGAAACTGGTACAAAAATCACATTTTCCATTAGAAAATTATCTGTGCACATTTAAGTTACGAACTTTTTGTCACTTAAAGCCTTAAAGGTCAACAGCGTTGCTGGATTGCAAAACAGACAGGAGTCAGAGTAAGATTCAGAAAGTGAAACAATTTAAAGTTTTTCTGCTGTATCTTATGTAAACGTATCATGCATTGCCACCCATGTTGAGGAAATAATTTATTTGTCTTTAATTAATCCAGAAATGATCCCCCTGTTATATGCCTGAGCATGGGGCATAAAAAGTGTCTGATGCATGACATGAATCGCATAACTATACCATGCAATTCAGTTCCTGCACGCAAACCCATCAATCGCATTAACATGAACGAGCATTATGGTGTACACAATGGCATAATAACAAACGCAGTGGCAAGCCACGCTGATGGATCATTGCGGGCAAACAACCTAAATCTAAAGATGCAGATGGTCCTATTGGAGATGGAAACGAGCAGGGCAAGAAACCTACATTCGCAATCTGACAGCAAATCAATAAAGGAAAGGGTAAGGGGAGCGGGCAGGGCAGGCCTAGCACCTTGTGGTAGAGCGCCTTCCACGCGCCATCGTCGTTGGCGGCGCGGCGCATGGCAGAGTTGGTCATGGAGAGGCGGCAGAGGCTGGTGCAGTCGAGGTAGCTGAGCGCGTGGGTGGTGATCTCGGGCACGAGCTGCTCCATCATGGACGCGCCCGCGGGCGCGGGCGCCTGCGCCTTCTTCTCCCCGCCGACGGCCATCTCGCCGTTGGCGCTGGCGGCGGACTTGGCGCGGCAGCCGCAGCAGCGCGGGGCGGGGGGTTGCTGCTTCTTGGAGACGGAGGAGGAGCGGAAGGCCCAGATGGCGCAGACGAGGCAGCAGACGGCGGTGGCCCCGGCGGCGATCAGGGCCCGGAAGCCGTCCATGCGGACATCCAGGTCTCGGCGGCGGAGGTCAGGGTCTCGGGGTAGGGTTTGGACGGCATCCCATTACACGGAGGAGCTAGGGTTTTGGGGGAGGAATGGAATGGAATGGAGGAGATGGGGAATCAAATCAGGGCAGGGCAGGGGTTTCCGCTCAGAATGGAGGAGGTGGGTTGGGACCGTTGGGTTGGGTGGGTGATCAGAAGCAGATGGATGGCAGGGGAACTATGAACAAGTTAGATTGGGCCCGGGTTTTGTTGGGCTCGGAGGAACAATCTCGCTGGGCTGGACAGGCTTGCCCGGGAGGGGTTTTCCGGTTCCGTCCTGCCTATCATCCTAGGATCGTGCTCCAGGTGAGTTTTCTGTTCTTTTCAGTTGCAATCCATAGATTTAGCAATGGACAACTCTTAGGCTGTGCTTAATTCGGCTTACATGAACCGACTTATGCTTTTGTAATTAGTTCTGTCGCACTGATCTGAATATAAAATTGGTGTACATGGGTGAGCTGGTTAACAAGCAAAGCAAAAGGATTGGAGCAAGGATAGGCCTGTTACAATTTTTTTTACACGCATGAGCATCGAGTAAGCGCACATGAATTAATCCTTCAGGAAAGCGCACATGCGCGTCATGTGTAGCGTGGTTCCGTTATTCATGCCTAACAGAAACAAGAGAAATGCATGGCTAAGTATGTTGGAGACGTGATATGGAGTGAGCCAATGGGGGCCCACCGGTCGGTGCCAAAAAAATGTGAGAACTACGGGCACGAGCTCTGTCATTCATTTCAGAAGAAAGAGAATACAACATCAGCCTCTCAAAAGGGAAACATCGTAAACCTCAACCAGCAACTCCCAAAAGGGAGACACCAATATCAGGGAAGAAGTTCCGAACCTAGAACTTTCACCAAGACGCTAATTGTACTAACAAGGCTAGCATCTCGTGGAGTAATGACAAAACATGACCCTCACCCAACTTACAAACAACAAAGCCTGAAGCTGGCTAACAACCTGAAATTGCACAAACTGAGTAACCACGAATCTTGCAAAGGCTCGAAGTTCAGCCCTCAACTTGACGGTATAGAGCTCACCACGGTTGCAGCCATGCCATGACTCACTATGTGAATCCACCATGACACACCAAAGGACTACGCAACACCAACACCACAATAGATGGTAACCATCGGCACAACCAACCCCAGCAAGAGCATGGATAGCCACAACAAGCACAAAGCCAAGAGGTCAGCCAACAACTCAACTAAGAAAAGAAGAGGGTGAGGCGGCCCCTTCGTTCACACAACAACGAAGAGGATAGGCATAGGGAAGCGGATGGCAACATGTCCTCCCCTCACCTCCCACAGGTTCACCGACGATGGCTTGCTTGCACAAAGAACCTTGGCCAGTGCAACACGGGGCCTCCACCATGGTTGAGTGACCTGCACCTCAAGATCACGACCCAACAATGACAGGCTTGCAACACCTCAGGGCAACAGTCTACAAAAGCACCCCCAACAACTTAGCAAAGCTGATTGAAGGATTTAGACCTATCATTATAAGTTAATAATATGTTTTGGTAATTAATGACAATTAAATTGTGAGACTAATATTTTCATTGAGATGGATGGATAAGATGTGTTCCACGATGATGGATGACTTAAAAAAAGGTTTCATGCGGATAATCGTCCTGAAGTCTATGAAAAGACATCATGTGATGATGAATAAAGTCAAGGATCCAAACTTGAAGTTGATATGTGCGTTATCAAGCTTCAAGAAGTTATGCAAGGCAAAAGTATGACTAGCTAGGGTTAAGAATGTGTTCCTAATCTTTTTACTGATCTTGATATTTAGTTAGAAGACTGGTTTGCTAGTATAGAATATCGCATTATTAAGAGGGATCATGAATAGTAGCTTGAACGTATCATGTGGTGTTGTAGCTCATGCATAAATTCCTTGTGACATGTGATTTAAAGTTTGTGAATGAATTTTGCAAATTATCAAAGTCCATGTTCTTCCCTCCTTGCGGTATGATGCGAAAGTTTTTCAATTGTGCTTTGAAAACAGTTGAAGCTCACACAAACACTATTGTTACATGCAACTTGAATTTGACTGGAAGATGTGTACAAAATAGTTCAAGGCCATGTTGCAATTTGTATGGTATGATTCTCTAAGAATTGCGGATGTGTTCCATGACCTATCGAGAGTCTCATACCAACCATTAATGCTTAACATTCAAGTTAAAATCTTAGTATGAAAATTCTTCAAAGAAACACGGTTGCTTGTGCCTTCTCGAAAAACCAGTTCGACTAGCTTTATACAAGCAGTTGGACTAGCCTTGAGGTTTGACTGCAGATATGCAACCGACCGTGAAGCGATCTTCATCGGCATTGTGAGTGCGATCGACCGCGCGATCTCATCGCCCACAAGTAGCGAGATGACCGAACCGGTCGACCACTCACAATGAGTCGTCTAACCGTCCACGGTATGACCGCTATTGTAGCGGTATGATTTTTCTATAGAAGTGCTTCCTTGAAAATCTGACTAGCAGTCTGATTAGGGTATTTGCAGTCAGACCGGACCTAGTGATCAAAACCGATCCCTGTGTGGGAGGTCTGATCGGTGGGCCAAGTAATAGCTAGTTTTATAGTTGTTGGGAAGGTGGTGGTAGTACCAGCCATCTATTGGCGGTAGTACCTGGCCTCGAGCAGTTTGCAACCAACTTTTTGCTCCAGCTGCTATTTTTGTGTATAGGGTATATATATCTCCTTGTGGTCTATTGGAGGTGGTTGCTAGTTTCATTGTTTTTATTCCTTGAGCCTAGAGAAATATCTTTCCCTCATTTATGTATGTGTTGCACTTAGTGAGTATGGAGATGCATAACCTTGTGCATGTGTTGCACTCGGTGGTGGACTTCGTGTCCATTGAGTTGTGATTCTTGATTTGTTCAAGCGAGAGTTTTCGACTTATTACTCTTAGAGTTTGTCGACTTCTAGACGCCTTACAGGTGTGGTGGTCCGGTGATCTTCTCAAAAAGCTTGTGAGAAGGGCTAACTTGTTATGAGTGATGTGGTGGTCGCCATCTCCAGAGTGGAGGAAGAGTAACCTTAGTTGATTGAGGTGGTTAGGTTTAATTCGTAGAACCGGTCCAATTCGTTTGGGCTTATCTCAATATGGATTAGGGGAAATCGGCAAGTTTTTTAACACTATGGCAAAACATCGTGTGTCATTATGGTTTATTCTCTTATGCTCAATTTATATTTAAGCAATTTATATTCATTGAATTAAGTAGAGTGCTTGTCATCCTAGGATTGCTTACCTTGATTTAGAATCATATTGTTGATGCACTTAGTTGAACTTAGGCAACTTAAGTCTTACTTGTACAAAACCAAATTGATTACGCTTCCACATTGTTAAATTTGGTTATATCTAAGAAGAAATTTTAAAACCACCTATTCACTCTCCTCTAGCCAACCTCCTCGATCTTATATCAATACTTCGCTGCAAGCACGCCGACCACTGGACCAGCATAGGAGGACAAGAGGAGGCTACAGAAGCAAGCATCTCCATGACGTGAGCCACATCTATACAATGTACTGACCACGCTGCGACGATGCTTGATTCACCCACGAGTGGAAATGACAAGTCGCACCACCTCACCAAAGCCATCGTTGCGCCGTTGCGATGCACCACCCGTGCCACGACATGCTGCCAGCCCGCACAGTCACGCCACCCACCACGACTTGCCTCGCTGCCACGACGCATCACCCATGCCACCGTGACATGATCCTACCCGTCGCGACGCACCATAGACGCTTGAGGACTGCCCGCTGTTGCCACCAACCTTTACGATGTTGAGTGTTTCCATAAAAGTGTAAATGTATGTAACATCCTAGCCCTAAAAAGCAAGACAACGACATAGGTGCACTATGTATGTGTGTGTGTGTGTGTGTGTGTGTGTGTGTATATATATATATATATATATATATATATATATATATATATATATATATATATATATATATATATATTCAATCTATAGGAAAAATTGTGAAAAAGGTTATATCTATAATGTAGAAGCTTCACCCAAACGTAAATCCCAAATGTAAAATGTAGTATGGAACTAGCCTCAATAGGATCACACACCAACAATGAAGATGGTTCCCATCTTACGGCTTGGTGCCTTGTTTTAATTGGTATTTGACCAAAAATCACCTAGTAATTTCTCAATTTTTAGTAGGAGGGAGCTAGCAAATGGTTGCATGTATTAAGCTTGACAACTGCATAGAGCTATGAACGCTTGTAAAAGATGTTGGGATAAAACAAAACTAAACATAATCCATGTAGCTTTCTAGCTTAGCCTTTTCTTTTTTATAAAGTTCCATGTGTTCTTTGAGATCTCAAATTTTATTCTATCCTATTTAAGGATGGCAATTTCCCTCGTGGAGATAATCCCCATAGGGGGTAGGGGCGGGGGCGAAACTTCCCCTGTGAGGGAACATGGATTAGCCCCCCGCTAGGCTGGCAGGGTGGGGCGGGGGTCGACCTCGCCCCACGGGGCCTCACAGAGACCCGATATGCATTAAAGCATATTATTTTGCTTATTTATTATATATTTTTAATATGAGATGCGTATTCTTTTCTTATATTGTTGGACTAAAACTTGAATATATATATATATATATATATATATATATATATATATATATATATATATATATATATATATAGTGATATAAATTTTGAAGCTATATATTGTGAACATAAAGATCCCCACAGAGTTTGTGTCCTCAGTAGGGTTGTAAATGAGCTGAGCCGAGGCGTCTTGAGCCAGGCTTGGCCAAGCTCGATAGGAGGAGCGGCTCATCTTGGCTCCGCTCGGTAAGGAAACGAGCCAGAGGCCCAGCTTGGCTTGGCTCATTTCCTGGCTCGAGCTAGCTCACGAGCCCTTGCGAACCGAGCTGCCCAAAACCAGCCAACACAGGAGCTCGAGATGGTTGAAGCATCGCTCGCATTCTTAGTCGCATCATGCAATGCTGTCTCTGCTGGGTCTGCTCGAACTACGATAGTAACAAACATATCAAAATCACAACATTATGCTTGACATGAATTGGGCCAAGTTAGCAACACTACGATTGGATGAAGTCAAGATAAACAGAATCAAATCCGCTCTCATACACTCAAAAACAGATAAAAAATACTTATTTGTAAGTCTATATTGAATTTACAAGGGTAACCAATTTATCACTTTTTTGTGAGGACAATTAATCACATAATCGATCAAACTTTGCATAGCTTAACAAGTATGAAAATTGATTAGATTAAGAAAACCTACAATGCTTGAAATGAAAACAAACTAATGCAAACTACAAAGTGAACGATAGGAAGTATAATTAACTAGATTATACTAATGCAATAAAATTCGCACCTTCACGATCAAATCTAGCTATGCCGATTGGCACGTATGTTCATGATAACGACACAATTAAGCAATGGAATTAGTAGAAACAAATGAAACATGTTTTAAAATTTCATGGGGACAATAACATGGCTTGAATTACCTGAAAGTAGCTTAACATGACCTAAGTATTATGCATGTAAATAAACTTATCACCACAGTAAGTAAGCTCAATTTGTCACCTTTTTTAACAGAAAACATGAAGCAAAATAGTACAGACAGAATATCAGCTAGAAGTAAATGGACATAATATTAAGCAAAACAATATGGATAGAATATCACTGAAACATGGGATAAATCAATGTAACACAATATTGGCCAACAGACTACATTCAAACATGGGATAAGTCAATGTAACACTAACTTGGCCAAGAGACTGCATTCAAACATGGGATAAGTCAATGCAACACAAACTTGGCTAAAAGACTGCATTCAAACTTAGACTGAAAAGACTGCATTCAAACTTAGACTGAAAAGATTGCATTCAAACTTAGACTAAAAAGACTGCATTCAAACTTAGCCCCAAAATACTGCATTCAAACTTGACTACATCCATCATTGTTACATAGTTAATATGCAACATTGTTAAGACAACAAACATGCATCAATCTTTAACCTCACATTTCTATTGGAGAGAGCGATACTCACCAAGGCTTTTGGGGTCATTGTTGGTTCAGCGGTGTCATCCATGAGACCAACGACGATGAATTTCTTTTTTTCCACGCACACGAGACTCAACGCTCGGCTGGCGGTCCATACAACTTCATAAGATTACACAAGCTCCTCAAGATGACATGAATGTTGCAACCAAAAACAAGCTCAAAAGTCAATGCATGCATGCCAAACTACTACTAAACTGGTCTAAAAGCTGGCATGACAAAACAGAAGTATGACAATGTGAGCGAAAAGAAAATGCTAACTCCTGTTGACAAAATAGAAGGATGCCAATTAATCCACATTCTCACATTGTTGTTAATGATGTTATTATTTTCTGCACATCTTCATATATATGCCATGCAATAACCGCATTTCAATAGAGGTAAAATCCATTTCACATGTTCAGAATAGAAGGTAAACATATTGGGCATCTTTCGGAACAGAAAGTAAACATAACAGCCAAGGCATCCCTATTTCACATGTTCAGAATAGAAGGTAAACAGATTGGACATCTTTCATTTCCAAAAGAAGAAACACAGTGTGAACATAACCATGCCGTGCATATCGTACTCATGTGACCATCAGAAACATGCAAGTATTTTGAAATCATCCTACAAAGCATCATACACACCATCATCATAGGCTACATATAGTTCATAGGTATTCTCTAATCTCTACCAATCAATTCGCAAACTATAGCACCTACAACTTGTACAACCACAAATAAGCACCTAGCATTCTAGAACTCATGTCTAGGAATTATAAGAATCAAACATGCACCTAGAAGAAGGACGTCGCTGAGTAGGGAGATGTGGGGTGGGGTGTGGCGATCAACGGATCCAGAGAGATATAGGGGTGCCGACGGATATGGAGAGAGTTTGGGGCTGGGCCGAATTGGGGGAGATGTGGGGGGTGGCAGCGACGCACGTGTGGGAAGAAAGATCGATGGCGGTGCGTGGGCAGGAAGAAAGATCGGCGGTGGGGGCGTGGGTGGGAAGAAAGCTAGACGACCCATTGGGAGATATGTGGGGCGGCAGCGGCGCGGGGGAGGCGAGAGGAAGCTTGAGCGACGGTGGCGGGCGGGCAGGGAGATGTGGCGACGGTGGGCGGGCAGGGAGGCTTGCAAATGGGGGACTGGGAAATATCTAGCTTGTGTCGCGCATGTGCTGAACTTCTCATGTTTAGTCGGGTGACTTGGCTCGGCTCGTTACTGAGTTGAGCTCAGACCACAGCTTGGCTCATTGGGTGCCACTCCAAGCTCGAGCTAAACCACCTACGAGCTCAAGTGGCTTGCGAGTCTTGAGCTTTTTGCTCAGCTCTAGTCCCAGTGAAAATGTGGAGAGAGTCATTTTACCCATAAAAGCTTGACAAGCCCAGGAGGATGTTCCCGACTATCCCTGCCCTGTTGCTAGCCCTAGTCCTATTGTCTCAACATGGCAATCAAACATGAAGGAGACCTACTAAAAATTGCCACTCTCAGCGGGCCTTGCTAGCGGGTCTAAAATAGCCTACGGGAAGGAGCTCGGGCCGGACAGCAGCCAGCCAGCCCGGCTGAGTGCGTAGCGGCGTTACCACTGTATAAAAAAAATCCGTCGCCTCCGTTGGGTTTGCTCTTCTCTCCCGTGCTGCCTTGAACCTTTCTCCTCCTCCAAGTAAACCCCGTTTCCACCGCCTCGCCGCAACGCGCCTCGGACTCGCAGCCATGCTGACCGGTGAGAGCTCCCTTCCCTCTCCCCCCTCTCCCAATCCCTCGATTCAGCTCAGCGCAGGATCATCTGATGATCGCGGCGTCTCCGCGGATTTACTTTCGAATCGGTTCTTTTGTTGTGTCGTGTTTCCGCGCCCCTCTCTGAGGGCTTGGGTTTGCTCAGTTCGATCTGCCTCCTCGCGGAGGGAAGAATTTGGAATCGGATGGTGGTGGCGGTGGCCGGAGAGCCGTGGGGTTAGTAGGTTTCGGCGTGGTGGATTCGAGGGGTTTAGTTTTGGGTGCCTAGTTTTGTGCTCGCGACCGCACGCTCAAGGTTTTCTATTTGGGCTCGTGACCGCATCCGCGTTTGCATGTGCTGCTCGTAGATGCCTGCACTAATCTTGTGCCGTTGTGCGCCTAAGCTGAGCTCCAATTCTGTGTTACTGTGAATATTGGATAGGGGATGGATGTCAGGATGTGCGCCCTACACGATGTGTGCAGGGTGGATGTGGCATTGGGCCGTTTTAAGTCCTAGACTCATAGTCGCGGATGTTAAACGCCTCCTTTCTACTTTTAGTCATTTTGTCGAATGTGTTGCATCCCCGATGCATGGACTTTTGGATAGTCTCCAAAAGCAGACAACCAAGCCCCTTGTGCCCTGTCCTTGAGTAGTGATATGCCTTGTGCGCCTGGGCTGTTGCTGTGGGCCTGTAAGAGTGCTAATAAATTCTACGACATAAGAAGTCTAGCGTGAATGTGAGCAGCTTATTAGGCCTGATGTTTTCACTTTGCAGCTTTCTGTCTTGTGCCTTCGGTGCAGAACATGCTACATCTGTCCATCGCATTTCGAGAATTATGCATTTCGGTATTAATAAAAGAAAGCTGAAGTCAGCTAGGCATTATGTCATTCGCTTCTGCAAACTGTAGTTCTTTTATTCGCTTGACACACATGTACTTGTGTGCAATTTTGTCACTGGTAGTTGCATCCATCGATAAGAATTCCTTGCCCTTTTTTTGGCATCCTTTAGTATATTATAATCTGGATCATGATGTATGAATTATTGTAAGTAAGCTCTTTGGCAGTTTCTAATTGCTCCTAGTTCGGTTACTGTAAGTCTGTATCAACAGAATCACATTGTATTAAGCTTCCTGTTATATTACTTTACATGTTCTCTTAATGCGAAGTAGAAGGCATAAAAGGAAACTAGTTTTACCAGTTCCATTTAAGTTTATCCAGCTATTCAATGTCCTGTGAGCACTAAACCCACGATATGCTTAATTGATTATGTAACTGTGTTGCAAAGCCTCCTTGCCTGTTCAGTGTGGGATTTGATCTACCTGATGATCGTCAAGCAGGTGTGCAACCTTAAATACTTATCGAGGATGCAGTACATACAAGTCAAACATAACCAAAGCACAACACTTCCACTATTCTACCCCCCAAAACACCAATGAGAAGAGTGATCAGACCTCTAATTGCATTCCTGTCCTAGAATTTGTCAAGTAGGCGAGCTGCTGGTGTTGAGTATTAGCCTGAGGAAGGTGCGGTCACATGGTCTGTTTAATTGAATCCGCCAACATCATCTCGTACTGTACGCATCTCAGACCCCTAAGATGAACTCTGGCTCCTGCGATCATTCTCCCAATGTTTCACAGTTTTACTGCAGAAGTTAGTCACTCTGGTTGGGAAGGGGAGATCTATTTCATAATTTTCTTGTTTGTAATACTATTGTATGAAGCAGAAGGATCACTTTATGATCTTGTAGGAGATGCCAAAATGTTTAGTCTTCCAGACACGTATGATTATCTATGATGCAAAAATGACAAGACAAAGGACTGAATGTTAATATTAGGTCCATCCAATATAAATGATATTTCAAAAACTATTATACCTTGTCAATCAGATCTCATGTTTTATCAATTTTTGTAAATAAAATGGACACTATCGCTTGCCTTTATTGTGTTTTCAGTGTTGCAAGGCATAGAAAGCCACACATGTATGACTATAATACCTATACAGCTGGAAACATGGTTCGATAGAACATACAAATACAAGTATACAATGTTTAGTTGCTTTTTATAAAACTAGCTTGATCTGTAATGTTGTTGGGCTCAGTGACTCAAGTCAAACAAGGATTTATCCACTGCATGATCGGAGCCAAACTGTGTAGAACATGCAAGATGTAGGGTGCACTTGTTCTATGGCTAAGTGATAACCACAAAAACTTTGATATCTCAGAGATATCAGATGGTCGATGTTATCTTTCTATCAGACCTATATATTAATTGTGCTAGTCAAAACAATCTATCTGTGGTTTCTTCACCTTTTTTTATACATCATGGCAGACATATTGATTGTTTTTATATGTGTCACATATGACGATTCATGATTTAAGTAGTTACTTGGTATTTGTACCTCACAAATGAATTCTTACATTCACATGTTGAAGCATAACATTTATGAAAATGACAATTTGGCAGGTGGTATAGCATAGAGTATTGTGGTTACCTCTTTTGTTAGCGATATTGACTTCGGCATCATATTATAAGTGCATGCACACACAACATACTTGCTTTCTGGCTACAACTAATGCTTTTGAAATGCTTTCCAGTAAGTGTGAAATGGCAGAAGGAGGTCTTTCCAGGCATAGAGATTGACACCAGCCAGCCGCCCATTGTTTTTAAGAGCCAGTTGTACACACTGACTGGTGTACCACCTGAAAGGCAAAAAATTATGGTGAAGGGTGGAATATTGAAGGTAGAATATTTTGGTGATATGCTTATAGACTCGATTGATTTCCGTTGTGCATGCATATATTTAATGTGGCTGTGTAATAACCGGTCAAATGTTCTCTACGTATAATGCAGGATGACGCAGATTGGTCTACTTTTGGAGTAAAAGATGTGAGATCTCAACTTATCTTCCATGCACATTTTTATTCTACCAAACTGTAACTACATTCAACTACATGTTGTATTACTCTTGATTTTGCATATAATAATTTGTAAGGACTGGAAATGCACTATGTAGGGTCAAAAATTGATGATGATAGGTACAGCTGATGAGATCATGAAAGCTCCAGAGAAAGGTCCAGTGTTTGTTGAGGATCTACCAGAAGAAGAGCAAGTGGTCGCACTGGTGCGCATGACTTTCTCATCTTATGCATGTCTACCGTGTAGATATTTAAGCCTTAATCTTAAGTTACCATTCCATGATGACCATAGCACTACGAAATAACAATGTCTACTTTGCTAACCTGACCTAATGTACCATATGAAACATAACAAATATGGTCATTACAGCGTGTGAGCACTGCTAAGCCCAACTGATCATAATTTTGTATAAATCATTTATAGATAGTATCTCTTATTGCAATGTAGTTGCCAATATTGAAATTGCACTAGGTCACCATTAACTTTAGCATTAGCATGGTTCATTTATTTTGGGTATTCTCTATCTACTATACAAGTGAGGATGTTACTTTGACTTTCAGGGGCACAGTGCTGGTCTTTATAACCTGGGGAATACATGTTACATGAATTCCACTTTGCAATGTCTGCATTCTGTTCCAGAGCTGAAGTCAGCATTACTAAGGTTCCACTAAAAATCTCCTAGAAGTATTGATTTTCAAGAAAGGTTTTTATTATTGTCGATCTCATTCTCTTTTACTCATGTAGTTATTCAGATAATGTGAGGGGTAATGGGGTTGACCAAGCCTCCCATAATTTGACTGTTGCAACTCGTAATACTTTTGGAGAGCTTGATCGAAGTGTTCGGCCAGTTGCACCTCTACACTTCTTACAGGTCAGATTACCCCATTAGGCTATTAAGCTCAAGTAGTTATTTATATCCTCATTAGGGTTTTCTGAGTAGAAGAGCTCCTTATGTTACTGTTCTGTTTATGGTATGTTATAATTTAGATTAAGTAAATGCCTCCTCATTTTGATATGTAGGCCGTTGTGGTATGTGTTAGGTTGATCATTTGAAAATTTGATCATTAATATATGTAAAAGTATCTATAAAAGCCACATGAAAATAATGATGAACTATTTGTAATGAGAAATAGTATCATGGTCAGAGTCTCTTGTTGAAGTATGTGAAAAGCCAACAACTAATATTGAAACAGAAGGGATCATAATTTTCTTGTTTCACTATGTTGTTTGACTTTTTATCTATTGTACGAAATGAAAAATATCCATCATAATAGACAATAGGGACTAGGGAGTGACTAGCACCCGGATGTACGATCTGGGCGCTAGCTCTATACGCCTCATTTTGTCGTTGGATCAATATGCAACTCGATCTCCACTATTTGATTCTCATACCGCGTGCAAAACAAAATGCCCACCTCCTTGTTTCTTCCTCCTGTGCTCACCCATGGGGCTAACTCACCTCGCCCCACGAGCATCTCCAGCCCCTCGATTTCCATAGCGATGATGGTTGATCCAAAAAGTCGAGAATCTACAAACCAAATCGTCCATTTGTGCGACCATCATCGGCGATTATTGTGGCAAATTTTGTGAAATCGGGAGCCCCCATCACATCTACCGAACACGATGCCACCCAACATGGGCACCTCGGCAATAAACAATGGCGATAGTGCAACAAATGAAACTACTTATTGCAACAAAAATTTACTTTTGTGCAACAAAACAAAAACACAATTGCAACAAATACCTCTTACGGCAACATTTGAGAAACCACATTGCAACAAAAAAAATTACTCTTGTTCAACAAACCAAAAACACAATGGCAACAAATACTTTCTTACGGCAAAATTTGAGAAACCATATTGCAACAAAAATTCAACAATTAGTACAACAATCAATAAAAGGTGATGCAACAATTCGAGAAAATATTTGAACATAAGCTTACTGGAGGAGGAGGCCATGCCCATAGCTGTGATGGCCGAGATCGCCAGAGGGGAAGGAGGCTGGCCGGTGTCTTGTTGCCGGCCCACATCGCTGCCTCATCGCTGGTCCTCATTGGATCCCTCATATCTATACATCGTTTCCTTGTGGCGCTCGTGAATTTTGCACTGGTCGCTGCGGAGCCTCCAAGCACAAGTGCTGGCAGCCTCGAAAGGGGAGGCCTTTGCCCAGGGCTTCGGTGTAGCGAGAGAGGTATGAATGAGAGAGAGAAGAGCAGCATGAGCTCCATCTAGCCATGGCCATGTGCGGCGAGAGAGAGAGGTTGTGGGAAAGAGAAGAGTAGCAGAGAGAAGGCCAGAAAGAGAGAGAGAGAGAGAGAGAGAGAGAGAGAGAGAGCTCTGGACTGCATTATGGGAATAGTTGGAGAAGGGAGTGGAGATGGTTGAGGAATGGAGATAGGAGTGGAGTGAAATATATGGTCATGTGGATGTGTGAGAGCCAAGTCTGCAGCCATCCGTTCCGCCTAGACGTCTGGCTGGAAGCAATATCATAAACAATATGTATTTCCAATACAAAACAGTGTTCACCAGGGTGCTAGTTGGGTGGCAGACTAGCACCTAGGCAGGCTAAGCGCTGACACAAAATTTGCTACTGTCTTATTTAAAAAAATATGCTGAAGTGGACTTTAAGTTGTCATGATTTGAGTGAATTCTATAAGGTAATAAGGTATAGTGTGTTTTTATGAAGTTTCTTGAATTCTATGATCTAGTTGCCTTTGGTTGAAGTTGAACGCAAGATTCTAGGGGGCTTCTGTGGGATCAGCTAATGCTTCCAGGAGATTTTTAGTGGAACCTCAGTAATACTGGGGTCCTTCATCTACCAAATTCTATGTTCTGGCAACATAGTGAAACAACACTGTAAAGCATCTATAATTTTAGAGTAGGAAAGACAAGGACTTCATTACCATCATAGAACTTCTTTTGGGGGTGGGTGTTTTTTTTTGTTTTAGGGGGGGGGGAGTAACCCATCCTACCTCCTCCACTCATTTGGTTTTACATTCGACACATTGTAATGCAGGTAGATGATATATTGATGAGTTCATTACCAGGCCTTTAATTGCTTTCTAAAAATGTAGAGCATAGTTTAGTATATCTAATTGTGTGTTATGTTCTAATTTTTTGGGTCTAATTTTGAACAGACGCTGCGGAAAAAATACCCCCAGTTTGCACAACAGCAAAATAATGTTTACATGCAACAGGTTCCTTCTGCTCATTTATGATTAAGAGATAGGTTATCTACTGTTGAATTTATATGCTAAATGATGTACATTGTTTACTCCAAACATTTCAGGATGCGGAAGAATGCTGGACTCAGTTGGTGTATACACTTTCTCAAACTACATCAGAAACAAGGTTACTTGTGCAATTTTGACTAACGTCACATATCCCTTCTGTTCACTCTTAAGTCTTAACACTTGTCATATTATCACCATTTTTATAGCTTTGTGTACATTTTTTTGGTTTACCACTACAAAGTACTGTGGAGGCACAATGCAGTTGTGGAGCAGTATTAATTTTTCCTCTTTTATTTTCTTTGGGTGTTTCCCCCCTTTGAGCAGTCACCTTAACATTTAATTGTGGTATGTATGGTTGGCTATACCATTTAATACTATTTGCTTTTTCAATAGTGAACCTCCTGCTGGTCCAATGAAGAAACTTTTTGGAATCGATCTTGTGAGCAGGTTCTCTCTCTCCCTCTCTCATACACACACAGCTGTTGTGTTATATGCCTCTATATTCTCTCTTTTATTGTACAATTGGTACCATCATGTATTTGCACTTGTTTTACCGACTAAGCTAGTTTTATACACCAAACCTATGAAAGCAACTAGAATTTCTCTATGCATTTCCAGAGCGGTAAAGAATATAAGGCTGCACTCCCTCTAAAACCTGCACAACATCCCCGCTAGTAGACCTGAACAGTATATTGATCTTTCCAGTGCTTCTTCATGTACCAAGTGTTTTTTCAGGTGTTTATATTCTTTAGTACTCATGTCAGCTAATAATCCATTTGTTTCATAAGGAAGCTAGATTATTCATATCTAGATAAAAGGTAGTTTATTCAGAACAAAGATGACAATGCTCCAGTACACTGCTATTTGTTAATGATGGTTTTTAATTCCAGGGTCCACTGTGCAGAAAGTGGTGAGGAGAGTTTAGAGACAGAGTCAGTTTGTTCTCTGAAGTGTCATATATCTCAAGATGTAAACCACCTTCACGAGGGACTTAAACATGTAAGCAACGTTTCATTTCACCCTTCGCTTGTTTTTGACATCAAGTAGTTCATTATTGGTACTGGTAGGATAGTTCTTTTTACATGCATTCGAATGTCTTTGCCTAGCTGTATATCTTGCAGCAGAATTTTACAAACTAATTTACTGAAGTGCTGCTAACAAAACTTCAACTCAGCCAGAAGGCATTGATTCAAAATTAATGAGATTCGTGTCTTGTATTAGGAGTTAGGAACACATTTTTGAAGTCCACGTGTTATCTATGGCCCCCTTTGTTTTTGAGTTTGTCCACATCATCTGCCAATATGGGTATTAGATTGGCTATATGAGCCAATGCATTATACATTACACAAAGTGAGCATAGAGGTAGAACAATGTACACATGGCCAAAATTTTGATGATAGAAAGGATGGGAATTACAAGATTGGTTGATTTGTTATTATTTTGTGTGTGTGCGTGTGCGCGCGCGTGTGTGATAGCATTCCTCTATTATGCCAACAAGACATACTTCTAAGACTAGCATTTTGTTTGATAAAAAAGAATGTGTTCTTGATGCACAGGAAAGAATTGCTCTGTTGCAATCTGTTATAGATGTAAGGCC